>CAXKWD010000013.1:0-1200000 GCA_964059195.1 Ectobius pallidus | reverse complement strand
TGCATGAAAATGTAGTAAGTGTTCCATAAAGTCCTTTTGAACTTCTACATTCTTTCACCCTTAATGCCAAGGTAATGGTCAAAATCCATAGTATCTTTCCTATTTCCATTTTTTGTTTTGTTTCATAATTATATAAGTGGTGCAGGAGCAGGTCCAGTGTTACATGAAATATGTACAAGTTCTTCACGGGCTAGCAGCCGAGTCGAGGTTTTAAAAAACTCTGAGCTTTCGGACTCCATCTCTGAGTCCATCTGCCAGTTTCCCAGAAGATGGACTCAGAGATGTAGTCCGAAAGCTCGGAGTTTTTTAAAACCTCGACTCGGCTGTTAGCCTGTGAAGAACTTTTACATAGTATTTGCTGAGAAAAGTTCAAACCATTTATACATGAAATATGTTTTACACTACAATAGAATAGAGGTATAATGTTAACCTAACAGTTTTTAAAACTAAGAAGTAGACAAATTAATGCCATGAAAAAGTACCAGGGGAGTAAGGCACAAGATCAAGTGATAAAAGTAGTAATAGTTATAATAATGAAAAGTAAGCAATAATGTTCATGATCATATTTTTCTGTTAGGAAAATGAGGAATTTTTTTGCCAAAACTTCCAACTCACTTTTACTATGAATTATTGTTATTGTTGTTATTATTGTTATAGTTGTTATTATTATTATTATTATTATTATCATCATCATTATTATTATCATCATCATCATCAAAATTGTTAGATTCCCAGCATTGAGGCTCGATTTAAGATTCTGCTCCAGGTTGCCTCCAGCTCCCTTAGGAGCAGATTCTTCATGGGTCTGGTCCTTATAATGTGCCTCAGAATGTGAGCAGTTCCGAGCAAGGCGATCTCTTGAATTTTGGAAACTTGTGCTTCTCCCATTATCTGTGATAGATTGTTTTCTAGGTTTTTTGATATAATACTCAGTGCTCCAACTATAATAGGTATGACTTCAGATTTCACGTTCCACATTCAACTTATTTCTGTCTGAAGGTCTCTATATTTCAACCTTTTTTCAGCTTCCTTGGAAACCACATTCTGGCAGTTTGGGATTGCAACATCAATTAATTGGCAGGTCCTATTCTTAGTGTTTCGTATTACTATGTCTGGCTTGTTTGCAGCTACTGTTTGATCTGTATGGATTTGTCGATAATATAGTACTGTAACATGTCCCATTCATTCAACAGGGTTTGGGGTATGTTCATACCATCTACTGCATGTTTCTGAGCTTTGGGATTTGCATACTTGCCAATGTAGATACTTATTATGTCCAGTGGTGATATTCAGCCGGTTCGCGAGAACCGGTTGTTAAATATATTGTAGGTTCTCCGAACCGGTAGCTCCACAATGAGTGATTGCCTTTTTCCAAGATCAGATTCACGCCAATCCACAAAAGTGATAATACATATATGAATTTGCTAGAACCATAACACGCCATTTATGTTCGCTAACGGTGGACTACCACCATAGGTAGCGTGCGTGCGGTTAAGTTGGCAGACTCTCTTATTTGCGCACGCCCGATCGTCTCGACACTCGCTCCCTTTGCTTTCGATGTTCGATTATAAAACGGACTGTGGTCTTCTTTTGTTGTGTAAGGTTATGTTTTAAGGAAGCTGGGTGTAACATTTCAGGAGAAATGTTAACCTATTCACATTGTGCATTTTCTTTTCCATACATTTGTTTATGAACATACTTCTTAAACATTAGTAACCAAACATTCAATGAGTCGATCGATGTCTCTATCGATATCTCGAAAGCTTAGCAATGTTTTGAAATGTTTACAGACACTCATAAACATTAATTATAAAACAATTAGCTAAATAGTTTTTCTTAGTTTTACAGATCTTTTGAAATATGAAGATATTGTACATTCGCCGTATTTCAAGATAGAAGTCTCGAGAAGCTTCTACGCTACTTCGATCGAGAAACTGAAAGCGCTCGAATGTAATTTTAGAGGGGGTACGTAGGCTAACCAGTTTGACTCTTTTCATTCTTCATCGAACTTCACTAAGGCAAGCACCTTATCCTTAATCCCAGTACCGACACTTCATGGTACTACTCTACACAACGCAAAAGATGTAGTCTACCAGAACTTCTAGACCTGGACTTCGAAGGCAAAGAAGCCTTTTACCCACAGCCTCCAGCAGCAACTTCAGCATTCTACATAACCTCACCGATGGGATCTTAGGCATTTATTAATACTTTCAAACGAGTCCAGGACAACCTACATACTCTCTATAAATCAAAAGTTAAGTACTCATAATGTAAAACATTAAGGTTAAATACAATAACCTGACCACAACTTGGCAGCTTGTATAATTACCGAATCATTTGGCACTTTGTGCAGGATTCGCATTTCCCATTGTAATAGCTCGAATGTGAAGAGCTCTCAACTTTGAAAGAATAATTATAATTTCTGAATTTATAATTTTCCGAAGTCTTGGACATATTTCTTGGTCCTAACCAAACCTGGACCAATACAGTAACTATATTGTATTCAACTTGGATTTATATACAAATAATTTGTTAACTCGGTTGTTTGAATTATTATACTATTATTTCATATCAACCACTGCTCAACCAGCTACCAGAAGGAATATTTTTAGTAGGAGAAATTTATTTAATTATATGTTAGGGATCCTAGACTCCTACCTAGCCCAACTCCCTACATATTTCTTGGTCCTCATCGGGCCTGGATATTTCTTGATCCACAGCACCTGGATTCCAATATTTCTTGATCCTCCATGTGCCTGGATTGTATTTCATGTGCCGGATTATACTTCAGCTTTCCAAGACATTCCTGTGATTCTATTCCATTGGATTACATATTTCTTGGACCTCACCGAACCTGGATCTAATATTTCCTGGTCCACCTACACTTCTATCCTCAACATCTTGTTATTGAATTATACTAATTCAATTGTATGGTTTTCAGCAAACAATCCGAAGCAAGGACATTGTATTCACTAGTGGAGCAACTGAACAGAGGCGGAATATACTACGAAGCTTCTGGACAGTCAGCCACAACACAGCAATTTGTAAGGTACGTGACAGTTCCTATAATACACTGCCCTCCCAGTGAACACCATGCCTGATAACGAATTAGCTTCTCAAGCTATGGCTTCTCAAGCAAGTCAAGTGAAACACTACATGCAAAAACGTGCCATCATAAAAGGTAGACTCACCAGGTTTAAACAATACACTGAAGACATTACAGTGACTGATGACAATATAGACGAGGTTAAGTGTCGTTTAACCCGTGAGGAATCTCTCTACAGTGAATTTGATGAATACCAGACTAAATTGGAACTTCTAGATTGTGATCCTGAAACTGAACGTGAGCGACAGGTCTTTGAAATTAAATATTATTCAGCTATAGGGCCTAGGCCTAGCACTCAAACTCATCAGACGGTATGAAGGCATTTTCATACAACCTAACTTCAATCAGACTGAAAATCAAGCTCCATCTCAAGCTACTGCCAACATGCCCAAAGTCAACTTACCAAAGATAGATTTGCCCAACTTTGATGGTCATTACCAAGACTGGTTGTCATTCAGAGAAATGTTTATCTCATTAGTACATGATAATAATTCACTGCCTACAGTGCAAAAATTTCAATATTTGAGGCTTGTAGTCAAAGGTTCAGCAGCTAAGCTAATTGACACGCTGCCCCTCACTGCAGACAACTATCAAACGGCATGGAAGCTACTTAACGAAAGGTATCATAACAACAAAGTTATAATACAACATTTGCTTTGCTCTTTGCTGGATCACGACAAGCTCACTCGTGAATCCTCCAAAGCTCTCATGGACTTGCTTGACCACTTCAAACGTCAGGTTAGATCCATAGAATGCATAACCCAACCTGAGATGAGATGGGAATACATATTGGTCCACATCTTAGCCTCAAAACTTGATCCTGCTACATCAAAAGCATGGAATCTTGAAAGTTCATCCAATGATTTGGACACATTTGATGACATTTGTATTTTTCTTCAAAGAAGAGGCCAGGCACTTCAAGCCACGCCTAAGGAACAAGCCATCAAAACTAAACAAGCCACTTATAGACCATTTGTCACGGGACATAGCTATCCCAGATCATTTCTAGCCAGTACTTCTACTACTTGTATTCTCTGCAAAGCAGAACACCCACTGTTCAGATGCCAAAAGTTTGTCAACCTTCCTAACCAACAAAAATGGAATGTTGTAGCAAACAATAAGATTTGCAGCAATTGTCTCAAGACAGGCCATAGACACAATGAATGTACATCCAGGTCTTGCTTTAAGTGCAATGCCAGACATCACACTTCATTGCATCAAGACAGGCAAACGAATAACAACAACATAAGGCAACAAACGCCACAGCATCAAAGCGGCAGAAACCAAAATGCCAAAACAGAACAAACTGATAGACCCACACCAGGTACATCAGGAACTGCATTTGCCAATAATGCACAAGCAGATACCAGTGTTCATACATTTCTCGCCACAGCTCAAATCTTAATCAAGGCTAGAAATGGCAAGCTCCACAAAGCAAGAGCACTCTTAGATTCAGGAGCAACACACACGTTCATCACAAAAGAACTGTGTCATAAGCTTCAGTTAAGCACCAATCAAACCTCAGTAGCAGTAACAGGAGTAAACCTTCATACTTCAAACATTTATGAAACTGCTTACATGCAAATCAGGGACGCTCATGGACAAGGCTACCACCATAATTTGCAATGCCTAGTCGTAGAACAAATTGCCAAAGATATACCTAGTGCACCCATTGACATCACCAACCTACACATACCAGATGACATCATACTAGCTGATGATGCATTTCATCTACCAGGAACTATAGATGTACTTCTTGGAGCAGACATATTCTGGAACCTAATCACTGGCAATAACCTCACAATTGGCAGAACTCAAAGATACAAGACTTTACTCAGAGAAACAAGACTGGGTTGGATTCTTTCTGGACAAATCAGCCAGGGAAAACAAACAAAACAAACAGTAAGATGTCACCTAACCATCACTGAGCAAATCCACAATCATATGCAAAAGTTTTGGGAGATAGAAGAAAATGAAGTGCCAATACGTTCACAAGAAGATGCAGAATGTGAATAGTTCTTCCAGCAAACCATTACCAGAACTGACACAGGCAGGTACATGGTAACTTTACCATTCAAGAAACCAACTAGCAACTTAGGTGCATCCCGAGCTGGAGCCCTCAAACGCTTCTATACTGTAGAAAACAGACTTATCAGACAGCCAACCATCTACCAACAATATGTTGACTTTATGAATCAGTATCAACAGTTGGGACACTTGGAACCAGTCACGCAGGACTACCATGCTGATGGCCCAAATGCATACTACATCCCTCACCAATATGTGACAAAGGAAGACTCAAGCACTACAAAGCTAAGAGTAGTTTTCAATGCATCCTACAAAACATCCACTGGTGTATCACTGAACGACATACTGTACAAAGGCCCACTTAGATTCAGATGTCACCCTTATGTCTTAAGTGCTGACATTGAAAAAATGTACAGAATGGTACTTATACAACCTCAACACAGAAGTTTTCAAAGAATTTTCTGGCGCAGCAACAAGAGTGAACCAGTAAAATTGTACCAACTGACCACAGTAACTTATGGCCAGGCTAATTCAGCATATGCTGCAACAAGAGTTCTCAACCAATTAGCTCAAGATGAAAGTAACAAATTTCCTCAAGCAGCAAACATCCTAACTAACAATTTCTATGTTGATGACTTGCTGGCAACTTTTCAAACAGAAGATGAAGCCATACATGCAGCAGACCAACTAACTAAGCTACTTGTCACAGGTGGTTTCAACTTGACTAAATTCTGCTCAAACTCAGAAACAGTACTGGAGACCATTGCTAATGACAAAAGATCTACAGAAAGTTTAACACAACTTGAAGATGAAAATTCCATCAAGACATTAGGGCTGCACTGGAATCCCAAGCATGATGTACTACAGTACACAGTGAAACCATTGCCATTAGCCACTACAAAAAGACAGATATTATCAGCCATTTGTACGTTATATGATCCACAAGGCTTAATTTCACCTCTGATCACATCTGCCAAACTTATTATGCAGCAAATATGGCTATGTAATATTGCATGGGACGAGCAAGCCCCCAACACATTCAGCAAGCTTGGTTTGACTTGTATTCTAACCTCAAACTATTAGAAAATTATAGAATACCCAGAAATGTACTAGAAAATCAGAGCCTGCACACTGAACTGCATCTGTTTTGTGATGCCAGTCTTAGTGCATATGGGACAGCATGCTACGTTAAAACTATTAACCATGAGGATCACACACACGTGCAACTCCTCACTAGCAAATCTAAAGTTTCTCCACTTAAGCAAATAACATTGCCTAGACTTGAACTATGCGCAGCACTACTGGCATCCCAATTGTATGAAAAAGTAAGCCAATCATTGCAAGTTACAGTCCAAAAAGTCTATTTCTGGACTGACAGCCAAATTGTATTGCACTGGCTTAAAACAAGAGCCACACAAGTTGAATGTCTTTGTCGGACATCGTGTAGCTAAAATACAACAGCTTACACAGAACTGTTCATGGAAGCATGTGCCTTCACAGCAAAATCCTGCTGACATTATTACCAGACCCATCACACCTCAGAAACTACATAATACTACACTTTGGTGGAATGGACCACAATTCTTGAAACACAATGAACAACATTGGCCAGTTATCCATGATGTGCCAGTACCAGCAGAAATGTTAGAAATCAGACATACAGCTAAAGCATTCACTGCATTACCAGTTCAAGATAACTTATTGACCAAATATTCTTCTTTCAAGAAACTATTAAGAATTACAGCTCTTTGCTTGAGATTTAAGCACAACTGTTTGAATCACAATGACAGGCACATTGGTCCTATTGTGTTGACAGAGCTCCAGACTGCACATGACTTACTTATCAAAAAGGTTCAACAAGAAAGCTTCAAACAGGAAATAGCAGACCTGAAGAAAAATAAGCATGTAGCTAGGCAAAGCCCATTGTTGCCACTGCATCCATATCTTGACAGCCAAGACATTTTGAGAGTAGGAGGTAGATTACAACAATCTGACCTTAGCTATGACAGCAAACATCAAATATTGCTGCCATCTAAGCACCCTGTTACAGCACTTATTATTCGTGATCTTCATTTGCAAAATCTTCATGAAGGATCACAAGGCCTATTGTATACACTAAGACAAAAATATTGGCCCATCAAAGGAATCCAAACCGTAAAATCAGCACTCAAAGGATGCTATGTATGTTTCAGACATCATCCTACCACTTCAAACCAGATTAAGGGAAACCTTCCCGAACCTAGAGTAACAATAAGAAGAGCTTTTGAATGCACTGCAGTCGACTTTGTAGGCCCGCTTACTTTAAAGGCCACTTCAGGCAGATCTAAGATAACTTACAAAGCTTATGTAGCTATGTACGTTTGCTTAGTTACGAAAGCAGTACACATTGATTTAGTGACTTCAGCCAGTTCTGAAGCATTCATTGCATCACTCCAAAGATTTACTTCCAGGAGAGGACTTCCAGCACATCTATACCTGGACAATGGTAGAAATTTCGTTGGAGCTGACAATGAACTCAAACAGTTACACAGCATGTTTCAGTTAGAACAAGTGCAGCAAGAGATAGTGCAGTGTACCTCAGGCTTGGGTATAGACTTTCATTTTTTGCCGCCCAGAGCCTCAAATATGGCAGGTCTAGTAGAGAGAAGCAACCGTAGTATGAAAACCCTGTTATACAAGACTATGCGTAATACAGTGTTCACATAAGAAGAGTGTTATACAGAGTTGTGCAAAGTGGAATCCATTATAAACAGTAGACCACTCACTCCAATGAGTAGTGATGTTGATGATTTCTCTGCGCTCTCACCAGGACATTTTCTCATAGGTGCTCCTCTCAATGCTATTCCTACCCCTTCTCTGCAAGCTATCCCTGACTCCCGACTGTCACGCTACCAGCTGTGTGAAAAGATTAACCAAATCCTCTGGGATCGATGGACAAAAGAATATTTGAACACTCTGCAGCAAAGGCAGAAGTGGCAAATTGAGAAACCAGACATAAAGATAAATGACCTAGTCATTCTTGTTGTAGATAATTCTCCCCCTTTATTGTGGCCTTTAGCCAGGGTTCTTGAACTTCATTCAGGACCTGATGGTCATGTTAGAGTACTTACTCTCAAAACCGCTACCTCTACATTTAAGAGGCCTATATCAAAAGTTTGTCCATTGCCCCAGCAGGAAAGTTTTCAAACTCATGTTCCCCTGGGGACTATGTAACATTTCAGGAGAAATGTTAACCTATTCACATTGTGCATTTTCTTTTCTATACATTTGTTTATGAACATACTTCTTAAACATTAGTAACCAAACATTCAATGAGTCGATCGATGTCTCTATCGATATCTCGAAAGCTTAGCAATGTTTTGAAATGTTTACAGACACTCATAAACATTAATTATAAAACAATTAGCTAAATAGTTTTTCTTAGTTTTACAGATCTTTTGAAATATGAAGATATTGTACATTCGCCGTATTTCAAGATAGAAGCCTCGAGAAGCTTCTACGCTACTTCGATCGAGAAACTGAAAGCGCTCGAATGTAATTTTAGAGGGGGTACGTAGGCTAACCTGTTTGACTCTTTTCATTCTTCATCGAACTTCACTAAGGCAAGCACCTTAGCCTTAATCCCAGTACCGACACTTCATGGTACTACTCTACACAACGCAAAAGATGTAGTCTACCAGAACTTCTAGACCTGGACTTCTAAGGCAAAGAAGCCTTTTACCCACAGCCTCCAGCAGCAACTTCAGCATTCTACATAACCTCACCGATGGGATCTTAGGCATTTATTAATACTTTCAAACGAGTCCAGGACAACCTACATACTCTCTATAAATCAAAAGTTAAGTACTCATAATGTAAAACATTAAGGTTGTAGCTATGTTGTAGCTTACTTTATTAAATACAATCGCTATCAATTTACACACTGAATTACACTATTTACAATACATTAAATCATGTTGGTTACAAACAGTTTGCTTGACGCCGCATGTGGTTGCGGAGGTTGCAGGATGCCGCGAGACAACGGGAGCGCGTCCAACCTTCTCTGGAGCTCGGCTTTGTCTGGGGCGAGAGGAGCATGGCGTTCTTCCTCCTAGCATGGCGTGGAATTTCGCATAGCCTGCTGGGAGCAAGCAGTGCTACGCACAATGTTGTGGTGGCGTGACAATATTCCGCCACACCAGCCCCCCACGAAGTTAAGTGGTTACGTCAGAAGGTGTGCTGGGAATCTCACACACCGGCCTGAACGTGTTGTCACTTTCGTGTCACATGGTGGAACTGTTGGTGGACCTGTGTTCATGTTGTCTGTGCTGGTGTGTGCTCTTGCTGAACTGTTGCTGTCGGGCTGTGATGCCAGTGGTGGTAGGGGCATGGGATCTTCAGCAAAAATAAAGGCAGGCTTCACTCTGTCAATGCTGACTTCGACATGCTTGTTGCACATATCCAGCGTGAGAGTTTTGTCTGTACGTTTGACCACACGGTAAGGACCAACATACGGTGGTTGGAGAGCGCCGCGAACTGAATCGTCTCTCAGGAACACGTGGGTGCACGTGGCAAGGTCCTTAAACACAAAGGTGCTGCGGGGGCTGTGTCGGGAAGCTGGTGGTGCACGTAGCCTGTCCATTTGTTGTCGAAGTTTTACAACATAGGTGGATGCATCCTCGGCCTGTAGGCTTCCCGTTGCACACAGCATTTCTCCAGGAAGACGAAGGGGTTCCCCGTAGATCATCTCTGCTGGAGAGGATCCAAGGTCTTCCTTGTGCATACTGCGGATTCCAAGTAAGACAAGTGGTAGGGCCTGGATCCAAGACATGCCGGGGTGGCACATTATAGCTGCGTTGAGTTGCCTATGGAAACGTTCCACCATGCCATTGGCGCAAGGGTGGTAGCTGGTAGTGCGGGACCTAGAAGTGCCAGTCAGATTGCCCAGGTTCTTCAGCAACTGCGACTCAAACTGGCGACCTTGGTCGGTCGTGATGCGGGCTGGAGATCCAAAGCGAGAGATCCAACACGTGAAGAAAGCTTCAGCCACATCCTCTGCCGTGATGCGTTCTAGAGGCCATACTTCTGGCCACCGAGAGAAACGGTCCACGGCTGTCAGGCAGTACCTGAAGGCTCCAACCAGTGGTAGAGGGCCAATGAGGTCCAGATGTACATGTTGGAAGCGTCCAGAAGGTGGTGTGAAAGTGCCTAAAGGTGAAGATACGTGGCGACTGACCTTTGCTCTCTGACACTGCTGGCATGATCTAGCCCAGGTGCGGCAATCTTTCTGTATGTGTGGCCATACAAAACGTTCTGAAACCAACCGTGCTGTAGCTCTAGTTCCAGGATGGCTGAGGGAGTGGAGAGATTCAAAGACTTGCCTTCTGTATGGTGTGGTGACAAAGGGTCTAGGTTGCGATGTGGAGGTGTCACAGTATAGTGTGATGTCAGTTCCTGGGACCTGGATCTGCTGGAGTTGGAGAGCTGAGTCACCGCGTAGCAGTGCACTGAGTTCTTCATCACCGTCTTGCGACTGGGCCAGGGCAGAAAGGTCAAGATTATGGCTCGATACCGCGTTCACTCTCGAAAATGCATCAGCGACGACATTGGAGGCACCTGTGACGTACTGAATGTCTTTCGTGAATTGGGCAGTGAATGATAACTGGTTCAACTGCACAGGGGGTAGCTTGTCACGGCGTTGCTGGAATGCATATGTTAAGGGTTTGTGGTCTGTGAAGATGGTGCATTGATGCGCCTCAAGGATGTGTCTGAAGTGCTGGACGGCTTCATACACAGCGAGGAGCTCACGGTAGTATGCAGGCCATGTGAGTTGCCGTGGTGCTAATTTCTTGGAGAAGAAGGCTAGTGGTTCCCAACTGTCGCCGATTTTCTGTTGAAGGCTGGCTCCTACGGCAGTGCCAGATGCGTCTGTGAAAAGAGCCAAAGGTGCTTCTGGGACGGGATGGGCTAGCAGAGTTGCCTTACCAAGGGCTTCTTTGCAGGCGATGAATGTGTGCTCCAACTCTGGTATCCATGGTACAGGCTGTGTTCCCCGTAAACTGGATACGGCAGCGTGTAAAGGAGCCTGGTTCTCTGATGCAGAAGGAAGGAAGTGACGGTAGAAGTTGATCATCCCTAAGAATCTCCGAAGTTCACGCGCAGTCTTAGGGAGGGGAAAGGCCTGCAGGGCAGCAATCCGGTCAGGTAGTGGACGTGTACCAGAAGCAGATACTTCGTATCCAAGGAAGGTGACACTTGGAGAGCCTAGGACACTTTTGTTGGCATTCACCAGGATACCGTGCTCTGTGAGGCGTGTGAAGAGAGCTCGCAGATGGACCTTGTGTTCCTCTGGGTCTCGGGAGAAGACCAGGATGTCGTCGACATAGGCGAATGTAAAATCAAGACCAGCGAGCGCCTCATCAATAAAACGCTGGAAGGTCTGACCTGCATTGCGTAGGCCGAACGTCATAAATGGGAACTCGAACAGTCCAAAGGGTGTGGTGATTGCGGTTTTTGTTATGTCATCAGGGTTCACAGGTATCTGGGTGTAGGCCTTCACTAGGTCTATCACCGAGAAAGTTGTGCATCCACGGAGTTGGTGACTGAAGTCATGGATGTGACGAGCCGGGTATCTGTCTGGAACGGTCCTAGCATTGAGGGCACGGTAATCTCCACATGGTCGCCAACCTTCGTTCTTTTTGGGCACGAGGTGTAGAGGCGATGCCCAAGGTCCTTCTGAACGGTGTGCGGTTCCTTCCTGTAGCATGACGTCAAACTCTTGTTTGGCGATTTGGAGACGGTCAGGAGCAAGGCGACGAGGGCGGCATGATATAGGGGGTCCTGGAGTGGTGCGGATGTGGTGGAGAGTAGAGTGACGCACTGTTCTGTGGGTTCCTGGTTGGCGGGTCAGGTCAGGGAATTCGTGTAGGATGTCATGGTACAAGGATGTGCTAGACAAGGCTCTGATGCTTGGTTGTGAGTTTCCAGCGGGTTGACAGAGCGTGGACATGCCTGTGATGCCATCGACAAGGCGCTGGTTATGGCAATCCGGAAGAAGGTGAAAATATGCCAGAAAGTCAGATCCTATTATTGGGACCTCAACATCAGCAATGACGAATCTCCATGTAAAATTTCGTCGCAAGCCAAGGTTCAGTTGTAGTGTGACGATCCCGTATGTTTTGATGGTGGAGCCATTTGCTGCGCTGAGTTCATAGTCAGCATTTGGTCGTTTCCCTTTCAGGAAATGGCGTGGGAAGCAGCAGAGATCGGACCCAGTGTCTATGAGGAATCGATACCTGCTATTTCGATCCATTACAAAAAGGCGGCTCCCTCCTGTTGGGCAACCATTTACCGCCATTACTGGTTGCCATTGGAGTTTGTTGAGAAGTTGCAAGGGGGGTGCACTTCTGAGCTTTATCACCGAAGCGATGATGGTACCAGCAAGTTCCATCGTTCTTGGGGGTGGAGTTTCTGCTGGAACGTCCTGACCTGTCACGTGACTGTGAGCGTGCTCGGAAGGAGGTCTGCAGTGCTGCCATCTGTTGCGCGAGCTCGTCAAGTCATTTGGTTAGCACACACACTTCACCACTAGGGGGGGGGTGGTTACCGCGTGAACAGAAGCGGAGTTGATGGTTGGGGGAGTCACTTCGAATATTTTGTCTGCGAGCTGTGCCACCTTGTCCAAGGGGATTTCCGCTTGAGTTTGGAGGATGGCCTGCACTTGGGTGGGGAGGCGCTGAATCCACAATTGGCGGAGGAGGTTGTCCTGCACTTGAGTGGAGCCCGCTAACGACCTTAAGTGCCGCAGGAACTGAGAGGGTTTGCGGTCCCCAAGTTCCTCCTCCATAAGCAGTTGCCGCACACGTTGCTCTTCTGAAAGCGACAGACGCCGTATTAGTTCTGTGCGGAGATGCGTGTATGCGTTTGCTGTGGGAGGGTTAGTAATAATGTCCTCCACTTCCGCAGCGTAACGGCTGTCCAGCTGCGACACTACATACGCGTACTTCGTTGATTCTTGCGTGACGCCTGCAACACTGAACTGTGCCTCGGCCTGGGCGAACCACAACGCGGCTTTGTCCGGCCAGAATTGCGGAAGTTTCACGGTGATTCGGTTCACTGTGTGCGACGTTGTAGGCGGAGTTTCAGTGCTGCGGGTCTGCATCTGTTGCTGGAGAAGCTGGTATTTTTCTTGTAGCTGCAGGAGTTCCTGTTGGAGTTCCTCCATTGTGGTGATGATGCGGGAAATTGCAGCGCGCGTGTAGACGATGTTTCTTTGTTCGCGTGCACGTGGCGCGACGCGTTTTGGGCCTACGCGTCATCACGTCGGGGTCACCAATGTAGCTATGTTGTAGCTACATTGTTGATGAAATCACTCTTAATCTACACACTGAATTACACTATTTACAATACATTAAATCATGTTGGTTACAATCAGTTTGCTTGACGCCGCATGTGGTTGCGGAGGTTGCAGGATGCCGCGAGACAACGGGAGCGCGTCCAACCTTCTCTGGAGCTCGGCTTTGTCTGGGGCGAGAGGAGCATGGCGTTCTTCCTCCTAGCATGGCGTGGAATTTCGCATAGCCTGCTGGGAGCAAGCAGTGCTACGCACAATGTTGTGGTGGCGTGACAATATTCCGCCACAAGCTTAAATACAATAACCTGACCACAACTTGGCAGCTTGTATAATTACCGAATCATTTGGCACTTTGTGCAGGATTCGCATTTCCCATTGTAATAGCTCGAATGTGAAGAGCTCTCAACTTTGAAAGAATAATTATAATTTCTGCATTTATAATTTTCCGAAGTCTTGGACATATTTCTTGGTCCTAACCAAACCTGGACCAATACAGTAACTATATTGTATTCAACTTGGATTTATATACAAATAAATTGTTAACTCGGTTGTTTGAATTATTATACTATTATTTCATATCAACCACTGCTCAACCAGCTACTAGAAGGAATATTTTTAGTAGGAGAAATTTATTTAATTATATGTTAGGGATCCTAGACTCCTACCTAGCCCAACTCCCTAAACTGGGTAAGTTTAGTATATGAGTATGAAAAGACAAAAATAACAAAATAGCACATTTTGAATCAACATCAAATACCCTGAAGAGAACCGGTTGCTAAACTGTTTGAATATCACCACTGATTATGTCTCTCCAAGTATTCTTTTTTTGTTAGAATAGCGCACAATGAGATAATATGGTCAATAGTTTCTGATTGGCTCTGACAGAGGCGACATTTATCATCTTGTGAATTCTTCAAAGCATATTTCTCATGATGTGTTTTTAGAGCTTGATCTTGAGCAGCAATTATAATGGCTTCAATCTCCGGCTTCAATTTCCCTCTGATTAGCCACCTGTATGCCTTTTCTTTGTCTATTTGTATTCTATCCAACCTTTTCAGGTACTGTCCGTGTAGTTGTTTATTTCGCCATGCTTCTTTTAACTTATTCTGTGATTCTACTTTGCTGTTAAATTTATTCAGCATAGAGTTATCATCTGAAGACATCTGTGGGGTTTGTGTACTTTTTAAGACAATACTTCTTGCTTTACTTATGATTCCATTATTTCCATACTTTAAGTCCATCATATTAATCTGTCTCATATAGGAATCATCTAAATGGTTTGCTACATATCTTCCTGGGCTAAATATCGAATTTTGGTGTGCAGCTTCAATTTGTCGGAGTCCTCTTCCTCCTTGTTTTTGTGAAACATAAAGTCTGTCAACATCAGCTAGAGGGTGAATTAAAGCACACATATGGGGCATTTTTCGAGTTTTCCGGTCCATGCAATAAATTTCTTGTTTTGTCCAGTTAATTAGTCCAATTAATTCTACTACTGGAACAGCTAGTGTGCCAATTACCATAATTTTATTTTTTGCACTTAATTCAGTTCACGTGATAACTCTGATTCTTCTGTAATATTCTTTTTGTATATCATCTTTCATTTTTTCTGTGCAAATTCCAAAATTTTCTTCTATCCCCAGATATTGGTTCCTCCTTCCCGGTTCCAAATCTCTGATTTCTAGATCAGTAGCTAAGCTAATGTTTTCTGTTTTCTTTGGCTTGCCCTTCTCAATATTTATTTGTGGACATTTATCTACTCCAAGTTCTAACGAGACATCATCACTGAACTCTTTAACCACAGTCAACATTTCAGCTAGAATCCTATTATTTCTAGTATATACCTTCAGTTCATCCATATAAAAGAGGTGGGTTATTTGCTTATAGTCTCTCTGTAGTCTATATCCAAAACTTTGTTAATTTAGTTGTCTGCTTAACGGAATTAAGCTAATACAAAACAGCATAGGTGATAGAGAGTTTCCCTGAAAAATGCCTAATTTAATTTCAATATTCCTTGATTTGAGTTCCTCTTGCTCATTTTTCATCAAGATCTTTGTACACCATTTACTCATACTATTCTTGCAGAAAGTTATTAGTTTTGGATTGATACGATATAGCTCTAAAGCATCAAAAATCCAGTTATGGGAGATGCTGTCAAAGGCTTTCTTATAATCTATCCATGCCATACTAAGATTTCTATTTCTCTTCTTTGCATCCTTTTTATTAAGAAGTAATAGCTCCTTGCACCCATATGATCCTTTTCAGCATCCTTTCTGTTCATTTGGAAGAACACCTTGACTTGGGAGCTGACCATAAATCTTATTTGTCATTATAGATGTTATTACTTTGTACAAATTAGGTAAACATGTAATAGGTTGTTGTTGTTGTTATTATTATTATTATTATTATTATTGTCATATTTTCTCAGCTGTTTGGCTGGTGCTAGGAGTAGATGCGGGGCATAGCCAAAACATCCTCACTCTTCTACAAATTTGCGCACAATACGTGTAGTGTTCAGAATGACAGCTTTCTGCATCATTCCAAACAGATTCGGATCCAATCCCAAGGCTTTGATGTTCTGTAGCAAGGCTGACGGAATGATACCTGTGGCTGAAATTACTACTGGCAGGATGTGGGCTTCGTTTAGCTTCCATCTGTGTCTTCTCAGTGATTGTGCTGCTTAGATTGTGGCTGTTAGGGACAGCTATGTCAATCAGATATGCTATCTTCTTCTTCTTCTTCTTCTTCTTATCTAGCAGTGTTATATCTGGTCTATTGTAGTGTACAGTTTTATCAGTAACAATCGTGCGATCATAGTACAGTTTGAAATCTGCCGATTCCAGTACTGTTTCTGGGTTATATTTGTAGTACGGTAGCTTTTCTGTTAATAAACCTCTTTGGCTGGCCAATTCTTTATGGAGTATGTTGGCTACTTGATTATGGCGGTGGAGATAGTCAGTCTGAGACAGTGTCCTGCGTGCTCCTGTTATGTGCTGGATGGTCTCTGGTCTCTCTTTGCATTTCCTACATTTATCGTCTGTTATTTGCGCGTTCTTTGTAATAAATTTCTGGTAGTTTCTGGTGTTGATGACTTGGTCCTGTTTGGCAATTAGAAATGCTTCTGTCTCCGGGTATAGACTACCGCTTTTCAACGAAGCGTTCGACGCACCTTTGTCGACATTATTGCGGTTGAGATCATTCGGGTGTCTACCGTGTAGAGCCATGCTTTTCCATTGCTGTACTGTCTCTTCAGTTGTTTGAATCCTTTCCTCGTCCTGGTGTATGGTTTTGAGGTTAAGAGGCGTAAAAGATTCGTCAGCCAGGCATATGCTTGCATGAAGGGCCGATTCTGACTTTCTTTGTTGGAAGTATGCCCTCAGGGTACTTATCTGGTTTCTATGCAAATTTTTGATGTCACAGATTCCTCTCCCTCCCTCTGACCGGGGTAATGTAAGGCGTACTGTGTTGCTACGAGGGTGATGTTTCCTGTACTTTGTGAGTGTGGTCCGAACTTTCCTCTGCATTCTTTCAATCTCAGTGTCACACCATGAGACAATTCCAAATGAGTAGGTCAGGACAGGTATTGCATAAGTGTTAATAGCTTTTACCAAGTTCTTGCTGCATAGCTGTGTGTTACATACTTTTTAGAGCCTAAGTTTTTCTTTCATAATTGTATGCTCTAGGCTACTCTTTTTGTTTGTTGGATGCCAAGATACTTGTATATATCATTTTCTTCCATTGGTTCAATAGTCTCATCCTCTTTAGTGGCAAACCCAATCAGTTCCAGTTTTGACCCTCTTGTTATGTTGATAGTCTTACACTTTTCTAAACCAAATTTCATGTTGGTATCTGTCGAAAATCTCTCTACTAGCTGTATCAATTGTTGTAACTTCGATGGTGCTGGTGCATACAGTTTCAAATCGTCCATGTATAGTAATTGTGAGATGTTATAGTCCTGAATACGATATCCTATTTTTGTTCTTTGAGCAGATTGGAGAGGGGGTTCAATGCCAGACAGAACCATAGGGGACTTAAATAGTCCCCTTGAAATATTCCACGCCTGATACGGATTTGTGCCGTAGAGATTGTGTTCCCATTATTGGTTAAGTGTATAGTGGTGCTCCATTGGCTCATTTGATGTTGAAGAAGTGCAGTTAGGGTTGGATGAACTTTGTACAGTATCAGTACCTGAATTAGCCATGAATGTGGGACTGAATCAAAGGCTTTTTGATAGTCGATATAACAGCATGACAGATTTCTATTCTTTTTCTGGGCTTGTTTCAGTATGACAGAATCTATTAATAATTGCGTTTTGCATCCTTTCTTACTCTTCCGGCATCGTTTTTGCTCTTCGGTTAGGATATAAAATTGCTCTGTGTGTTCTGTAAGCAATTTCGTAATGCATCGTAAAACATCACAGGATTCCTCATATTATCGGTTAGTTGTAAACACCTGACTTTTTTGGTTTCAAAGTCCTGGTCTCTGGCTGGTTCATATTATGTTGAAGTCTTGCTGTTTCCTTTCTGTGTATAGCATGTGTTGGTAGCTCCAGTAACTTCTCTAAGGTGCTTTTCAGGATTTTGCCTGCATCTGTTAAAAATGTTTGAGGATGTAATTCCATGGAATAATTTGGAACGGATAGATTAATGTTAGAGATATTGAGCAGTTCAATATAACAAATATTTGGTCAGCTTGTAGAAGGGGGAATTTACTAATATAGCAGCCTTCTTACGCAAGTTATTTAGGGTTTCCTAGCTGTCAAAAATGATTTCATCCTTTATATTTATACCTAACTAGTGTATTTTGTCATTAGGATTTTTAGATGGTATGAAATCGACTGCAGAAATGACTGAACTATTCCCTTTTTGATGGTTAAACGAATGGTTTTGAGAGTATTGATTGAGAGACCATTCTTCTTAAACTTTTGTACAGCTATTTTAGTTAATTCAGTTGCTAATTCTAGACCTCTTCTGATGATAACAGAATCATCTGCAAAACTCATGGCTGTTGGTTTTCACAATGTGGAATTAACAGCTAACCATACTCGTCTGATAAAGATTTTTCACATAGTACTTCCAGATTGTAAAGCATTGGGGATATAGGGGAACCTTGCAACACACTTCTTTTCATCTTGATTGACTTGGTTTTTCCTCCTCTGGTCTTGAATGTTGTAGTGTTATTTTCTTGGAGGTTCATTACCAGATTGGATAATTTGCTAGGAACTCCTATTGAATTCAGCATTTTGCACAGACGTTGATCTTTATGATGTCAAATGCTTTCTTGATATCAAGAAATATCACAGCATCCTTTTGTTTAACGGACTTGAGAGGAACATTGAGAAGGTGAAGCCATGTTGTTGAGGATGATGCAGTCGATTATCAATTATATGCTCTGAAGAGTGAAGTTATTGTTATAGGTCCCTCCTCCTTTGTGAATTAGAACAGAACAAGCTCTGTACACTATCAGGCTGTAGCATTCTATGTAATCTCAGATGTTGTACTGTTCTTTATAATTCTCATCACTACATGGTTTGAGCCACTAATGTTTTCCTCATTGCAGTTTGTACTTCTTCTTTCATAATATTTGCGTCAAAGGTATTATTTAATTTCTCAAATTCAACATCGCTAATTTTAGGGATGTATTCTTGATGGATGCCATAATTTGAAATAGAAAAAATATTTCTAATATAGTTGTATAAAACATGGACACCATTAAGTTTGCAGAAATTATCTTCTTGGAATACATTATGAATTGCTCTTCTTCTTTGATTATAATAATAGAATTGTGTTATTTTTAGTTTTATTTGACTTTCTTTTTGATCTGTCTCTCTTTGTTGCCCTCTCAGGATTACTTGATGAAGCATATGATCGCTTCCTTCTTCCTAGCCTCGTAAAATTCTGCTGCACGATGTTTTGGACCTGGTATCATATGAAATGGAGAAAATAAAAAGGAAAGAAACTCATCTACTACTTTATGGGAATCATCATCACTTAAGTCAGCTAAAAATTTAACTTTCCATATCTATAAGCTTAATTGTTCGTTATATTAATTAAATGTGTTATTATTGTTAGTATTGGGAGACAGATAAACTGTTTCATCTTTAGGCTCACCTTAGGAGCTGGTAAATTGTTCCTTGGATGCCTGTTCTCATTGGTGTTCAGGATGAGCTCTACTGCTGTGAATATTAACTTTGAGAGAAACTTGACCACAATGAGGGCATGGAATTTTTGGTCTCCTTTTACGTACTGAAGTGGGTTGACTTGATAAATTATCCTGTTATAATCTGCACTGTATGTCTGATCCATTATAAATATTATTTCTAAAAAGTTATTTTGAAAGGACTGAAACTATGTGACAGACCAGCAGATTCTACTAAAGTAATAGTATTATTACGTCTCGAGCTGTGTTCATGTGGAACAGCTTGGAATGGTAGAATGATAACACTATACTCGCGGCACCAAATAATATTTTGAATAGGTGGAAAAATTTCTTTAATCAGTTATTAAATGTACATGGAGATGTCCGAAGTGTAGAAAGTGAAATATTCACAGCAGAGCCGTTGGTTGCTGAACCAACTTTAACAGAAGTAGAAACAGCTGAGGAAAACTAAAAAAACACAAGTCTCCAGGAGATTAAACTCAGAGATCCATAAGCTCATTCTTATGATTTGGAGAAAGGAGGAATTGCCTAAGGAATGAAAAGAATCTATTATGATACTGATACATAAAAAGGGAGATAGAAACGAATGTAATAACTATCAAGGAATTTTTCTCTTATGAACATCATACAATATTCTGTCTAATATATGCGGTCAAGATTAACCTCATATGCGGACGAAATCATTGGAGATCACCAATGTGGATTTAGGCAAAATAGATCAACCATTGATCATATATTTTGTATTCGATAAATCTTGGAGAAAAAGTGGGAATATAATAAGTCTGTTCACCAGCTATACACAGATTTTAAAAAAGTATATGACTCAGTTAAGAGAGAAAAACTGTACAATATCCTCATTGAGTTTGGGATACCAAAGAAGTTAGTTAAGCTGATCAAAATGTGACTAAATGAAACCTATGGCAGAGTAAGGGTAGGTTTAGGTTTAGGTTTAGGTTTATTTCGTCCTCTGAATCATTACATAATGATATGGGACACATCTTGATGGAAGTGTTGTACAGTAAAGTTGTGATACAGTACAGTTGAAATGGACAACAAAATGAATAATACAGTAGAAATGAAGACAACATAGATAATTACAATGAAAATTATATTAATTACTACAGGAATTAAACTTGGTGGTCTTACATGTGCTTACATTAACTGATAATTATGAATAAGACTATGTATGGAGTTGTTTAGTTAAAATGTTGAGTCTAAGGTAATCTTTAATACTAAGGAACTGGCCATCCAGGAGAGTAGGCCTATCTTTTAGTTTTCCCTTAAAAGTTTTCATGTTGGATTTTGTTATTTCTGATGGCAGTTTATTGTACATGAGAATTCCTGTGTGAGATATGCTTGAAATGAATTTACTTTCTGGGGGCTACGGTATTATTAATTTTGTTGGGCCAAATTTAAGTCAAACCTGAGGTCCGTATAGATCATTTCAACCCAAGGACGGAGGGAGGGGGAAACCGCTCACAGAAATACATCGACAGATAAATGGCATAACAAAGTTATATTCTCACCATAAAATGTCTCAATACAATAATGAATAAGTTAAGAGAATATACTCAAAATATTTCGTTCAACCTGACTAACCATTCAAAAATTTTCACAAATAACAAATTTAATTCTAACAAGAACTCTACAAATGCACACAGTTTGGGAATAGTAACTTATAACAGCAACCCAAATTAAATAATTCAAGAGTTAGTAACCACTGGGTTTTCCTTTCTTATCGAATATGACTAATTACAGAACTTGAATGACGAAGCGACTATAGCTCAATATAAGTGAGCAATTAGTTTAATACCAGAGACAAACCATGCTTAAGTAAACTGTGAGTAGCCTATATTTTACAAGCCAGTCAGATTTGGGACAACCTTAAGTTTGTTTACAATTTCATGCTGGCCAAAGGATCCAACCAGCAAGCCAAATATTTTCGAATTTATGAATGAAAGTATTCAGTTCAACCTTCACACAATAAATACTATACAAAACGTTTACTATATTTCACCAATAATTATGGGCAGTCAATCATATATTTCGATGTGGCAGAAAACCATAACGTTTATCTTCAAATATCATACTACGATGAGGGTAGACTAGGTGATGGGTGGATAGTTTCCCACAACATAACTCAGTACAATAACAAACAACTAACCTTATTATTAAATATCAGCCTGTTGAACAGCTAAAGAAAGGTTATGAAGAGATTATTTCTTCCAAATTCAAACTAACTAACCTAGCATTTAGTATAAAGGGAGCAAGAGCATCCTAAAATCTTGACTGGCTTCCTATCCACAATAATATAAACTGATATAATTCAATATATATATGGACATAAGGGGCAGCTAGAACTTCTGAATGGCTTGTTCTTTTTGCACAATATAATTCAGTACAATTACAAACTATTAACCTTATTCTGAAACATCAGCATTTTAAGTAGCTAAAGAGAGGTTAGGAATGAATTATTCCTCGCACAATTAATTCAAACTGACTGAGATGTCATTTAGTATAAAGGGAGCAAGAGCAGTCAAAATCTTGACTGGCTTCCTATCCACAATAATAAAAACTGATATAATTCAATATATATATGGACATAAGGGGCAGCTGGAACTTCTGAATGGCTTGTTCTTTTTGCACAATATAATTCAGTACAATTACAAACTATTAACCTTATTCTGAAACATGAGCATTTTAAGTAGCTAAAGGGAGGTTAGGAATGAATTATTCCTCGCACAATTAATTCAAACTGACTGAGATGTCATTTAGTATAAAGGGAGCAAGAGCAGTCTAAAATCTTGACTGGCTTCCTATCCACAATAATATAAACTGATATAATTCAATATATATATATGGACATAAGGGGCAGCTAGAACTTCAGAATGGCTTGTTCTTTTTGCACAATATAGTACAACTGGTTAACATCTAATGCAGAGGGCACAGTTAATCTTGTTTAGTTTAGTTTAGTTTATTTCATCCTCTGGATCATTACAAAATGATATGGGACACAATTTGATGGAGTTATACAATAAGTGGACAACAAAATACAATACAATACAATGCAAATGAATAAAATATAGATGATTACAATACAATAGGCCCTATAATACAAATGAATAAAACATAGATGATTACAATAAAAACAAATGAATAAAACATAGATGATTACAATGAAAATTATTGATTACTACAGGATTTAGCTTGCTTACATTGACTAGTTGAGACTATGAATGGAGTTGTTTTAGTTAAAACGTTGAGTCTAAGTAATCTTTAATACTAAGGAACTTGCCATTCAGGAGTATATCTTTTAGTTTTCCCTTGAAAGTTTTGATGTTGGATTTTGTTATTTCTGGTGGCAGTTTTTTGTACATGAGAATTCCTGTGTGAGATATGCTAAGTAAGCTTTTGGTAAGTCTATGGCTGTCCAAATGTAAGTTATTAAGTGTTCTTGTGTGATGATTATGTATCTCAGAGTTTAGACGAAATTCAGTTTTATTCTTGTGGATGAAGAGTAACGTTTCAAGTATATATAAGCACGGTACAGGTAAGATTCCTATTTTTCCAAGGAGCTCTTTGGTTGGTGTTCTAATGGGTAAGTGGAAAATTGTTTTTAGTATCCGCTTTTGCAATTTGAAAATGCAATCAGCTTTTGGAGATGAGCCCCAAAAGGGGATCCCGTATCTAATTAGGGATTCAACACAAGAGTAGTAGACTACTTTCAAGACTTGTGTGGAGCGGTTTTAGACAGGACACGAAGATCAAAGGAAAGTTTGCAGAGGCGTTTGCTGAGCTCAGAAATGTGCTTTTCCCAAGATAGATCAGAGTCGATCCAAACTCCTAGAAATTTTGTCTCACTTTTGTTAGCTAAAGGATTATTGTTTATTTGCACAAGTAAGTTATTGTTTTGGGCCTGAGAATTAAAGTGAAGGTATACGCATTTGTCAACATTAATTAATAGTATGTTTTCTTTAAGCCAACGTTCAATGTTGTTATTAACTTCATTGACTTTAATTTGAAGTGAGTTAATATCAGTAGGCCTACAGTTTAGTGTTAGGTTTGTGTCGTCTGCAAACATGATGGTTTGTGCAAGGGGGATATTGAATGGAAAATCATTAATGAAAATTAGAAAAAGGATTGGGCCGAAAACTGAGCCTTGGGGAACCCCGTGTTCAGCAATTAGTGTATCTGACTGAGCTGATTCTATTTCCACGAACTGTTTTCTATTGCTCAAATAAGAAATGAACCAGTTATTGGCGAGTCCTCTTATTCCTAAACAACTTAGTTTTGTGAGGAGAATTTTGTGATTGACAAGGTCAAAGGCTTTAGTTAGATCCAAAAATAGGCCAATTGATTGGTCCCCTTTGTTTTTGGCTTCGAGTATACTCCTTAAGAAGCCAAATATGGCATTGCTGATGGATTTGCCTTTCCTGAAGCCATATTGAGATTTAGAAAAATAATTGTTTTTTTCAAGGAAGGAAATGAGTCTGTTGTACATGACCTTTTCTAGGACTTTTGAAAATGCTGTGAGAATTGAAATGGGACGATAATTTTCGATTTTGTTCTTGTCACCCTTTTTGAAGATAGGGATAATTTTGGCGGTTTTAAATTGTTCAGGGAAAATTCCAGAAGAGATAGAGAGGTTACATATATACGTAAGTGGTTTGATGAGAAATTGGATACTCTTCTTAACAATAATGTTGGGGATTCCATCTATGCCAGAGGAGGAGGCATTCTTGAGGGTGCTGACAATCTTGAAGATTTCTTCTTCAGCTGCTGGAGATAGAAAAATGGTTTTTTCGACTGGAGGATAGTTATTAGAATTAGATGATGAGAGAGTGTTTAAGATATTTTTAGAAATATTTGTGAAGTAGCTGTTGAATGCTTGAGCAATTTCATGGGGGTTAGAAATTTGTTTACTATTGATTGTCAGTTCGATTTCTTCTTTTGATTTTGCAGCTAGGATACCAGTTTCTGACTTAACAATATTCCATAGTGCTTTAGATTTATTTTCTGCTTTTAAAATATACAAGTTGTTTTCCATTCTTTTAGCCTCTAGAATTACTTTTTGTAGTATTGCTTTGTATCTTTTGAAATAGTCTAAGAAAGCTGAGTTGTTGGTAATCTTGCATAAATCGCTAAGTAGCCTTTTTTTTCTACAAGAGATTCTGATGCCTTTAGTAGTCCACTTGTTATTTTTATTATTGGAAGTCATTTTACGATTAACGTTTTTTACCTTTAGTGGGAAGGCAATAAGTAACTAGTCATTTTACAACTAATCACTTGATTATATAAATAATGCGAACATTCTAGAATATATTTTTTTTGTTTAAACACCTCCACATAAATAAGATGGCGTCCCATCTTTAGGCAGAATAATAGTAATCAAGCTTTATCATATAACATTAATATACTAATACAAAATTCCTGGATCTATGCTTACTACGAGGGGGAATAACTTATGTGAATATGCCATGAAGCAAACAACTCACAATTCTCATCATGCTGCCCAGACGTAGCCCCTCAGCGATGAAGACAGCACACACGCACCACTCAGTTCAAGCTCTCAGTCACGACTCTTTACTGTCTCCAACCGCCTCTCAGCGCTACTCCCAAGGAGCGGAACAGAGTCGGAGAGCACAAGCGCCAGGCAAAGAGAAAGGAAAATAGGAGTAATTGTAAACTGGAAGTAAGCTTTTGGTAAGTCTATGACAGTCCAAATGTAAGTTATTAAATATTCTTGTATGATAATTATGTATCTCAGAATTTAGACAAAATTCTGTTTTATTCTTGTGGATGAAGAGTAATGTTTCTAATATGTATAAGCACGGTACAGGTAAGATTCCTATTTTTCCAAAGAGCTCTTTGGTTGGTGTTCTAATGGGTATAGGGAAGTTCATATCAGATAGGTTTGCCATTAGAAGTGGCTTGAAGCAAGGAGATGCACTATCACCTTTACTTTTTAATTTTGCTTTGGAATATGCCATTAGGAAAGTTCATGAAAACAAGGTAGGCCTAGAATTAAATGGCAGTCACCTGATTTTAGCTTATTCAGATGACGTTTGCTTGTTGGTCAATGATGTATACACAATCGAGAGAAATGCAGAAAGTCTTTCCAACCCTGCAAGAATGTTGGATTAGAAATTAATACAGAAAAAACTAAGTATATGGGCATGGAAAATGAAAATAACGCTTCACAAAATATTAAAATAGCTGGTAAATCGTTTGAACAAGTGAAAGAATTCAAATATCTGGGAACAATAATTACAGACACAAATAATATTAAGGCAGAAGTTAAGTGTAGACTCAAATCAGGAAATGCTTGTTTTTATGCAGTTCAGAAACTCTTATCGTCTCGTCTTCTGTCAAGAAATCTAAAAATTAAGATTTATAAGACTATTATCCTGCTGGTTGAATTATATGGATGTGAGAAATTGCCACTAACTAATCAGGAAGAACATAGTCTGAGAGTGTTTGAAAACAGGGTGCTTAGAAAAATATTTGGGCCCAAGAGGGATGAAAATGTGGACTGGAGAAAATTGCATAACGACGAGCTGCAGGACCTGTACGCTTCACTGGATACAGTAAGGGTAATTAAATCGCGAAGGATGAAATGAGCTGGACATGTTGCATGCATGGGGGAGGAAAGACATGCCTCAAAAGTATTGACTGGGAGACGCGAAAGGAAAAATACCACATGGAAGACCTAAACATAGGTGGGAGGACAATCTTAGAATGAATTTAAGGGAAGTAGGATGTGTGAGGGATGATTGGATGGAGTTAGCCCACAATAGGGTTGAATGGTGGATTCAGGTAAGCGTGGCAATGAACCTTCGGGTTCCATAGAATAGATAATATTCCTTTAGCTTGCTTAGGAATTGTCTATTGCCATTGAGTAAGTAAGTAAGTAAGGTTCTCCACAGTCCAAATTATGAATGATTAATTTTAAATGTTCGAGTTAATTTAATTCTTTTAATCCAGGAACTGTTAAGGAGAAAGGCATTCAATTAGTTTTAGTTACATTAGGAGAGTGTAAGTTAATATGTAACAACTTTTTACCATACTTATATGTGCATTAGCATTCTTGTAGGCATCCTCCCATGTTAATCCACTGATTATTACCATCGCATCATCAACACAAGAATATGGGGCATCCGAAAATGTTTGCATCCCCTGATAATATTAGTGGACATTATCCAATTAAATGAAATGAAGAATCAATAAATTTTAACGCTATTTATTAATCCTTTATAGCTGATAGCCTGCTTAAAGATGAATAATAGAAAATATAAAAAATGCATTTGAAACAAAAAATTGGTACATTTATAACATCTAGCACTGTTCACAAGATTCTTGATGTAACTTAACATTGTAGTAATTCTTGGTTGATTTATAATTTATATCATGATGAATACCCTTCAAATGACTAGTAGAATTAAAAAAACACCACTTGTGATATGTTGTTTGAAGATTTATTTTGTGCTCAAAAGAGTAAAGTGTCATGAAAAAAATGTTTTAACAATGAATTCTCTTATTGAGGTGAATAGACCATACTCGGCCTGAAAATTAAATGAGTAGGCCTAATACCTGCCACTGAACAATGACGATGTAAGTTGAAAGATAACTTTTTAAAAAGTTGTATTGTGGCAAGGAGTAGTGAAATTCTTGGTGATTCACTTCACAAAGCCTACTTATATTCCGTGGCCACATGGTGATGAAGTGATGAATATGGCACCAGCCGCCATTTGCGAGCATGCCTCATGAAGATAGTTTAAATGTTAAAATTTTGCTGAGGGAGCTCAACTGATAAAGGTGAAATAAGCTTCATCTAGACGCACCTACATAACTAATGGTTAGCGTGCAAAAGCCAATTACATTATTTGTAATTGGTAAGTTTCACGGCGGAGCACCATAGAATTAGGTGTCATTCCAACTAAATTCGCATCGCATCTGATCTTTTGGGATGCCTGAAATTGCATATAAAGAATTAAAGTACGTGTTAATTAATTTACATCATCTGGACGGTTATTGGTTAAAAAACTTGCAATGATGTTACCATGACAAATAGGAAATTAATCAAATGTTGCTACAAAAATGGCAATTTAATTACACTTAAATTATAAGGAGGACAAATTTTTTTTATAATTTGGCAAGAGTCCATAATAACCTTAAATGATAGAATATATTGTAGGCTGTAATTTATATAATCTATCTGGTACCCTATGATCCCCAGGTGGGGCGAAGGAGCCTCCAATGGAGGTTTCATTACCTATACTAATTTTGATATGCTTATTTTCCGAGAGAGGGTAGAGGGACAGGTGGTAAGCCCATCGCCTCGCAACCCCCCCTCTGGAAACTAAGTATTTCTTGGACGTGAAAGGGCCGAGAAATTTTGTCCAGAGGCTCTAATTTAGGCTTGGAGTTCTTTTACGTGCCGTAAATCTACGACACGGGACCCCCAGCTTAAAGTCCCTCCCGGAGGACTCCGTGCCCAGGATTTTTACGTCCTGAAAAATCCATCGACCGCGGCCGGGTTTGATCCCGCGCCCTGCGGATGTAGAGGCGGGCACGCTACCTCTAGACCACCGCGGCCGACAATTTATATAATACCATGAAATAAAAATTTTAGTATTTTGTTGGGAACTTTGTGAAACATTTGCAAACTAAAATTATGACAAGTATGAGACAAAGTTACAAATTATTGTTAGGTGAGTTAACAGAATCGTTCCTACGATGTATTAAAATGATTACGAGTAGGCCTAAGTATCTGAAGTCGTAATCAGATTTCGATGACATATCATATAGGCCTAAATATCATAAATTAGCAATTCAATGAAATTTAGTTACCGGTACTTTAATGATTTCTGGGGGAATTCTAATCACTTCGCAACAGAGCACTCCACCAATGTACTGGAGAAAAATCTAAATAAAGAACAAATGAGTAGTGAGTAGATTAAGCGTTTTATTATAATTGAAATAAATATATAGATATTAGTGAATATGAAAAATACACTTAAAATGTTAATCAAACTTTAAGATAGTTAGAAAATACGTAATAATAATAATAAACCATACATATGAATAACCTAACCTCACATTCTGAGCTCAAATTCAATGTGAAGGAACAGCGACACTATACTTCTTTTGTAGTTAATCATTTATTCAGGGGTGCCCAGCCCCCAAACTTCATGACTCACCCCCAAACTTCATTTCTCACCCCCAAACTTCATTGCTGACCCCCCAACCTGATTGGCTATCGACAAGGGCACCCATATGATATTTTCTGGGGGGCCAATTTCTTTAATTAATTTATTTTTTGTTGCTTTAACTTCTTGGGTCACCTTGTAACATTGTATTAATAATGTAACAAGTGCAACAATGACGTAGCCAGAAAATAATTGCGGGGAGGGTCGAAAGTGCCGGGGGGTTTGGAATACCCCCCAAAAAAGGGGGTCGAGGGTCCATCCCCAGAAAATTTTTAAATATTGAACTAATGAAAATAACATTTTCCACTATTTATATCACACAGAAAAACTTGTTAGGAAATTTGTATACCAGACTCTAAGACATGTCAATGTAAATAAGAAATCATTACCTAAGTGGGGGTCCACCCCGGAAAATTTTTAAATATTGAACTAATGAAAATCACATTTTGCTCGATTTTAGCACTGAAAAACTAGCTAGGAAATTTGTTTACCATACTCTAAGACATGCCAATGTAAATAAGAAATCATTACCTAAGTGGGGGCCCACCCCCGGAAAACTTTTAAATATTGAACTAATGAAAATCACATTTTGCTCGATTTTAGCACTGAAAAACTAGCTAGGAAATTTGTTTACCATACTCTAAGACATGCCAATGTAAATAAGAAATCATTACCTAAGTGGGGGCCCACCCTCGGAAAACTTTTAAATATTGAACTAATGAAAATCACATTTTATGCTATTTTAGCACTCAAAATGTTGAAACATAAGCATATAGCCTAAGAATTTAAGGTTAAGGTTTCAAGGTAATGCAGATATTTCTACTAGATATAATTTACATTTGCCATTACCTGTGCTAACGTAATTAATAATTTTTCATGTAATTTTGTTTGCCTTAGTAAGTATAAGGAATTATTTCGTGTAATATTGAATACTTTCATGCTTAAGAGAGCTGCCATATTGTTTACAATCGTCGTTCATCAAATGCTCACCAGAGGCGCTGTGATCGATTCAGCATCACAAACATAACGCAGATTAAGCTGAAACCAGATCAGCGCTTGAAATCTAGCGAATTATAAATTTCAACACATTGTGTGATTGGAATTTAGAAACTTCATGTGAATTCATAAAGCAGGTGGTGAAAAATCGTGCAGTAAATGAATGCAACATTTTCCATACGTTAGGTTAATAGTTTTCCGTAATGACGCCGCAGCATAAAGCATGTCGAATATCTCTAAAACCAATCATTGGAAAACGGAAACACGTATGTTACTACACCACCTGTCCTTAACCTCACTTGTTCATATGTCATTTCAATACATCGACGGTTTGACTAAACAATTAAAGGAAAGGTCTTTGTCTTTAATTAGGGACTTCAATTAATGAATTTAATGGTAATTTTGATAATGACGTAATGAATTAACCTTATTGGTGAATCCTAACTCAGGGCGGCAAATCTCATCGAATCAGAATTAATATGACATAATTTGTTTATGTTATATCAATTGCGCAATCAATGCGTATAAAAATCGCTCGGGGCGATTCACGCCTGCCTTTTTGCCAGTAATCTTCTGAAGAACTGCACGCAAGTTTGTCGCCAAATTTTCGACCAAACAAAGACATGGTTACCTGCCAGTATCAGCTGCCATGCATCGTCAATGTGGCTGTGTCGCCACTTACAACATGAATCTTCTAATTAGTTTCTATTAATACAATTCATATACTACGCTTCGTCTCTCTCTCTCTCTCTCTCTCTCTCTCTCTCTCTCTATATATATATATATATATATATATATATATATATATTACTGCTACAATGTAGTGTATTCTACTACGCTTCGCCTTCATACAATTTGTAATAATGTAGTGCATCGCTCATAACCTCCAATTGCTTCACAACAACAACACTATGTAGTACGTCGCTCATAACCTCCAAGTGCTTCACAACACAACACGATGTAATACGTCGCTCATAACCTCCAAGTGCTTCACAACACAACACGATGTAATACGTCGCTCATAACCTCCAAGTGCTTCACAATACAACACTGTACAACATGTAACTTTTTCATTATTCTCCTTGGCAAGGTTGTACAACACTGGAAATTTATTTCACCAAATCTTGGTGATGGAAATCATTATTCATTGCACATGCCAACGTGACTAACATCAAGATTGTGTCACTGTCATCACATCAACCTCAAGTCAACTTCAAGAGAACAATACTCAAGAAGATCTAAATCCATCAATCATTCAAGTCAAGACCGTGTTTCAAACAGTGTTAAATTTCTTAAATTTTACTTGTTTTTAATTTTATATTATGTAATCAGTGATTTTTAACAGTGATCAGTGCTTTCTCCGCTCACTTCACTAACAAATAGCAACCTCCAGTATTTAACTTAATAAATAAATTACTAACCCCAAGGTTTGTGAACTTTTCTTATTTTTTGGTTTTCGATGTATGGTCCAAATAACATTTTTTTTATCCTTTTCCCCTTTCCTTCTTATACGGTCCGTCTTATCAGAGGCCTTAACCCCTACATGTTGGTCCTCCGACCCTTGGATCCTTCCAGTGCATTGTTTGATCCTTCCGCCGCACGTGTTCTCAGTGCAGCATTTAAATAAATCTGGAGCTTGCTAGTTTGTTGAGTTCACCTGTTTTTTCTAAATGAGTGCAGTGCAGTGAATAATTCTATAACGTGCATTTTTAAAGTGTTCAATTCAATTTATTCCTGGCATATTGCTTAGCCAGTTTGAGTTAAGGTAAGCAGTGGCATGCGCATGCCCAGTGAGTTGCATGCAAAGTGTTAGTTTAGGTTAGTGTTAGGTTAGGTTGTGCAGCCAACGCCTAAAACAATACTCAAACACAAGTTACACTGACACTTGCAACATTACGCTCAAGTAATACATTATCATTACTCATGCCTTTATAGCGACAAAGTGCTAGGCAACTCAATACATAATCATTTTCACATCACATAGTGAAATCTTTGCTAGGCCCCAGTAAGCCAAGACGCAGGCGAGCGGTTTTTTTAACTTATAGTCTTATTGTATTCATTTCAAAATGGCAACTGTAGAGTCAAACATTAATACTTTGAAGTCGAAGCGTACTCCACTAAAGGCTCAAATTACTCGTCAAGTGAATCACATCTCAGGCTATGTGATCACTAACGAAGCATCCTTTCAAGAACTTCTCTCTCGAAAGGAAAGGCTACAAGAAACACACAAGAGGTTTGAGGAAATCCAAACTCAAATCACTCAATTAGATTTCTCTGATGCCGAACTGGAATATGCAGGTTCGGTAGAAGATGCAGTTCTTAAAGCTGTCTCATATGCCAAGGGCCTAATTAAGGCTCATGAAAACAGTTTACTCCAAGCCGCTGCTCATGAAGAAGCGCAAATTAATCTTGCTAAACTTAACCGTGTCAAATCTCAATTAGATGATTACAGTCAAATCATTTATGAGTTTGTTATAGAGAATGAACTCGCTTATCATGAGTGTGTCATTCTTCGCACCAAATTTGAGAAGCTTATTGAACAATACGAGGTTGAATATTCTCAATTTCAAGAGATTGAAGGGTATCAGGACGTCGACGCAAATTGCCGTAAAGCTCTGGCCTATCTCAATTCTCTAGTTACTAAACACAAGGAGATCTATCAACCCGAGCATTCCTCTAGTAGTCAACGTTGGTCGTTAGATACTCCACCATCAACGTTACCAAAACTGCCAGAGATCAGACTCCCACGATTTTCAGGCGATCCAGCAGCTTGGATCGAATTTCGTGACACCTTTACCTCTCTAATTCTTAATAATCAGCATATTTCAGAAATGGACAAGTTTCAGTATCTGAAATCTTGCCTAACGGCTGAGGTTATGTCAGTCATAAGAAACATCCCAGTTTCATCAGCTACTTTCGACATTGCATGGCGTACGTTGTCTGAAAGGTTCGACAATGATCGTCTTATCGCGAACACACACCTGGAACATTTGTTCGCGCCTCCACATCTTGAAAGGAATAAGTCAGAGTCCCTGCAGCGATATCTAGACCACTTCGTTAGTACTGTGGATGCGTTACAGTCACTCAACACTGATGTTAGCTTGCCAGACTTAATTATCTCTAAAATTGTTCTTGATAAGCTTCAACCTAACATTATTAAAGATTGGGAATCTTCTGTCAAACAGGACAGATTACCCTCTCTTCAGGATCTCTTCAACTTTCTCGAAACCAAGGTGCGGGTCCTCCAAATGACTGATTCAGCCATAAAGTCACAATCAAATAATAATTCTCAGAATAATGTGAAGATTAATCCTAATACCCCAAATAACACTAGGAATAAATCCAATGATCATTCTCGTTGCATTTGTTGCAGGAAGCTCGTAGTACATAACTTGGCCTATTGTGACGCTTTCAGAGCAATGGATCTCAGGCAACGAGACCAATTTGTTCAATCCCACAAGATATGTAGCGTTTGCCTTTGGGCAAAGGGTCATGCTCCTTATTGCAACACTTACAAATGCAAAACCTGTTCCCTAAGGCATAGCACTCTTCTTCACGATCCAAATGCCCAACCGGCTAATACTGCTGGTGTTGTAGCTTCTCGTACATCACAGCAGAGCTGTTTATTGCCCACAGCTACAGTTCTCATTAACGACTCCAATGGTTATCCAGTCGAAGCAACGGCGTTGCTCGACACTGGTTCCACTTGCAACTTAATTAGCAGTCGATTGTCTAATCGTCTTCATCTGCCACCCTATTCTCAGCGTACTACACTCACTGGAATAATCTCATCCCAAGTGAGTACTCATATAGTGGTACCAATTTCAATCCATTCCAATGCAACTTCTTGGTATTATGATGCAGATGCCATCGTCGTACCAGAAATCATTACCACAAAACTACCTAGTAAACCAATGGATACTCGCACATGGGACATTCCACCCAATCTTACCCTCGCCGACCCACATTTCCACACTCCCAAATATGTTGATCTCTTACTTGGAGTGGAAATCTGTTCCCAAATTGTCTGTCCAGGGCAAATTACTGCCCCGCAGCTACCTGTCATGCAAAATTCTCACTTAGGTTGGTATGTTTCTGGAAAATTGCCTCCAGCTGATCCTAGCGAACAATCTCGATCTTCAAGACGATTCCATTCAGGTCGTAAGTCATCGACCACTCCCAACAACATTCCTTCCACGCATGTGACTTCGTCACATTACTCTGCTTTTCTAACTTCAGACCAGGCTGTTAGCGATCAGTTAACTAAGTTCTGGGAGTTAGAAAAAATTTCCAATGAAGCATTCTGCGAACAACATTTCGTAGAAAACACTACGAGGGATTCTGACGGTAGATACATTGTCAAACTACCGTTCGTTGCTGAACCAGAAACTCTTGGTAGTACTAAACTACAAGCTCATAAGAGACTCTTATCCTTAGAAAGGCGTCTAGCTGGCAATCAATCTCTCTCTACTGAATATGTTAATTTCATGGCGGAGTACGAACGCCTAGACCACATGGAGCCAGCGGACCCTACTATTCACTCTTCCTTCGACTACTTTATTCCACATCATCCAGTCTTGAAACCCTCAAGCACTACCACGAAACTTCGCGTGGTGTTTGACACTTCAGCGAAGTCGTCAAACGGCAAATCCCTTAATGACATACTTGCCGTAGGTCCTACGGTTCAACCCGACTTGTTCTCTATCTTGTTGCGTTTCCGCCTAAACCCCATTGTATTTACGGCGGACATTGCTAAAATGTATCGTCAGGTTATGATACATTCAGAGCACCAGCCATTCCAGCAAATCTTGTGGAGAAGCTCGCCTGCTGACCCAATCAAGGTTTTTAACCTGAAAACTGTCACGTACGGTACTGCTTCTGTTTATCCATTCCCAGACCAAGATGGCATTCTAAGTGAACGCCTTGAACGATCTGAACTGCCATTTGATCCTGGCGGATACGCTTTATGTTCTCGCTGGAACACACAACAATAGTTTGTACCATTATTGATCAGATTCACCCAGGTCCAGATGGCTTGGTACGAGTCGTAACAGTTCGGACTCACACCGGTCTGTACAAACGCCCCATTGTCAAACTAGCTCCATTGCCTATTGAAGACGAATAAACTCATTCAAGCTTCAGTATCGATGTACTTACAATTTTCAATCACTAACTTTCAATTAATTCATACATTCAACAGTTTTATACATTGCTTCATTCCCATATATTATGGGTGATTTCTGGAGCCCCAGGGTTGCGATTCCAGCATCTCCTCGGCAGTTGTTTTGACCTCTCGAACTTTACTGACAATGTTTATTGAATACTTAATCAAAGGAGCGTCCAAATTTGATCTAAATCCATTCTCGGACGAACCTTTGTGAAAATTTATCACCCCCTTTCATTATAATCGACGGAACTTGGCAGGCAACCCCTCAGGTTGACCTGACCTTATCGCGACGCCAAGAGCGTTATTGAACATGTCCCCCAGGGCACTGAGCCTGTTGGTGTCTTGGGTTAAGTCACTTGTGCATACTTGGTATGTTCACCAGTGTCTATTTCTACTACTATTTTCCATTTTTCATTATTTCTCATATTGCCATGTGCATTAAATGGATTGAACGCACCGCACTTCAATCCAGCAGGCGAGTATGTTGAAACATAAGCATATAGCCTAAGAATTTAAGGTTAAGGTTTCAAGGTAATGCAGATATTTCTACTAGATATAATTTACATTTGCCATTACCTGTGCTAACGTAATTAATAATTTTTCATGTAATTTTGTTTGCCTTAGTGAGTATAAGGAATTATTTCGTGTAATATTGAATACTTTCATGCTTAAGAGAGCTGCCATATTGTTTACAATCGTCGTTCATCAAATGCTCACCAGAGGCGCTGTGATCGATTCAGCATCACAAACATAACGCAGATTAAGCTGAAACCAGATCAGCGCTTGAAATCTAGCGAATTATAAATTTCAACACATTGTGTGATTGGAATTTAGAAACTTCATCTGAATACATAAAGCAGGTGGTGAAAAATCGTGCAGTAAATGAATGCAACATTTTCCATACGTTAGGTTAATAGTTTTCCGTAATGACGCCGCAGCATAAAGCATGTCGAATATCTCTAAAACCAATCATTGGAAAACGGAAACACGTATGTTACTACAACACCTGTCCTTAACCTCACTTGTTCATATGTTATTTCAATACATCGACGGTTTGACTAAACAATTAAAGGAAAGGTCTTTGTCTTTAATTAGGGACTTCAATTAATGAATTTAATGGTAATTCTGATAATGACGTAATGAATTAACCTTATTGGTGAAACCTAACTCAGGGCGGCAAATCTCATCGAATCAGAATTAATATGACATAATTTGTTTATGTTATACCAATTGCGCAATCAATGCGTATAAAAATCGCTCGGGGCGATTCACGCCCGCCTTTTCGCCAGTAATCTTCTGAAGAACTGCACGCAAGTTTGTCGCCAAATTTTCGACCAAACAAAGACATGGTTACCAGCTAGTTTCAGCTGCCATGCATCGTCAATGTGGCTGTGTCGCCACTTACAACATGAATCTTCTAATTAGTTTTTATTAATACAATTCATATACTACGCTTCGCCTATATATATATATATATTACTGCTACAATGTAGTGTATTCTACTACGCTTCGCCTTCATACAATTTGTAATAATGTAGTGCATCGCTCATAACCTCCAATTGCTTCACAACAACAACACTATGTAGTACGTCGCTCATAACCTCCAAGTGCTTCACAACACAACACGATGTAATACGTCGCTCATAACCTCCAAGTGCTTCACAACACAACACGATGTAATTCGTCGCTCATAACCTCCAAGTGCTTCACAATACAACACTGTACAACATGTAACTTTTTCATTATTCTCCTTGGCAAGGTTGTACAACACTGGAAATTTATTTCACCAAATCTTGGTGATGGAAATCATTATTCATTGCACATGCCAACGTGACTAACATCAAGATTGTGTCACTGTCATCACATCAACCTCAAGTCAACCTCAAGAGAACAATACTCAAGAAGATCTAAATCCATCAATCATTCGAGTCAAGACCGTGTTTCAAACAGTGTTAAATTTCTTCAATTTTACTTGTTTTTAATTTTATATTATGTAATCAGTGATTTTTAACAGTGATCAGTGCTTTCTCCGCTCACTTCACTAACAAATAGCAACCTCCAGTATTTAACTTAATAAATAAATTACTAACCCCAAAGTTTGTGAACTTTTCTTATTTTTTGGTTTTCGATGTAGGGTCCAAATTCATTTTTTTTATCCTTTTCCCCTTTCCTTCTTATACGGTCCGTCTTATCAGAGGCCTTAACCCCTACACAAAAACTAGTTAGGAATTTTTTTTACCATACTCTAAGACATGTCAATGTAAACAAGAAAATGTTACCTAAGTCGGGTGTCCACCCTCCGGAAATTTTTAAATATTGAACTAATGAAATTCACATTAAACGCTATTTTAGCACTGAAAAAACTAGTTAGCAAATTTGTTTACTATTCTCTAAGACATGGCAACTGAAACAAGAAATTGTTACCTAAGTTATAATACTTATTACTATTTATAAGAAAAGTTGAATAACACATGAAACAGTGGACATAATAGGATTACTCATTATGTTATGAAAAGATAACTGCTATATCATATTTGACACACCAACAAATCTTGTTTAATTAAATAAATATTTTTTTTAAATACAAATATAGAACTTTAGGTTTTGACTTTGGGGGTCCAAACCTCCTGGACTCCCTTTTCCTAATCCACTGTGGATTCTGCTTCCATGTTGTCGATTTGGTTAACCTTCTGGAAACTTTTTATGTCTCAATTGACTTTCAAATAATTGTATTAAAAGAGAAACACCTGACTATAATAATTATTAATATACATTTTTTTCCTTGCGCCCCCCCCCCCCCCCGGTTTGGGCGCCCATGGCTGTCGAAATTCTTCATCTTTATCTTGAAGATTCTGCTTGGGATTTACATCAATATACGGTTTCCATTTATATTCGCCGCTGCTTTTACTTTCAGTAATCATGTATTTTATATCTAAATTATGTTTCAGTTTATACGGATGTTTCTTTCTGCAGTGATCTTGCCATTTGTCATGCCTAATAATGCATTGCACAATAAATCTAAACACTTATATTTAAATTGCTCTTGTTTTTTCGGCATTTTCGAGATGCCGAGATGGATTGAAACCAGTAGCTGTAACCTCAAGTTTCAAATTAAGAATGCAGCATTGGTTATAGACAGATTTTTCCACACCTTCCCTCCCATTCTTATTAGGTGGCAGGTGCTTTTTAGTGCAGTAAAATCACTTCTGAGAATAATATTATTCTTGCAGGCGGCATTGTACAAAGACTGTAATAACCCAGTAAGAATTTCTACTCCAATAATTCTACCAACAATGGTTCAGTTCGCAGTCGCTGCTATCGGCACAGAGTGATCGATGTTGTTGGCACGGCAGATGTTTACAAGCAAATGCGGTTTCACTAATTTATTGACTATTCACTTCTGAAGAATTAGAAGATACCTTTTGAAGATATATAACTCGACCGTTTTTATTTTTAACATATAAAATGCTAATTTTGCAACAATTTTCAGCCCCCAGAAAATTGATAAAACGATAATATTCCCCCCCCCCCCCAGAAATTCCAATGACGCGGTCTGCGTCTTAACCTGGGTCACCCCTGATTCATATATATTAAAGAAAAGATTGGTCCCAGAATTGTTCCTTGAGGGACGTTTTTCTAATTTTTTTGGATTCATTGAAACTTTCATCAGTTCTAGTTATCTAAATTTTTTAGCTTAGATATGAGTGAAATAAGTTTTAAAAAGTACCTGTAACACCCATAGCTTCTACCTTATCCAGAAGTAATGAGTGACTGATGGTATCAAAAACTAAAAATATACCTAAAAATATCTAAAATATACCTAAAGATTTATAATCTAGATCTAGATCATGAATAATTTTGCCAGTGGCATGAAATATTGATTTGTCCATAGACAGTTTATTTTCTCCAGGAAATATGTACGAAATTATTAAAATTGTTGAAAATATAAAGCTTCAATCGAAGGTTTACTTTAAAAACACAGAGGCTATAATTTAAAGGTAGTTGTGGGTTTTAAATATTGGTGAGGATTAAAGGAATTTAAATGTTTGGCTTGAGGGATAATAGAAGATTTATCTAAGTGAATTTGACAGCAGTAATGTTGACATGATGTATATATTTTATTGTATGTTTTCTGAAGGCTGCTATGACTTGCTGTCACACTCTCCTGCAGCGCATGGAACCAGCACGGCAGGGACTGCATAATCCCTCCTGGCAAGAATGGGTCACAGCAGCAAATGATCAGTGCATAGATCTTTGTGTTACGCACATGTGAGTCCCCAAGAAACTTTGCATTATTTCATGCTTCCTCGTTCCAGTCATGTCTGTACGTAATTTTTTTCATGTTTCAGGTACCCCTATGGTGACAGTCAACAGAATTACTCTGTGTATGGGGTTACTGCAGTGGAAACAATCATTGACTTGCTCACTGGAGAATGTCAGGTGAGGTTCTCCTCAAACACAAAGACAGGGCCGTCCCATGGATGGAACCATGCACTTTGGGAGGAAAGACTTAGACTCTTCAAAAAAGAAAAAAGTTTACTATTTCTAAGACCATCTGAGTTGTCCTTTCTTTAAACTCTGAACTTGGGTGATTTTTCTTCAACAAAATAAATTTCATATATTTCATATTTATTTGTTAGACCTTTAGGCAGTACAAGCTGCAATCGGTCACATAAGCTATTTACATTGATACTTATCAACAACAACCTAAGCTATGCTAATTCAATCTATAATTATGTACAATTTTATAAACATAATTATATGAGTCAATTGTTATACTAAGTTATACTAATACTATAACCTAAGTGACACTAAACGAACAAAATATACTTACAGATTACACTAATTTCTTACCTTTTTACATCATGTAATTATTTGCACTAAGTTGTTCTATTCTATCTGTATGTCTGATTCTAGGTATTCTTGAATATTATAAAAAGGATTTTTTTGAAGCCAGGAATATAGTTTTTCTGTAAATAAATTTGGGGACTTTTCTTGAAGTTTATCTGGTAATTTGTTATATAATATTATGACAATATTTTTATGGTACCCTTTTGTTTTTTTAGCCTACACCTAATTAGATAAAGTTTATTATGATTTCTAGTCTGATATGTATGTACTTGACTTCGTGTTTGATAGTTTTCTATGTTGTTTTTTACTAATGACAAGACATCAAAAATGTATAAATTTATTATCGTTAGTATGCCTGTCTCTATAAATAGTGGCTTGCAGTGATCTAATTTTTTAGCATTGGTTATTATTCTAATTGCTTTTTTCTGGATGACTAATACTTGATTAATTCCTACCCCATTACCCCATACTACTAGACCTTACCTTGTTATACTCTGAAAAAATGCATAATAGGCAGTCTTTACATAATTTAAAGATACACATTTCTTTGATCTACTTATTAAATAGATTACACGTGAGAGCCTTTTACAAACCACTTCTGTGTTTTGACAGATTTTTGTCAATGGTTATTCCTAATAATGTTGCATTTTTTCAGTTTCATTTCACTATTATTGTTACGCAAGAGATTAGCCGATAACTCCCTGGTATTTTAGGAACTCCTTTCTTATACACCAGTACTACTCGAGAGAAATTTAAGGGTTGAGGAAAAACTCCCTGTGCTATGCATTGGTTTATGCAGAAAGTCAATGGTTCAAGAATCATATATATAATTTCTTTAATTACCCCGCTAGTTAGGCCATAGACATCTCTAGAATTTGAATTTTTCAAAGAATTTACTACCTTACAGACTTCTTCCTTAGTTACAAAAGTGAACTCACAATATACATATGGCGGTTTGATAGCTTTCTGCAGATATCTATTAGTATTTTCAAGTGACACGTTTACCTTAGTGCTTATTTTCTCTACCGTCGATATAAAATAATTATTGTATACATCAGGTAATATCTCATTTGTGTGTATTGGCTTAGTTTTTCCAGCTGCTTCGTTAATCAAGGACCATGCTGTTTTACAGGATATCAAAGGATTTCTGCAAATAAAAGCGTAAAATCTTATAATCCTATGTTATGTTATGACCGCAGCAATCGGGCTGATAACTGTAGCACCAAATGTTGCAGTGCTAGTTGGCCTTGGAAATTTTCTTTCACTCCAGGTGGTACATATTGAACATAATATTGAATTTTTACAATTAAAACTGAATATTACTATTCGACAGTCTAAACAATAAAAATTAATGACATGAAAGAGGAATGCAAACAACAAACATAACATACAGAAAAATAGCCAATAAGAGAGAACGAACATAATAAATTATAACTTTGCTAATGCTACATTTACATAAACTATCTACAGAAAAATAAATAATTGCAAGTATCATTGTAGAATTATGTATAACATTAATGTTTATAAATATTGTGTATAGTCGTCTTGCTATCATTGTGCCCAGCGGTGCTGTCTTTGAAGTGTTGTTTGTCTAATGCAAGAAGGACGCACTCGTTAATAGCTGCGTGTTGAAGTGTTGTCATGTCTCAGTCTGAAACGAGAATCAAAGAAACGCTAAAATTTTTTATTCTATTACTATTGTTATTAGATTGACTTAGCACCAGAGTCTGCCACCTGCTTGGATTTGAGAGTGCAAACTACTGTTTCTCTCAATAAACAGTAATATAATCCGGCACAGGCAAAAGGAAATGCTGATGTTTGACTCAGGGGATGATGAAAATGAGAGCACTATATAAATATCTTGATTTTTAAAACAGCAGTTTTTATAAAAAAATGTAAAATCTAAACTAAACCCCGTGGCTCTACATCCCTGGAGAGACTAGGCCTACCATAGGCAGATGGCATGATTGGGGCCACGTGGTCAGCATGCTGACACCCATGGTCGTTAATAATGGTTTCTGTGACCGGAGCTGCTACTTCTCAAACAAGTAGCTCCTCGGTTTGTATCTCGAGGCTGAGTGCACCCCATTCCAGACCTTCCTACCTCAGAAAAATCCGAACCCGGGCCTGTGGATCCATAGCCAGTGATGCTAACCACAAGATCATGCAGGTGGTCTAGGAAAATATTTTGTAGTAGTTAAAATAAATAAAATCCACAATTTTGAAATTGATTTATTAAAGTTTGTAATTTATGCTCATTTTGATTGGCCAATCAAAATTTGCTAATGGTCTTCAGTTCGGTAATTATTTGATGTACAATCTCACATTTATCTTAAACCTCCTTCAGTTTGATTTATGTTGACCATGCCCAGACATGAAATGGGTCGTTATGGTTGTGTATTAAAGAAATATATCATTTACGTATTTTCTCACTTTACAGTAACTTCAATTTTAGGTTTCTTTATTCTTTCTTTTGAATTCTGTACAACCTGAATGAAAAGCAATATAATAGAGCTGTCAAATAGTAGGAGCTCAGAACGTGCAGACTAAAAGATTTATACGTTATTCCTGTAGTGACTTTGCAAATCTAAGCTTAAAGTAAAATATAAAAAGTCAAAAGTTAATTGTTGGAAACTCCTCAACCACATGATTAGGCACTCTTTGGAGTGGTGTTGCTGTTGTCCAGTTGAGTAATGATCAACTGCTTCCTTTGTTGTCATTGAAGTTTTTGTCAAACACTGTATCGATAGACTATAGCATGAAGTCTTTTGTGCTGGACAATAGCTTACACATGAATTCTTCTCAAGAGCCATGTCTGCCATCACACTTATATGTTCTAATTGTCTGCTTTATCAAATACATAGCATTTATTGGTAAATTTGGAATTGGAATCAGATCTAAAATTGTCATAGAAAATAAGAGAGTAGAACAGGTCTCACATTTTAAATATTTAGGATGTGACATAACTTACCAAGAAAACAGAGATATAGATAACAAAATAACAACATTTCAGGCTATATGTGGATCCATCAAAAGAACTTTAGGACATAAAACAAGGAAAGAGACAAAACTAAAACTTTACAAAACAATGGCCGTTCCTTCACTGTTGTATGGAAGCGAAAACTGGATAACTAAACCAAAAGACAGAAGCAAAATACAAGCTGCGGAAATGTTAAAGGATGCACAAGAGTAGATAGAATCAGAAATGAAACTATCAGAGAAGAATTAAATATAGGCCTATATAAGATTGAGGATAAACTTAACATATACAAAAAGAATTGGACAGAACATTTAATGAGAATGGACTCTGATAGAATACCAAAGAGAGCTTTCCTATATAACCTGAGAGGTAGAAGAGACATTGGCCTCCCCCGTAAAAGATGGACTCCAATTATGACTTCACCAGAACGGGCTACTTAGCCTAAACCATGAAGAAGATGATGATGATCAAATACATGATATTATCATGTTCGTACATTTACATAACTTATCTTTGATATGAACATTGTACAATTACAAGTTACTTAATAGACTCGTGTATTAATACATAATATCTTGATTAACACTCACTATTTCATTAGTCGGCCTGGGTGGCACAATTAGTATTACACTGGCTTTCTATGCCCAAGGTTGCGGGTTTGACCCCGGCCCAGGTCGATGACACTTATGTGTGCATAAATGTGACAGGCCGATGTCAGTAGATTTACTGGCATGTAAAAGAACTCCTGCATGACAAATTGTGGCACACTGGTGACGGTCACGGTCACAGGCCTAAGTTGCAGTACACCGCCATCGTTAAATAACTATACCAACCAACCAACCAACCAACTACTTCATTAATATTAATACTTACTAGTAACCGGTTTTCAAGAGGACCTCCCTCTCATCGTCAGCTACATCCAACTGCCGAACTTCTCTCTTGTACCACCTGGTGACGCTGTTGTGATTTCACGAGTTTCCCAGTTAGGCATAACTCATTGTCCTCTGGAATGTCAAAATTCTGGAGGTTATTTCTATGTTTCTGTATGTAGATCTTCTCCCATACGGTCAACTGAATTGGATGAGCCGCTTCCTTTACCACATCATGATCAGAATTCAATACTTTTCTATTTCCCCCTGTCCAATATGTCTGAATTACTCTTTCCATCTCGTATTGAGGTTCCTTTTTGTTTTGCCTATATACATTGTTGCATTCCTTACATGTTGTTTTGTAAATGCCTGGTTTTTGTGCCTGGATGAATTTTGTCTTTCAATTCTGATCTTAGTAATGTCTTGAGTTTCAATTAATTTTGAGGAGCCAACTTCATGCTATGTTCTTTGAAGACCTTCAAAATATCACTAGGGTTCACTGTAGTGATTGCTCTAATGTTTTTCTGTTTCCTGTGTCTGTCTGCTTTCTTGTCCACCAAATCGTTATTGAATCAATTTTTTTCTGCAGTATTTACTATTTGTTAGTATTCTATCTTACTGAGGGGGATGTGAACCAGTCTGTGGGTTAAGCTGTTCAACATAGCAGGTTTATGTGCTCTCAGGTTGAAGCCATCTTGTTTTATGTAACTGTCAACACTAGTTTTTTTTTCCGATGGATACCAAATTCAAGATGTTGGCGATTCCTAATGACTTTTAAGTCAAGAAATGGCAAGCTATTTTCAATTTCATTTTCAACTGTAAATTTGATTGAAGCATCCTGTAAATTAAGATGTTTTGTTGTTTTTTCAATTTGATTCTTGTAAACTATTGTAAATGTTATGTTATCTAAACCAAGTTACCTATTGTGACGTGCATTTCTAAAAAGCTCATATATAAGTTTTCAAAAAATGGGGAAGGTAGATTGCCCATTGTTAAGCCTTTGTTCTGTCTATAGAATTTTTCTTTAAACATGAACCAGGTTTCATTCAAACAAAACTTAGTTAGAGCCAAGTATTCCTCTACTTCTTTTTGAGTGATATTTATCGTTATATGCCAAAATTTTACATATTGTAGTACTTTCTCTCTTGGAACACTTGAGAACAGGGACTCTAAATCAAAAGATAACACCATTTCATGTGGTGCCAGTGTTATTTTTTCCAACCTTTCTACTGACACAGATGAGTTTTTAATTGCTTGGCTTTCAAATTGAGGGAATTCTTGGTATCTTTCACCATCCATTTGGCTACAGAGCATGTTGTAGCACCTATGCAATTAACAATCAGTCTCATTTTCTTACCAGGTTTATGAATTTTGGAAGTCCATAAATTCTGGGGGCAGTAGGCTTATCTGGTAATAATTTACTCTGTTCTTTTTTTAGTTATTACTCTACACTCGTGTATATTCCACATATTCCTTGTAAGTACCTCTGTTCGTGCAAGCAACATGTTCAGTGAGTTATTTTGTTCAAATAGCCGCTATATATTTCCCCGCACTAAATCAGCAGTTTCCTTGTGTGGTGCAATCATTTTGCACGCCTTATTATGATGCAACTTGTGCACGTGCTGTGTGCAAGGCTTCCCCTCAAGTTAGTTCAGCCTCAGACTGCATCGCTTTCAGAAGCATGCAAGTGTTCTCTCCAGTTCGCGTGGTTTTTCTAGACATTGCAACACCAAGTTCAAGTGCTCTTAAAAACCCACGAATTTAGTACAGAACTACAAGTATTAAGTTTTGTTGTTCGCTCTTAATTATTCTGCAGTAATTACCATAGTTTTACAGTCATTTCAACTAGCACATCTGTGTGTTAAGTTTGGATAGGCTTACGTTGCATTGTGCAATCAAGTGTTCTTGGTGAAGTAACCAATGAAATGAAATGAAATTAGCCTTTGACATTCCTTGAGGGCTAAGGTCTCCTGTTTTCTAGCAGGGTTTGCTCTAAAATAGAACTTGACATTGCTTGAGGGCTAAGGTCTCCTGCTTTCTAGCAGGGTTTGCTCTAAAATAGAACTCACTTAGGGGAGCTAGGCCTAAGGAGTCAGCTACCTTGTCCTGACCGTGCACTTTTCTTTCTATATCTTTGTCTTGGTCTGATTGACCTTGTTCTGCATTTCTTGCCTGTATTAGACTGATTAACACTGAACTTGAGCACTGTACTACAGTTTTCTTCACTTGTTTCACTTCACTGGGAGCTTCCCTAGCTCTTTCCATCCTTTGCGATCTCTTGCTCTCCTTGACCATTGAGCTCCTGCCCTATCTCGTAGTGTGTCTGACCATCTGATTCTTTGCCTTCCAACATTCCTTCTTCCTACCCTGGGATCCCATATTGTTAGTTGGTAGGTCCATCTTTCGTTGTTCATTCTTGCCACATGGCCTCCCCATCTCCATTTGAGTTGTTCTGCCTTGCTAACGATGTCACTCATTCCTGTTCTCCTTCTAATCTCTTCGTTTCTTATCTTATCTTTTATTGAAATTTGCAGGATTTTTCGTTTCATCTTTCGCTGGTATGTTTGGAGCATTTGTTTGTGCCTTCTTGTCATGTCCCAGGTTTGGCATCCATATAACATCACTGGTAATATGCATTTTTCTAGCATTTCGGCCTTCAGTTTGGTCTTTTGGAACTTGTCCATTAGTAAGAATTTCAAGCTCCAGAATTTCTTCCAGGCCTGACCAATTCTTCTCTTCACTTCCTTCTCTTCCTTCTCTGCGCTGTTGTGAAATGATATGTTCTGACCTAGATAAAGAAGAAACCTATACTATTGCAAATTACTCTTAATCTTGATAATTCAGTTAATCCAAATAAATCGACTGATTACATCAACGAATACAAGGGTTTTCATATATAATTTATTTTGGATGTAAATTTCTTACATTTACATCCACGTGTTAGTAATTGCGCGCCAATTCAATACATTGTCTATTTTAGTTGTTTCAAGCTTATTTCAGTGCATATTTTAATTTATTTCTATTAGTGCAATCCGTGTGAATAAAGTTGCATAGTTTATTACATGTGAAAGGTTGTATTTCCGTTATAATCCGTGAATCCTGATCCAGTACCTACGATAAGTCCACTGTACTCTCCCTCTTTTATTACTTTAAGTAATTGGTCCTCCACCCTGGTTCCAGAGTTATCATCCTTTAATTATTTTATTATTTCCTGCGTTAACCTACATTCACTCCTATCGGTCTGGATATAAGCCCCTCTTGCCTACATTTGTTCCTCTCGAACCGGATCATAACCTAACAGCCTCTTTATGACCAAGTTAAGATTAGTGTTTGCTTTAGTTAAATTCTTGCAGTTCACTATTTTGAAGTCCTATTTCGTGCATATATGTGTAAAGTTAGTATTTACTGCACTTTTGGTCTTGCGAACATATTCTCCATAATATATGTCCACAGTGCTACTTTCTTTATCTCCCACCCTTCTCTTTAGCAAGAAAATATATCTCTCTTTTATGATTGGCTAAGGGTTTTGTTTGATACATAGTTAAACATTTAATTAACCCCTAGAGCCAGTTTGACATGCTTTAGAACACAGGGCATGAGATCTTTCTCTGTGGCAGTTTGACGTTTTAGGAACGCATTTAGCATGCTAGTGTGTTAACTCACATATGTCAATCATGCATTGACGAAATTTGAAACCCAGATCCTCGGCAGAAGTACCTTTTGTTCCTCTAACTGTAAATATGGAAGGTAAACAGAAGAAATTCTTGGTTTATATTGCCAAACCACATGTTCACACTCCAGCTATTTGATTCCCCTTTCAATAGATATGGGAGAGCTGTAAACACATGAAACAAGGTCAGCCTGACCAGTCACAGAAAGAAGGCAAAAATACAATTACAAAAAGCATAAAAATATGAAAGGAGATGGGATGCATATTGTGTATTGACTCCCAAAACACACCACACAATTGAAAACTTATACATTTATACAGTACTATTATAAGTTATAGGGCAAAATTTGTGTTATAGCTGCACCTGGTGGAGGTAGTCTCAGAGTTGGCTCTGCTGCATTTAAATGTCCGGCTTGAGGAGTTAACAACTAATCAAGCATTCTCATAGACTATAAGAAAAAATTGTGAAGTTATGTAGGTAATATCAACCCCCTAACCTTCTAAAATGAAGTAAGTGAACCTAACTGTAACAGTTATGCAATGAGTACATGTCATAAACATTCCCTCTAACTGGACATTTCCTCTTCTATATCGTAAACCTATGTGTATATAGGCCACAAGGTAATGAAAATGCATAATAACATGAATAATATAAAACTAATTGATTCAACTTATGTAACATATTATAAATTCAACAGGTGAATGTTATACTAGTAAGGTTAGGAGATGAAATGTGCTTTTTCGCCAGTGATCCCTTTAGTGCCAGGCTGTTTGCCCACCCACCAATTCACTTGGTTCTTTCTTTCCACTGTCTAAAGTGCCAGTGCGGGTGAGAGAGGAATGCAGTTTTACAAAATAATGTACATATTTTTTCAGGCAGACTGTACCTTGAAATGTACAACAAAAGATCAGGTTTCTCCTCACTTTTCAAGGATGTACATTGTGAGGGCTTTGACCTTAAGAAGGAGATGTTTTTGTGTGTGATACACATTGTTGTTTTGTTGTAATTTGTTTGTTTGATAGTAACCATGAGAGGACGTTTGCAAGACATATTTGTTGGCAGAAAAGATGATGAATAATTATTAGAGTAATTAGAAAAGTGTGATTTCAACTCAGATGATTTACACTGTGACAGTGATCTATCTGATAACACCAGTGACAAAAACATGATGATTGCACCAATATTATGTAGTGTTAAATATAATAGAAGCATAACATATTATTATCATACCTAAATTATGCATATCTCTGTTGTTATGAATAGAAAAATTATCCCCCGGGCAGGCCCAACGAGAGGGAGGGGCAGCCGGGGCTGCAGCCCTGGGGCCCGGGCATAAATGGGGCCCGGCCAACCAGGTTTTATTTTATACTTTCTAAATTTACTCTAAAATAAAATTGGTTATAAGTCAATAAAAAGCTTAACTTATGTTCTATGTGTTTATTTTATCTGCATTGTCCTGTCGTATAATGGTGACACGGAATTATCAGTTAATCTGAAACGGATTACTCTCGAAGAAAAATTGCTATCTCTGAAAAGTAGAAGCACAAATCCTTTGGACTCAACAGTAGGCCTCACTAACGTTCGGTATTTAAAATCATAATTTTCAAAAGATTAAACTGGTACATACAGATAAAATTGTTCCTAATTAGAACATTTTAATGCCCTGCCCGTCATCAGTTAACCGATTTGATCCAAAATCAATAGGCTTCATCCCATGGGCGTTACAAATGGTATACCAAGTTTTATGAAAATCCGATAAAGCGTATTTCAGTTTTCCCGCTTACAAACACACGGACAGACAGACAGTCCTGTCTACCATACAATCTCATAAAGTAACGGTACCGTTCTGGCACTTAATAATTATGTAATATCATTATATAATCTTTTTGTTGCATACATTATAAAGGGCAAGTTGGGTAGTGAATTTAATATTTGACGGGGGCCCGGGAAAATTTATCCCTGGGGCCCTTGCTTTCTTTCCACGGCCCTGCCCCAGGGACAAAAGTACATCCTTTATGCATATTTTCAATAACTGCATTTTTTGTGTAGAAAGCTGTGGAATTATTGAGCAGGTAGAACCAGTAAAAAGGCTGGTACTCGGTGGACATATTGGCAAGTGGCACACTTCTCCTTATTCTGGTTTACCAAGCTAACTTTAACTGTGTTCAATAGATTGTACGAGTTGACCTGCTGGAAGATGCTGGTGTGAGCATAAATCCACTAAATGACATTGGTCAGATAGAAGGCTCATTCATCATGGGCCTGGGGTACTATCTGTTTGAGTATCTGGTGTATGATCAAGAATCAGGTGAATTGCTAACCAATAGAACGTGGGTGAGTCACAATATACCATATTTATTTATTTATTTATTTATTTATTTCTTACCTCCCTGTTAACCCTAGGATTCCCAGGTTCCTTTATATCTCGCTGACTCTGATTTGGAAGCAGGGTTCATCAAACTCACCAGATGAAATTTAAGTGAGGGAAAAAAATGTATTATTTTCCTATTCATTTTAAACTAATTTTTTTACCTTTGGAACATATTGTTCAAATTGTTGTGCTTTTTCTTTTTGGTTTTTGCTTCTTTCAATTTGGTTCTGTGTGACCCATACAAATATTTGTTTTTGTTCGACCATACTACAATAGTGTGATGTAGTGGTATAATATTGCTATCCATAATGATTCAAATTTCCATTGTGACATTGTTGTGGTATGGGTTATTATCGAACATAGAATGATCTGGACACATTGAGAGTGTCAGCTGGAAACTACGTAATAAATAGCCTTTACTTAAAATAAAATCAATTCTGTTTATGTTAATTTTAATATCATACTAAACGAATTCATTTCTTGTTGTCAAAATCTGTTGGTTTCAAGAAAATGAGCAAAAGGAAGCTTCAATTTGACTGATATTATAAGCTGCCATTTGTCATAGAAGACAGGAACTTTAACATCCAGCAGATACAAAGGACAGCACGGGCTTTTATTTGAGTGAATCTAAAATCTCAAAATTTAAACATTTAGACTAATTATGGTCTAACAAAAGCAACTTGCCTATAATGATAATTAAGATACTAACTTGAAAATTATGAAACTCTCATTGTTCGTTTTATGAATATACTCGTATCTTAATTAATGCCATTGTTGCATAATGTACTGTTTTATTAGAGTTAAATAAGTAACATTATAAACAAAATTATGGCACTATTATTTTATACACCACTGAAAAGACAATAATTGACAAGGAGGTGGTTCTACAAAAATAATTTGACACAAAGGAGAGTGAAATAAAAAGCTGTGGATTTAACAAGCACCCCTCCTTCAGAGTAACAGGGTTACTTATGTCTTTAATATATGCAGACTATATCATTGAAAATCATAAAGGAAAGACACAGATCTTAGGTGAAAATATTTATACAGTTGACAGATTAGTTATTTGTTAGATGGGTTTGCAGTTTCGCCTGATAGTAAAAATTTTTTTTTTTCCAAAACCTACAGAATTTCCTAACTATACAGTTAGCAAACTATAGAAGCATTATGTTTTGTCCTGGCATTTTTCAAGACTCCATCTCCACTAACTCAATTTGTGACATGATATTTACCAAAATGGAAAGAAATTATAAGCTTAACTGAAATCTGAATATTGTTGCGGTATAAAGGGATTCTCAAATGAAACTTGGAGAAATAAATCCTCTATTTAAAATCACATTCACTTGTGGTAATACTATTCAATATTGTGTCGCAGAAGAACAAGTTGAATGTATGTCTCTGAATCGAAATTGTGTTAGTGATATGATTCCTTTCACTGCATGAAACATTTAGTCAAATTACAATAATAATTTCTAAAAACTAAAAAACAAAAAGAACTGACTTAGGTCTTTTCTCCACCAGATACCGATTACATTTTTTTTTATTTTTTATGGAGGCACAATTTTGTCAAGAATGTACTGTTCAAAATATCATATCATATTAACATTCTTAACTGTTTCATATTTTGTATATGTTTTATTTCTTGTTCTTTTATTTTCATCTGTTGCAGAATTACAAAATTCCAGGATTTAAAGATATCCCAGTTGATTTCCGTGTTTATGTATTAAGGAATTCACCAAACCCTTCTGGAGTACTACGCTCAAAAGGTGAACATTAAATCAATGTATACAGATATATTGGTGACTGTGTTATATAACAATTGCGTGTATTGATGGTCATCTTTCAGCTACTGGTGAACCCCCTCTTGTCATGTCCTGCTCCATCTACTTGGCAATAAGAAATGCCCTCCATGAGGCCCGTAAAGAGGCAGGTCTCTCAGAAGACTGGTTCCCAATGAGTGAGTATACTCAGTATATAACCACAAGATATGCTTTGCATATGCTTTGCATATCTTGTTATGTAGGAGATAACTAGCCTATGTTGTAGTTGTGTGTAGCTATTAACACTGTAAGAGTTTGATATCTCTTCCATCTATAGATTAACTTGTTTTTGATCATTGACTATTTAGCTCGAGGATCAGTGACCAATCCAGTAAATGAATGTGTGGAAATTCAACCAATTGCAAGTGTCTGTCGTCATAATTTTATTATAAGTTAGATATATGCATTCATGAACCACAGATTATTGTCTCTGTTGGACATTATATGATAGTATTATTATTGTTTTATTTTTATCATTTCCATTTAATCACACCTACGTGCAATTGTTTTTGACATAAATTCAAAGGACTGAACACTGAAACATTGTCATACCTGTAGCTTCTTTGATCAGAAATAATTAATTATTGAACACAATGATTGCATGTGCTGGTATATAAGCTCCATGCGAGCGAAAGGACATATGAAAATAATGTACAGTTTTATGTGTGGCGAAGCTTTATCAATCTCATATAATAATAGGCCTAAATACAATATTAATAACATCAGACATTATTAGTGGCACCACTGGCACCAAAGAGGTTAATCTAAAAAAATGTTAAAGTTAAGTGTTGGTATTGGTAATAGCCGTACACAGTGCTATCAATGCAATATATTAATTGGATCACTGTTGTCTGTCTTGCTTATAGTGACACAAATAGCATATGTTTTTATTTATTTTGTGGTTTCGAATTATTCATTACATGCTTAATGCTTAACCTTTTCACTACTAACATATGTGCAAACTGGTTATGTTGAATTAATTTGCAAATTTCTTTTGTAATCTTAAATGAACAAACAATAGCAAATTATTTTAACAGTTTTCTCCAAAACAAGAGCACAGCACATATTTCGTTAAATTCAGACTGATTTACGCAAGTTTGGGGATGCCTGCCATGCAATCAACCGGTTCCGGTTGTATACAATATCGTCGATGCCTGCGGTCCAGTTCTCAAAGCCAAAAAACGGGAAACTAGTGATATTTCAACCTGTGCATATTGTTAGTCAGTTCCTTAAAATACCAGTAGTGAAACTAAAGTTACAGTTCAAGTATCTTTAATGCTATAGTGAAAGTGTGGTGTACTGCAAGTTGTCGCATGCCTTGATCAGATCAGCGCCATCTTAGTGGTGGTCTTGTAATGGTCAAATGCACTTGTGTCTATGGAAAAACGATGAGGAGCCGCTACGACTGTCGGCAGCACTATGCTGTGACGTCACTTCTTGCATCTTGGCACCAAATTCGAATGTTAGATCCTCAACACAAGCATGTGTTCGGCCGCTCTTGAAGCACACATGCTACTTTCTCTACCTTTATAAAAAAAATTGCCATTTTCTCTCGTATTATTCTACATTTTGAAAAACTAACAGAACGTTCTCTACCATAAGCATTTAAATTCCTATTTTTACGTTTTTTTGTAAACTCGCATAACTCTCTACCTTAAGGATTGAAATTACAATTTTTTTACGTCTTAATCCATCTCTGGGAACTCTCACACAACTTTCTGAACCCTAATAATTTTTTTATTCTTCTTTACTGTGTTTTTACCGACCCCGGAGTAACTAAGAATCGGCTTTAAACATTTGTAAAGATTATACTTTACACAAGAGAATTCGTCTTATTCTTCCTCTTGGAACTCACACAACGTTCTGTTTCTTAAACATTGAAATAACTATTTTCTCGCGTCTTGTTTCGCCTCTTAGAACACACACACAACTTTCTCTAACTCAAGCAATGGAATTACTATTTTCTTGCAACTTATTCCATACCTGGGAACTCTTGCATGACTTCAATATTCTTATATGCATTATTCTCTAGAAGTAATATTATGTATTCTGTTGATGAGTTTTATAATCTAAGTGTCCTTTAATATTTCTTATGACGGTGCTAGACATATTTTATGTCTTGGTCAAATTATAGTATCCTGCATTGTCTGTGATGTGTCAGAAAAAATGACTTTTTTTATTAACTTCTGAGGCCTACTTATCACTATGTGGTACAGTGTCTTGAAATAGCTGCCGGTTATGCCAGTCCGGGACACGACGAGGCCATAGGTGGTGGATAATGGAATGGAACTTCATGAAAAGGGTTAGGGTAACCCTCCGAACCAAATCTGGCATAAACATCAAATATTATATAGAGTTAAGATGATTTTTAAAGAAGAAAGAACTAATGCCAGATGTAGTTTAATATTTTAAATTTCCTTAACTGCAAATGAGAGTTCCATGTCGTTTGTATTGTTACTATTCTGTAGATTATGGTGAATGGTGAATGATTCATGCCGCGGCAATCAATATTTGAAGCTGAATATTTACAGATAACATTATATATTTATAAGATATAAATTCGTCATCTAAAAATCTGATATGAAATTCATATTACTTCCTCTGCCCAAATATTAAGTTAGTCTCTTAGCATAATATAATTGTTATGTATGACATTATTTTCATGTAAATTGGTTGTAAATATGAAAAGAATGTTGTTACCACTCACATCTCATCCTCAAACCAAATAAAATCTTATTAATGTACTCTCGTAACTTTCTTCACCTTAAGCATGGTCACTACATCTTTCTCACTTCATATTCTGATATAGAATAAGCCATATTGCAAAGAGCGCGTATTCAGAGTGGGTGTCTTATAACTACCCTTCATATAATTTGTCCTAAAAATGTTTCAAATCAAACGTTTACCTCTTAGTATAAGCACACTATGTGTAAAATTTAAACAAAATCGTTGGAATCGTTTTCGAAAAATCGCGAAAAACGAAAATTTCTTCAAGGAAAGTCCCCTTAAAAATAAGAAAAACGTGATGTAATTTTCGTGTCACATCTTCAGAAGGTACCTGACCCAAAATTTTTTTAAATTTTCATACGATTTTCCGTTCTGGCGCTTGGCTGTTCACGGACACACACATACAGCATGATTCCAGGAATAATATTTTTGGATTCAGGAAACCCCAAAACATGTATTTATGCTAAACCTCAACTTCGAATTTGGGGGTCCTCTACCTATAGTACCTCGTACGGGCAGAGGAAGTAAAAATGTTGTATAAAGTGAGATATAAGATTAATAGACTTTTCTTTTATCTATAAGTTGAGGCTTTTTTTCTCTTGTTACAGTTGTCATTTGTGAATATTAGCTTTTCTTGTTTAAATTGTCCTTATCGATTCTACACTTAGAGCCCACTGATGATTTCACTTGATGATTCCTTATTTAAATACAACTCTGAAAGGGTTAAAATAACGTCAATTAAAAAATATGATAACATTTTCCTCAGTACCATAAAACAGAGTGAAGTATACCAAACCTTGTTAATAAGTTTCTAAGGCTAATAATGCCAACTAGTAAGATATGTATAATTTTCAGAATATGTCCCTAAGAATAAATATAAGACTTATTGAGTAATGCTTTATGTAAAATGTGATGATTTTATTCAAATGTTATGTTGCACATTAAAAAATCAGCTGTTCCATTGAAATTTTCCTTGTCGGTTTCAAAGAGAGCCTGCAAATGTTTTTACTTGTTAATTGTATTATTACCAGTGTATAAATTCGGCTTTGAAAGGGTTGAATATATAGTGTGTTCTACGTAGGTACCTGGCAGGGCTGCCACATCTCGGGATCGGGCCCAGGACCATGTTTTTGTCGTGGGGTTTTCACAGACCGCTGACTTCTCTGTGGAGCTTCCTTCTCGTTACTCCTATAATAGAACATTTTATCACACTTTTCCAGTTTCCAGGTCCCTTGCCTCCAGCAGCCCCCACCCCACTTGGCAGCCCTGATACTCGGTACCTTTATCCTGTTTTTCTAATCAATATTGTAAGTTAATCCTGTAAAACATCCTCATGAGGTCACCTTCATCCCATGCCTTGAGGAACGAAAACCAAATACGTGGTTACCTTCACCCCACATGGGGATCCGGGATCCATGTTGAATTTATAGCGGAGAAAATTGGGTCTGTTCAGGTTTTCTTTGAGAGCTCCTGTTTCGCTTGCCATGTAATATACCATCATTGCAAGTCATAAGAGATATTAAAAGACACTCAGATTATAAAACTCATCAATAGAATATATAATATTACCTCTACACAATAATGTATATAACAAGATTAAAATCATGCGAGAGTTCCCACGTATGGAATAAGTAGCGAGAAAATAGTAATTTCATTGCTTAAGTTAGAGAAAGTTGTGTAGCCTATGAGTTTTAAGAGGCGAAACAAGACGCGAGAAAATAGTTATTTCAATGCTTAAGAAACAGAACGTTGTGTGAGTTTCAAGAGGAAGAATAAGACGAATTTCTTGTGTAAAGTATTTAGACTCTTTTAACAAATCATTCCTGGATCTACGTATTTTTGCTATGCAGTCTGGTACATTAATTTCTGTATAATGGTTGGGTCCATCGACATTCTGCAATCTTTGTGCGTGTCTTCCCAGATGGCCTTCAACTTCCTTCAAAAACATCTGTTGTATGCCAGAGTCAAAATTCCCGGTCTCTGCTGACATGGCTACTACCTCTAGGCTGCATTGTAATCTGATCAGATATTCAGATATTCTGTAATCTGATCAGATATTACACATTCCGTATAGTGAACATATTATCTCCTGTTCAATGAGTAGTGATAAGTCTATAATATTATGGTGTTGACCTAATAAAATGTGTTAGCATAATTAACACAATGAACAATAATAAACAAGTTTATTAGCTTATTTCTCCTGCTCTTTTGCATTTGAAACTTCTCAATCCTTTTTAATTTTATACAATAATAGTCCCACATTTCTTACATTTATTTTAATGTTTTTATTTATTATTCTTCTATATGTGATGTTTGGATGAGCTTTTAATATTTTGTTATTTAGATATTTCCTTCTCCAATTTTCTGTTTTTGGACACTCTAAAATTATTCGCTGAGCCTCTTCTATCCCCTTGCATAGTTGGCATCAACCTTTTTCATAGTTTTTCCTAATTCCTCTAAGTTTCCAAACTCCTAATCTCCACCAGGACCATCACATAATTTCCTTTTGTGAGTTATACAACCCTCCTCACCCCATCTCTTTTTCATTTCCACACAGAATACCAGTGATATTTTTTCTCATTATTACTAAGCAATCCTGCCTACTGCTATCTCTTGCTTGTTTTAATATAATATTTACTATAGCTTTTATGTCCATTTCTCTGTTATTAACTTCTCCCATAGCATATCGATTCCTAGACAGTCAAGATAAAATTTTATATCGTCCAGCGTGCTGGGATATGGTCTATTTTTATTTTTCAACACATTTTCCATTTGTTCTTTCAGGCATAATTTTAGCAGGTTATCTTCTTTTTTATTCCAAATATAATTATAATACTACTGACTTATATATAAATATTGAAAAGTAATTTAAAGTTGATTTCCAGCAATTTGGTTTCAGCTACTCTAATTGTAATTAAAAGCCACTTTCCCTGTGTTTCACTTGGCTCCCTACCATGTATATATACCGGTATATGTTAGAAACTATGTGTTTTATTCACAACAATATAAACACCTTGAGAAGAATTCAGATTATCATTCACATAACACAAGAGCAGCCAATGACATACACCTGTCCTATCATAGACTTAGCAAGAGTCGTAATAGTACTTCACATCGAGGCATAAATCTGTATAATAAGCTCCCAAATTAAATCAAATAACTAAATCATCAGAAGTTTAAAAAAATCAGTCAGAAACGTTCTACAACTAGAACTACCTTTCAGTATATATGAATATCTAGATTTGACCATCACATAAGCAAAATCTGAACAGATCATCACATTGGACATTTAGTAGTTTATACTTGCAAAACATAACATTTCTGCTTATGTTTAGGAGTCTGAAAACAATCATGCATTTTTCTTAGAAATCCAGGCTCAAGTGAAGTCCATGTGGCATTCCTTCTTCCTGTGGAAATTATCAATTTCTTTCATGTTGACACTTTTGTTTTCTCCACTGGCCACCCGTGTCATGTGTAAAGCAGGAGGGTAGGTAGTTTCCTCCCAAGGCTAAATCTCAAACAGTAGTTATGTTCGACTCTTCAGATATTCAGATATTTTTGAATGGAAATTACATGCAGTCGGAGGCTTGGCATCACATCCTAGATACAAGTGGATCTTGCTTCAGAAAATGAAGCGTGCGAACTGCAACAAAGAATATGTTCTTATTGCTGACCCACAAGACATCAACAAATGAGATCTTACCCAGATCTGCCAAGTTCAAAATATACGTAACATGAAATATAGTATTGCATTTGAAAATAAAATAACATAAAGACAAAAAAAAAAAATAACAACTGTGTGCTGCAGCAATGTATCTCAATAAGAAAACCTTCCCTGAAATTCACGTACAGGTTATGTATGAGCTGATGCCATGTGCCACATTTCCCTTTCAGCTGAGAAACTGTTTTTGACAGTAAACTCTATTTGGGGGGAGGCAGAAAGTACGGTACCTTGCTTCCCCAAAGTCGGCTCCTATGCACTCAGTTAAAACATCGGTGAATAAATTGTAGTTCCATCCATAGAACAAATCATAACACGTAGGCTATCATTGGGCTTGTAGGCATACTCCAATACTGTTTTATGTTACAAGTAAACTTAATGGTTATGATCACTTCATTGTAATTTTCAGCAGTGTTCGAAGTAGGGGCGGATCCAGAGAGACATTTTGAGGAGGGAACCAAAGTAGAGAGGGAAGTTTTTACTCATAAAAATTAATTATTCCCAGTACACAATTGAAAACAAAATGAACATTTCAGCATTTTCTTACAAAGGTATTTCAAAATAATGAATGTCGTTGATTTAATTTAAGTATTTGGGTTATGTTCTAATAAATTTTGAATAATTTGTGCTTAATGTTACAAATTTGGGGGGGGGAAATTTCCCCCATTCCCCCCCCCCCCCCGTGGATCCGCCCCTGGTTCAAAGTGAGCCGGTATGCAATGCCAGTAAAAATGTACCTACTGGTAAAAATGATTAGTGATGTACTGGTATATTATTCTCATAATACATTTTTGGCTAATATTTAGCTAAAGTGGGGGTACGCCGTAGCGTAGTGGTTGAGGCGCTGTGCTACAAGCCGGAAGGTCGCGGGTTCGATTCCCGATGAGGTCGGAGTTTTTCAGTTGGCCTATTCCTTCTGGTGGCACTATGGCCCTGGGGTCGACTCAGCCTCTAACTGAAATGAGTACCAGGAGCAATCCTGGGGATAAAGGCAGCCGGTGCGTAAGGCTGACAACCTTACCACCTTCATGTGCCGAATGTCTAAAAATCTGGGAGCCTCAACCTCCTGGAACCCTGTGAGCCTCCATGGCCTGTAATAGGGAACACACACTTTATTTAGATAAAGTAACTATTAAATGCTAAATTTTCATATTTTGTGTTTTTTATTTGAAGTTTTGACACTACTAGCGCTAGAAGTTTAAACACCATTTTCTGATGGATTACTCTTGAGTGCTGTGCATGCTGGGAGATCTGCCCCACTAGCAGAATGTGAAAGAGTACCGGTATTTAGTGGAATGAGAATTGTTGTAGCATCTTCAAGGAATCAACTTCAAACTGATAGTACCTCCCATAAGTAAATTCAACTTGGAGAAATGTATTAAGCTATGGCTAGGCCAAAGTTTCCAGAGTGCAAATGAAACAGAAGAATGAAAATGAAAAGACAAATTGCTGCTCCTTCAGGAAAGAAATCAATATGGAAACTTTTTTTCTGATGAATTATATTTCAGTAGGGCCTACTAGGCATAATTGTGTAAATAAATTGCATATCATAAAATATATGAGTCTTGTTAAAATCATTTTGATGCATTTGTTATGCTAGGGATGCCTGAATAAAATTGTTGATAAACATACAACCTGTGCTTTTTTCTTACTTCGAACAATGATTTCCAGAAATGTAAGCCATACTATAGAACCTGGCCATAGAGTATCAACATAATGATTTATTTACTTTTTTATATCTTTCTTTACAGAGCTTCCTGCAACTAGGGAGAACATTTTTCTAGCAAGCCTTACTGACACAAGTCTATTCACATTGGAATAACATAGATAGCTGTTGTGTATTAGGTATGTTACTTGTTATTAACCTTATGTATATTTTATTTATTTATTTACATTTGTCATGAGCATCATGAATGATGCTATAGACTCACCATAACCCAGCACTAACACAAATCAAGTAACTAATAAAAAAAACAATATATACAATATAGGCCTAAATCATAAAACATCAGAATATCATATCTATTACAGGAATTTTAAGAAGGTCATTAATATTATAAAAGGGATGTTCAGAAATTCAGTTATATAAAAAACTTTTAAATCTATTTAGCGAAACATAATGAGACTCATACAGTAGTTTATTAAACATTGTTATGGCTGAAGTATGTAACCAGTCTTTTTTATTTTGTCAGTCTAATAGATGATTGATGTATGAGATGGTTATTCCTGGTGTGATGATTATGGATGTCTCTTATAAGAGTAAGAGAATCAAGATTTTTTTTTCCGTGTAACAAACAAGAAAAGATATGCATACTTATTACTGTTAAAATTCTTTCTGTAATAAATAAAGGCTTGCAATGCGCACTGGAATTAGAACCTGTTCTTATGCGTATTACTGTTTTTGTAAGCCGAGAACATTTGAAATCCCTGTGCCATTTCTCCAGAGATGAATGCCATAAAGCAAAATGCTATTTAAAAATGCATAGTATGCATTTTTTAATAATGTTTTTGGGACTAAATTTCTTAAATGGAGTAATAGGTAAATAACTCTGGACAGTCTGATACTTACAGCATCAATATGCGAATCCCAAGTTAAGTTCTTATCTATGTTAATACCAAGAAGCTTAACATGGATTGGAACAGTGCATCTAAACTACAAGTAGTTCTTAATGTAAAGAGCATCTTTTATGTCCTATTATCATTTAAACAAAGTCTGTTTGAAGTAAACCAGTTAGTTCCTTCTTTAATTGCATTTATAGTTGATAATGTCAGGGAAGTTATATAATTTGCAGTAGAATGAAAGGTGGAATTGTCAGCAAATAGAATTGATTTACTATTGACATTAACAGGTAGGTTGTTAATCATTACTAAAGATAATAGTGGCCCCAGAACAGATCCCTGTGGCACACCGTACTTTCTATTACGAAGTTCTGAAAAGTGACCATTTAAGTACAGCTGCATAATAAATAAATAAATAAATAAAATTAGCCTGTAACATCCCATTAAGGACCAAGGCCTCCTGCGAGTGCAGGGATAGCTAGAGAAGCTCCATAGGGGTGCTATTCCTAAGGAGGGTGCTAGATCGTCTCACAGTTTCTACATAGATCACTTTCACACTGCTCTTTTCACACTTCACTGATTCCACTTAGGAGCTTCTTCCACTCCTGACGGTCTCATGCTCTCCTCGACCATTGATATCCTGCCACTTTCTTGAATACGTCTGCCCAACTGGTTCTTTGCCTTCCTACGTTTTGTTTTCCGACTCTCAGGTCCCATATGGTTGCTCTATAAGCCCACCTTGTACTGTCCATCCTTGCTATGTTTCCACCCCATTGCCATTTCAGTCTGTCTGCCCTGAGCGTTACCTCGTACATGCCTGTTTTCTTCCTTATTTCATTTCATACTCTATCCTTTGTTGAGATGAACAAGATTTCTCGTTCCATTTTACGTTGGCATATCTGTAGTGCCTTCCTCTGCTTTGATGTTAGTGCCCAAGTCTGGCAGCCATATAATAACACTGGTATTACACATTTTTCTAGTACTTCTATCTTCAAGCTTATTTTCTGAAATTTGTCCATTAGTATAAATTTCAAGCTCCAAAATTTCTTCCAAGCCTAGCTGATTCTTCTTTTCACTTCTTTTGCCATATTGTCCTTTAGTGATATATTTTGTCCTAAGTTAAATGTATTCTTGAACGTATTCTAGTGGCTCATCGTTGATTTTTATTGGTTCTTCTTCTGCATTGGTCATCAGCTTTGTTTTTGATTTGTATAGTCAGTCCTGCCTCTCTGCTGATTTTGTCTATATCATATTTTAACATCTTTTGCAATTCCAGTGCTGTTTTTGCAGCAGAATGATATCATTTGCAAACTTCAAGTGGGATAGGGGGACTACATCTATCTGAATGCCATGATTGTTTGTCCAGTCTAGTTTCCGGATTTGGTGCTCTAGCACAGTTGAGAACAGCTTTGGTGAGAGGGGGTCGCCCTGTTTGACTCCTCTGTTCAACGCGAATCTCTTCCCATCTCTCTCTGTGCGCACTTTTGCCTGGCTGCCCTGGTATATTTTTGCAAGTAGTCTGATATATATGGTTTTTCTGTATGCCTTGGTTGCTCATTGCCTGCCATAAGCTTTCGTGCTCCACAGAGTCGAAAACCCTTATGATAGTCCACAAACCCATGTATAGCTTCATGTTGAATTCTTGTGTTTTTTCTAGGAGTTGGTTTATCATCTGAAGATGGTCAGCTGTGCTATATCCTTTCCTGAACCCTGCTTGTTTGCTTGGTTGCTGTTCGTCTAGTGATCTTGTTATTCTCTTGGTTATTATTTTCATAAATGTTTTGTAGAGGTTTGACATGAGGCTTATTGGTCTGTAGTTATTGATTTTGTCTCTCGGGCCTTTTTTGTGTAGTAAGATGATAGTACTGTTTATCCATTCTTCTGGTATTTCCTCTGTCTCTAAGATCTGGTTGAATACTTGATTGCTGTTAAAATGACCTCCCCTCCCATTTTTAGGTATTCATTGAGGATGCCGTCTTCCCCAGGGCACTTATCATTTTTCAGTTCTTTAATAGCTGTTCTGATTTCGCTGTTGATGATTGGTAGCACTTTGTCCTCCTCTTTGTCTGGTAGGGTGAACACTGGGTCACTTATATTTCTGTTCCTGGAGCTGGAATATAGTTCTTTATAAAATTCTGTGTCTTTCCTCGTTATCTCTTCTCTGTCAGCTTCCCTTTTTCCCTTGGCGTCTTTAACTCCTAGCATCCATTGTTTGCCTTCAGTTACTTCTTTTTTTGCCCTCATTTTCGATTTTGATGTCTCGATAATCTTTCTAACCAGAGTAGTGTTGGATTCTCTTATGTCCCTTCTTATTTTACGTTTTGTGTGTTTGTCCTTTTCTGCATATTCTAGCCTTGTTTGTTCGTTGTCTTCTGCATTTGTTTTCAGTTCTTCCCTCTCCTCTATGTGTTTCCTTGTGGTGTCCTTCAGTTTGTTCCTTCTTGTTCCTTTTTTCCCCTCTATCTTGGACTTCTGAGCTGCTGGTGATTGCCTCTTGTAGCTGTGTGTACCTTCTCTGTGTGTTAGTTTCATCCTGCTGGATTGTCTTTGTAAGTTCTCTTGTAGCTCTGTCTCGAATTTCTGGTGATCAATATGTACACTATCTGAATTTTAACAACATTCTTACATCTCAGTTTGGATTTAGAAGTGGCATGTTCACTGAGAATGCTACATTTCTACTTACTACAGAAATATTGGAAGCATTAGATAAAAAGAAATATGCTCTGGAAATTTTCTGTGACTTAGCTAAAGCATTTGTTTGTATAAATCATGAAATTTTGCTTCAAAATTTTGGTTGGATAATTTAACACTAAAGTGGTTCAAATCAAACCTGTCTGACTGAACTTAAAAGGTAATAGTAAATGGTAGTGAATCTAACTTAGCGGTTGTTAAAAATGGAGTACCCCAGGGATTGAGACTAAGACCTTTGCTCTTTTTAATTTTCATCAAGACTTGCCATATAACTTAGTGACGAATCAAAGGCATTCCTTTTTGAAAATGATACTAGTGTAGGCCTACTCGTAACAGGAAAGTCTCAAGAAAATTTATCAAGAATAGCTATAAAGGCTTTTCATAAAGTAATTACATGGTTTCTAGCTAGTAAAATGGCACCTAATATTGAAAAGACCCACTTTAATCAATTTAGAACAAAATATAGATGTATCTAAAACCTTATGTTTAATTTTCGAACAAACATTGTAGAAGAAATTAGCAATATAAAGTACTTAGGGCTACAAATTGATCAAAATCTTGGCTGGAAGAGACACATTGAAGTGATAAGTTCAAAACTGAGTTCAGTGTGTTTGAAAAGACCCACTTTAATCAATTTAGAACAAAATATAGATGTATCTAAAACCTTATGTTTAATTTTCGAACAAACATTGTAGAAGAAATTAGCAATATAAAGTACTTAGGGCTACAAATTGATCAAAATCTTGGCTGGAAGAGACACATTGAAGTGATAAGTTCAAAACTGAGTTCAGTGTGTTTTGCTTTAAGATTTTTGAATGATATATATATCACAACAGGATGCATTACTCATGGTATATTTTGCATATTTTCACTCTGTAATGAGGTATCTGAAGCAACTCTTCCCATAGGGAGGCAATATTCAGATTACAAAAACGAGCAATAAGAATAATATGTGGAAAGAAAAGAAAAGACAATTTCGTACACCGCTATTTGAAAAATTAAAATTCCTCACTCTCACATGGAAATACATATACGCTTTATGTGTAATATGTTAGACAGTATTGATACATTTCAAACTAATTACAGTGTACATAGACGTACTACTAGAAACATGAATGATTTACATAGACCAGCTAATTCAATAAAACTCTTTCAGAAGGGTGCTTATTATTATGCAATACAGGTTTACAATAAGCTTCCAAGAAGCATTAAATTATTATACATTAAAAGCAGATACAAATCTTTCAAAAGATCTCTGAAGGAATTTTTAATAACTCACACCATATTCAATATGGATGAATATTTCCAGCTGGAATAAGTTTGGCAGCTTACAGTACTGCATATTGTTGTTATAACATGCATGTATATTTTGATCTGATGTGTTCTATATCCTTGGGCCTCGTTTAACACCGGATCTCCAAGACGAGATATCTACATTTACATCTACTTACATGCCTTGTGCATGAATTTATGGACTGTAAATAAATCCTAATCTTAGGCCTAAGTTCTTTACTTTGTACACAAATACAATTCTCCCAATTATTTTATATTATATGTTTAAACCCTCATTCACTGAGAACATTTTTGTGTGGAAGAGTGGTATATTACAGGTAACTTCTTGTGTTTCTAGTTGCCAGGATTAGCATTTTTCTCTCTCTTTCCTTGATTTTCATTAGGATGATCAATATTTACTTCTCCATCGATTGCTGATCTATTTAAACTAGTTACCACAACAGATTCTATGTCATGCTGAACAGGGACTGTTGTAGAAGGTCCAGACTGGTCCAGAAATCTGTTATCGGCACATATGTTGGATTTTCTTCTGAATCAGACGGCAAGTGAGCAGTGATAGGAACAGCAATAGGCCCCTGGAAATAAGACATCATTATCTTGATTGAACAGTAAGAGTGTAATTTTAATAATAAATTAACACAATAATAATTTATAAAATTTACGCCAGGTATATAGGCTATATATAATAACGTGTAATTTAGTACATAGGTAATATTAATGTGCAGTAGTAATAATGATATAATAATAATAAATAATAATAATAGTAACAACTAAAACTTACCAGTGGGCTTGAAGCTTCGTGTACTGTATCATGGCATGTCCAGTCTTCCAAGATGCTAGAAAGGCCTGTATTTAGTGATGGGCAAGGACTGCTGTTGTAGAATATTTTGCTCTGCATATGATCTTCCAGATGATTGTCGTAGGGCTAAGTGAAACCCTAATAATTTTCCCCTGCTGTACATACTATTTTCATTAAAATACACTCTCCTGCTACAATAATTTAGAAACCTCGCAAAACCTGAACTGCAGCCAAATCAATCCTAAGTGAATATGATAAATTAATTTTTATACACAGCCTTGCAACTACTGCAGCTGTTGTTAAGAAGTAAGCTGTCAACAATTAACTATGGCAGAAAATGAAAGCATACGTGGAGAGAAAAAAAACTTCAATCGCTTCCGTCATCCCGGACATGGACGTAAATAAATAAACTGAGAGCAATTGGTAAGGTGAATCATTAAATTGAATATGTAATAGTATGTACATCCAGCGTTAACTCCGCATTTTAAAATAAAAGGTTAGAGTCAGAGAACGCTATTTCCAGTTGAAGCCTTTGAAACGAGCGAAAAGTTAGGGACAGAGAACGTTAAGTCTAGTTGAAGTTCTCTGACTCCAAACTATTACCATAATGAATAGAATGAGAAAGTGTGATGACTTCGCCGCTAATACAATGGTGGGTATAGGGAGAGCGGCGGTCCACCGAAACACTGGCAGCACCTTCGTTTGCGTTTCAACATCTCAATGCTGCATCATGATAGTTTGGCATCTTATGATTAAACTCGCAATCTTTAATTAACCTTTGGTCCTATTTCTGTGAAATTTGTGCAAAAATAATCTGCACAACACAGTCCTTCTGATGGTTAAAACAGAGATTTAAAAAATGCGGACATAAATGTTTTTATTTCATTATATAAACATCACCAATTACACAAAATTCATGGAGGGTGAAACGGAATTTGACTATGCGACAATTTTTTTCATTTTTGTGTCCCGTAAAAACTTCAAGCGAGAAAGTTTTAGTGAAATATTTCAACTTTATTTTAAATTCAGTACCACCTTTATATCTTGAATGGTTTACGAGTAATTGAGTGGTAATTATTCCTGGCGCACAGCTGTCTGAATGATGTGGGACGATCGTGAAATGTTGAGGGTGAAGCAAATTTGACTATGCGACATTTATTACTTTATTTTTGTGTCCAGAAAGAGATCAAGCGTGTAAGGTTTAGTGAAATATTTGGATCTTATTATAAATCGAGTACCACCTAAATATTTATAATGGTTAACGAGTAATAGTAATTACTCTAAAGCTAAAGCTATCAGAATGGTATTGAGGTATTGGCAGGCATCTTTTCCATAAAATACCAGCAATAACGTAACATTTTTACATAATTTATTCGTGGACTCAATAATAATACTATATTAACTGACTACTTGTACCCATACTGCAAGATTGACCCGTTGGGGAAAAGGAGCGAATGAAGCTTTTTTCTAACTTAGTAAATCTGCACTACTTTTATTTATGCATTTATTGGATTATTTATCATATTTTCTGTTCACTTATGTTAGTAATTTTTATGTATAATTATTATAGCAAATGTCTTATTAGTTTAATATCTTGATCCTTTTTTTAATAATATAATTTAACAACATAAGACGTACATCAGATACAGCGAACGGCGAATGGTCGAGGGTTTGAGCAAATAGCGGGCTGTAGTTAAGGCAAGAGGATTTAATTTTTTTATGAAAAAATCAGGGAAAATGCTTTGAAATATTGTGTGATATATGTAGAATGAATTGCAAAACAAGTTTTGCGTATGTGCGTCTTTATCGGATGTTGAGACGCCAATTTTAAAGATCACGCGCCCTATTTTTGTAGTGCTGCTTATGAAATTTTCCATGCCCTGCAATTCACAAACCATCCCTTAGTTTATATTATCTCTGTTCACATAATTTGTACACAGATCTACACTTTTGACCGTTTTTCACCTACATAACTTACCCCATACAGCCAGGAGAAAATTAATATTTATATAAATAATATTACTATTAATACAATATTAATACAAATTAATAGCCTACTCAGTAATATTCTATACAATGTAATAATAATATTAATTTATAAAATATCCCTTAGCTGTTTTCTACCCTAATTATACGTTGTTATTTCTATACAAATGTACATTCTTTAAAAAATTCTCATCTAATTATACTAACATACCCTCTACCCTATTCTCTAGGCAACAAAATATTAGATCAAATCATCCCTTAGCTGTTTCATACCTATATTATATAATTGTTCATTGCTTGTTAACATCTTCGATTTTTGGAAAGATGTGGAACGAAATGTTATGGTCAAGCTTCTTGCAATCTGAGAAATTACTGTTACACACGGCTATGCTTATTTATGGAGATGAGATCTTCCAAGACGTGTAAAGCAGCCCGAAAATTGTCAAAAGTATCAACAATTCAATTTAGATAAGGTGAGTCATTTTGAAATAGATTAATGTATTATTTTGTTTAAGAATGTTTGCAATTTTTCCTATACCGCCCGTAGTAATCTTGCTCCCGCGAATCTCAAGCAGAGTAACTGCTACCTAGCGGCGGAACCAGTGAACTACCTCAGTCATCACACTTTCTCCTCTATTCATTATGCTATTACTAAAAACCAAAACGTTATCTCCCGAAAACTTTTAAACTATTGGAAATATCAAAATAAGAATCTGGTGATAGAAAGTAGTAGTAGTAGTAGTAAATGATTTATTTTGCCTGGCAGAGTTAAGGCCATAAGGCCTTCTCTTCCACTCAACCAGGTTTCAGAAAATATATACAATGTAGGTTTACATAAATAGCAAATTAGTGAATAAGAGACTTATGACTAATACTAAGACTAAGGTTAAGGCTAATCATAATAATAAATTAAATAAGTAAAAAGCATAGGTTTCATAAAAAGCACAGGCTTCATAGAGAGCGTAAGTGTCATAAAAGAAAATAGTAATAATGTTACAAGTAAAGCAAGGAATATGTAAAATTATGTTATAATGGAAATTTAAGTCTAGCTGTAGATACGTTATGAGACTAAGTAATGTTATATACAGTGAAAGATGGAGTGACTACAAAGAGCTAGTTCTGTTCAGTGGGCAATAATTGCTTAATAAGCGCAGATTTGAAAGAGTGTACACTCCGACTACCCCTAATATCTTGTGACAAGGAATTCCAAGAACGGGCTGTGGCTATGGTGAATGAATGAGAGTATGAGGTTGTATGATGACTAGGAATTGATAACAGAGAGTTGTGCTGCGAGCGTGTACCATGATTATGGTAGGAGGATAGAAATGTAAATCGGGGAGCCAAGTAAAGAGGTATGGAAAACTTAAGAATTTGGTATAATAAGCACAGAGAGTGGACCAAACGTCTATTATGCAAACGAAGCCAAGACAGTTGCTTGAAATATTTTGAGACATGATCGTGGAAACGAATGTTAAAGATAAAACGAACACAAGTATTATGAACACGCTGAAGTTTCTGTGACAATTCAACACTCAGATCTCCATACAAGATGTCGCAGTAGTCGAAATAAGGCATCACTAGGGTCTGTATGAGGGTTTGCTTTATTCTAGTAGGAAGGAAGTTTTTCAGTCGTTTTAGAGCATGCATGATAGAGAAAGCCTTTTTACATATATGCTTGATTTGGGAATTCCAATTCATGTTTGAGTCGAGATAGATGCCTAGATTTTTTACTGTTTCTGTGTAAGGGATAATTGTGTTGTTCAGTGTCACTGGTAGCAATGTAGCCTTGTTGATGGATGACACGAGTCTTTGCTGTCCTAATACAATAACTTGGGTTTTGCTTGGGTTAAGTTGTAAGCCAAATTTGTTTGCCCAGTTACCGATTGATTGTAGATCTTCGTTAAGGAATGTTACAGAGTCATTAATTGCATCGGGAGGTGAGTGAATATAGATCTGAAGGTCATCTGCGTACAGGTGGTGTTGGGAGTGTCTTATGTGACTAGATATATCATTTATGAATACGGAGAATAAGAGAGGCCCTAATACAGACCCCTGGGGAACGCCTGCCTTCACACATCGCCACGATGAAGAGCGCTTGTTATCAGTAACACATTGCTGACGGCCGCGAAGGTAGGATTCCATCCACGTGATTGCAGTGTCAGACAGATACAAAGATTTCAACTTTGCAATAAGAATGTCAGTATCGACTGTGTCAAATGCACGGGAAAAGTCAAGAAGGGATAATACAGTCAACTCACGTCTGTCCATGGCCTCACGAGTATCTTCAACGATTTTAAGGAGTGCAGTAGAGGTACTGTGATAAGTCCTAAAGCCAGACTGGAGTGGATCGAGCAAGTTGTAAGTATGTAAATAGTCAGTAAGTTGTTTGTGAACAATACGTTCTAGTGCTTTAGATAAAGTAGGTAAAATACTAATAGGTCTGTAGTCTGTAGGAGTGCTTGGCCGATTTACTTTAGCAATAGGTCGAACGAGTGCATGTTTCCATTGTTGAGGAAATGTGGATGTAACAAGTGAAGCGTTAAATATGTGAGTTATGGTCGGAAGGATGATATCTATGATTCTGTTTAGCATTCTTATACTTATTCTGTCAATGCCCTGTGAATTAGTTTTTACCCGTTGAAGAGCTTTCTTTACTTGCATGGGAGATACGTGAGAGAAATAGAATTTTTCACGATCTGGTGTAGGTAAGGTTGTCAGTTCAGCAATAGCTTGTCGTTTAGTTGCATTGTCTAAGGTTCTGATAGGCACTGACGTAAAATGCTCGTTCAGTTCGTTGAGAGATAAATTGTCAAAAGAACAGTCAGTTTTTTGTTTACATAGTCCCATTGTACGTAAGTTTTTCCATACGTCACAAGTCGTCATAGTTGGCACAACAAGTTTGTGTCCATGTTGTATTTTAGCATTACGTATCATTTGGGTCGTCTTATTTCTGTAACGCTTATAGTGTTGCCAGTTTTCATCACATTTATTGTGTTTATATTTACGATATGCCGCGTCTCTCCTTGTCATATATTCACGTATTTCTTCAGTCATCCATGGTGCAGGGGGACGGGTTACTCGTTTAGTCTGTAACGGTGCGTGTTTGTCATATAGCTGTATTATCAGGTCATTGAGAGCTTGTACTTTTTCGTCAACAGTGCGCAGATTCCATATGGAGTGCCAAGGCAGTTGCAGGGCGTCTTCAGTCAGTTGCAGTTCGTCTATATTTTTAATGTCTCTGTATGTAATGAATTTGGATTCGCGTTTCGGGCACTGCAACGAGTATTCGACGTAAATTAGGTCATGTGCTGAAATTCCAGGTACAGGTAGTTGTCCATGCGTTATAACCCTATGTGTTTGTGAGATCACTATTAAGTCAAGTAAAGTGTCTGCAGTGCCAGTGTGGTGTGTCGGTTGAAGGGGCAGAATGGTCATATTGCAGGATTGGAATATAGAATTTAGCTTCAATACATCTGTTGAGTTAGCCTTAATAAGATCTGTATTGATATCACCTAGGAGGAGTGTGTGCTCATAATAGGGGGTTAAGTCAATCAATGCATTTTCTAGATCTGAAAGGTAACCGATTCTGGGTGGTCTATAAACTATGCAAATAAGACATTTTTGTGTACCAGCGGATATTTCAATAAACAAGAATTCAGGACGGGCTGAATATTGAGAGGCAGACTGCGATACAATTTTAGGCTGAAGGTCACTTCTTATGTAAGCAGCGACCCCACCTCCCCCCTTCCCTATTCTGTCATTACGGAGGAGAGAATAAGAATGCAATTCAACAAGTGAAGAAGGGAGGGACGGTTTAAGCCAGGATTCAGACAACAGAATACAGTGAAGATTTAGAGAAGAGACGATGTTGTGCAGTTCTTGGAAATGGGCAATAAGACTTTGAACATTAACGTGAGCAACCTTTAGGGTGGTGGAGCTACCTGAGAAAGACGACTTCAACAAATCGGCGGTGGAAGGAGGTAGGGGTGAGAGACGATGACTGCTTTCCTTTTCAGAGCTTTGTGTCCCGTTAGGTGCAAGGGGGTAGAGAGAGAAAGGGTTACTGGACTCATTATCACAGTGAGGGGCAGTCGGGGAAACATTTCTAGAATTATTTACGTCAATATTGTAAACTAAGAATTCAATCAAAAGAAACAAGTTTAGAAATAATATTCGATATTGAAATACTCGACACTACGTTTACTAAAATAATGATTTAAATATTGTAATGTGATGTAATTAGCAGATTTGAATTTTTCTAAAGAGTTAATGAAAATAAACCAATGAAAATTATAAACTAAAAAGAAACTAAAGATAACGTGAATAAATATAGAACAGAACTAGACCTTAAGTGTCATCGCCTGACATCACATGTTGTTTAGATCAGTCATTCTTGTCAGTCTTCTTTTGGTGCCCTCGTGGTTGACAATAACGACCCCGTCCATCGTCCAGACATTATGAAGCCCAAATCTGATAATGGATTCTCGCAGGAGAGCAGGTCTAGCCTTAGTGAGGTCATCTCTAATTGTAATTCCACTCGATTTAAGTCTGCGTTTATTCATGTACATCTCACTCCTTTTTCTGTAGCTCACAAATTTTACGATGATGGGCCGGGGCTTCTCAGTGTCGTGTCTTCCCACCCTGTGGCTCCGGTCGATGTCGTTGACATCCAGCTGCACACCGATCTTGCGCGCCACCTCAGTTGCGATCTTATCGGTGTCTTCTACTTCCTCCTCTTTAACACCAAATATGCGTATGCATTGGCGCCGTTGATACTGCTCTAAATCATCGATGCGGTTTTCCAATGCTACGATTTTTTCATCTTTCTGTTGGAGAGCGCACTTCAGTTCTTTTATCACCGTATTGTTTTTTTCTATGGTGGCTTGCAGGTCCGCCATGAGAGTTTGCTTTACCAGCTGCACGAGAACCTGCAACGAGTTGGCGTCCTGCAGTGCTTCCTTAACAACGCGCTGCACAGTTTCTTGAATTTCTTCAATTTTCTCGCTCTTCTTTGGTGGCATGGTGAGAAATTATTGTTCAGTATACGTGGTATCACTTAGGCAATCACACAGCACTTCTACACTTGATCTCAACGCTTTTGAACACCTACTTTTTAAATATTGTCAGGAGCGATGTAATAGCCAACTATTCACTATCCGCCATGACACTCGTCTATGTAATGGTACTTGTGATAATAAAACTGCCTTTAACTCAAAAAGCCATTTTTGGAGTTAACGTTGTCTGACTCTAAGCCCTCGCTTTGTTCTTCTTGTTTCGCTTTTTATTATATTCCATATAGTCTTAACTTTGTTTGATTTACTTGTGTTGTGATTGCCTTACTTGTAGAAAATTCCTGCTCTTTTCTTCTTTAATTACTTGCTTCAGTATATTGCAATACTTTTTATAGTATTCCTTATGAGTTTGGTTGTTACTAGTTCTATATTTTAAATAGAGTTCTCTTTTGTTTGCACATGATATTTTAATACCAGCAGTTAACCATGGTTTATTCCTTAAATTAGTTAGCAATTTTTTTTTTTTTTTTTTTTTTTTTGAAAGTTGACCTCAAAATGTCGCAACACAATATTCAGGAATTCGTTGAATTTACTATCTACTTTGTCATAGGAAAGAATCGATTCCCAGTTTTCATTTTCAAGATCTTGTTTGAAATTTAAACTTGAAGCATCATTCATTACTCTAGTCATATTACAATGGGTATGTTTGTTAGTCGAATTTACTTTATTATTGTTCAACACCAACATTTGTGCATCATGGTGTGATAACCCATTTAATATTGATAGTAGGGCGTACTTTAAAATTACGTTTTATTTCTTTATCTGTGAATATATTATCTATTGTTGTTCAAGAGCTTTGAATTGTAGTTGGTAAGTTTACTATGGAATCTAAATTATATCTACCTGTAAGGATATCAGTCAGATCTTTTTTTTTCATCATTAATTGAGGAGCTCTGAATCTAAATGTGCTCAGTCCATCCTCGGTCGAAACTCTGTTTGATACAGATTCCCCCTATTTCAGTAGCGCTGAATTGATCTGTGCAGTCAGAATTTTTCTAAAAGCACTCCTTCTCAGTCTAAAATGCCATTGAAATACTGCGTTTGCTTCAGAATGAACTGAGTCCAGCACCAAGTTCGGAACAAAGTGCGCTTTGTGACTTACTGTAAGGCTGTAGTTGGCAGCCTCTGTTCCAAAGTTCACTTGAAGTCTGGTGTACTTCCTGTAAGCCAGGAATATGCTGAGTCGGACTCCACGGATGTGGAGAATAGCAAGAGGAATGAGGGAGTCAGAGTTATGTGGGAAGTGGTAGTGACAGCCATGTAGATGGGCAGTGTATGATAGCAGCGATGTAGCTGAAAGTGTATATTTTACCATGTAGATAAGAAGTGTAGATATATGTATATGTTCAACAATCTAGCGGGAGTAGTAATAAATGGGTGTAGAATAGGTAAAGAGTGATGTATTTATTTATTAGTATTAGCACCCTAATAGCCATGGGGGTGCTGAGAGTACAAACAAGGGGGGGCACACAGGATACATCGTAAGGACGACGGTCGGCAGAGCAGAACATCACGACGTCATGCGAGTGGAGGCTGAGGGAAACCCAACGCGCCGTAGATTAACCCGGGAGTGCTAAAGGGGTACTCTACAAATGGTGTCAGAAGTGCTGGATGCGGCAACCCCATGAGTTTTAGGCCGTAAATTTCCGAGGAAGGGTTATCTACCGCGACGGGCTTCTGCCGCGCTGCAATGACCAAGAAAGAAGAGAAAGTGTGGTGAGATAAGGTCATGAACTCCGCAAATGACCAAATTTAGTTTGTTTTCCCCTGTACATTTTATTATGATGTTTTTTTTCCTTCTCATTTTTTAAAAGTGTTTTTTCGTGCATACTCGAAGAATTGAGTATAAAAGTGAAGTGTGGCTTATTATGGAGTAATACCACCGAGTATGGAGCCAGCTGTTTCCAGGTAACAAAGAATTATTTATTTTTTTAGCTTTGTGCGGGCAGGTAATTAGCCATGGCTCGGGTTAATTTACAAGAAGCAATGGATGCCTTGTGGGCGAGGGTAGAGCAACTGGAGCGACGGAGAGACGCATTGAAAGAGGAAAATGCTCGTCTAAATAAGCCTATTAACAGCCCGGAGTATGACTTTGATATAATATATAGCATACCTAGCTTTGGAGGAGGCCCCCAAGAGAGTATTCGTAATTTTTTTGCAAAGGTTGAAGAGGCAGCTTGTATTTCGAACTGGACGGGAGAAGAAAAAATGAGAATAGTTAAGTTGAAATTAATCGATCAAGCATGGGATTTTTTAATGACAGATGAAACATGTGTGGAGGCAGGCAATTATGAAGATTTAAAGGTCGGATTGCTAGAAAGATATAGGAATAAAATTACCACCAGGCACAACAGGGGATTATTATCGACACTAAGAATGTACCAGGGAGAGAGCATAGAAGGGTTCGCGGACAGGATAAGCAAGATAAATTCTGGAACATATGAGCTAACCGAAGACGCAGGAATCAATAGAATATTGAAACAGGAAGCGGACATGCGGGCTTTAGATACATTTCTGGGTGGGTTGAGAGGAGAAGTGGGCCGTATGACCCGACTCCAATTCCCAGAATCTTTTCAGGAAGCGATACGTAAGGCAATCACAATTCAAGAGGCTGATAGGTATACACCCCGAATGCGGGCACTCAGAGAATATTTGCGGGCAATGAGAATAAAACCCAGCATTATAAGGCGGATGACACGCGGAATTGCGCACCCCGTGGAAATTATCAGGAAGGGTTCAAATACAATAGAGGCAGCTATCGGAATAAATTCCAGTATACCAATGGAGGGAACCAGGAAATTTTTAAATATAACAGAGGAAGGCATCGAAGAAATTTTCGATGTGATAACGGGAAACGTTATGGGAATTTCCAGCGGAGTGAGAGCGCACCCCGAAATTCAAAAGGAACGAGCGTAAACAAAAAATTCAGTTCACCTCGAGGCCATTACGTAACATGTTATAGATGCTACGGATTAGGGCATAGAACCAGGAAATGTAAGGGGAGAAGGACTCACCCTACTGTTGCCATGGGAGGCGAAGGACACGAGGCGCCTACCCCAGCATTGCGAAGAGAAAACTGGACTACATTAGCGCCCGGGGATAACTTACTATTGGTACCTATAAAATATAGAAATCGGGAAATGCTATTTATGGTCGATACCGGAGCGCAGTCCACAATATCGTGGCATGAAGACCTACAATCGTGTAAATTGGGAAATCAAAGGGTGAATTTTGTAGGGTTGACCAGCCAGGCTCTGAAGAGTAAAGGTGCCGTCACTATTAAGGCGAAGATAGGATACTATGAATATGACCTAAAGGTACACGTCACAGACCCTGTCACGGACCAATTCGACGGAATTTTGGGAATGGATTTTCTCAGTAATTATTCGGCAGTAATTGGGCTAAGACCGAAGAAACTGGGACTGAAAACCGTAGAATTAGAAAATTTCCCGGAAGTTAAAATTGAAAATGAGAAAGGATTTCTCAGACTAGATAGAGAAATTACAATACCACCCCATTCAGGAAAGTTTGTAAAATTTCCACCTAGGAGGCGATCTGTCTATAGAACCCACGGGGAAGAATTGTGCTTAATAGAACCAGTAGAAAATACGGAATTGGATCTAAAAAGAATATACATTGCCAGGAGTGTGAACCGAGGACCTGAAGCTGTGCTTAATTTGATTAATTCCAGTAACGCTGAGGTGACATTAATTAAAGGGACTAAATTGGCAACTTATGAATTATGTGACGCAGCCGAGGTGTATTTAAGAGAAACAGAGCAAGATCAGTTAAGGGTGTATTATGGCAAGGGCGTAGATTTCAATGATTCACTAAACCACCTATCTGAAAGGGATAAAGGGATTATCCAACCAGTGTTAGAAGAGTATGTAGGGCTTTTTCGAAACCGCAATTTGCCCGCCACAGAATTACTCCAACACCGCATTGATACAGGAGATGATAAGCCAGTGTAGCATAGACCCTATAGGGTACCCCACCATCTGAAACCCGTGGTACAAGAGTTCATTGAGCACCAGCTGCAAGACGGGATTATACAGCCGAGCGAATCAGCTTGGGCGGCGCCAGTAGTAATTGTGAGTAAAAAATCACCGGATGGCACCCCTAAATATCGCTTTACTTGTGATTTTCGTTCATTGAATAAATTGACAACGCCAGACGTATATCCACTCCCGGATATAAAGGAATGTATTGATAGTTTGGGACAGTGCAAAATTTTTCAAGTTTAGACATGACATCTAGTTTTCATCAAATTTTAGTGGATCCCCAGGACAGGCATAAAGTTGCTTTCAATGTGCCACAAGGGCATTTCGAGTATGTGAGATTACCAATGGGCCTAAGGAACGCCAGCTCATGTTTGCAAAGGTTAATGGACTTAGTTCTGAAAGGGTTAACCCCCCATCAATGCCTGGTCTTCATTGATGACATTTTGATTATGTCGAAAAGCATGGAGGAACACGCTGTACATCTGAGAAATGTTCTTGAAAGGCTGCGAAAGGCTAATTTGTCTTTATCGTATGAGAAATGTAAATTCGCAAGAAGCGAGTTATTGTACCTTGGCCATGTGATATCGGCGGACGGTGTGCGTGCTGACCCAGCATTGGTGAGTGCGGTCAAGGACTTTCCTGCTCCTAGAAACGCTAAGGGCATACCGAGTTTTTTGGGGTTGGCCAATTTTTATCGTAGATATATAAAGGACTTCGCCACTATCGCACATCCGTTAACTGAACTCTTGAAGAAGGGAGTGCCCTTTAATTGGGGCCAGCAAGAACAACAAGGTATGGACCGTCTAAAGGAGGCGTTGGTGTCTGACCCAGTGTTAACTTACCCTGATTTTTCTCAATCCTTTGTGCTCGCCACAGACGCAAGTAATAAAGCCCTTGGGGCAGTACTATCACAGATCAGAGAAGGGTGTGAACACCCTATAGCATATGCCAGTAGAAAGTTGACATCTGCGGAAGCAAAATATGGCGTCTCACAGCGTGAATTATTGGCAGTCGTGTGGGCCGTGAAGTATTTTCGCCCCTATTTAATAGGAGGACCGAAATTTACCCTAATAACCGACCATTCAGCCCTGAAGGGTATTCTAACTAAAACTAGCGAGAACGCACAGCTAGCAAGATGGGCATTAAAACTTTCAGAATATGATTTTGAGGTCGTGCATCGACCTGGAAAGGCACACGGAAATTCAGATGGACTATCCAGGAGATTATGCCCTTTGGGACTGTCCCTGCAAGATGCTATTCGAGAGGAACAGGCGAAGGATGAAATGTGCCAACAGTGGAAGCAACATAAGGAATTCTCTATGAGAAATGGATTGCTTTGTAGATGGGCCAAGGATGGTTTTCGACTGGTAGTACCAAAGCCGTGTAGAAAGGATGTACTGTTGGAGTGTCACGATCATATTTTAGCGGACCACGGTGGAAAGAAAGTAACTAACAGGCGGGTAGCCACGAGCTATTGGTGGCCCGGGAGAAAAAGAGAAACTAATGACTGGATAAAAAAATGCATTGTGTGCAATAAACACTCCGATGGGGAGAGACGACGGGCGCCATTACAAGAACTACCCGAAGTAAGGCGGCCGGGCGAAAGGGTCGCGGTCGACATATGTGGTCCTTTCCCGAAGTCGCAGCAGACTGGCAACAAATATGTTTTGACCATAATTGATCACTTCAGCCGATACTTGGTTATGGTACCCCTCGAGGATCAGAGGGCGGAGACAATCGCCAGGGCTTTTGTGTTCGAGTGGGTGCTTAAATTCGGCGCCCCAGATTATCTACTCAGTGATCAGGGCGCAAACTTCATGTCTGAAATAATGGCCAAATATGTAAGCTACTATGCATAACCAAATTGAGAACCACTCCTTTCCACCCCCAAGCCAATGGGAGGTGTGAAAGAGTACACCGTACGATTTTTAACATGTTGAGAAAGTACGTTAACCAGAAACAAGTTAATTGGGATTTTTTGTTGCCCTATGTGGTAACTGTGTATAATAACAGGATCCATGAGGCAATGGGGATGAGCCCCCATGAAATTGTCTTCGGATATCCTATGAAATTGCTATGTAATGTGACGGAAACAGATCGGCATATTTCGCATCCAGAAGTTAAGAGTCTAGCAAAAAAATTGCAACGGATGTGGAAATTGGTGAAAGCGAGGAATCGCCGCGCATTCCAGAAACAGGCTGAGCACTACAATAAGACGACAAAGCCAGTAAGATTTGAGATAGGGGACTGGGTGCTATTAAGTGATCCACAACTATATCCTGGGCAAGTGAGGAAATTGAAGGCCAAATACCGAGGTCCATATCAAATAACGAAAGTAGTTTCGCCTGTGAATCTTGAATTGAAGCTGCCATTCAGAAGTGTTATTGTCCACGTAAACCGCGTGAAGAAATACGAGCAGCGGGAGGACTGCGATACGGAAGAAACCTATCAAGAAGCCGACAGGCCGAGGGGAAGACCCCGAAAACCGGTGGTGAGAGACCGGAGGACGAGTGGCAGGACTCACCCTGTACAGGAAGTGCCCCTGGATACGTCAATTTGGGAGCCAGAGGATGATCTGCCGTTTAGTACTTGGAGGAATCGACCAACGTTGACTTCGGTTGGGGGTTTGGAGAGTGGAGTACGTGAGGATGTACGAAAACCACCCACCGAGGCAGAGAACGGGCGGTCGCCAGTCAGAGAAGCGCGCAGTCCATTGGAAAGGGGGACACCACGGGACCTGAGGGAGTTTGAGGGCGAGGATCCAAGGCCAGCGACTCCAGAGGCAGCCGTGGTACCCAGGTATGACCTAAGACCCAGGGCGCAGACAGTGAGAGAAGAAAATTCCATCCCGGTGGTGAGTGAGGCCGCTACGTCCAGGTATGATCTGAGACCCAGGAGGGCGAGCCAATAAAACATTTCTTTTCTATTGTTATTCATATTTTTTGGTGTGCGGACATTTTTTTTCCTTTCATTTTTTTGTTGCAAGAAGATATTTGTTTTTCTTTCTCGTACATAGTGCAAAGAAACTTAAAAGAGACACAATAGTGGAGAAGATAGACTAAATTCTAGAAGAAGATTGTAAATCTATTAAGTGTTTTTCTTTATATGTATTTTATTTTTTAGCAGGTAAGTTCTGTAAAGGGTTGCTTGCTGATTGATCTCTTGTCTTGTGATGACGATGATAATGAAACATAGTAGATTGGTAATTGGTAACATAATATGTGGAAATGCTGTTCTATACGTTGACTAAAACTTAGTGTATAAGTTGATCAGAGATTAATGACGATATGTCTGCTGAGATATAGTTGAGGTGTTTCATAACACCAAGTTCATTGATGAGTGGTTTGAGAATGATTCAATTTGTAATGATATTTTTTTCTTTAGAAATTTGAGATTTCGATGTCGAGTTCACATTCTGCCGAATGGTGTGGGGTATTTGATTTTTTCACGCCACTGAACGGTCAAATAGAGTCGCGAATCTATTCGATCTGTTACTATGGCCGTAAATCAAAAAGCCCATAATTTTCCGCAGTGGCCTCTGCTCTCCGAATGTAATTGTAAATTTATGCGGCATTATGGGAATAGAACAGTCATTATTCGTTAGCAGATAAGAAGCTTCCACATTGTTTATAATAGGAGAAAAATAGATTTTAATTTCTATGGGAAGATTTTCATGAGGCAGTAGAATTGATAATTACAGTAAGAGCAAGTGATGCTTGCACTAAGGAGAATGAGTATTTTCAATTGCATGTTAGTGAAGCAAGCCTCCTGTGTGTTGAGAGAGTAGCTTAATCAGCATGAATTCTGAAGGAGCTGAATAATATGATAAGCCCTAGTACTAATGGAAGAGATGAAGTGCTGAGTCCAGGTGGACTGGTTAATGGTTCGTAGATGTAAGCGGTGACGTCACCAAGTAAACGTAGTATTACGGTACCATGTGTGAAGGAGATCTCCAGAGTTATATTTCTTAATGTGTATCCTAGTTTGTTGTTGTTGTTGTTGATTATGAACATGTGTTGCAATGAGGTATCATGTATTTTGCTGACTGAAGACTCATGCTATCTCTGCGACGTAGCCTTGCTGTGTGTGTCCCATATGATGAGAAGCTTGTGTTCATACTGAATATTATGTAATGTGTAACAGGTGTAAAGGTATTTAGTGGCAAACTATTTAATGTTCTACTAATTGGGTAGGAAAGTAGAGTAATATTCTTAATCCGTCATGCATTTTTTTTCTGTACGGAGTTTTTTGTGTTTTATAGATGTGATTTTTTTTCCTTTATTTTGGGTTATTGTTATGTATTGTTGGGCTATGATAGTTTTATTTTGAATTTTTTAGGTCTTTTTTTATTATTTTCCCAGATTTTTTTAATATAGTTTTTCTTCCAAATGCGAGGTCGCATTTTCTCCAAGGGGGGATATTTGTAAGGCTGTAGTTGGCAGCCTCTGTTCCAAAGTTCACTTGAAGTCTGGTGTACTTCCTGTAAGCCAGGAATATGCTGAGTCGGACCCCACGGATGTGGAGAATAGCAAGAGGAATGAGGGAGTCAGAGTTATGTGGGAAGTGGTAGTGACAGCCATGTAGATGGGCAGTGTATGATAGCAGCGATGTAGCTGAAAGTGTATATTTTACCATGTAGATAAGAAGTGTAGATATATGTATATGTTCAACAATCTAGCGAGAGTAGTAATAAATGGGTGTAGAATAGGTAAAGAGTGATGTATTTATTTATTAGTATTAGCACCCTAATAGCCATGGGGGTGCTGAGAGTACAAACAAGGGGGGGCACACAGGATACATCGTAAGGACGACGGTCGGCAGAGCAGAACATCACGACGTCATGCGAGTGGAGGCTGAGGGAAACCCAACGCGCCGTAGATTAACCCGGGAGTGCTAAAGGGGTACTCTACATTACGTGGAAATACCAGTTATTTGATACCTTGCTTACACCTGCATATGGTGCACAAAAGAGCCGCAGACATGTGCAAACAAGTGGTTGGATTTAAAGGTATCAGCTGATCCACTCTTGTACTATTATTGTCAACAATTTCCATCTGCTTGTGGAATGAATTTAAAATGGATACCATGCAATTAGAATGAGTTTAGATGTTGTGTTGTAAAGCCTAAACTAGGACCAGCTATTTCCTTAAATTTGTACAAGATGGTAAATGAAGTAGATATTGCCGGCAACAGTAGAGTAATTGTATACCTATCAGTTGATGCTTTCACAGAGGGCTGCGAGGGCCAAAGTAGAAACTCTCACGTCGTCCATGCTCTCCTTTTACGGCTGCCTAGGAAATCAAATTCCCATCTCAAGAACATTACGATGATATTTCCAGTCAGAGGACACTCTTACCTCCCGGCTGGTAGAATGTTTGGGGTGTTGGAAAAGTCCTTCCGGAAACGTTCTGAAATTATCAATTCTTAATGTTACACTGAAACGTATAGAGAAGTTGGTGAAGTAAGAGTTCTGGGGATTGAATGACAACTCAGGGACGTCAAACAGGTAACTAATTATTTAAAGAAAGTAACAGGAACAAGTGATATGAAAAGTATATTTTTAAAGAAAATCTTGAAAGAAAATAAATCTACATTCAGTATTAAAATGAAACCAGCATACAACTTTTATGATCATCAAAATCATCGGGACCATACCCGAGATTCAGATTGTACAAATGAAGAGAGTGGTTAGTGACACAGAGAAAACTGATCTTGACAGATTACTGAAGAAGAGGTTTGGGGAGTGAGACTGAACTGCAATTTTATGCCAAGGTCTTAGATGAACAGCCTGGAATTTGCAATGAAGACGGAAATAAAAATGAGGAAGAATATGAATGTTTGGAAGAAGAAGTGAGAATTATATAAATGAAATACTGACAGAGTTTAAGTGGTTTACAACTTTAAAGTAATGCAAATAGGTTTCAGCTTCCAGTATGATAGTTTCTTCCTAAATAAGTTTGAAGTTCTATTGTTTTCTGTAGACAGCAAGTGACAAGTGTAAAATTCGGATCGGAACATTGTTAAAAGTGTCCCATATATTGTGTGTTGAATATCACTGTCCGTTTCATTGACATTTGAAGAGAAAATATCATGAAAATTAATTTAGGCAACTATTATTTATCACAAAACTTTATATTTTCTTAAATGACTGCTTGAAAATGCTCTCAGTGATAATAATTTCTTTAAAGAAACATGACAAACCACAAACATGATTTGTTTGTTAATTAGGCCTCTATGTATGCATCGCACACTACAAATTGACGTAAAAAGTGTTTTTAATATCCTGGAATGTTATTAGTTCTTCCTCTCTCCTGAAAAATGATTTTTTATGGACTGAGTGCATTTTTATTCAGAGCTCCTCAATTGAGAAGTCTACATTAAAGTCCCCACACAGTATGATAGTTACATTATTACTATTCAGAGAATTAAGAAACCTTTCTAACTGATTTATAAAATAATTGAAATTACCTTATTGTGCTCTGTAAATGATTAGTGTTACAGATATATAATTGTCGGTCTCCACTCTGGCTGAGCAACATTCAAGATTCTGTTCCTTGCAGTTGGTGTCTATATCACTAAAATTTAAGTTTATTTTGGTAAATATACTCACAGCTCCACATTTTATGGAATGTCTAGAAAAGTTTGAACATAACGAGAAGTTATCAATTTTCAATTGTTCCATCTCTGCCTCTGCACAGCAGTGTTCTGTTAAACAAATAACTTGAATTTCCTTCTTATTATAATTAATGGCATAAAAAATTGCTAGGTTAAATTTTTCATTTTAATTTAAAGTCCCCTTATATTTTGATGAAATAATGAAAATGATGTATTAGTTTTAGCTGAAGGCCTGGATTTATTACTACTCTTTACTTGAGGCATGCATGTAAGTTGTTTCGGTCATGGAAACCACCATTAACGGCCGTGGGTGTCGGCGTGCTGACCACATGTCCCAATCCTGCCTTCTGCCTATGGTAGATACGCAGCGGTTGGATGGCAGGCCTTGTCCTTTCATGGATGTAGCGCCATGGAGTTTAGTTTATACAAGTTGTTGGTTTCTTTCATTTAGATCCCCCCTAAAAAAGCAAGACGAGCCACCATTAGTAACAAAGTATATGATATAGAGATAGGCCTACTATTGGCTGATAGACTAAAAAATGTAGATATACTTCGTGTAACTGAAAACTGGCTACATACAAATAAAATCTCTTCCTTCCATTTGACAGAATTTACATTATGAAGCATATTCTGTCGTAATGTGTACAAAAATGGAAGGAGCAGCAGTTTTTGTAAGAAACGGTAAAAAATATAAACAAAGAAACCACACAGTAGGCCTACACCTCCATGTAGAAAAACGTTTTGAACATGCTGTCTCTGAAATCGTACTACCGAATCACGCATGTGTATACAGATCACCAGATAATTCAACTTCCTCACAAAACCTCACCCATATTATCTTGTGAGGAAGATATTATCTTCGAGGCTCTTTTGAACATATTACATAAAGAAGGTAAACCGATATTGTGTGTGGGGACTTTAATATCAATTTTTAAACAATAATGAAACCACAGCTGACTTTATTTTACTAATACAGTGATTTAACTTTCGAGAAGTAATACAAGAGCCAACGTGCATAACCACCAATACTAGTAGGCTACATGCCTAGATCAAATAATTCTCTCTAAAATCATATCACCATACAAAACTGAGAATATAAACCTTGCAATATCAGGCCACAATACTATCCTAGTCTGTCTTCCCTACATAATATAAAAAAGGAATGTATGATGCATTGGAAAAATAAGCTATTATAGGAATTTCAATGAAAGTAGTATGGATTATTTTAAATTCTTATTAAATAAAGAAATATGAGAAGACATAATTAGTGAACTAAATACAAACAAGAAGTTCAGCATACAATACAATAATAATTACATCACAAATGCTGAAAACAAAATAAAAGCCATGTGGAATGTTGTTAAAAGAGAAACAGGCAAACACTTTGATAAATCTAAAGCAAACATAGAGATGCTACATTTTAATAAACACTTAGTCGAGCCCCTGGAAATAACTCAAACATTCCGTGATTGATTTCTGCAATAATGTCTGAAATCTTTCTACAAGACATAGAAAACTCATTTATTGACAACATAATACATAAACACAGCATTAAAGCCTATTACCGTTATGTAGACCACATCTTCTTAATATGCACCAAACAAAAAACAGACAACATTTTACAAGACTTCAATGGTATTCATAAGAACTTAACATACACATTAGAAAAAGGAAAAAACAATACTCTAAATTTTCTTGATCTGAACTTGACTAAACAATACAATAAACTTCAGTTTAGTATTACAGAAAACCCACATATACTGATACAATCATAAATAAAGACTCCTTACAAACAAAAAAATAGCAGCGCTTAATAGCATGATATATAGAATGGTTAATATCCCTCTGAACCAAGACGCATATAATAAGGAATATAAAACTATTATACAAATTGCTAATAATAATGGGCACAATAGCCAAACTGTTGACAAAATAATAAGTAAACAACGAAAGAAAGCGACAAATAAAAATAAAAACAGGTTTCATAGTCAACTAACCCCAATTAGGAAAAACAACAGCAAATTTAATTATGCCACATTCACCTACACAGACGAAAAAATACATACAATTACCGAAATTCTTAAACAAAATAATTTCCGGATTGCATATAAAGCAAACAACCACATAAAGAATAAGCTATATAACATGAATAACAACCAAGAATATATCTACGATAAATTAAAATGCAACGATTGTGATAAAATATATGTAAGACAGGCGGGAAGAAAATTTAAAACGAGGTTTAAAGAACGTATGTGAGACTTCAAACATAAAAAGTATAAATCAGCGTATGCAAAACATCTAATCAATGAAGGTCACAAATTTGAAAATATGGAAAACACCCTCACAATAGCATACAAACAGAAGAAAGACAAAAAACTGAACACGTTGGAATCCCTTGAAATATACAAGAATAAACATAGAAAACCCAACGATAAACCAATTGAACACAGTTCTCTTTTTGAGGTCACCCTGTTACATTAAAAGCATATGATAATACGCGTACAATTCAGTACACTAATCAGCAGCCGAGCACCAACATCTAGAAAACTCGTAAGGTTAGTTATTTATATACATATTTCTTTATAATAAATGGTTATTCAATCTAATAGAATATATAGACTTAGCAATAGTTTATTAATTTTCTTTATTCCTCTCTTCTAAAATTCTAGACTGAAGATGGTATAATCTTTTAATACCGAAATGTACATCTCGACATCCAGCACATAGCCAGATATAAATAAATGTGGACCTCCTAGCCTATCATCTGCTTCTTTACAAATAACAGAGTATTCCTCTGCAAGATTTGGGAAAAATTAACTTCAAGAATGCCAAACATGCTCATCTGTCGATGTGCAAGACCATACTTGTAAGATTATTTAGACGCATTTCAATGAATTAAAGACATTCAATTTTAGTTCTTATAGAAGACATTTAGCATGTAAAATGATCTGTTATTTGTAGATACATTTTTTCATTTTATCTATAACTATAAAGCAGATTTTACAAACAAATTACTTGGAAAATTTGTAGGCCTACATTATTACTTATTTGCCACAGGCAAAACAGGTCACTGAATTGCATAATTTTTTTAATTTTCATGAAAATATTTATCAATTTTAATTATCATCAGCATCACGACCAATAGCATATATTATATAGACCTGTGTTCAACTGATAAAATAAAATAATACATAAAAAACAAACAAAGAAGTAATTTCTGTTCTCTCATTGTAAAGGTGGTCCACAAATTTATATATATATATATATATATATATATATATATATATATATATACATATATATATATATATATACATATACATATACATACAATTACTGGCCTTTTTATTGCTATTTGAGGGTATAAGGGATAAAAAAGATTTTAGAAAAAAAATGAAATTTATCAAATCTTATAGACAACTCGCAAGTTAGACTTAATAACACACCACTGGCCAAAATAAATACTACAAAATTTCTTGGGATTGACCAGGGTCTTACATGGGAACCACATATACTGTAGTACATTTAAGTAACAAACTTAGCTATTTACGTTATGCTATTCGTATACTCAGTCAGGTATTGACAATACATGTATTAAAGACATTATATTTCAGCTGTGTCCAGTCAATATTAAGTTATGGTATTCCTTTTTGGGGACATTCAACAAAAGCTAAGCAAATATTCTGACTGTAAAAAAGAATACTAAAAGTTACGCTCCAATTACCAGACAAGACACCTAGTAAACATTATAAATCTTTCCCCTACCATCCCTTTATATACTAGAAACTGTAACATTTATACACACAAATAGGAATCTATTCATGAAGAATTCTCAAATGCATCACTACCAGACAAGATCAGCTAACAATATTCATTTAGATTATCATATAACTACCAGGAGCTTGAACAGCATTTCTCATATAACTTAGGTGTTATTATGTATAATAAACAACCTAACAATCTTAAAGTTCCAAACACTAATCATTTTAAAAAAAAGTAAAAACTCTACTTCTCAAATATTTATTTTACAATGTACAATATACAATGGAAATGTAGTGAGAGCCCTATATGACATTCTTATAAGTTATAACATATTGAACATGTATATATTAATACTTAATTATAAGAAATTTATACATGTGTATATTATTATTGTCATTATATGTATATTATGTATTGTAATAACCAAAATCATTCCTATAGAATTAAGAAGACAGACGAAGCTATGGACATTGTATCCTCACAGCTAATAAATAATTATTATTATCATCTATGACAGGAATAGGCCTGTTACAATCATGGTTTTCACTAAAGGATATGTGTAGACAAAACAGTCCACGAACCAAGAGATACTTGAGTGTGTAAATTACATTCAAAGCAATGTGGAAATTACCACATTATGATATATATAGCAAGGAAATATTTGATTATTAAGCTTGTCGCGTGATATAAATCTTCAGTGACAAAAATATAATGGATCGTATCAAGAGGGTGCTGGAAGGGGAGACTATGGAACCCAAGGGGGTAGAGGGGAAGTTTTCAATGCGGGCAGTTGATCGGAGGACGTGCTAGAGTAAGGACGTTGGAAGGAGGGACAGGAGAAGTTGGGAGAGTGGACTCCAAATTAGAGAGGTATATCGAATTCTGGTGCTGTTTCTATCTTGTGGAAGGAAATGGAGAAGCTCTCTGTCAAGAAGAGAATCTAGAATTTACCTTGTGCTTGGACTGCGTACAAATTCGATGTCTGTACTAGAAGTTACGAGAAGTGACTTTTTGTGAGATCCGCTATGAGGAGCATAAAGTTTCTTTGTGTTGAATATGTTCATGGACATTAAGGCTGTTGTTTAAACTTGTCAATGAGGAACTAATTAGTAAAATATTGGACAGACAGTGCTAGAGGAGAACGGTGACTGGATTATATGTTCTTCTCTCTGGTATTTCAAGTAAGAAATCTATTACGTTTGGATCAGAACAGTTTTGAAGAGAGTTTTTTTTTTAGTTTCTGGAAAAGCAAAAGCTATCGATTCTGAGGAAGGAAGTGATACACTTTGTGCCTTGGCTGTCTGTAGGGCGCAGGAGGTTATTTTATTATCAGTTACAGTTCTTTTTGTGGATCAGATAATTGACAATTGATTGTGCTGTACAATTTTTCTTGTGATTTCTGAACTAACGTGTGATACAAACTAATGGGAGAAAGCATTTTCCTTGTGATAAATATACAAACTAATGGAATAAAGCATTTTCCTTGTGATAAATATACAAATTAATGGAAGAAAGCATTTTTCTTGTGATAAATATACAAATTAATGTAAGAAAGCAATTTTTTTGTGATAAATAGACAAATTAATGGAGGAAAGCATTTTTCTTGTGTAGAGAGAAAAGATTATCAAGAGGCATCAGACGGTTATTAAGAGAGAAACCTTGTATAAGTGAGGACTTGCTGAAAAGAGAAAGGTTAAGTGATAATGTCTTGCAATTAAGAAGAGGACAATTAATTTATTGACTTATGACAATGAATCAAGAATTTTCTTTATTTTGAACTGTATACATTGTGATATCTTGAACCATCAATACAACTTAATTTTCTTCAGTAAGGGGCAAGAGTGTAGTAGGAAGCTGGTAAAGTGGACTGTATTTGGTTGGAACCTGCTTGCACCTCTTACACTAAAATTAGACAAGAAATCCGCTGGATTTGTTGAAATAATCAGATTTATTAATAGTACACTAAAGATAAACTGAATAGCTGAAGGCTAAATTAATGATAAAGAAATTCACAGTTCTTTTATGTTTAGTTGGAAATCTTGAAGTGTTGAAGTCTTGATGGTGATCTTGGAGTTAATTTAATAATGTTCTTTTGTTGATACTGAAGTAGTAGTAGTTGTATAATAATTCACACAGGAGTGGTAGTCGTTATATAATGATTCAACTTAAAATGTTTGAAAGGAATATGTGTTTACGATTTTGAAGCTAGAAATTAAAGTTGTGAGTTTATTTCACCATAAAGTCTTGCAATACCACGCTCAGATGCATAAAGTGTCTATTACTATCTGATGTGGATCCAATAAATAAGACCTTATAACGACTTGTAAATCAGCAATTTGCTGCACGGGGATTCTAATATGCAGTACGTAGCTGAAGTATGTTGATTGAGGCAATGCACCTTCGCTATACACAAAACAGCTCTTCTGAATTGGGCTCTTCACTATGAAGTACGTTGGACGATAGTTGTAAGTTTCAGAGATTTTCTCCCGAAAGTTGAGAGTTGTAGTTCCAGATATTTCTCTGGCAAGTTGTGAGATGAGTGTTGTGAGTTTCTAGAGATTTCTCCAGAAAGATGAGAGCTATGGGCAAAAGCGTCCCAGCATGACCAGCGAGCATTGCAGAGTGAAAAACGGTTAGTCTAAGACCGCCAAAGAACAGTTATGCTGACAACATAACGGCCCATAAAATCCCATGTTTGAAATTTCATAAAATTAAATTAGTTAAGCTTGATATGCTATACTAAAGCATAATAAATGATTACACTGCCCAACAATGAAAATGTTTCGGGCTCAAAAATAGCTGATTCTTATGTATTTCCACCTGCTGAATTCAGAAATCGCCATAGAAATTACCGATTAGCTCTTATTTTGGAGATACAGTGACTTTTGTATTCTCTATAGTCAACATTTTCAGTTTCGGGAAAATTTGTTTTTGGATGTTGGCACACTTGTCAACTGTCAAAATACAACAGTAGTCTAGCTGTGGGTAGAATTATAAATGTAAACACTAATGTTTTGACAGTGAATTTCGTATTATCTGTTGTAATTAGTGCAGAATTTTTGTTTTGGAGGGTTTTAAAAAGCAAAATTTGTTGCATTAACATGCCACTTAAATGTCTAAATTTAGTGAAGAATTTATGTTACATTTGTGGTGAAATAACATTTTCGTCACAGAAACGCAAAGTGACGCCTCTTGTGAAGACTGCCTACCAACATTATTTTGGTATGAAGGTACCCAATCTTCCATCTGCTATTTAACCTATTCCACATTCAGACAGTTTACCAGTTCCTACTCCACCCCAAAATTATGAGTTGGAAGTATAAAATGAAGGCAGTGTGGAAGAAGAAGAACTCAACAAGCCTTCAACATCCCATGACCCTGATTTTGAAGTGAAAGATGATCAACCGCACAAATTGAGCCAATCGGAGTTGAGTGATCTCATTCGAGCCTCTTGTGGATCCAAAATATGTTTTTCTTCCACCTCTACATATCAAGCTGGGTTTGATAAAGAATTTTGTCAAAGGCATGAACCAAGAAGGCCAGGCTTTTAAATATTTGAGAGAGAAATTTTCTGGACTAAGTGATGCAAAAGTCAAGGAAGGCATCTCTGTTGGGCCACAAACACTTCAACTTGTAAAGGATCCTGCGTTCGACCTACTTTTGGAAGGGGAAGAAAAGGCAGCTTGGGAAGCTCTCAAGGGATTTTTAGGGAATAAAAGAGATGATAACTACACTCAGTTGGTGACAGTACTTCTACAAAAATACCATCAACTCAGATGCAACATGTCCCTAAAAATTAATTTTCTCCACTCCGTTCTCAATTTTTTCCCACCTAGTTGTGGAGCTGTCAGTGACGAGCATGGAGAAAGGTTCCATGAGGATATTTCTGTGATGGAACGGAGATATCAGGGCCTCTGGAATGAAGCAATGCTTGTGGATTACTGTTGGTTTGTGTGTAGGGATGCTCCAGAACTCAATTACAAGAGAAAAGCCAAACGACAGAGATCTCATGATCCACCTATTGATTCTCTGTAGGCCCAACGGCATGGTAGGTTTTCTTTAATCAATTTAGGATGTTAACTGTCATTAATAAAAGAACGGTCACACTTTTAATGTTGTTAGCACATTAAGTAATTAATATATATATATGTTAAATTTACTGTTTTCTCTTAATCCTTTAAAATTAAAAACTTTCACCTATTGTTTATCTCAGAAACTAGAGCTAATAAAAAATGTTCTTTGTCATATTCGTTTTTCTCAACCCAAAATTAGTAAGAATTGACTCATGAGGTGACGGAAACATTTAAAAAATGTTTTTTTGTTGGGCAGTGTTATAGGACAAATCTGAAGCACAAATCAACTATAATTAAGGTAGTAGATTATAAGAATTAGTATTACAATAAATATTTAGTAGTGTGACATATAACAATTTTTTGCTATACAATGGTATCCCTGGAAAGTATCGATAAGTATCGAGAGGTCTCGCAAAGAAGATGTAATCCTGGATGATCCAAGGAGGAACAAAGAAATCTTGCATAATATTGCACAATGATATTTCTGAACTAACGCATCTACCCCGCTGCCGGCCGCTACTAAGCGCCGGTAATGCAGCTTCCTGTGTTAAGCCGCAGCAGCAGCACTCTGGTGCTCTGTAGTATTCTAATGATTGCCTTGCACCATACATAATATTTCACAATGTTTAAAAACGATTATAAAAACAAAATAAAATTTCACGAATTATATTAAAACAATACCCTTGTACCAAACATCATATTTCACGATTTTTAAACACCGATTTGAAAGAAAAAAATTCACAATATATAAAAAATCGAAATTTACATAATATTTCCCAATTTTAAAAAACGCCGTGTTAATTGATGCAGAAAAATTCCCTTGCACCAACACTACTTTTTCATAACAAACAAACCATCTCAAAATTAGAAAACCCGATTCTTGCGTTAACACTCGCTAGCGCCAACTAAATTAGATAATTAAAATATACCGGAACTTCCTTCACTGCTCAACTGTTCTTCGTAGCGTAACGGATAAGTCTCTTGGCTACGATGCTAAGGGTCATGCGTTCGATCCAAAATTTACTGTTAGGAATAGGTCTCGAATAGGTAGGTAGGGTGAAGAGGTGGTGAGAGGAAGAGAGGAAAGAGACGGGAAAGGAAGGGAAGAAGAGAATAAAGGAATAATAAATTATTTTTCTCTTTCACCATTTCCTTACTAGATGTCGCCACCGTCGCTACTTTCCTAGTAGTTCTAATGCCGCCGCTAGGTTTCTCGTAGTGGTGGGGGGCTCGGTTGGGTCGTAATGTGTTATTTTCCCGATAGAACTGGCATCCGAGTCACCAAACGTACGGTTGTCAAGTGTTTCTCTTAACTCAACTGGTATGTCTTCTGGAAGTTGTGGTGGGTTTGAACTCCACTTTCTAGGCTGAAATCCACCTAAGGGAAGTAAAGCGTTAAGCTCAGAGATCATTTGTTGGGCTTCTTGCATATTAGAAGCTGTTGCGATAATTTCGTCGACATACATGGAATTGTTTATAATGTGTGAAGCTAATGGGTATTTGTCACCATCATCGATCGTGAGTGGTTTTATTTATTTATTTATTTAACCTGGCGGAGTTAAGGCCATAAGGCCTTCTCTTCCACTCAGCCAGGGCAAAAGCATGCAATACATAATGATAATATCATAATAATAATAATAATGATTAATAATAAATTAAAAAAGAACTGTTATACATGAATACAAGAAACGAACATTAAATACAAAGAAAAAATTAGAACATAAGTACCTGAATAATTAATTTTATGGCTCTAGTTGATAAGAATGCAGCCGGAGCTGTACCATAAGTCACAGTCTTAAGATTAAAGATCTTAATTGGCTCTGAGTGCTGTTCCCTCCAAAGTATTTGTTGGAAGTGTTGTTGGTCAGGATGTATTTGAACTTGTCTATACATTTTGGCAATGTCAGCTGTGAAAGGTATAGGATTTAGCCTAAATCGCAGTAGTATAGAAAACAAGTTAGGTTGGATCGTAGGACCTACATGAAGTATATCATTTAGTGACCTTCCGTTGGTAGATCTGGCAGAGGCGTCAAATACTACCCGTAACTTAGTGGTTGTGCTAGATGGTTTCATCACAGGGTGATGAGGGATGATATAATCAAATGTTTCGGTTTGATCAGAGTCCGCAGGTTTCATATGGCCTACGGTCTGATATTCAGTCATAAAGTCATTGTATTGTTGACGTAAGGCTGCATTGTTTGCTAGACGTTTTTCAAGAGAATGAAATCTTTGGTGGGCTTGATGCTTAGTGCTGCCTAGTGATTCTGGAGGAGCATTAAAGGGAAGCTTGACAACATATCTTCCGTCAAGATCTCTAGTTGTGGTTCCTGTGAAATGCTGTTCACAATGAGTGTCTTGGGGAAAGGGTGCACTGTTGGCAATACTTTCAAATTCCCAAAACTTAGATAATTGTTCATTAATTGTTTGGTCAGTATTCAGGAAAGCAGAATAATGCACTTCATTATTCGCAGCAGCATTGACGTTCTGAAGTTTTCGATTTCCCTTGAATCGCTTCGGAGAAGAAAGGTTGGTAACTTCTGTGACAGTGGAGTTTCTAGTCTGAGAGAAACATTCACCTCGGTGCCTTGGGGCTGATTGCATTTGCATAGGAGCGTTAGGTGATGATATTCTTCCAGCGATAAACCATCCTAACTGAGAGTTTTGAATAGTTGGGTACTGAGGAGAAGTAATTCTACCATCTTGGAGTATTTGTGAAATAGGCGAAGATCGACACATTGGGGTGTGTTGAAATGTGGGTTGGCTAATGGGAGATTGGCTGGAATACGCCAATTTCTAACTTCAATGTAACTTTGGGGGATCTGACTGGCAGAAATTTCTGAAATTACAATAGCGTGTGTATTGCAACTCCATGATGTGGTTCTAGATTTGACATTAATCAATGCAGCCTTGTGCATGTGAGATTGAGTTTCTAGAATGCCTTGAAGCGGTACCCTTTGAGGTAGAGCTTTCGGTTTCAGTTTGTTGAACAAACGATCAGTTATGAGATTGCAACTAGATCCGGTGTCTAGTAAAGCTGTCGCTTCTATAGGCTGACCGTGTATGTCTTTAACAATGACTAAAGCAGCAGGTTGTAAACATTTGGGGGGTGATGCTGCAGGTTGCAGCATACGTACATTCTCTGCTTGTGAGTTTGATCGCAGATTGGGGTTGTGTAACATAGTGCTGTATTTGTCACCACACTTGTGACACCCTGTAACACCACATGAACTGTGATGCTGTTTGACTCGTAGACATACTTTGCATGCCTTGTGAGTATTTATGAATTGCATTCGTTGCTCATAAGACATTTCTTTAAAACTGTCACATCGAAATAATTCATGAGCAACATTTTGCTTGCAGCAAATACAATAAACACGTGAAGAAAATGTCCTGGAACTGTTTTGTTGGTTGTTGTGTTGTTTGAACTAACATTGTTATTGTTGAGAGTGGGTTTTTGATTGGCACGATTGGAAGTTAGGTTGGAATTGACTTGGGAGCTTATCGCCAATTTTTTCATCTGATGGACCCGTACCTTTGCTTCCAAGTAGCCAAAGAGTTCCTTTAAGTTGGGAAGTTGGTTTGGCTTTATAGAGCTTTCCCATTCCTTCACGAGTGATGGAGGTAATTTGTCTAGAACGATTTTGGAGACAATTAAGTCAGTCAAATTAACGTCAGACTTTAAGGATTGGAGCGCTTGCGTAGTGCTTACAAAGTGATCTAGGAATTGTTGGAGTGAGTTAGCTGAATCCCTTTCTATGGTGGGAGGCGTGAAAAGATATTCTAAGTGAGTGTTCATGATCAAACGATCATTGTCGAATCTTTCTATAAGTGTTTTCCAAGCAATGTCGAAGGTGGCTTCAGAAACCGGTATATTTTGTATTATACGCAAAGTCTCTGGGCTAAGACATGATTTCAAGTACTGAAACTTGTCAATGTTAGTGTTGTGATTGTTGCTCAAAATGAGAGAAGCAAATGTGTCCCTAAATTCATTCCACATGGTGAGGTCACCACTAAACTGTGGCAAATTAATCTCAGGTAATTTTGGCAGAACCGTTTGAGATACTGGGTGATGAGAACATCCATCAGAGGATCGCCTAGAGCTAACTGCCCTTTCTGGCTCATATTTAGATTTGTTTTGAGAAATTAAGGCATCAAAGAATCCTAAAGCTTGGTGGTAGGCTATTTCTACCTCGCGTCTTTGAGAATCAATTTCTTGGAAATCATCAGGACTTATTTGTAAGGCAGAATCTTCATACGACTCAAACAAATGGAGAAGCATTCTTCTCATACTAATAGCCTCTTGAAAATGAGCTTCTGTTTCAATTTCAAATTCATGAATGGATTGCGCATAGGACATGAATTGACGGTGAAGTCTTTTAATATTAGTGATTTTTTGTTAGATTGCCTTTCGGGCAGCAGCTTCCGCAGCCTCAGCCTCGATACGAGCTTGTCTTTCTTTATCCTCTGCCTCGCGTCTTTGTTCAGCTGATTTAATTTCAGCTTCCGCATCAGCTTTAGTTTTGAGATAGGCAGCTTCTAGCTTATTAATGTGAGTAGTGGTTTGGAAAAGAGTGTCTTCCACCTCTTCCCTGTAGGTTTGTTCTAACTCTGAATAGTCTAATTCCTCTATGGTGGACTGAACGTCTTCAAATTTAGAGATTAGTTGTTGCAGTTTAGCCTTTCGATCTAAAATGTCGTTATAAGTTGCTTCATCATTGACAAGAAGCTTAGGGATTAGATTGCAATGGCGAGTTATTTGAGCTCTGTTGGGCGTACGTTTAGCCCTGAAGGCTGCAAGAGTTTGCTCCTGAGTGGTCATAATGAAGGTGTTTTAAATAAGCTTTAATAAACTTGTGCACTTTGCCCGCAATAGGGGAGAATTTAACTTTACGTTTCCCACATTAAAGCTTCAAAGAACGAAGACACAGTATAAATGTGTTAGGTGTTGGATGCAATAATCACTGTGCTGTTTCTTCGTGTGCATGCAACATAGAAATGAGTTGTGTGTTGTCAACCCTTATCACTGTGTTGGTGTATTTGCTCAAACTGGCCTTGCCAGGAGTTTATGGACTTACCTTAAGGCAGATTTCTTGTCTCAGGTTAAAGGAAAAGTTGGAGATATTTTGTTTTACCTGACTAGTTCACTGGAAGGATCCAGGGCCGGAGGAACCAAAATGTAAGGGGCAAGAGTGTAGTGGGAAGCTGGTAAAGTGGACTGTATTTGGTTGGAACCTGCTTGCACCTCTTACTTTAAAATTAGACAAGAAATCTACTGGATTTGTTGAAATACTCAGACTTATTAATAGTACACTAAAGATAAACTGAATAGCTGAAGGCTAAATTAATGATAAAGAAATACACAGTTCTTTTATGTTTAGTTGGAAATCTTGAAGTGTTGAAGTCTTGATGGTGATCTTGAAGTTAATTTAATAATGTTCTTGAAGATACTGAAGTAGTAGTAGTTGTATAATAATTCACACAGGAGTGATAGTCGTTATATAATGATTTACCTTAAAATGTTTGAAAGGAATATGTGTTTACGATTTTGAAGCTAGAAATTAAAGTTGTGAGTTTATTTCACCATAAAGTCTTGCAATACAACGCTCAGATGCATAAAGTGTCTCTTACTATCTGATGTGGATCCAATAAATAAGACCTTATAACGACTTGTAAATCAGCAATTTTCTGCACGGGGATTCTAATATGCAGTACTTAGCTGAAGTATGTTGATTGAGGCAATGCACCTTCGCTAAACACAAAACAGCTCTTCTGAATTGGGCTCTTCACTATGAAGTACGTTGGACGATAGTTGTAAGTTCCAGAGATTTTCTCCCGAAAGTTGAGAACTGTAGGTCCAGATATTTCTCTGGCAAGTTGTGAGATGTGTGTTGTGAGTTTCTACAGATTTCTCCAGAAAGACGAGAGCTATGGGCAAAAGCGTCCAAGCATGACCAGCGAGCATTGCAGAGTGAAAAACGGTTAGTCTAAGACCGCCAAAGAACAGTTATGCTGACAACATAACGGCCCATAAAATCCCATGTTTGAAATTTCATAAAATTAAATTAGTTAAGCTTGATACGCTATACTAAAGCATAATAAATGATTATAGGACAAATCTGAAACACAAATCAACTATAATTAAGGTAGTAGATTATAAGAATTACTATTACAATAAATATTTAGTAGTGTGACATATAACAATTTTTTGCTATACAATGGTATCTCTGGAAAGTGTATCGATAAGTATCTAGAGGTCTCGCAAAGAAGATGTAATCCTGGATGATCCAAGGAGGAACAAAGAAAACTTGCATAATATTGCACAATTATATGTCTGAACTAACTAAATTAATATTACAATATTATTCAATTTATAACTCAAATTAAATCATTAGCGCCTAAAAACATAAATATGATAATATATAATTCAAATGTTAAATATTAAACTGTATTTAAGAGAAATAATTGAAAGTAGGCGTGGCCTAAATTTCACACGCCTTCGTGTAAAAAAGGGCTTAAATAAGCTTTTAGGCTATATATGTAATGAAATGAGAATGAAAACATAAACTGCACATAACATTACACCTGTGGTAATGTTTGTGAGTCGAAATCTTACGAAATTACATTGCAATTGAATAATAACATGTAAGCCTACTGAACATGAAATATTTTGCAATAGACTGCAAGCTTACGAAATGGAACATCTTCTTATGGTTGAGTTTGTTGGTTGTCACATCTCTTCCGTTTATGTTATTTCAGACAACCTGTCGCCCAAACAACTACCTGATATTGACAAATTCAAGAATCCACCCACTTCTCGACTGATTTTTCATAGCCCAGGCCTACAATAGTAGTAAGTTGCCACATCACTTCAGGAAGCACGTGGCAAACGATTGGCGCCCATAGCGTGGGGCCCGACTGGGAATGTATTACTTGCTGAAATATAGCAGGAATTGAACATTTGACTCAGTATTTCCAATCTAGTCAGTAACTTTCAGTTTCCATCATGGATTCATATGATCTGAGGAAGGATGAGGTCGAGTATGAGTTGAAAGTGAGAGGTATGAATATTGGTGCAGATTTGACAAAGAATAGGAAGGTGTTAAGGAAGGCATTGGCTGAAAATATTAAGATTAATACCTCAGAGTTATAGAAGTTAGATGCAAACAAAGAACTTGAATTGTGTGAAGGAAAAATTGAGGAAATTTTCCAATGCCATGAACAACTTCCGGAGATGGGAGTCAGATCTCTAGCGCGATTGGAAAGCAGATTATGGCATATACAACAGACATTGCAGTGGTTATTAACGGCTCAACTCAATACTGACATATAGGGTAAGGTTGCAGAATTAATAATGGGAATAGAAGACTTCTTGAAGAATATGGACTCTCAAGTGGCTATAGATACTGAAGAAGAAGAGGACAGGAGAGCTATTGGAGTAAACGTGAACCTAACAGACAGGGTAGGAGAATCCCCTGAGCAAACAGCAACAGTACCGACTGAGCAAGTAAGGTTAGGTAGTGTCAAAGCTGTACCTGTGTATAAGTGGGGATTAAAATACTCAGGATTCAAGGACAGGAAATCTGTTGGAGAGTTTTTGGAGAGAGTAGAAGATCTGACAATGGCTAGAGGACTCACAGAAAAGGAAGTTTATGACTCAGTCATTGATCTATTTGAAGATCAGGCTTTAAATTGGTATCGCTCTGCCAGGAAACGTCTGAACACATCGAAAGAATTAAAAACTGAACTGAAACTAGTGTTGGAGGATGCTAATTATGAAGAGAAATTATTGTGTGAGATACGTGATCGTAAACAAGGTGGTTGTGAACCCATAGATTTATATCTTGCAGTTATGGAGGGGTTGTGGTCTAGGTTGGAGGAACCTGTGTCAGATACTGAGAAGCTCAAGATAATAAGAGGAAATTTGAATCAATACTTACAAGACAAGTTATGGATGACTGATATAACTGATTTGGAGACATTGAGAAAGGAGAGCAGAAGGAGTTAAAGCAAGGATCCAGTCTACAAGGGTATCGGGATTAACAACAGACCAGACATGGAAGCCTCAGCAGATAGCGAAAGAGGATGGTAGAAGAGTGAACGTTGGAAGATATTGGAAATGTGGATCCATAGGTCACAGTATGAGAAAATGTTGTATCAACCTAAAGGGGGAGGGTGGAATAACATGTTTCAAGTGTGGACAGTTCGGGCACTTCGCAAGAAACTGTGTGGTAAAGGAGGCAGCAGATTTCAGAAATAAAAAACGAGAAACCCAGGGAATGAGAGGGGGTCGACATTCTCTGAGGGCAAGTTCTGAAATTACTTTAAATCAGCAATGGGTTCAACGGTTGAAGAGAGGAAGGCAAACATGTAGGAGTGAAATATATTTTTGTAAACCCACAAAATGATGATAGGCCTCATATAGATATTGAAATAGGAGATATGGGATATACATGTCTTCTTGATTCAGGCTCCACAAGATCCATCATGGGCAAGGGTGGATTGGAATTGGTGAAAAGATTAAACTCAGAAGTAATGCCTGCCCAGAATATCTCTCTAGTTACAGCAAATAAACAGCAGCTTGAAGTTGAAGGAGAGGTTGAGTTAACTTTAGTTTTAAGGCAAGGGAAATAACCTTTAAAGGTTTTAGTAGCCCCTTCCATACCTCATGAGTTTATATTGGGAGTGGACTTTAGGAAGGCATCTAACACTAGTGTTAATTTGAAGCAGCAGGCGTGGGAATTTGCAGATGTCGCTGCTGTGCATGAACTTGACACAAAGCAAAAATGACAAATAAATGAGGTTATGAACTTGTTAAAAGAATGTGCTACGGGTGATGATGTAGGTGGACTGAGAAGTACATCTATAGTGAAGCAAAAAATTAGGCTTAAGGCTGGTGCAGAGCCTATTAAACAGCGGTATTATCCGTTGTCTCCTGTGATGGAGGAAGCCCTCAATAAGGAGATAGACGACATGTTGCAGAAGAACATTATTGTACCTTCCACGACTGGCTGGTCATCACCATTGGTAATAGTTAAAAAACCTTCATGGGCTATAAGGGTATGTTTGGACTCCAGAAAGATTAATGCTAATACTGAATCATATTCATACCCTTTGCCATATTGTTGGGTACAAGAACGGCATATGACCCTGCCGTAGAGGGAAAAGATGGGTAGGGATGTTAGAAAGAATCTCTGGTAACTCGGAGGACCATTCTGCTAAGGGGCAGACACCCAATGGAGAGCTTTGTGGACTATACAACTCAGGTTGCTAAATACAGGGAACCTCGGATGTAATATTGGAACAACAAACCTATACATGTAATAAAACTATGGAACTTTATTTCTCACAACATATAGGTAATTAATGCACTAGAATCACGAATAGAAACACTGATATAACAAATGATTTGAAATCTGAACTTGGTACACTTGCACTGAACAATGGAATGCTTTTGGCGGTAAACTGGACACGTGGCGATAATTACTCTTTAATTATGCCAGCAATGAATAATATCTCAAAATGAACGTGAGGATTGCTGTGTTCCTTTTAATATGATTTAACACTGATATCTTGCGAATAATTCACTGTATAGCTGATTTACTGAGAACGCTGGGTTGCACAATACAATCGAACTATAGACGAACTTCACGACTGATCTATGAAGCCGAGATTAATGAAATTACTGTAATTAGTGTAATTTAAATACTCGCAAACAATAATACTTGTAGCGGAAAGTATTATATAATTATTTGCAGTTTAAGAGCAATAGCCGAAATATGCTATTGTCTTGCAAACTGGCGCGGAAAATGGAGAGCGATCCAGCACAGACTTTCTCGTGTGGACGCAGGCTTCTAACTGAACGCTAACATGACGCTGTTTAGATCACGATCACATTAAGCGGAGTGTTTGAATATACACACTCACTAGACACGTAGAAAAATGCTAGTAAAACCTATAGCTTTCCCCAACACATATATTAATCATACTTTGGACAAGTTAAGGGATGCTAAATATATCTCATCTATTGATCTTAAGACAGCTTTTTGGCAGATTGAACTTGAAGAGGATAGTAAGGAAGTTACAGCATTTACTGTTCCGGGAAGGGGCCTTTTCGAGTTTAAAAGGATGCCTTACGGACTGAAGAATGCCAGTTCTACATTTCAGTGCCTTATGGAGACTGTGGTGGGAGCTGACCTTGAACCAAATGTGGCAGTGTATATTGATGAACTCATTATAGTTAATGCTAATTTTGATGAACACATTAAGCTTTTGAAAGAAGTAATAAGGAGGTTAAAAGCTGCAAATCTCACATTTAATCCAGAGAAGTCTGAAGTCTCAGTTAAAATATCTGGGATATATCATTGATGCAGAGGGGCTTAAGACGGACCCTGAAAATCTGGAAGCAATAAAGGACTTTCCCAGATCGAGGAAAGTCAAAGAAATTAGAAGATTTTTAGGCATGGCTAGTTGGTATAGGAGGTTTGTACCAACATTTTCTGAGATGTCAGCCCCCTTACTAAACTGACTAAAAGAACATGATAATTTGTTGGGAAGACGAACAGGAACAAGCTTTTGAGCTATTAAAAAGTAAGCTCGTGAGTGCTCCGGTACTCAGCTGTCCTAATTTCAGTAAGATGTTTACTCTCCAGGTGGATGCGTCAGATTTTGGTCTGGGTGCTGTTCTCACTCAAGAGGAAGAGGATGGAGAACATGTTATTGCTTATGGCTCGAGGAGTCTAACAAAGAGTGAGCAAAACTTTACGGCCACTGAGAAAGAGTGCTTAGCGGTAGTATATGCGGTGAAGTTCCGGGAATATCTCGAGGATTATCACTTTGAAGTTATAACTGACCATCATAGTCTCACTTGGTTACAGAACCTAAAGGATCCTAAAGGCAGACTAGCTAGATGGGCAATGAAACTTATGCAATATGATTTTGTAATGCGTCACAGAAAGGGTGCAATGCATTGTGTTCCGGATGCTCTATCGCGTAGTGTTGACGTGAGCATAGAGATAATTGACACAGGAGCAACATATGACCAATATTATGAAAACTTAAAAGATAGGATAGGAAGGAATCCTGACTCTTTTAAGAAATGGAAGATTGAATCTGGCTGTATCTACAAAAATGTGGGACGAAAGCAAGGGAGAAGATGGAGGATGCTGATGCCTGAGGCCAAGAGACTTGAAATTCTCATAAGAGGGCATGATGATGCAGCAGTAGGACACATGGGTGTAACAAAAACTTTGAAACGTATACAAGAACAGTATTACTGGCCTAAGATGTGTGAATACATTATAAAGTATGTAAGAAGATGTAAACCCTGTGCAACATATAAAGTGCCGCAATGTAAACATCCTGGACTGATGGGAGATCGGAAAGTTACAGAACCTTGGGAGATGATAGCCGTAGATATTGTCGGGCCTTTACCTAGGACTAGTACTGGACATATTTACATTCTGGTTACTACAGACCTGTATACTAAATGGGTGATTATGGTACCTATGAGGCAGGCTACTGAAGTAACAGTTGCTAAAACGTTTAAGGACAGCGTATTGCTACAGATGGGAAGTCCTAATATTGTTATATGTGATAATGGAAACAGTTTGTCTCCAGAGAATTTAAGGAGCTTATGAGCCAGTATGGTCTTAAGCTGTGGTTTACTCCGATTTATCACCCCCAGGCTAACCCTGTAGAGAGAACTAACAAGGTGATAAAAACTATGATAGCACGCTATGTCAAAGATAAGCATCAGAGATGGGATAAGCATTTAGCAGAGGTTCAGTATGCCATAAGGACAGCAAATCATGAGTACTGGTTTCACGCCATCAGAGCTGATTCTTAATAGGCAAATGAAGCTGTATAACTCAAAACAGGAAGAAATTCCTGCTGCTATCCAGATGGGAAATCGTGGTAGAGAGTTTAGAAGAAAACGAAGAGAATTTGAAGAAAGGAAAAAGGAAGTAGAAGAAAACTTGAACAAGGCGTATCATAGAACAAAAATATTATGTTCGTGGTAGAAGAGAAAGTGAAATCAAACAAGGTGACAAAGTGATGACCAAGACTCATTATCAAAGTGAGCAAATGAGAAAATTCACCACGAAGCTTGCCCCTACATATGAAGGAACAGAGCAGGTTCTAAGAGTATTAGGCAAGAATGTTTTTGAAATACTGAATCCAGATAAGAAAACGATAGTCAAAGTTCACGCCAAGGATATAAAGCCATATGAAGCAGAGGACTGAGAATTTTATGTGTGTAAAACCAAAATTCTTTCTTGAGGAGGGGGTAGTTGTCACGTGATATAAATCTTCAGTGACAAAAATATAATGGATCGTATCAAGAGGACGCTGGAAGGAGAGACTATGGAACCCAAGGGGGTAGAGGGGAAGTTTTCAATGCGGGCAGTTGATCGGAGGACGTGCTAGAGTAAGGACGTTGGAAGGAGGGACAGGAGAAGTTGGGAGAGTGGATTCCAAATTAGAGAGGTATGTGGAATTCTGGTGCTGTTTCTATCCTGTGGAAGGAAATGGAGAAGCTCTATGTCAAGAAGAGAATGTAGAAATTACCTTGTGCCTGGACTGCGTACAAATTGGATGTCTGTACTAGAAGTTACGAGAAGTGACTTTTTGTGGGATCCGCTATGAGGAGCATAAAGTTTCTTTGTGTTGAATATGTTCATGGACATTAAGGCTGTTATTTAAACTTGTCAATGAGGAACTAATTAGTAAAATATTGGACAGACAGTGCTAGAGGAGAACGGTGACTGGATTATATGTTCTTCTCTCTGATATTTCAAGTAAGAAATCTATTACGTTTGGTTCAGAACGGTTTTGAAGGTAGGTTTTTTTTTTTTTTTTAAGTTCCTGGAAAAGCAAAAGCTATCGATTCGGAGGAAGGAAGTGATACACTTTGTGCCTTGGCTGTTTGTAGGGCGCAGGAGGTTATTTTATTAACAGTTATAGTTTTGAAGAAGACTAAGTTTCTTTTTGTGGATCAGACATTTGACAATTAATTGTGCTGTACAATTTTTCTTGTGATTTCTGAACTAACGTTTGATACAAACTAATGGAAGAAAGCATTTTTCTTGTGATAGATATACAAAATAATGGAACAAAGCATTTTCCTTGTGATAAATATACAAATTAATGGAAGAAAGCATTTTTCTTGTGATAAATATACAAATTAATGTAAGGAAGCAATTTTCTTGTGATAAATATACAAAATAATAGAGGAAAGCATTTTTCTTGTGAAGTGTAGAGAGAAAAGTTTATCAAGAGGCATCAGACTGTTATTAAGAGAGAAACCTTGTATAAGTGAGGACTTGCTGAAAAGAGAAAGGTTAAGTGTTAATGTTTTGCAATCAAGAAGAGGACAATTAATTTATTGACTTATGATAATGAATCAAAAATTTTCTTTATTTTGAACTGTAGGCGTATACATTGTGATATCTTGAACCATCAATACAACTTTATTTTCTTCTTATGGTTGAGTTTGTTGGCTGTCACATCTCTTCCGTTTATGTTAATGCAGACAACCTGGCGCCCAAACAACTACCTGATATTGAAAAATTCAAGAACCCACCCCCTTCTCGACTGATTTGCATAGCCCAGGCCTACTATAATAGTAAGTTGCCACATCACTTCAGGAAGCACGTGGCAAGCTAGTGAATGAATAATAAACTAATGCATATGGGCCTGTTTTTAAAGTCATCGATTGATTCCACCGATGCCATTGGACTTCCACCAAGGTGTTTGTAAAGTCAACGGACAATCCACAGGGAAAGCATCAGGCTGTTCGTAAACTCACCGGTGAAAGTCCGGTGGAAGTAATCGATTGCAATCAGACTCATCCATTGAGCCACGGCGCACTTTACTCAGACGCGAATACTTTGTCTTCATAACATTGCCATTATGCATCATCACTACTGTAGGCCTATTATTTAACGTAATTTATTTTTTGGCTCCTGTAGAATTTTGGTTTTTGACTATAATAAAGTTTGCAACGATCTTCATTTACTGTGCACATATGACTAAAATGTTCCATCCTATTTAGTCTCTTTTTACATGCAATAAAAAAATTAATGTGCATGCTGTATTCTTTGATTTTAAAAACCTGAGAAACGGCCATATTTGAGGTTAGGTCACAAAACTTGCACTTGTTCTTCCCACATGTAACGCTATTGGTAGCATTGTATTATGCATTCAAAATAAGTTGAACGACCATGTCCAGACAATCAGTGTGTTGGGAGAAACCTACGGGCCACATAACCCACACCACAAACATGGAGCAAACTTAATTCAGTGTCGAAGAATTATAATACATAGTCTGTAGTCATAAGAAATATATCCCCCAATCCGAAATAAAGCACTGGATATAACAGGAAATCGACTCAACTTTGGAATATGTCCCTTAAAAAAAAGTTGCCGTTTCTTGCGTATTTTTTGTTGTTCAGAATTTTTAAGGCCCCTACGCGTCATTGACATTTTTTCTGCATTTTTTTTTATTACACAAACGTTTATATCATTTATTTATATTAACAGATTAATTGCACATTCGACGGATTCTTTACTTACCAGGCACGCGCCATTTTGGATTGGAGACGTCATGTACTGCTGCCAACATTGCTGGAATTGTCTACCCTAGGTCACGCTGCCAATTTCCAACGTGAAGACACTGACTCTAATGCGCAATTTCGTAACGCTACATGTGACGCTACGGGTGAAGCTGCAGCTAGCACTTCCAATTAAATTAAATGTACGGAAATGTTTGTTTGATCTACTTGTGATGGAAATGAATGTATGCAATTCTAAAATTAGTAGGCCTACAATACCTCAAACACTAGTACAATATTTACAATAATAATAATAATAATAATAATAATAATAATAATTTATTTACAAGTAAAGGCGCTAAACCTACTTAACTTTAAACTCTAGTCTACAGGATAAACAGTCCTGATATCTTCTATCATTTCCTGAAACGGATATGCTAGTCGGTGCTTACAGTCCAGACGCCACAAGTATTCTACCAAATGGGTATCAACCTGTTCGCGTCTGATACCGCCCCTGGATAGGCGTGCTCGGAGAGATCTCCAACGTGACTCGATATTGTTCGTATGAACACCAGTCACCGGATTTACGAAATGCTGGCTATGGTTTACAGTGAGATGGGCTGCGAACCCGTCACCCAGTAGCCATTGTAGCCTCTCCAACAATCAGTGTGGATTGTAGAAGCGAAATCCACATGCTGCGCAATTAAGGCAAACAGAGTGGCAGCATCTCTATTGTTGTTGGGGCACACTGTCATGCGTACCTCCTCAGTATTCACGTCGATCATCCCTAGGATCCAGTTCCCTTCGACAATGCGACCGCGTTGGAATTTTCTTCTACCGATCTTGCATTCGTCGATCTGAACGACGTGTCCGGCACCGCCAATTCTCCCCCTATTTGCATATTTCGTATCCATCGAAATCATGCAAACTTCTCTACAGTAGCTGAACCAGTCAGCTATTGTAGAAGAACTGACCTCACTATTTCGCAGATCTCTATGAGAACTTTGAATCATAGTGAAGTCATAGGAGAGAGCATGAGCAAAACAGTACGTTATGATCAGTACTTGGGCAGGTAAGATTTTAGCACCTTCAAACCATGTCCCTTTTGCTACGGACTGAGAAAACTGTCCATGTCCTTTCCTGCAGGAGAAAAGCTGATATTTCCTTCCCTGTTTTGTTACAGGATGAAGGGGGGCAAAGCAGACCGTACATAACATATGTGTTTTTAATAATCCCTCGTCATACAAAAATTGCATACATTCATCTTCATTGAAAACGAATTCAAGATCGTGGAAACTTATCATCTCTAATTTATTCGCCATGACAGTGCTAGCGTTAGCATTCACCCACAACGTACACTTACCAGTTCCTTCAGCAAAGTGGCAGAGGCAAAATTGGAAATTCATTTTCAGGTCAAAATCAACCTTTCTATAAACAATGGTTTTCCGAAACATATGTTTCACATTTTGGGACTTGAACCCATCTGCAGAACACATGTCTGGGGTGTTGGTGCATATATTGGCAGCAGTGACTTCAGATGTTGCCTCCATTCTTAGTCTCGGCACTTCGGGAATCTTCGCAGTTCATAGCATATCAACGTGAACTTTCGGACTTAGAACATTTTCGAGGGACATATACCAAAGTTTATCCCAGGAAATCAAGTGTTGGTACTTAAATTAAACAAATGAATTAACTTTAATTTCACAAATTTATATCAAACTATAATCACATAAAGTTACATAGATTACAATTTGTCTAAAAAATGTTGAATCCTGTCTTTAAATTTATTGTTCACTTTCTGCACCAGCGGCAAGTCTCTCCTACTAGGTATGGATCCTCTGCATCTAGCTGCCTCTTTCTAAAATACTGCGGTGCTATCGAAGGCAAGGCTAAATATATTGTGGGATTGGGAAGTTATGCATCATAAAACCATCCCATAGGATTTCCAATGCCCGCCATACATACTCCAGTAGCATGGGCAAGATTCTCCCATCTGAAAAAGAATAAAACAGTTATCATTATTACAACTTGGCGAAAGAGTAAGGGTGCGCACATGTCCCTGACAGAGAAATAAACTACATGAAAGTACACAAAGTAGGCCCTACTAATTGTCTTCCAAGGTCTTCAAATATCTTAAAACGTCAGATGACTTAAAGCGAATAATGTCTCTTGAACCAATCAATAGTATGCCAAAATTAGGATTTTCCCAAAACGTGAGCTTAAAGCACTGTCATCTAGAGGAAAAGTGTGAAACGGCTCACCTCGCTATATTAGTTTATAGTTGTTGTGAATTGAATCTTGACTGTTTAATGTACTTACAATTTTGCACACAGAAGTTCAAAGCCGGCCTCGGTAGCTCAGTCGAAGCAGAAGAGTTGCTCTATCTTATCAACAGGGGAAAATTGGGTGGTTTTATATTTACTAGCAATGATATTACAATCTTACTGGTATGAGTGAAGTTTATTGTTCTCAATAATGTCTTTCTTAATTATTCTATGAACTTAAATTTGTGAGCGATGAGCTAAGGACGTCAGGATGGTAGAACGCTAACTGATACTCGTACTAACAACGGTGATTCTATATCATTCTGAGATACAAATTGCTGCTCGTTGATAATGTCTATATTATTCCTCGTAGACCACAAGTACTTACGTGAGTCACTGAATTTAAGGTGGTATTAACTGTAAGTAAGTTATACCTCAACCCTAATAATAACTCCTTTTAATTATAATGATACTGATGTCGTGAGCGGGACCTTCCCGATCACGATTATATGTTTTTTATAACGTACAATGTACTTCAATGGCAATTGAATGCCAAGAAGCAAGAGCTATTCTCTCAGACCGACTAGCTCGGCTGAGGATTCTTGAAGCAGTGTCCGTATCTATTTCCCGTGTGTTCCATCGTCCATCGTTCCTTCGTTCATATCCCCTCTTCCTTATACCTAGGGTACGCATGGGGCATTCCCGGCTCCCTTACACCAGAGAAGTACGATATTTAGGCATAACCCTCCAGGAAGGATACAAAGTCACCGCACACGTACAAAAAATAGCCGCAACAGCAAACAACCTAACTCAAGCTCTAGCCAGACTGTCTGGCCATGAATGGGGCTACCGCTTCACCAACTATAGAATTCTATATAATGCCGTTTTTGTCCCGATAGTAACCTACGCTGCCAATGCCTGGGCACCTAAGATCAACGCGCACCACATTCGGAAACTCCGATCAGCCCAAAGATCATCACTCCTCCGAGCCACGAAGGCCTACGCTACCACGTCTCACAATGCTCTGCATGTAATAGCCGGTGTCCTTCCGGTCGAACTCCTCCTACAGGAACGATCACTGAGGTATAAGATTCGACGACAAATCCCCATCCATTTGGACAACCTACAATTAGAACAAAATGAGTTCGAAACATTTGATAAACACCAGCTCTATAAACAACTTTTCAACGCGCTCACTTGCATCTGGCAACAAAACTGGACGGAATCCCCTCAAGGGAAAATCACAAGGGACTTCTTCCCAAACGTCCAAAGCAGACTCAAAATGATCTGGATCAAACCCGACCACTATGTTACGCAAATCCTAACAGGTCACGGGAACTTTGCTGCCAATCTCATACGCTTCAATCTTGCCGAAGATGATCTTTGTGCATGTGAAGACAGCGAGCAGGATACCATGTACCACATGCTCTACACCTGCCCCCGGTACACAGACGCCAGACTACTTTTACACGAAGCTGCTAGAAATGCAAACGAAGTCTGGGCACCTGATCTCAAGTTCTGGACTCTAAAAAATTCCTTCCCAGCGCTAAAAGCCTTCGCCAAGCAAGCGCTCCTCGAGAAACAAGACGAAGACGGAAATTAAACACCATGTGAAGGGCAAGCCCCATTGGGCAAACCCTCCACCCAGCCCGAGCAGGGTTTTAGAGAGGTTTCCCCTGCTCACAGGCAAATGCCGGGCTGGACCAAAATCCCCTCACACAATAACACAGCACAACAACTTAGATCCTAACATAAACACACGCAGCACACTACCCAACACAGCACTAAAAGCCGATCAGCGCAAGGCAAACACTAACTCAAAATAAAGACACTTGTACAAGCACACAGCCCAAAACGACATAACCTCAATCATCCCACATGGATGCACACAAGGGCACTATAGGAACACACAGCACAAATGGTCACCAAAATTTGGTTTGACCGGAGTTTTTGGCTTCATTGCTAGGCACTCCGGGGGAAAGGGTGGGCACAAAAAAAAAAAAACTACCAATTACAATTACTGTTAGAGCATTTTACCTTATTTTCCAATAAGAGGTGTACTCTTATTGGTCATTTCAATTTGAGCGTCTAGATGCTAGCCCACGTGGAGAACTTAGCTTCCCAGCGTATACAGTTCTGGCTACTACAAGTGGGTTCTCAGAATATCTATACAACTCCTTTTCCCACTTCAACATTCTCGGAACCTCCTTTTCACTATTTTAGCTCCCTATTCTGTAAGCTTTTACCACAATAAGAGTGTAACTTTCAACAATGACTGTCTCTTATGTCCCGTGGTGAAAGAATAGCAAAGTGTATTTTCCTTACTCGTTTTCCATGAATTTCGTCTGAGTCTCTGAAGTTACAATATAAAGTTTTGCTCACTTGAAAAATATATTACTAGAATATTACTTACTTATTTAGTTATTTAATTATTATTGTTTAATATTTATTTCTTATGACATTTTATTGTGGTAATATCAATGCTTAATATTTAATATTGGTTCTGATTATAATCATGTTCAAAGCCCATGGTTATAATCCTATCATATTGCCCAAAATTATTGTTGTGAAAAGTGTCTTTTGCTACAAAATTCATTTTTGACAGGAATACTTTTTTGCTCCTGAATTATTTTTACTTTTCTTACGTAAAAATGCTCATGTTTACCTTTCCAGCACAGTGACCTATTCATTGCCTAGCATAGCTTCAGGGTAATTCCATTCATCGTGACCTTTATTTTAGTTAAATGACCAGTTGGGAGTTATTGACATTTCTTGTACCTGGTAAGGGTCTCTTAACCTGCATGCCACACAACAATATTATCTCACATCCATTCATCACCCTTCGCACATTTGTAAGCTATGACACCTTATGCTTATGTCATATTACTGGCGAGAGTAACTTTTATGATTTTAATGCAAAACATCAAAAATTAACACAACACCTAGGATAATAAAATAATAGCACTGAATAAACATTATTACTTAATATACTTAAATTAAATATAGATATTCGCCAGTGAATTTTTTTTACTGCTCGTCCGTATTATATATTTATTCGCCATTGGATATTTTACTGCTCGTCCGTATTATATATTTACACTTGTGATTCCACTGTAAGATTACCTCACACGTAATAGTCGCGATCATGTACCCTTACAATATAAAATCACACTTGACCCTTGTACCTGTTTATTACGAAATGACGCAAGCCTGTTTTCATACTGTTATACCCTTATTTCTTATTCTTTATAAGGCCTAACAAAGGACAAATTGTATCGCCCCATAATCTTCCCAGTTTTGATATCCGCGACCTCAAAACACACCCCATTAAATACATTGGTGACGACAGAAGGTCCCATGTACAGAAGCTTAAGGTTAAATTCTATAGCCTAATACTAAACTTATTAATAGAGTCCTATATAATACGTCTGTTAACTTTATATACTCCAAGTACCTTCCTTTCTTAATAGTTCGACTCAATTCTGTAAATAATTATAGTTCTGTCTTATTTATGTTCTCTATCCTCTAGAGTAAATACGATCTGCTTTGTTTTCTAAATCCACAGCTATTTTTGAGGTTTTGTTATACTTGAAAATCCTACAACCATGGCTAATATCTGATAAATTTGATCTCTTTATCATCTCATCATTTGACATTTTTACACTGACTTTATTGGTCCCTTCTTTAATAGATATCGGTAACATTTCGTGAATTAAACAATATCCAGGTGAATTACTGTACACGCCCATATTACTGGTAAGCACATTAAATAGCTTATCTTTTTGTGGTTCCGTTATTGATGTGATACTCGCTACTTTATTTCTTAAGATTTCGAGGATTTCTGATTCTTTCAACCTATCGTTATATTCCCTTCCATTTTCATTTTTGCAATGTTCCTGCTCATTCCTGCTCGTTCCACACATATTTATTTCGCAATCGAGTCCGACATCATAAATCTCCTCTAAATAAGCGTTATTAAATTCGTCGATTTCAACATTGAGATTGCATCGAGTTAGTGACCCTGTATTCGGTGCCTCGATAATATTCCCTGTGTCGCATCGACCTTCATTTTGACTACTTGCTGGGTTCTCGCAACCTTCAGCGTCAAATAAAACTTCACTTATTATTTCCCCCTCCTCATTTTGATCCTGCAACTCGGCTAGGCTCTCAATAATGAAGCATTCGTCCTGAATTGCGAGTTCATTCTTGGAACAATAAGCGGTCATAAACATTACTCTTAAGAAATGGAATTTCAATAACATCATTTTTATCTTTTATTTTCAAACAATTTTCCTCGAATCTTAAAATCCCTTGATATTCCTGCAAAGTATCACACCCCAAAATATACGAATGAGCTAAATTTCGGACCACAAGCATGTAGATTTCAGTGTGCCAAGATCCTATGCTTAAAGGTACCATTATTTGCTTGTCTACTTTATATTTAGTTTTATTAATGGCCGTCGTACAATAAAGTCCTGGGACGTTTAATTCCTGCAGTTTAATTTTATTTTCCTTTAGTTCAAGATAAGCTTTTTCATTACACACAGACATTGAGCTACCAGAATCCAATATAATTTGTATTTTTAAGTTTCCAATATTAGCCTCTATTTGTGGTGGATTTAATATTTGCTGGTTAGTATTAGTATTTACATTGTAAGACATTTCTAAGTTATGTACAGTATTTTTGAGTCTATCCTCGGAAGGTCTGGTACCATCAACAGACGTAATATGACTCGCTATTACATCATTGTCTCGTTTAAATCTCCGTTCTGGGGGCAATCATCCCGAGAATCTGTTACGTGATTTTGCGTGCGGTGAAATTCGTCTGCATTAGGGTTCAGTGACTGTCGTGTTTCTGGCACGCGTCCACAATTACTCCCTTCAATATCTCTAAATCGCACGTATCTTCCGCCTCTTAATTCTCCATATCTAACATTCCGATCAGCATTCCCCACCTTAGTTTCTTGGAAAGCAATATGATTGACAGTTACATTTTGCGGTCTTGACCCAGTTCTGTCACCGTTATTATTATTGCGCGGACCTTGTTGACCGTAATTTCCCTTGTTATTATTCATTCCATTGCCTCGGTCATTCCTCTCCCGTGCATAATTAGTACTGTTTTGATTATTCCTTCCATTATTTCCGGGTCGGCTGTCCCTATTATCACTAAGTTCTTGCCTAGGCCTTGCTGCGTTATCAAAGTGGCTATCATTATGTCTATTATTTGCATAATAATATGTCCCATTGTCACCCTTATTTTGACCTTTATTTCCTTGGTCATATCGCTCATAATTTTCCTGTTTTCTTCCGCTACGATTTCCCTCTTCAAATTCAGCTAGTAGGTTCAACATTTCTGCATAGGAACTTGGTTTGGCTACCGCTAATAATTTATGGATTTCGGGCCCAAAGTGCTTCATAGAAAGTTGAAGTACATCCTGCTCAGAAAACATAGCTTGTAATGACTTCGCAATCCTGATTAATCTTAAGAAATACTCCGTCAATGTCAAATTACCTTTATCATTATAGCTTCCCGCATATAACTCAGTACGTGCCTTCATTTGCCTACTTGGACTCCAATATTTTTCCATAAACAATTTTCGGAATTCTTGGTAACTTACTCCCTCAGCTACTACAAATTGACACCAATCCTTGCATTTACCAATAAGACCCTTTTGAACCAATATCATTTTGTACTCCTCTGGGATCCCCTTTAATTTAAAGTACGTTTCCATTTCCGATATAAACTGATGTGGATTAGACAAATTTTCGTCATTATACCGCGGTAACGCCCACTCAATCCCAAGAATGTTATTTAATTGTACATGACTTTGACTAGTAATTGGATTAACAACATGATTACTAAGGCTTGCGTCACTTCGCATAGTATCGGAATCTTGGCTAATGCTCGGAGCTAATGGTTCTCCATTATTACGTTCATTATTTTGCATAATATTTGCACTTGAAAAATTTATAGGTGGAGTACAAACTCATCTGCCATCTGCCTCGATTCTCGTACAAGAAATGCCATTACTCATTTTGTCAATCTTATCAGAAAAGTTATTTATTTCTTTAGTAATGCTATTTTGCACCCCTACTACTTTCTGAATTTCTTTAGTCAATTTCACTTCAATTTCCTTAACTTGTCCCTGGAATCTATTATTTAATTCTCCGATATCAGCTGAGAAAGATCGTACCAAATTACTTTCCAAGCTTTTATTCTGGTCCCTAATCTCATTTTGCAAAGCACTATTACTAGTTTCTATTTTCTTATCAATACTATTGACAGTATTGGCAAGTTTCTGCTCTAATTCCCTATCCTTGTTTACAAATTCAGCTGCTATTTCTTTCTTATTCTGATCAACTTCATTCTGTACTTTGTCAATTCTGCCATGTAACCTAGCATTGTTTACAGTACTTTCCTCCCTTAATTGGTCAATCTTTTCATCATTTTTCTTTAAATCCCCAGAAAGTTTATCTACTGATCTTTTAAGTTCATTTTTCAGTTCTTCAGCTAACTTCCTATTCTGTTCTTTAGTTTCACTAGCTAACTTCCTATTCTGCTCTGCATTTTCCTTGGAATTTTGATCTATTTTATTAGCTAACTCCCTATTTTGTTAGCTAGTTTCCTATTCTGCTCTGCTAATTTCTCGTTTTGTTCTTTAGTTTCATTAGCTAGTTTTCTATTCTGCTCTGCATTTTCCTTGGAATTTTTATCTATTTTATTAGCTAACTCCCCAGCTAACTTTCTACTTTGTTCAACATTTTCTTTAGAATTCTGATCTATTTTAGCCATTAATACCGCCATCCAAGGCTGCATCCCTTGTTCTACATTTACCTGGCTTGTCATTGTATTCTCTATATTTTCCTCATCTATTTGAGCTGATGGCTCGTCACTATTTGCCCTCTCCTGATTACTTTCGTTTATCTCTGTTTCCTCATGAGTTCTTATAATTTCCCCCTGTTCATTATTTAGCATTGATTCAATTTCACTGCTTGTAAGCAAATCTTGATCGTCCTGACCTACTGTGTTTTCCATTTTAGGATTTAAAATTTTCCCGTTACGTAGTGTTGACATAACTCTGACCTAACCTTATTCACTGCACTGGAATCACTTAGTAAAAAATCATGCTCTCTTACCTTGGTACATAAATACATCACCAACATAGCACTGCATGCAAGTACATATAAACACTCTTATTTCTAATGACATAAACAATACCCACTTATTAACTAAAATTACAAAGATTTTCTTGCTTTCCCGCGGTCTTCTAACTTGCTTTGCCCGCTCCTAAATTTCTTTGTTCCGGCTTGATTCTTCTCTTGTTTTTATCGCTCACAAAGTACGTTAAGCTGATTTTACTTCAATAATGTTAAGTTGCAGCACTAGTATGAAGCACTTACTGAGTATTTGGCGTAATTTATTGGTATTTAACACTTGTTTAATGCCTGATACCTGTCTATCTTTTCGAGCCCCAAAGTTGCGGCACCAGTATGAAACGGCTCGAATTTGTGCTTTTCTGCCCCAATGTTGGGTAAGCCAGTATGAAACGGCTCACCTCGCTATATTAGTTTATAGTTGTTGTGAATTGAATCTTGACTGTTTAATGTACTTACAATTTAGCACACAGAAGTTCAAAGCCGGCCTCGGTAGCTCAGTCGAAGCAGAAGAGTTGCTCTATCTTATCAACAGGGGAAAATTGGGTGGTTTTATATTTACTAGCAATGATATTACAATCTTACTGGTATGAGTGAAGTTTATTGTTCTCAATAATGTCTTTCTTAATTATTCTATGAACTTAAATTTGTGAGCGATGAGCTAAGGACGTCAGGATGGTAGAACGCTAACTGATACTCGTACTAACAACGGTGATTCTATATCGTTCTGAGATACAAATTGCTGCTCGTTGATAATGTCTATATTATTCCTCGTAGACCACAAGTACTTACGTGAGTCACTGAATTTAAGGTGGTATTAACTGTAAGTAAGTTATACCTCAACCCTAATAATAACTCCTTTTAATGATAATGATACTGATGTCGTGAGCGGGACCTTCCCGATCACGATTATATGTTTTTTATAACGTACAATGTACTTCAATGGCAATTGAATGCCAAGAAGCAAGAGCTATTCTCTCAGACCGACTAGCTCGGCTGAGGATTCTTGAAGCAGTGTCCGTATCTATTTCCCGTGTGTTCCATCGTCCATCGTTCCTTCGTTCATAACCCCTCTTCCTTATACTACCAATTACAATTACTTATTTTCCAATAAGAGGTGTACTCTTATTGGTCATTTCAATTTGAGCGTCTAGATGCTAGCCCACGTGGAGAACTTAGCTTCCCAGCGTATACAGTTCTGGCTACTACAAGTGGGTTCTCAGAATATCTATACAACTCCTTTTCCCACTTCAACATTCTCGGAACCTCCTTTTCACTATTTTAGCTCCCTATTCTGTAAGCTTTTACCACAATAAGAGTGTAACTTTCAACAATTACTGTCTCTTATGTCCCGTGGTGAAAGAATAGCAAAGTGTATTTTCCTTACTCGTTTTCCATGAATTTCGTCTGAGTCTCTGAAGTTACAATATAAAGTTTTGCTCACTTGAAAAATATATTACTAGAATATTACTTACTTATTTAGTTATTTAATTATTATTGTTTAATATTTATTTCTTATGACATTTTATTGTGGTAATATCAATGCTTAATATTTAATATTGGTTCTGATTATAATCATGTTCAAAGCCCATGGTTATAATCCTATCAAGTGTAATACATAGGCCTACTCTTATGCTTACCGTTCTTCCTGTGAACGTTGCTTCAAGGAACATTGAGTTTTAACATATCCTCATCCTTCCCTGAAAATATAAATATCATATGGTTAGTAATCTATCATGATGGGTAAAGAAAGCTCAATTATAATATTAAAAAAGATTTAAGACTGCTAAAATGATGTGCTACTGAGCATAGACGGGTAACATTATTGTTGCACATAGCCTATACAGTACCCTTACTCATTGGAAACTGTTACGTTAAACTCGTGCATAAAAAAGGTTATGTCATCTATCATGTTAATTAATTGTAAGCGTTTTGGTATGTAATTATGTGTGTAAAGATAAAAAGCACAATCATTAAGCATTATAAGTAGCCTACAATCATAAAATTTAATAGCCAATCAAGCGAGGCAAGTTGCAGTCTACTAGCATACTTGATACCAAAAAAGGATTATGTAAGACTAATCTACCACGTAATTAATTGTAAGCGTTTTAAATACAATTCTGTGCTATAAGGTAAAAACGAAAACACACAAGCAATGAGCATCGAAACAACAAACAAACAAATAAGCAAAGGTGCAGTATGTAGTCTACAAACTGGCGTTCGTCAACTCATGCATGAAAAAGGATATGTAATCGACCATGTTAATTAATTGTAAACGTTTTCAAGGACATAATTCTGTGTGTAAAGGTAAAAAATCCAGGCAATGAGCATTATAAACATAAACATAACACTGCACCATAGGTTATGGTGTGAACAAATTATTATTGTGATATATTATTGGACGAGCTACAAAGTTATAAAATATACATACACTTATGAAAGTAATAGAATTTTTGCGTAATACTTACAATGAAAAACGTTTTCCAGCAAATACGGTCTTCAGTGTCAAACCAATATGGCTACCATCAAGTGCGCATCGAGTGCACATCGAGCGTGGTCCGGACTGCACTCGCTTCATCCGCACTCGCACCCACACCCGCTGTAACGGGAAAACTTGACTTCGGGAGAATAAGACCCCCGACGTCAAAAAATCCCGGGAAAATATTACCGGGGGTCTATTTTTCCCGGGATATTAGGAAGCAGGGTAAAATCTTCCCGGGAAAAATTGACGCACAACAAACAAAACGAACTTCAAAGAACTATTCGCCGCAGGTGGGTACAATCCTCCCAGGAGGAATTGACTTGACACAGGGGGGTATTATTACCCCGGGAAAATAAGACCCCGAAGGAATCCTTGAAAATATCAAAGAACAAGTTGACGCTGAGGGGTATAAATACCCCGGGAAAATAAGACTCTCCACACAACCATCAAATAACTAGTAGCCGAAGGTGGGTACTATTTTCCCGGGAGGAATTGACTTCACACAGGGGGGTATTATTATCCCGGGAAAATATTACCGGGGGTCTATTTTTCCCAGGATATTAGGAAGCAGGGTAAAATCTTCCCGGGAAAAATTGACGCACAACAAACAACACGAACTTCGAAGAACTAATCGCCGCAGGTGGGTACAATCCTCCCAGGAGGAATTGACTTCACACAGGGGGGTATTATTACCCCGGGAAAATAAGACCCCGAAGGAATCCTTGAATATATCAAAGAACAAGTTGCCGCTGGGGGGTATAAATACCCCGGAAAAATAAGACTCTCCACACAAACATCAAAGAACTAGTAGCCGAAGGTGGGTACTATTTTCCCGGGAGGAATTGACTTCACACAGGGGGCATAATTATCCCGGGAAAATAAGACCCCCCAAGGAATCCTTGAAGATATCAGAGAACAAGGTGCCGTTGGGGGGTGCTTTTAACCCAAGAAGAATTGACTTCACACGGGGGGGTAAAAAATTCCCGGGAAAATAAGACTCCCCACACAAAAATCAAAGAACTAGTCGCCGCAGGTGGGTACTATTTTCCCAGGAGGAATTGACTTCACACAGGGGGGGTATAATTAAACCGGGAAAATAAGACCCCCTAAGGAACCCTTGAAAATATCAATGAACAAGCTGCCGCTGGGGGTGCTTTTAACTTAAGGAAGAATTGACTTCAAACAGGGGGGTAAAAAATTCCCGGGAAAATAAGACTCCCCACGCAAAAATCAAAGAACTAGTCGCCGCAGGTGGGTACTATTTTCCCAGGAGGAATTGACTTCACACAGGGGGTATAATTACCCCGTGAAAATTGTAACGGGAAAACTTGACTTCGGGAGAATAAGACCCCCGACGTCAAAAATTCCCGGGAAAATATTACCGGGGGTCTATTTTTCCCGGGATATTAGGAAGCAGGGTAAAATCTTCCCGGGAAAAATTAACGCACAACAAAAAACACGAACTTCAAAGAACTAATCGCCGCAGGTGGGTACAATCTTCCCAGGAGGAATTGACTTCACACAGGGGGGTATTATTACCCCGGGGAAATAAGACCCCGTAGGAATCCTTGAATATATCAAAGAACAAGTTCCGCTGGTGTGTGCTTTTAACCCAAGAAGAATTGACTTCACACAGGGGGGTAAAAAAATCCCGGGAAAATAAGACTCCCCACACAAACATCAAAGAACTAGTCGCCGCAGGTGGGTACAATTTCCCCAGGAGGAATTGACTTCACACAGAGGGGTATAAATACCCCGGGAAAATAAGACTCTCCACACAAAGATCAAAGAAGTAGTAGCCGCAGGAGGAATTGACTTCACACAGGGGGGTATAATTACCCCGGGAAAATAATACCCCCCAAGGAATCCTTGAAAATATCAAAGAACAAGGTGCCGCTGGGAGTGCTTTTAACCCAACAAGATTTGACTTCACACAAGGCGGTAAAAAATTCCCGGGAAAATAAGACTCCCTACACAAAAATCAAAGAACTAGTCGCCGCAGGTGGGTACTATTTTCCCAGGAGGAATTGACTTCACACAGGGGGTATAATTAACCCGGGAAAATAAGACCCCCCAAAGAATGCTTGAAAATATCCAAGGAAAAGATGCCACTGGGGGTGCTTTTAACCCAACAAGATTTGACTTCACACAAGGGGGTAAAAAATTCCCGGGAAAATAAGACTCCCTACACAAAAATCAAAGAACTAGTTGCCGCAAGTGGGTACTATTTTCCCAGGAGGATTTGTCTTCACACAAGGGTGTAAGTAGTAATGGCTGAGGCATAGGAAGAGATCCTCCGAGGCCTGTCAGCCAGCAGAGGTCGGTAAAGCAGAGCCTGCAGTACCCACCTTAAAACAAATCATACAAAAGCAATAAAAGTATTAATTGAAAAATAAGGAAATGCTATTCAAAAGAGATAACCCCTTATGAATTAATTTTCAACCCCGCTATAGGGGTAGTTTTTAAAAAATAATAATAAAAATAATTTTGAAAATTGAGTATTAACTTATAATTCATAGGTAACCTTATGACCATCCATGAAAAAAAGGTGGTTTTCACCCCCACTTCCAATCTAACCCATTTAAAAATGATTTTTTTACATATAAACATCGAAGGGAGTGATATCAACTATCTGACATGATTTACACCCCCAAAAGAATTATTTTTACATAGGGGTGGTTTTTCTAGGTCATCCAAGTTTTTACAGATATGGACAGTTTAAGCCATTCTAAATCCTCTACAGGGTAGTTTTCACCCCCACTTTCAATCTAACCCTTTTAAAATGATATTTGAGACATATACATCGTAAGGAGTGATATCAACTATCTGACATGATTCACACCCACAAATGAATTATTTTTACATAGGGGTGGTGTTTCAAGGTCATCCAAGTTTTTACAGAAATGGACAGTTTAAGCCATTCTAAAAAATCCAGAGGGTAGTGTTCACCCCCACTTCCAATCTAACCCATTTAAAATAATTTTTTCGACATATATACATCGTAGGGATTGATATCAACTATCTGACATGATTTACACCCCCAAATGAATTATTTTTACATAGGGGTGGTTTTTCAAGGTCATCCAAGTTTTTACAGATATGGACAACTTGAAGCACTGTAAATCGCCTAGAGGGTAGTTTTCACCCCCACTTCCAGTCTAATCCATTTAAAATTATTTTTCAACATATATACATTGTAAGGAGTGATATAAACTATCTGACATGATTTACACCCCCAAATGAATTATTTTTACATAGGGGTGGTTTTTCAAGGTCACCCAACTTTTTTGCAGATATGGACAACGAACCATTGTAAATCGCCTAGAGGGTAGTTTTCACCCTCACTTCCAATCTAAACCATTTAAAATGATTTTTTCAACATATACATCGTAGGGACTGATATCAACTATCCGACATGAAGATCACCCTCAAATGAATTATTTTTATATAGGGGTGGTTTTTCAAGGTCATCCAAGTTTTTACAGATATTGACAACTTGAACCACTGTAAATCACCTAGAGGGTAGTTTTCACCCCCACTTCCAATCTAACCCATTTAAAATGATTTTTAGACATATATACATCGTAGGGATTGATATCAACTATATGACATGATTTACACCCCCAAATGAATTATTTTTACATAGGGGTGGTTTTTCAAGGTCATCCAAGTTTTTACAGATATGGACAACTTGTAGCACTGTAAATCGCCTAGTGGGTAGTTTTCACCCCCACTTCCAGTCTAATCCATTTAAAATTATTTTTTCAACATATATACATTGTAAGGAGTGATATAAACTATCTGACATGATTTACACCCCTATGTAAAATTAAATCATTTGGGGGTGAAAATCAATTCTGATAGTTAATATTACTCTGTAAGATGTTTATATGTCGAAAAAATAATTTTAAACGGGATATATTGCAAGTGGGGTGAAACTACCCTCTAGACGATTTGCAGTGGCTCAAGTTGTTCATATCTGTAAAATGTGGGTGATCTTGAAAAACTATTTAAATGAAATCATTAGGGAGTGAAAATCATTTCAGATAGTTAATATTACTCTATAAGATGGTTATATGTCGAAAAAACAATTTTTAATGCCATATATCGCAAGTGGGGGTGAAAACTACCCTCTAGACGATTTACAGTGGCTCAAGTTGTCGATATCTGTAAAAACCTGGGTGACCTTGAAAAACCACCCCTATGTAAAATTATATCATTTGGGGGTGTAAATCAATTCAGATGGTTAATATTACTCAGTAAGATGTTTATATGTCGAAAAAACAATTTTTAATGGCTAAGATTGCAAGTGGGGGTGAACACTACCCTCTGGACGATATACAGTGGATCAAGTTGTCCATATTTTCAAAAACCTGGGTGACCTTGAAAAACCACCCCTATGTAAAATTAAATCATTTGGGGGTGAAATCAATTCAGATAGTTAATATTACACTGTGGCAATGGCAAATCTCCGCGGTATCACCCTTGCCTGAATTACCTCGGACGAGTCGTGGTCATCACTCCACGGCTTCGTCCCGGGTCTGGACCTGCCTTCGGGCAGAACACTCATCATCATCATCAAGATGTTTATATGTCGAAAAAATATTTTTAATGGGATATATTGCAAGTGGGGGTCAAAACTACCCTCCAGACGATTTACAGTGGCTCAAGTTGTCCATTTCTATAAAAACCTGGGTGACCTTGAAAAACCACCCCTATGTAAAATTAAATCATTTGGGGGTGTAAATCATGGCAAATAGTTAAAATCACTCAGTACGATTTTTTATTGTTGTAAAATAAATTTTTAATGGGTTAGATTGGTTGTGGGGGTGAAAACTACCCTCTAGATGATTTATATAGACTTAATTTGTTCATTTCTGCAAAAATGTGGATGACCTTAAAAACCACCCCTTCATAAAATTAACCCCCTTGGGGGTGTAAATCATGCCAAATATCTGATATCACTCCACATGATGTTTATATGTCAAAAAATAATTTTTAATTGTGTTAGATTGGAAGTGGAGTGAAAACCACCCTTTGGTCATGGATGGTCATAAGATTACCTATAAATTATTATAAAACTAGATTTTTAAAAAAAAATCTTTATTTTTAAAAATTATCTTAATTTTTCCTTCTTAAAAACTACCCCTCTAGTAGGATGAAAAAAATATTTTATAAGGGCCTAACTCTTTGTATCACATTTCCTAATTTTTCAGTTAATATTTTTTATTGGTTTTAGATGGTTTGTTATAAGGTTGGTATTGCAGGTCTCTGCTTTACCGACCTATTCATCGTTTTAGGGTTTCATATTTTTTATTTAACAAATCTACGCTATTACTACTCTTGGGTTAATAACACCCCCCCCCAGCGGCACCTTGTTCTATGATATTTTCAAGGATTCCTTTGGGGGTATTTTTTTCCCGGGGTAATAATACCCCCCTGTGTGAGGTCAATTCCTCCTGGGAAGATTGTACCCACCTGCGGCGATTAATTCTTTGAAGTTCGTGTTGTTTGTTGTGCGTCAATTTTTCCCGGGGAGATTTTACCCTGCTTCCTAATATCCCGGGAAAAATAGATCCCCGGTAATATTTTCCCGGGAATTTTTGACGTCGGGGGTCTTATTCTCCCGAAGTCAAGTTTTCCCGTTACTATTTTCACGGGGTAATTATACCCCCCTGTGTGAAGTCCCTGCTGGGAAAATAGTTCCCACCTGCGGCGACTAGTTCTTTGATTTTTGTGTGGGGAGTCTTATTTACCCGGGAATTTTTTACCCCCCTGTTTGAAGTCAATTCTTTCTTAAGATAAAAGCACCCCCAGCGGCAGCTTGTTCATTGATATTTTCAAGGATTCCTTACGGGGTCTTATTTTCCCGGGTTAATTATACCCCCCCCCCCCTGTGTGAAGTCAATTCCTCCTGGGAAAATAGTACCCACCTGCGGCGACTAGTTCTTTGATTTTTGTGTGGGGAGTCTTATTTTCCCGGGAATTTTTTACCCCCCCCCCCGTGTGAAGTCTATTCTTCTTGGGTTAAAAGCACCCCCCAGCGGCACCTTGTTCTTTGATATCTTCAAGGATTCCTTGGGGGTCTTATTTTCCCGGGATAATTATGCCCCCTGTGTGAAGTCAATTCCTCCCGGGAAAATAGTACCCACCTTCGGCTACTAGTTCTTTGATGTTTGTGTGGAGAGTCTTATTTTCCCGGGGTATTTATACCCCCCAGCGGCAACTTGTTCTTTGATATATTCAAGGATTCCTTCGGGGTCTTATCTTCCCGGGGTAATAATACCCCCCTGTGTGAAGTCAATTCCTCCTGGGAAGATTGTACCCACCTGCGGCGATTAGTTCTTTGAAGTTCGTGTTGTTTGTTGTGCGTCAATTTTTCCCGGGAAGATTTTACCCTGCTTCCTAATATCCCGGGAAAAATAGACCCCCGGTAATATTTTCCCGGGATAATAATACCCCCCTGTGTGAAGTCAATTCCTCCTGGGAAGATTGTACCCACCTGCGGCGATTAGTTCTTTGAAGTTCGTTTTGTTTGTTGTGCGTCAATTTTTCCCGGGAAGATTTTACCCTGCTTCCTAATATCCCGGGAAAAATAGACCCCCGGTAATATTTTCCCGGGATTTTTTGACGTCGGGGGTCTTATTCTCCCGAAGTCAAGTTTTCCCGTTACACCGCCCTCGATTAAAATGTCCATTTGGAACAGCACTCGCTGACGTCACGTCCGGGATCGAGGGGAGTGCGAGTGCACGAGAGCACATTTTTAACCATTTGGAACAGAGCATTGATGGCAGCATAAATCCAGCAGTTTTGTTCCAATTCCGCTGCAGCGTGACGTCATCGATTGAACCGGACCGGTGTAAAAGCGCGGAGAAAAGGAATACGCTGATGCTTCTGCGCGATGCTGCCAGGCAATCACAGGATGACCAACTTGTCGCTTGAATCTCCGTTAAACAAGGAGCTAACTTACATAAATTTATTCTTGCAACAATTTTTTTCAGATAATATGCAGAATATAACTCAATCTACTCGGAAATAACTGGTTAAAGCAATTACTTTTGTTTCTAGATTCAGGACGAGATATCTACATCAACTTGTCTCAACTTTTCATTTGCAGACCTGGCGACTTGTTTAATATTACCCTCGATATATTACGATATATCGCTACACATCTCAAGTGCAAAAGATTGATTGTCATTTATTGAATTTGTAAAAAAGTTCCAAAAGAATGTGGTGATGTGTTTTAGCCGTAAATTATTGTAGTTCGGGAGTTCCGGGTTGCCTTTTATATTGTTCAGTGCAGGTGAATGAAATAGGGCTGTAGAATTTATTTTTAGCACAGGTAAACTTTTAAACAATCTAAGGTGACAGAATAATGGTGTTTAGGTTATTTGTGGTGGTGGCTTTTAAGAGTTTTCCCTGCAAGTTCTGTTCATTAACAAGTTGTAACCTACAATTAATTATGGTGTTGGTTGATAATTATTTTACTTTTGTTGATAAACAAGTTATCACTCTAATGACATGGGAAATTAATTTCGATGTAAAGATTACCTACCTGTACTGGCAGGCCATGCTTAGTTGGTGAAATAATTTGGAAAAAACATATACTTGTGGCACCTTAGGCCTCCGCTCCTGCTACTAACGGCGCGATTTGAACTACTAGGAACGTCGGGCCGCAATGCCATCTAATAGGCAGAGGGTTTCTTCTCTTGCTTTTCGCCCTCCTTCTCCTTCTCCTTCTCCTTCTCCTTCCTTCCTTTCTCGGGAAAAACCAAATATAAGGTGCCAAATAGGCTCCTCCCATACTCGCTATCGGGACCCGCCCGGGAAGGAGGGGTTTAGGGCGGGGACAGTAGGAGACATCTAGTAGGTAATGGTGAAATTAGTAGCGGCGCAGAGACATCTGGCGGAAATAGCAGAAACACAGAAAATTAAATTTTTTAATTTCCCCTTTTATCCCTATTCTCCTCTTCTCCTCCTCTTTTCCCTCCTCCCTTCTCTCCTTCACCCTACCTACCTATTTGGGACCTATTCCTATCCTAGTAATTTTCGCACCTACGGGGATTCGATCCGGGGACTGTGAAATTTTATGTTAGCTCTGAAAAGAGCCTTTTTGGTTCTAGAGAAGTTCTGGGAATGATATGGGCTCCTTCCCAAACCAACCTCTACCTTCACGTGGTGAGTCCTGAGTTACGCTAAAGAGGCTCTGGTGAACATATATCCTAATGTTGCCTTGGTAATTTGTAAATATTTAGGTGGGTATATTTGGTACAAGGGGCATCTCGTATTTTGAATATTTGGTACAAGGGGCACTCTCGCATCTTGGGAATCGTATTTTCAATAGGGGTAGTGTTGAGTGTCGAGTGAGTAAGGCGGACACGGTCGGGAGTGCGTTCAGGAACGGTCGGAAGATCGGTGCGAGAACCGAGCGAGAGGTCGCCGGCCGGCCGACAGCTGTTGTTGCCATAGCAACGGAATGCGGAGTGGGCGGAGTCTATTTGGCACCCAGTATTTGGTTTATGCCCCTTTCTCTCGCCCCCTCTTCACCCTACATACCTATTTGGGACACATAATAATAATAATAATATTTACCTTGTGAACATTTGTACATGTAATAGGTATCGTCAGGTGTTAAGACAATAGTAAAATAGTGAACTAATTCAATAAAAGCTACAGTGCCTTCACTGTACGACTTGGCCGGCAATCGCACGGGCCGCTCCACCGTCACAGATAAACCGCATGCGGGGTCAGGCGTGTGATATATCACGGTACTCCCGGCGAATCGTATATATTTCCGTAATTGTAATCACAATAAAATATGAAAATATAAAATGTAAAATAAAAATACAAACTTACCTTATCACAGGTGATGTTGGAAATGCCGTCCTTCTGCATCATTACATCTACGGCACCTTTTGAGGAAATTGCTATTCACACGCAGTAATTCTAATGTATAATTATGTCGTGGCATTTTTAAAACGCTTCAAGCAAAACTAAAAACTACTGAAACCATAAAAAAACACAAACACTGCTGTAATAATTATTTACGTGTGAACGCAATCAGATCACATGCTAGACTTCAGCGGCGAGACAACGAGGCATCACTTGGGCGCTTGATGCATGAGTCACGGATAGTCGGCCCGCGCGATTGCCGGCCAAGTCGTACAGTGAAAGCACTGTATTTACACTTGAAGTGGATAGTTCAAAGAATTCATTGATGGCATATAAAGGTCTTGCTGCTAAGAGCCCCCATGTGCACTTTTTGAACCTGGCAAGACAATAGACAAGTTTATTCGTCATTAAGCATATCACAAGAAATGCAATAGACTTCGTCAGGCAACAGTAATTGGTAGGCTACCAGCCTACTACACTTATACAATATGGCCTATTTTAAAAGGCAACGTAATCTATTTATGTCTTAACAATAATTCTTAAAACTAACTTATTATTTAGAACTTGCTATTTAAAGCTGGTTATTTAAAAAAAACTGTGCAGATACCAGGCTATGTCCGGGAGTGTGTTGAACATATTCAGTTTTAGGTAATGATTTTTTACCCTACTCAATCTGGTGTACGGCACATCAAGCATACGACTGCCTCTCGTATTGTGCTCCATGAGTATTAAATCTACGGGGCAGGGTGTCAAGTTCTTTCCTCACATCCACCAGGCATACCTAAGTGTATAAACTATAAACAGTCATTATTTGTTCATTTATGAATAAGAGTTTGCAGTGGGCATCGTAATCAGCATCTGCAAGTAACCTTACTGCCTTCTTCTGCAGCAAAAGAATACATTTTACATCTGTAGCTGCACCCCATAGAATAAGACCATAAAGTATTGTGCCTTGGAAAAAAGCAAGATAGCACACTCTTACATAGCTTTTGTGGAGACAGTTCTTCACTCTTCTTAATAGACATAACACTCTTGACAGTCTACAGCAAACATGTTCAATGTGAGTGCTCCAAGTTAGTTTATTATCGAGCATAATACATAAAATCTTGACACTGTCCACCTCAAATTGCAAGTTCTTTAAGGAAAACGTTATTGTGTCTTGGCCTTATTTAATTGAAGATAGTTTGCACTGAACCATGTTGAAACTTCCTCGAATGAGTGCATTATAGCTTCCGAGAGTTCCTGCCCGGTTTCCTTTACAGGAGCATTCCACTGTCACGTGCAGGACATTCACATTCATTATACAATACACTTTTTTTGTTATCCTGCTTTTATAACAAAAATGTAACAACCAACTAGTGTGCAGCTGAAAAGTACTAAAACTGTCTCTGGGTACTTGAAATACTGAAGGGAACTTGACCGTCATGTGCAGGACATGGCCAGTGGACATGGAAAAAATAATTTTCATTTCTGTTTAAAAACTTTGTGAATCTAAGAACATTTTACTGGATTACAATTTTTTATTAAAAGTTACATACTATTGCCTACATATTCATCATATACATCAATTTTAAAAAGTTAATAAACTGGAAAAATTAACTTAATTATTTTTCTACTGTCAAGTGTGGGACATTGTATGACTTCTCACTCTTTTCTTGGTTTACCAAATGAAATAAATACAAAATAGCAACTCATATGTTAATGTTAGGCCTATATAATTGCAACATTAGAAATGTCCACAATTATTAACTAATTGTCATTAAATTTATACAGTCCCCTGTTGTTGACAATTACTGGCCCAGGAATTATCTTCACAATTTTGCAACAGCTGTAAAGTATCTTGTCTCGTTCATTTGGCCATCTGAAGAAACCAGGAACCTTTGACTCATGCATGACATTAGAGCCAATCCATGTGAAAGTGGACAAAGGTGGTTACATCTTTTTTTTACGTGACATAGACATGTTATGTTTCAAAGTAAAGGTAAAAGACTGTAGAATTTTAAAATAGATTCACAATTCTATTAAATTAAAGGTAAGCTTATCTATATAATAACAACTGCTGAAATGTGTATTTTTTTCGTTGACTGAAATTTATAATTTAACATGTTGGCTAGTACTGCATTATACTCATGGAATCAGTAGATTTGCTGCAATTTTTAATTTCACCCACAAAATCACAAATATGTGAAGATTTTGTCATCATAAAACAAATTTTTAAGATGAGTTTCAGTGAAGATATTCATCAAATCAATTTTCAAGGTACCCTTGTCACACCCGTCACAAAAAACATGTAATAGTTTGGGTAGAAAGCCAAGTAATCATTGTATAAAATGGAAACTTGGTAAAAGTTAAGATATTTCAATACAGAAGACACACCTAAAATATAATTTTGAAATGCCTACTATTTTGGCTTAATTTTGATGTGACGGGTGTGACACATGTTGCGTGACGAGTGTGACATATGTTGTGTGACGGGTGTGACACTTATGGAAAATGCCTTTTGTAGCTTTTGTAAAGCTTTTGTAAAGTGATCATTTCATGCAGATGTTGAATAAATCATATGTTTTCATTATTACTATCTTTTAAATGGCTCTTGGACTTCTTGGACTTCCGTGGCATAGAACAGAACTTCGTAGTTTGCAAGACAAAGAAACTACGATCTACCAGCTTTGGCTATGGATGACACGGATGACCGGTGGAAATGTCACAAATGTTTTAATGGTGGTAAAGAAGTGAGGTAAGAATCTAGTGATCCCTATAGAGGCCATGAAGGCTTTTAGGATTCAAACGTTCAACCTCCAACAATTTTAGACTTTTAGCACATGAAGGTGGTAAGGTTGTCAGTCTTATGCACTGGCTGCCTTTACCCCAGAATTGCTTCTGGTACCCATTTCTGTTAGAAGATGAGTTGACCTCAGGGCCATAGTGCCAGCAGAAGAATTAGGCCAATTGAAAAATCTCAAAAACCTCATCAGGAATTGAACCTGTGCCCCTCAGGTTTGTAGCACAGTGCCTCAACCAGCAGCATGACATTGTACCCCAATAAAGAAGTGAGAGTGATAGCCTAATTCATTTTGTGCCTGATTTCTATACTGGTAACTGTGTATCTTAGAACTGCTAAGAAATTCAGACAGACAATATCTCTAACAGCCGATGAAATGAGTAGGCCTACATGGAAACAAATGAAGGAGAACAGATAGAAAAACAATCAGCCAATCTAAATATAGCTACACAATATTATTTTTGTATGAGAGACAACAAAAATGTCCTGGTGACAAGAATAACCAGATCCACATCAATTCAGTAAAAGTTTGTGAAGTAGTCCAGGATTTTAGAGTAGAGGACAACGAAAACTGCCTAACTAGTACCGGAGGAACATTTCACTTCACAACTTTACACAAGCCTGTTAAAAATATGGACAGAGTGGAAAAAAGACTAACAAGGGAATTCTTTTTTATGCTGAGATCATGTGCTGGGATTCCCCAGGATTATCACAAAAATTTTTCATGAAATTCATGCAAAATGGTACAGAGGCAGAAGGTGCAAAGTGTGGTTAGCGTTGCAGATTACAGATCCATCGGCCCGGGTTCGATCCCCGGTACCACCTCGAATTTTTCTGAGGTAGGGAGGTCTGGTAGGGGTACATTCAGCCTCGTGATTCAAATTGAGGAGCTACTTGATAGAGAAGTAGCGTCTCCGGTCATGAAAACCACCATTAATGGCCGTGGGTGTCGGCATGCTGACCTCATGCCCCCATGCCTATGGTAGATGATGCAGCAGTCGGGTGGTAGGCCAAGTCCCTCCAGGGACGGAGTTTAGTTTAATTTAAGTCTCGGTTATAAGTTGATGTTGTCCCATCCGACGTATCACACCACACACGTCACACCCGTCACACTGATAAAGTAAATTTTCAATAACTATGTAAATATTTTTGTAAAATCTAATTATGCATTTCAGTATGTTGATCAGTCCTCTTACTTGAAAAAATAAAACAAATATAGTGAAGCTAATCAATTCACAGAAATTTCAATTAAACTTACATAAGAAAAAACCTTTGTCCAATTATGGTCACACCCATCACATGCACAATATATTTTCCAGCTCAAGCATACAGAACATTAGATCATATTTTGTGCTTCCAATGGGTTGGTATGTTAACACAAAAAACTTTGATGACATTCCTGCAATATGGTTCAGAGGTAGAAAGAAATAAGTGTAATGAAATCTGTCCAAATGTCACACCCGTCACTATGGATTGGCTCATTAACTTTTACACTTTCTTGGTCAATTTCAGTTATTTCTCCTCTGTAGTGTACACCCTCATAATTAACAATCACCCACTGGTTGACAGCAAGATCCAACAAATCATGCACTTGAGCTTCAGCTCCGAAAGTTGTTTCATCTAGAGAGAGAGCATTGTTTTTACAGTGTAAGGCCAGGCCAACTGATTTAATTACATGAAATGATGAAATTCCAGGGATTGATAGAACATCCACCCAAGGATTTTCTCGTTCAATTTTCTTGTTGATGAACTCTTCGTCAACATAGAAGATTCTGGTACTAGTTACAGCTTTTGCAGCAAGATCAGCAAAGTCTTTTGCACGCTGAACAACTGGGGAACCTTCTCCTTGACTCATAATTTTCTCACGAACAATTTTCCATGGGATGTTGCAAAGTATTTCCATGAGAAAGGTTTGCCATACTTCTGAGAGAGAAAGTTTAGAACTTTGGCCATGTATCTGTTTTTAAACTCAGAGGCAGGACCATCACTCCAGATTACTTCTTCAGAAGGATTTTCACTGTTTGGTTGTTCTGCATTAAAGATATTACAATACAAAAAATCAATGAAAGTCAATATTGTGTTTTTGTCCTTATTCTTTGTGTTGGAACAAACAAGGAATGTTTGACATTTTCCTTTAAAGAACAATGCTGCTGTGAATAATAGTACACTTTCTCGGGACCACAGTGCACTCATAATTTCGTTCTGGTATTCACATGAGAAAGACATGGCAAAATCTATCTGCAGAATGCGGATACCACTGGTTTCTTGTTTGTCATTCTCCAATGCCGCAGACTGGATTCGTTTGAGATTCACATGGGCCTTGAAGCCTGGAAGATCTTGTAGTGTTGTTTCGAATAAATCTCCGACCTGGCCTTCTTTAGCAGAAAGTTTTAATCCATGGTCTGAATTTTCCCAACATTTCCAAGTAACTTCATCATCACTGTTTTCTGGCACTTGCAAAAGTTTGCCATCACAGCAGGCTTCACAAATGTTTTGCCAACAAGCAGAATTGATCGCCACATCACACAGTATTTTCTCCCAGAAAGAGTTTGAATAACTGTATTTTAGGGCTTTGAGTTTGAGAATAAAGTTCTCATGCACTCTGCACTTACACTGATCAGATGGAGTGTTTTTCAAAAGTAAAACATTCTTTGGTCGCAAACTACAAAATTTGGAAAAACCAATTACCAGCTCTGGGTTTTCTTGTTTGAAAATAGAAAAAGCTTCTTTCAAGAACATTGTCAGGAAGTGCTTCTGTAACGTTTCCGTGATTCCATTCTCCCACACAGTGATACAGTCATTCATTCCTGGGCATGTGTATACAAGATCTGGTCTGAAGTAGAAATCTCTCACTTTCAAGTAATCCATCTTGGAATTTTCATTGGAACAGTGTACTTCCTGGGATGGTGGAGATAAACCAGCACGTTCCGCTAAGCATGTCAAAACAGCCATTTTCTTCCTTGGCGATTTGGGCAATGCACGTGTTGTTCTCCATACGGCCTTTCCCAGTGACTGCGGACATTGATATGGACTCACAGATCCTTGTGAGGAAGTAGAGGGAAATTGCTGAAGCTTATTACCCCTTTTCTTTGCCCTCTGGAGTCTTTTCCGGTCCCTCTCATAATTTCTAAGTTTCTCCTTCTCAGCTTCAGTCGTACTTTGCTTCTTTTTCTTCTTCAATTCTGATATCCGCTTGTTTTCCTGTTTTTGGAAATCAGGGTTTTCACGTTTTAGTTGTTCACACATTTTTTGCATTCGACTTGCACTTGTACTAGCAATATTTGACATTGTCTAGATCTAGAAAGAGAGAAAATAGTTGTTTCAGAAGCTACTAATTAAAGTCCAGAATGCATTTACTAATAATCAGCAATTTATTTTATAATTACTACTTCAACAGGAAATTCTGATTAAAAATAGACCAAAAGGATCAGTTGTTAACATAACAAAAGGCACTAGCATCTCGCCCATAATATATAAACGAAATAGGTAAGAAGATAAAGCATTATATGTTTAAGTTAGTTAGCCTGAGCTACATGGAATGATCATGCATTTTTTAGGTAATAATAAAAGTTAAACTTGGAACTATGTTGGCCTGGGCATATGCTAATTCTTAAACCACACATTTAAATGATTAAATTGATGAAATCTATGAAATCAGCTATGAAACTGAAATTCATATCACACCAGGGATAACAATCCTTGTCACGTGTGGGACAAACTTCAATGCCTAACCTAACCTACAATTGACATGACAAAAATCGTTAAAAATTATGGTAGGTTTAGAACACAAAACTAACTTATAAAATTTTAAAAAGAGGTAAAATTATTGAAGCATACTCACAAGAGGCAAAAATAATTATAATTTTCTGTCACGTGTGGGACAAAGAAGTTCTCAACTAATCATGGCTTAATTACTGCTCATAATTATCAAAATTTTTATACTGATTACTGAAAATGTGTTATCAAGTACTTACTTTCCACAAAGATCACAGTCAAAATTTCTAAAGATCCTTTGTGTGCCCTGGCAAATTCTCCAAAATTGACCAATGTTTTTGCTGCTTCTGAACAAATCAGCAGGTAGCCATTTAAGATCAGTAATGCCAACTTAGAAGTGAAAATTTTAGCACAATTTTATTCAATATATTAAATTTAAAGCTTAAATACATAATACTAGCACTTTTTATTTTAACTTTTGAATTTTTTATTTTTGGACTAAATGTCCTGTTTTCTGTGGAATGCTCCTACATTGATCAGCGTAGTGTCGTCCGCATAGCAGACAACCTTGCCATTTGCACTAATGTCGTTCATCATTATGATGAAAAACAAGGGTCCCAACTCGGAACCTTGTGGGATGCCGTACACCACAGGTCTTGCTTGAGAGTAGTGTTCGCCAACACAGACAAGTTGATTTCGTCCCCTCAGATATGAACTCAACAGATTCAGCGATGCTTCCTCAATGCCATAAAAGTTCAGTTTGTCGAGAAGAACTTCGTGGTCGATTGTATCGAAGGCCTTACTGAGATCACATATAGTGATCCCAGTGAAGCTCCCGATCTCGAAGCCATTTAAGATTTCACTGACAACCTTGTCAATTGCATCAATGATAGATAAACCAGTTCTAAAGCCATACTGTATGGTGGCTAGTAGGTTATTTTCCTCAAAATATCTGTAGATTTGTGATTTCATGAGGGATTCAAATATTTTAGACAATATTGGTAGGATGGAAATAGGCCTATAATTCTTAGCTAGGTCCTTGCTACCTTTTTTGTGGATAGGGATAGTTTTCGATAGCTTCATTTTAGAAGGAAAAGTACCTCCCGAGATGCACATGTTGATGCAGAAAGTCAGAAGTGTCACAATATGGTTTATTATTTGCTTGATAAAGTTGGCTGACATGGAGTATATATCCTTGCTGTTCGAGTTTTTCATGTTGAGCCAATCCATAGTGACGGGTGTGACATTTGGACAGATTTCATTACACTTATTTCTTTCTACCTCTGAACCATATTGCAGGAATGTCATCAAAGTTTTTTGTGTTAACATACCAACCAATTGGAAGTACAAAACATGATCTAATGTTTTTTTCAAGGCTGTATGCTTGAGCTGGAAAATATATTGTGCATGTGACGGGTGTGACCATAATTGGACAAAGGGTTTTTCTTATGTAGGTTTAATTGAAATTTCTGTGAATTGATTAGCTTCACTATATTTGTTTTATTTTTTCAAGTAAGAGGACTGATAAACATACTGAAATGCATAATTAGATTTTACAAAAATATTTATATAGTTATTGAAAATTTACTTTAATATCAGTGTGACGGGTGTGACATGTCAGATGGGAGAACATCAACTTATAACCGAGACTTGAAATAAACTAAACTCCGTCCCTGGAGGGACTTGGCCTACCACCCGACTGCTGCATCATCTACCGTAGGCAGATGGGGGGATTGGGGGGCATGTGGTCAGCATGCCGGCACCCATGGCCATTAATGGTGGTTTTCATAACCGGAGACGCTACTTCTCTATCAAATAGCTCCTCTATTTGAATCACTAGGCTGAATGTACCCCTACCAGACCTCCCTACCTCAGAAAAATTCGAGGAGGTACCGAGGATCGAACCCAGGCCGATGTATCTGTAATCTGCAACGCTAATCACACTTTGCACCTTCTGCCTCTGTACCATTTTGCATGAGTTTCATGAAAATTTGTTGTGATAATATACCAATCCTGGGGAATCCCAGCACATGATCTCAGCATAAAAAAGAATTCCCTTGTTAGTCTTTTTTCCACTCTGTCCATATTTTTAACAGGCTTGTGTAAAGTTCTGAAGTGAAATGTTCCTCCGGTACTAGTTAGGCAGTTTTCGTTGTCCTCTATTCTAAAATCCTGGACTACTTGGAAGCCTGAGCTTTTCAAAAACTTTTACTGAATTGATGTGGATCTGGTTATTCTTGTCACCAGGACATTTTTGTTGTCTCTCATACAAAAATAATATGGTGTAGCTATATTTAGATTGGCTGATTGTTTTTTTATCTGTTCTCCTTCATTTGTTTCCATGTGGGCCTACTCAGTTCATCGGCTGTTAGAGGTATTGTCTGTCTGAATTTCTTAGCAGTTCTAAGATACACAGTTACCAGTACAGAAATCAGGCACAGAATTAATTAGGCTATCACTTCTCACTTAGTTTATTGGGGTAGGCGTACAATGTCATGCTGCTGGTTGAGGCACTGTGCTACAAACCGGAAGGGCACAGGTTCACTTCCTGATGAGGTTTTTGAGATTTTTCAATTGGCCTAATCCTTCTGCTGGCACTACTCATCCTCCAACAGAAATGGGTACCAGAAGCAATTTTGGGGTTAAGGCAGCCAGTGCATAAGACTCACAACCTTACCACCTTCATGTGCTAAAAGTCTAAAAATGTTGAAGGTTGAACGTTTTAACCCTAAAAGCCTTCATGGCCTCTATAGGGGATCACTAGATCTTTACCTCACTTCTTTACCAACATTAAAACATTTGTGACATTTCCACTGGTCACCTATGTCATCCATAGCCAAAGCTGGTAGATTGTAGTTTCTTCGTCTTGCAAAGAAGTTCTGTTCTCTGCCACGGAAGTCCAAGAGCCATTTTAAAGATAGTATTAATGCTAACATATGATTTATTCAACATCTGCATGAAATAATCACTATACAAAAGCTGCAAAAGGCATTTTACATAAATGTCACACAACACATGTCACACCCGTCACACAACATGTGTCACACCCGTCACATCAAAATTAAGCCAAAAAAGTAGGCATTTCAAAATTATATTTTAGGTGTGTCTTCTGTATTGAAATATCTTAACTTTTACCAAGTTTCCATTTTATACAATGATTACTTGGCTTTCTACCCAAACTATTACCTGTTTTTTGTGATGGGTGTGACAAGGGTACCTTGAAAATTGATTTGATGAATATCTTCACTTAAACTGATCTTAAAAATTTGTTTTATGATGACAAAATCTTCACTTATTTGTGCTTTTGTGGGTGAAATTAAAAATTGCAGCAAATCTACTGATTCCATGAGTATAATGCAGTACTAGCCAACATGTTAAATTATAAATTTCAGTCAACGAAAAAAATACACATTTCAGCAGTTGTTATTATATAGATACCTTTAATTTAATAGAATTGTGAATCTATTTTCAAATTCTACAGTCTTTTACCTTTACTTTGATATATAACATGTCTATTTCACGTAAAAAAAAGATGTAACCACCTTTGTCCACTTTCACATGGATTGGCTCTGTTGTGCACAGCATCTAGCACATTATTGCAGGTTAATAATTTCCATTCAAATCTGCACTCAGATTTTGAGCTCCAGCTAGCAATTGTTGAGCTGTTATATTTTGGGTGTCAATATTAAGGCGAACTTGATGTACAGAATTCACAAAGAAAGTATTAAAATCATCTGGAGTCAAAGAGTTATTGTTTTGCGATGGTTGTTTACATTCAGCTTGGATTACACGCCAAGTTGCAGAACATTTATTTGGGGCTGATTCAATAAAGCGGGCATTAGAGTCAAACTTTGCTTTTTTCAATTCCCTTCTATATTCTTTTTTAAGGGCCTTGTAGACGTCCTTGGACTCTGAGGTCCTTTTTCTTTTGAACACGTTATAAGCCAACATGACCCAGTTTTTCTTGGTTTGCAAGGAATCGTTGAACCACTTGATTAAAGGTTTTTTCTTGGTATTATTCTGTACGATGACTTTGTTAGGGAAGCAATGATTGTATAGACTTAGGAAATGTTCAAAAAAAAGATTAAAGTTCAATTCTGCGTTGTCTGCACTTAGAACATCCCACCAATTTGTGTTATCAAGCATGCGCTTAAAACATTGCATCTTCTCCGGTGTAATGGGCCTTACAATTACATTTCTTAATTCCTTGGATATTGCATCAGTGTTTGATGTGCCCAGATCACCTTTAAAGCTTAGAGTATCATGGTCGCTTAGGGCAAACATTCGAACATCAGCTTTGTTCTGTTCATGTTTCAAGCCTGTTACTACGTTATCTAGACAGGCATCGTATCTAGTAGGCACGTAAACTAGATATAAATCAAACGATTTAAGCAGGTTTTCAAAGTCAGTTGCTTTCTTGTCTCTCTTTAACCTATCTATGTTGAAGTCATCTCCCAGCACAATAGATTTATTATTTCGGTATCTGTTTAAAGAAAGAATGAGCAATTCTAACGCTCTAAGGAACAGTTCAAAGTTCCCATTTGGGGACCGATACACTCCTATCACGATCACATTTATTGAAGTTAGCTCAAGACACACAAACTCGTGATGCAACTCAAGGCTGTAGTTGGTTACGTCAATCATTTTGTAGTAAGCCTCCAGTTCTGTAGATAAATATATCACAACACCACCATGTTTCATATTAATACGGCAAAAGGCAGTAGCCAATAGGTAGCCATTTATGTTTAGGAGTTTTAGATTGTCTGCTTCTAACCAGTGTTTGGAGAAACACAGCACACTAAATTTCCCAGACATAAGTATCATTTCTACTTCGGGTATTTTATACTCAAGACTCTGAATGTTGCAAAACATCATGTCAATTTGGTTAGGATGCCTAATCTTATCTTCGGCTGTTAGCTTATGTTTTGTGTGGGGGGCAGTTTCCTTAAAAAATGCCTCATGACTAGGGCCCCTAAGGGCCACTCATTGGCATTTAATGCTTTAGATAAATTATCGTAGAAGATTGTGACTTTTAATGAGGAGTAAGAATCGGGGAACTTAGAATGTAGTAGTTCGCATGTAGCTTCCGGGAAGCTAACCCTAACAAACTTTTCCAGATCATTAACTGTTGTAGCTGGGTCAAGCCTACTAACAAACAGATGTGCCTCTTTTGGGATTGTTTTCAAAACTTGGGCACTTGTTTCACCAGTCATGTTTTTATCACCGACAATCAACTGTTTTGGTTTAGAGGACTGTTTCTGTTTACCAAACCTAACGATGTTCTTTCTAACAACAGTTGTCCAGGCTTCTTGTGCTTCTATTTCATTATTTTCACTTATGCCATTGTCAGTCGTACCAGCCTCTTGACTATTCATTTCACCAGGGTCGTTGTTTCCAGTATTATTAGAGTGAACACTTTCGTGTAGATCCTTTCCAGGGGAATCACCTGTCCGGTTAGTCAAAGGTTTGGGCCTATTCACGCAGTTTTTTACTGCGTCAGTAAGAGGTTTAGGAAAACACTCTTAAGCATTATGCTCATATGAACATTGTCATTAGTGTCCCTCCTAACCTTACTGCTTTGCAAGATAATAGTTTTCATTGTGGCTACTTGGTCCAGTAAAATATCAACTTTATCCCGTATTTTGTTAATAACTGCGTCTTTCTGGTTCAGAATAAATATGATGATGCGAATGTCGATCTTGTTGCAATCATCTGCGATCAACTTCATTACCTCTTTGGATTTTGAAGTTTCTTCTACATCAGCAGAATCAGTGACACATTCTCTGTTTGCGTCGCTTGAAGACCTACGAGGCACAACATGGCGGCAATTCTCACATACCCAGCCGTGCAGAGAATTGAGACATTCCTAATAGTAAAGGCAAAAGATAGATTTATGTCATACACCAGCCTAGCTCCGCCCACCTGCTGCTTCCCCACGCTTCCAAGCCTTGCATGTGCACCTCACTATTGTACCACGGCTTCCTACCCGATTGTGCCCTTCATCATTTACGCATAAAAATATACAAATTCACAGCATTACAAAAATGACCCTTGCACCACATCAAAAGTTAACAAAACAAAATAGAATATTCCAAAAATGACCCTTGCACCAAAACTGTTATATCTCATGTACTATAATGCTCTCTAAACTTAAATAGATGATTTTCCCCTTCACAGCTCAGCAATCGCTCGTGGTGTAAGTTAGTGGTAGGCTGCTGGTTAGGGTGCCAGTGGTCACTAGTTCGAATCACGGCCAGTCCAGTATTTACCGTACTGTTAGGAATAGGTCTCAAATAGGCAGGTAGGGCAAGGAGAAGGTGTGAGAAGGGGAGGAAGAGAGAGGAAAAGGAAGAGAAAACAGAAATAAAGGAAAAATAAATTTTTCCCACTTTCACCTTTTGCATTACTAGCAACGCCATCTAAGAGGAGACCTTCGAAACTCTAAACCCCGCCTTCCCAGGTGGGTCCCATTAGAGAAGCCTAGTGTGTGACAGAAAATTATTTTATCCCCTACTAAATTTCAGATTGACCGGTATACGAATCCAGTACCAATAGCACCATAGCTAGCTAGCAGCCTTAACCACTGATCGCTGATCAGTGAAGGGAAATTTCATCTCTTTAAGTTTAGCGAGTTTTATCACATGAGAAATAGCTGTTTTGGTGCAAGGGTAATTTATTATAATCGTGAAATTTTGGCTCTGAAAAGAGCCGTTTTGGTGAGAGGATGATTCTAGCCTACTTTAATTACAATTAACATCGCATAGCACAGTATAAGATGTGATCAGCTTGAATGCCAGCTAGAGCAAAGTAGGGGAAGTGGGCCATCGCCATAGTAACGCATAGCAGAGAGTGGAGTGTGGGCCAGGTTGTCACAATTATTTGGTTTTCGCCAAAATAATTTCCACAGTAAATTGTAAAATTATTCAATGATAACTTGACAGTCATGATTGAATTTCCAGCATAATCGCTTGATTTTCATTTGGTTTTCCCCTTTTGTCACATTCCTGTTTTCAAATTCATTCTGATCAGCCTTTACATGGTGTCTCTCTCCCTTCCAGTGTACAAGTCTATAAAACAACTAGGAAACAAAATCTCTTGCTTCGTTGCTACAGAAGTTAATCTATCATAAGGCATCCATAATGTCAATATTTTATCACTATTGTAATTGTTATTGAGGCTGGTATTGTTTGGGTAATATTGCTAATGTTTTTGAACTTAACATCTGGGTTTCAAATCATTGTGCAGTTAAACTAAGTGTGACCATAATATTTTGAGCTGAAAACGGGACGTGCCAAGCAAGTCGGTTTAATCCCCCACATTTTGAGATAAATTTCGGGTCTTCTTTAGCACACTGCACAGAATTCACCGCATATTGAAGCGCACATTATGCGGTCCATAGATTGTTTCTCAAGACTCTTGGCTGGCTATGGTTGTTCAGCTTATTTTGATTGTGTCATGCACTTACCCGACTTCTCCTTGCCGTCATTCTGGCTATCAAGCTGTTTAATGCCGCCAGTGGAGTTCACTGTTATACCATTGTACCAAATCATATGTGCTAATTATTACAATTTACGAAAATGGTCCTTGTACTAAAATATTTCACATTAAAAATGTTCTGTAGTAAATTTGCTATTTCTCAAAATCCCACTTGATGCAAAAATTTACTGTTAGGAATATGTTCCAAATAGGTAGGTAAGTAGATAAAGTGAATATTGAGTGAGAGGAAGGAAGGAAAGAGGAGAATTTGGAAGACAAGAAGAGAAGAAAGGAGAAACAAATGATTTAATTTTCCCCATTTTCAATTTTTTTTCTACTAGATTGCGTTGATAGTAAGTTAGTAGCCTATTTCCAATGGCAGCCACTAGATGTCTCACTGTTTGTAGTTACTCCCCAACCTAAACCCATCCTTCCCAGGCAGTGATTTGAGTGGGCGGAGCTTAGAGTGTGACTTGAAACTATCTTTTCCCCAATGCTTCCAATAGCTCTAAACATGGTATGAACAAGCGTGAGGTTAATAACAGTTAGAATGAGGTTTATGACAGGTTAGTTCAGATTAGGTTAGGTTAGCTAAGATTTGTTAAGTTGTGACAAGTAGCTATAGCGGGGCTCAGCTCTATATCCTTAGCTATACAGTTTTAATTTTTACTAAATGGAACGACGTTAAAAATGTGTCCCTAGGTGCAAGAATTATAATTAGGTGCGAAATGGGTTCATATATAAGAATATATCCTATAATTCTCTTACCTTAAAATACGTAATTCATGATAACATATAACTGACGGCCATCTTACGTGGGTAAACAGGTTAACCAACACGACAAACCTCAATGGAGACATAATATGGCACATTTCCAAAATGCGTGTATTTGGTAACTTATGCCCTACAAAACTAATATCACTGTTCATAACCTAACCAAACAAACCTAACCTAACCTAACCTAACCATACCATCACTAAAATAGAATCTACCTGCCACTACTTAGGCTACCTTATTGCAAGAAGGTCAGTTGGTCATCCTGCTTCGTAGTTGCTCATCCTACTTCACTCAGAACCATAATATGGCTGCTCAGGCATTTCATAAAATATGGGAATTTTTCCCTCAAAGAGAGAAGTTACAAAGCTATTGTAATTGGGTGGTCAAAAATAAGTTGAAAACCTCAAATTATCTGAATTTTAAGGACTTGGGTATATTTGAAGTGGTTTCATGTATAAAATCTGAAGATTTACTTATTTATAGCGGTGAGTTACTTTTTTTTGCCATTTTTAGCATGATTTTAACACTCTTTAATACCAAGTAGTCAAGAGTAATCAGCTATGTCCATTTTCATTTGAGAAAATATACATATTAAGGTACAATTTGGTATAAGATTAACTTCAAAAAATATGTGTGGTTAATTACTATGTAAAATAACAAACATTTTTGTCCCACTCGTAACGTCCCACCAGTAACAGTGATAGTTTTGTTAAATTATTATTGATGAGTTAAATAAATGTTCTGACAACATGGAAACAGTTTATAATTTGTATTGAATCCCTCATACCTTCATTAATAAACACATAACAACCCTAACAGTAATAGCAGAACAGAAAATGAGCTTTTGTTTTGCATCATTAAAATCAGTGTCCAAATCATGTCCCACCCATAACACATTTTGAAAAACAAATTTAAAATATTTAAAATAAGTTTTAAGTAATGCTTTGCATGCAGTGAGGAGGAGAAAGCACTGTAAATTTTACAGAATGTGAAGAACCAATTCTAGTTTATTATTTATGATATGTAATAAACAAAAATAGTCCATATAATTTGCTAGAATGTCCCAACCGTATTTATGAAATGGCTGTGCTGTGTTTTACCATATGCATAATAAAAATGAACTGATTGCAAGGGGTAAAAATACAAGATAAAGTTCTAAAGATTTCTAATTTCACCCCTGAATCAATTCCTTCAACAAAAGTAAGTACATTAAATCACATTTTCAGTGACAGGAAGGAAAACTGAAGGATATAGTGCTCTACCCGCTATAGCAGCATCACCAAAACCATCATCATCATCAGATTGCTTTCACTGTCATGACCACCTGCTGTAACGAGTACAAATTTGCTGTTTTAGTACACTTTACAATTTTCTTTATTATCGCAAATCTTCATGAACAAACTGAGTTTATATATGGGTTCTAGGGAACATTACACCTAAAATATTGCTAATTTTTGTGTTTTTAAAAAAAGAAAGTACATCACGGGGAGTGCAAAAATCTCCAAATCACATAGGGGTCATTCCATGTCAATTCAGCCACAAAGCAATTGGTTTTGGTCCTCACCACCTCTGATTTTCATGAAACTTTGAACTTGTGTTCACAACACAAAGGGAATGTTCACTACTTTTAAAAATCCCTCAGTTTTCCACTTTTGAATTGCGGCTTTTGTAATATTTCAAAATTTGCGGGTGGGTCCATCTTAAAACCCTCACAGCTCAGGCTTTAATGATACCCAGATACGTGCTCGTGGTCTCACTTTAAAGCTTATACTGCAAGCTTTCATTTGGTATGCAACACAGCAAGTTTTTCTTAAATAAAAATTAATGCCTGTGCGAGATGGGTCCCGCGGATGCTGACAGTAGAACAAAAAACTCATTGAATGGAAATTTGTCAGGACCTGCTGGACCAATATGAAGCTGAAGGTGATGATTTTCTGAATAGCATCGTCACCGGAGATGAGACGTGTTGTCACCACTACAAGCCGGAATCCAAAAGACAGTCCATGGAATGGCAACATGCAAATTCTCCATAAAAGAAGAAATTCAAGACACAGCCATCTGCAGGCAAAGTGATGTGCACAGTCTTCTGGGATAGCCAGGGTGTGGTTCTTTTGGATGTCCTGCAGCCTGGAAAAACTGTCAATTCAGCGTGCTACAAGACAACACTGACTAAGCTGAAAGCCTGAATTTCCAGGTTAAGGCCAGAGAGAAAGACCAACTTTCAACTCCAACATGATAACGCCAGGCCCCACATCAGTTTTGCGACCACACAACTCATTGCAAAATTCAGCTGGACTGTCTTACCACTTCCACCATACAGTCCTGATTTAGCGCCTTCAGACTTCCATCTCTTTGGGCCTCTGAAAGATGGACTACGTGGCGGACATTTTCAAGACTCGGATGCTGTTGTCAAAGCTGTAAGGAAGTGGTTAGATTCAGCTGGTTCCGATTTTTACAAGCGCGGCATGCAGGCTCTGGTTCATCGTTGGCAAAAGTGCATGACGAATGGTGGTGACTACGTGGAAAAATGATAGTTTGTAGCTGAAACATTGCTCTATTTAGCTGTGCTGTTGTGATTTATGTATCTCCTGTAGTTTCCATGTAAAAAGTAGGAGGCATTACTTTCGGAACGACCCTCATATGTTCAAATGGAACCTCGTCAACATCATCCTTGAGCAATCTCATTGAATGGTTGACAGTTTTCTCAAAAGCTGAAAAATGTCGGCTTGCAATTTTTCAGGAGACAAGAGGGCAAAACACATAGCGACAGTCTCACTGAATCTTTCCTCTAGAAGTCTTTCATCTTTATGTCATTTTTCAGTCTCCAAATAAAAGAATGTAGGTGCTGGTATATTCTTAACATTCCACTCAAAAAGTTGCTTGGAAGTCATTATGAGACCTTCGAATGGGGTTTCAAGGCTAGCTTCGGTGGGCAGTCTTTTCACTGTGCCACCAACTCTATCACATGCTCCTTTGCAATTGGCAATGACATAAAAATGCCACACAGCTTCCGCTCCATAAAAACCTATGGCATGATTACACAGGTTTGCAAAGTTCTTCTGGTTTTATATTGAGCTGCACTGGCATCCGAGAAATAATATATTCTTACTTAAGAGAGCATCAGATCATCTTTGAGGAAAGGAAAAACTCTCTAAAATGCAGTACCTGTATCATGTTTCAAGCACTCAGCAATGTGATCAAAACTATTGTGTACCTCACAAAACCTTACAATACAGTAAGATGCACACAGAACACAAAGCTTAGACCAGCTGGAACTTGTTCACAGAAAAAAGATGTAGGCCTAACTTGCCCCAGCTGTGCTTGTTGTAACAATCAATCAATATTTAATTTGTCGAGCACATCAAGATAAATTTTCTACTAGCCAAAGTTGCAAGACGGTTTTCAATTGGTTCAAGTGCAAGTCATGTGTCTTTTGCCACAAGCCACGTACTCTGTGATCTCATAATATGGTAATATATACCTATTAAATATGTGAAATAGACTGACTATTCATCACACATGAGTTTCTGGGCCATTTACAACATATTCAACTTATTTATGGAGAAGTACTCCACATTTTATGTTTCTTTTACCTTTGGAATTTAAGTAAGTATGTTCCCATTTAGACTCCACTTTTAAATTTTCACGGTATACTTAAAAACAACATGGACAAATGTACCATAATTTTTTTAAAGTGTAGGAACGGCGGGTTTTTGGGAAACTAAAAATAGGCTTTTTTTTTTAAAGCATTAATTTTTATTAAAAAAAACATGCTTTGTTGCATACCAAATGAAAGCTTGCAGTATAAGCTTTAAAGTGAGACCACGAGCACGTATCTGGGTATCATTAAAGCCTGAGCTGTGAGGGTTTTAAGATGGACCCACCCGCAAATTTTGAAATTTTACAAAAGCCGTAATTCAAAAGTGGAAAACTGAGAGATTTTAAAAGTAGTGAACATGATTCTTTTTTGTGCTGTGAACACAAGTTCAAAGTTTCATGAAAATCAGAGGTGGTGAGGACCAAAACCACTTGCTTTTTGGCTGAATTGACATGGAATGACCCCTATGAGTTTTAGGAGATTTTTGCACTCCCCGTGATGTAATTTCCTTTTTTAAAAACACAAAAAATAGCAATATTTTTGGTGTAATGTTCCCTAGAAGCCATAGTATTCATATATAAACTCAGTTTGTTCATGAAGATTTGCGATAATAAAGAAAATTGTAAAGTGAGCAAGTAACCTAAAACAGGAAATTTGTACTCGTTACAGCAGGTGGTCATGACAGTGAAAGCAATCTGATGATGATGATGGTTTTTGTGATGCCACTATAGCGGGTAGAGCACTATATCCTTCAGTTTTCCTTCCTGACACTGAAAACGTAATTTAATGTACTTACTTTTGTTGAAGGAATTGATTCAGGGGTGAAATTAGAAATCTTTAGAACTTTGTCTTGTATTTTTACCCCTTGCAATCAGTTCATTTTTATTATGCGTACGGTAAAACACAGCAGCCATATTATGGTTCTGAGTGAAGTAGGATGAGCAACTACGAAGCAGGATGACCAACTGATCTTCTTGCAATAAGGTAGCCTAAGTAGTGGCAGGTAGATTCTATTTTAGTGATGGTATGGTTAGGTTAGGTTAGGTTAGGTTTGTTTGGTTAGGTTAGGTTGGTTAGGTTATGAACAGTGATATTAGTTTTGTAGGGCATAAGTTACCAAATTCACGCATTTTGGAAATGTGCCATATTATGTTTCCACTGAGGTTTGTCGTGTTGGTTAACCTGTTTACCCACGTAAGATGGCCGTCAGTTATATGTTATCATGAATTACGTATTTTAAGGTAAGAGAATTATATGATTTATTCTTAAAAAATGAACCAATTTCGCACCTAATTATAATTCTTGCACCTAGGGACACATTTTTAACGTTGTTCCATTTAGTAAAAATTAAAACTGTATTGCTAAGGATATAGAGCTGGGCCCCGCTATAGCTACTTGTCACAACTTAACAAATCTTAACTAACCTAACCTAATCTAAACTAACCTGTCATAAACCTCATTCTAACTGTTATTAACCTCACGCTTGTTCATACCATGTTTAGAGCTATTGGAAGCATTGGGGAAAAGATAGTTTCAAGTCACACTCTAAGCTCCACCCACTCAAATCACTAACTGGACCTGCCTGGGAAGGATGGGTTTAGGTTGGGGAGTAATTACAAACAGTGAGACATCTAGTGGCAGCCATTGGAAATAGGCTACTAACTTACTATCAACACAATGTAGTAGAAAAAAATTGAAAATGGGGAAAATTAAATCAATTGTTTCTTCTTTCTTCTCTTCTTGTCTTCCAAATTCTCCTCTTTCCTTCCTTCCTCTCACTCATTCTTCACTTTATCTACTTACCTACCTATTTGGAACCTATTCCTAACAGTAAATTTTTGCATCAAGTGGGATTTTGAGAAATAGCAAATTTACCACAGAACATTTTTAATGTGAAATATTTTAGTACAAGGACCATTTTCGTAAATTGTAATAATTAGCACATATGATTTGGTACAAGGGTACAACAGTGAACTCCACTGGCGGCATTAAACAGCTTGATAGCCAGAATGACGGCAAGGAGAAGTCGTGTAAGTGCATGACACAATCAAAATAAGCTGAACAACCATAGCCAGCCAAGAGTCTTGAGAAACAATCTATGGACCGCATAATGTGCGCTTCAATATGCGGTGAATTCTGTGCAGTGTGCTAAAGAAGACCCGAAATTTATCTCAAAATGTGGGGGATTAAACTGACTTGCTTGGCACGTCCCGTTTTATGCTAGCGCAAACTGTGAGAGGAAGTTATGCGGAATGGAAGTTAGGCTCCCGAAAGTTATTATATTAAGAACCTTCCGGCTGCACTTTCATAAGCGGTGCAAAACCATGAATATGTTATGGTAGTGTAGTATCTAACTTTGTAGATTTGATTATCCCAATCATACTGAGAACTGCCATTTGGTATATTAACTTATATAAATGAGCAATTTTGATATTTACAGGTTAAGTTAGTTCAAGTGATTTTCCGCAGTAATAATTAAATTAATTAATTAATTTAAAAAAATACAATTAACAAAACCCTATCTTTATGTAGCCTAAAAAAAGAAACTGGTCAACCGTCGTTTTTTGCTATGAAAACTAGCGTTAACCGGAAAACGGTTTTTGCCTCTTATTAATGTGTTGCCAACGATGTTTTTTTTTTTCTGAATGAAGGCAAAGTTAACTACTCAGAATTCTAGGTTAAAGTTTTAGGTAAGGAACCAAAATTGATAGAACATTTGAAGGCAAAAGATAAATGTAAGTTCCAATATCTACACAAATATTAAAAAGCACTTACCTCCTTTCTAAATTATATTTATTCTTCTGTATTGGGCATCGAATAACAAACAAAACATAATTATTCTTCTGCTCTGGTCTTTAGACAACAGCGTCACCCACATCACCGGTGGTGTTCTTCCGACGCAGCGCAAGTTTACCAATAAGTCAGAAAAATAGTCCTACTGAATGTACGGATGTAATCATTTTAAACTATTCTTTTTATTAATTTCTGATTAGCGTGAGTAAATTGTATTGCTTTCCTTTAATTTAACCAAATCGATTTACCAGAGTAAAACACAATAAACCGGTGTTTACAATGTCGAATTCTAGACGTAAAATTTACATATAGTTGCCAATTTTTGTACGTTATTTTGATATTAGCAAATGAACAGTTAATTCGATTTTGTTTTATATTTAGTCTTACTTATGTAACAGTAACTTTAATTTTGATATATTATGAATGTAAAGCAGGATTAAATTACAACAGTTTTTATACATGTATATATTTGACATAAAATATACGTATAATTTACGTTTTGACTTTGACCAAACGTAAGATATATATGTAGCTCTAAAATGTACGTATATTATACATATCGTGCTGCGTGGGTCATTATGCAATTTTCTCCAGTCCCCAGTTTCATCCCTCTTGGGCCGAAGTATTTTTCTAAGCACCCTGTTTTCAAACACACTCATGGCCGAGTGCACCATTCTCCGGTTTTCTCAGCCGTTTCGTTACCGCGGTAAACGTAATACCGGGGTATTCTCAAAATCTCTGTGCACCATTGCGAAAATACCGCGGTTTGCTAATGCTTGGAAATATTGCTGTTACTCTGCTCCGAATCCATTTTTCTTTGATGGTTTCTTCCATGGCCGCTAGGTTCTCTCTCTCTCTGCACGTCTGCCAGTCACGGTGGCTCGCTAGTAGGCCAAATTTTTTCCAAATTCAATGTATTTGATGCCTTATTATTCAATAAAAAGATGTTCATAAGGATAAAAGGGAATATTATATTGCGTATATATGTCGTCTGAATTCATACTTCGAATCCAAGCACCATAGATACTGTACCAAACGTGAAATGAGTTGCTTTCGCTCTGGTTGAGGTGAGAAAGGAAGCTCATTTCAATCGATGTTACAGCACAGTATTTGCAAAGATATGTACCATCGTTCATTCTTCAAATAGATCCCACCTGTCTGTACGTTTAAATAAAATAACATTGATGTTTTAAAGAATAATTCTCACACGTTTGCAATCCAAGGCAAAGTAACACCACGAAATCTCTCCTCTGAGTTCGACATAGCCTCGCTTTTATTCCCGTACGACTAGTAGAAATTTTAGGTGCAAAATCATGTGCATAGCCATGAAAGGGCTGTTATAATTATGTTCGTGTACGGGCAGGTATGATAAATTGATTTACATACCCTATATACCGATACACAGGCTATATCGTGATGCATGCAGCCATTCACTTAAATTTGGCCTAGGACCACTGGTTTTCCATATTTCATTTATTTGTTGCCTTTTTGTTCAGTAATAAAAGTTTATAAGGATAAAATGGAATATTATATTCCATATATATGTCGTCTGAATTCAAACTGATTTCAAACACCATAAATACTGTACTAATCGTAATAATCATGGTTACGCCCACTAGCCTACTCGATGGACCTGGTTTGGTTGAGGTTAGAAAGAAAAGTCATTTCAATCGATGTTACAGCACAGTATTTGCAAAGATATGCACCATCGTTCATTCTTCAAATAGACCCCACCTGTCTCTCATTATTCTTTATGTTCAATTAACTTTTGGCCTAGATATCGTAAATATGATACATTACGCTGATCTCCATCTTGGAAAGAAAACAGCGGTTTTCTCACTTTACAGCTCCTTCACGGCCGGTTTGCATCTTACCGCGATAAAAGTTGAAACCGAGCACGGTGCAACGAAAGTATGACATTACCGGGGTAAACTAAGCAACTTTACCGCGGTATTCTGAATACCGAGGTTGGTGCACTCGGCCATCAGGCTGTGTTCTTCCTGATCAGTTAGCGGCCATGTTTCACATCCACATAATACAATCGACAGGATAATAGTCTTATAAATCTTAATTTTTAGATTTCTGGACAGGAGACGAGACGATAAGAGTTTTTGAACTGCATAAAAACAAGCATTTCCTGATTTGAGTCTACACTTAACTTCTGCCTTAATGTTATTTGTGTCTGTAATTACTGTTCCCAGATTTTTGAATTCCTCCACTTGTTCGAACGATTTACCGGCTATTCTAATATTTTGAGGAGCATTATTTTGACGTCCCATGACCATATACTTAGTTTTTTCTGTATTAATTTCTAATCCAACATTCCAGCAGGCATCGAAAAGACTTTCTGCATATCTCTCGATTGTGTTTACGTCATCGCCCAACAAGCAAACATCATCTGCATTTGCTAAAATTGGGTGACTGCCACTTAATTCTAGGCCTATCTTGTTTTCCTGAACTTTCCTAATGGCATATTCCAAAGCGAGATTAAAAAGTAAAGGTGATAGTGCATCTCCTTGCTTCAAGCCGCTTCTAATGGCAAACCTATCTGATATGAATTTCCCTCCCCTGACTCTGCTAAATTTTAATTAGACACATTTTGATCAGCCTAACTAACTTCTTTGGTATTCTAAACTCAGTGAGGATATTGTACAGTTTTTCTCGCCTAACTGAATCATATGCTTTTTTAAAATCTATGTATAGCTGGTGAACAGACTTATTATATTCCAACTTTTTCTCCAAGATTTGGTGAACACAAAATATATGATCAATAGTTGATCTGTTTCGTCTAAATCCATGTTGGTGACCTCCAATGATTTCGTCCACATATGGAGTTAATCTTGATAGCAGTATATTAGATATTGATAAGAGAGGAATTCCTCGATAGTTATTACATTCGGCCCTACCTCCCTTTTTATGGATCAGTATAATGATAGATTCTTTCCATTCCTTTGCCAATTCCTCCGTTCTCCAAATCATAAGAATGAGTTTATGGATCTCTGAGTTTAATCTGTCCCCACCTGCCTTAATTAATTCTGCTGGAATTTGGTCAATGCCTGGAGATTTGTGTGTTTTTAGTTTTAGTTGTTAGTGTGTAGTTAGTTTTAGTTTAGTTTTTTTGCTGTTTCTACTTCTGAGCCAATCCATAGTGACGGGTGTGACATTTGGACAGATTTCATTACACTTATTTCTTTCTACCTCTGAACCATATTGCAGGAATGTCATCAAAGTATTTTGTGTTAACATACGAACCCATTGGAAGTACAAAATATGATGTAATGTTTTTTTCAAGGCTGTATGCTTGAGCTGGAAAATATATTGTGCATGTGACGGGTGTGACCATAATATGGACAAAGGTTTTTTCTTATGTAGGTTAAATGTAAATTTCTGTGAATTGATTAGCTTCACTATATTTGTTTTATTTTTTCAAGTAAGAGGACTGATAAACATACTGAAATGCATAATTAGATTTTACAAAAATATTTATATAGTTATTGAAAATTTACTTTATCAGTGTGACGGGTGTGACGTGACGGGTGTGACATGTCGGATGTGACAACATCAACTTGTAACCGAGACTTAAACTTAACTAAACTCTGTCTCTGGAGGGACTTGGCCTACCACCCGACCGCTGCATCATCTACAGTAGGCAGATGGTAGGATTGGGGGGCATGTGGTCAGCATGCCGACAATCACGGCCATTAATGGTGGTTTTCATGACCGGAGACGCTACTTCTCTATCAAGTAGCTCCTCAATTTGAATCACGAGGCTGAATGCACCCCTACCAGATCTCCCTACCTCAGAAATATTCGAGGAGGTACCGGGGATCGAACCCAGGCCGATGGATCTGTAATCTGCAACGCTAATCACACTTTGCACCTTCTGCCTCTGTACCATTTTGCATGAATTTCATGAAAATCTTTTGTGATAATATACCAATCCTGGGGAATCCCAACACATGATCTCAGCATAAAAGATAATTCCCTTGTTAGTCTTTTTTCCACTCTGTCCATATTTTTAACAGGCTTGTGTAAAGTTGTGAAGTGAAATGTTCCTCCGGTACTAGTTAGGCAGTTTTCGTTGTCCTCTACTCTAAAATCCTGGACTACTTGGAAGCCTGAGCTCTTCACAAACTTTTACTGAATTGATGTGGATCTGGTTATTCTTGTCACCAGGACATTTTTGTTGTTTCTCATACAAAAATATTATTGTGTAGCTATATTTAGATTGGCTGATTGTTTTTCTATCTGTTCTCCTTCATTTGTTTCCATGTGGGCCTACTCATTTCATCGGCTGTTAGAGGTATTGTCTGTCTGAATTTCTTAGCAGTTCTAAGATACACAGTTACCAGTACAGAAATCAGGCACAGAATTAATTAGGCTGTCATTTCTCACTTAGTTTATTGGGGTACAATGTCATGCTGCTGGTTGAGGCACTGTGCTACAAACCGGAATGGCACAGGTTCAATTCCTGATGAGGTTTTTGAGATTTTTCAATTGGCGTAATCCTTCTGCTGGCACTATGGCCCTCAGGTCAACTCATCCTCTAACAGAAATGGGTACCAGAAGCAATTTTGGGGTAAAGGCAGCCAGTGCATAAGACTGACAACCTTACCACCTTCATGTGCTAAAAGTCTAAAAATGTTGAAGGTTGAATGTTTGAACCCTAAAAGCCTTCATGGCCTCTATAGGGGATCACTAGATCTTTACCTCACTTCTTGACCAACATTAAAACATTTGTGACATTTCCACCGTTCATCTGTGTCATCCATAGCCAAAGCTGGTAGATCGTAGTTTCTTCGTCTTTCAAAGAAGTTCTGTTCTCTACCATGGAAGTTCAAAAGCCATTTTAAAGATAGTATTTATGCAAACATATGATTTATTCAACATCTGCATGAAATAATCACTATACAAAAGCTGCAAAAGGCATTTTACATAAATGTCACACAACATGTGTCACACCCGTCACATCAAAATTAAGCCAAAATAGTAGGAATTTCAAAATTATATTTTAGGTGTGTCTTCTGTATTGAAATATCTTAACTTTTACCAAGTTTCCATTTTATGCAATTATTACTTGGCTTTCTACCCAAACTAGGCCTAATACATGTTTTTAGTGACGGGTGTGACAAGGATACGTTGAAAATTGATTTGATGAATATCTTCACTTAAACTGATCTTAAAAATTTGTTTCATTATGACAAAATCTTCACTTATTTGTGCTTTTGTGGGTGAAATTAAAAATTGCAGCAAATCTACTGATTCCATGAGTATAATGCAGTACTAGCCAACATGTTAAATTATAAATTTCAGTAAACAAAAAAAAATACACATTTCAGCAGTTGTTATTATATAGATACCTTTAATTTAATAGAATTGTAAATCTGTTTTCAAATTCTACAGTCTTTTCCCTTTACTTTGATATATAACATGTCTATGTCACGTAAAAAAAAAATGTAACCACCTTTGTCCACTTTCACATGGATTGGCTCTTCTGTTAGAGTTGGTTCAGCAACCAATGGCTCTGCTGTGAATATTTCACTTTCTACACTTTGGATATCTCCATGTATATTTAATAACTGATTAAAGAAATTTTTCCACCTATTCAAAATTTGTTTGGAGCCACGAGTACAGTGCCATCATTGTCCTTAATTATGTTTATTCTAGGTTGAAAACCTTTCTTGAACTCATTTATTCCTTTATAGAGATCCCTAACATTTTTGTCTTTACTATTTCCTATACTTCATTTACTTTGTCTTTGAGATAGGTTCTTTTCTTTGTTCTAATGATTCTAGAGATTTCTCGTTTAGCATTGTTGAGATTTTCGACCGTAGTGTTATTCAGATTCTGCAACCACTGTAGTTTTGCCTGCTTTCTTGCATTCACTAATTTCACGCACTCATCATCAAACCACGGTTTATTTCGTTTCAATTCAAGCGTACCTAATTTTTCTTTTGCGGCTACTTTAATATTGTCTTTAATGCATTACCAGGTTTTATTGATATTCATATCATCCCTAGCTTCTTGTTCGGTGGTATTTTCTAGGACTGCAAATCTATTTGAAATCTCGACTTAGTAAGCATTCCTACTTTGGTCTTCACCTATCTTTTTCAGATTGAATCTCTCTACATCGAAATTTAGCCTAGTTCCCTTATTTAATGAAAGTCTCGAACAGCCGCAACTACTAGATAGTGATCCGAATTGCAGTCAGCACCCCTAAAAGTTTGAATGTGAATTATACTAGACTGCCTCCTTGAATCTATTAGCACATGGTTGATTTGATTGTGAGTCTCTCCATCTGGTGAGGCCCATGTGTATTTATGAATATCACGATTTGGGAATTTTGTACTTATTACGATTACATTTTTACATTGTCGTTGCTCTGCAAGTGGAGACTTTCATTCCCAATTATGGGCTTGAAAATATCCTCCCTTCCTACTTTCGCATTGAAATCTCCTAACACAATTTTCATGTGATATACCGGAAACTGATCAAACGCTCGTTCTATTTCCTCATAAAAACTGTCCTTGTCAACATCTTCTTTATCCTCTGTTGCTGCATGGACATTCATAACTATGATGTCATACCACCGTCCTCTTAGAATAATATAAGAAAGTCTATCATTAATAAACTCTACTTTCTTGATGGCTGAATTAATTATCCTATGTATGAAGAACCTGTTCCCTAATTGATGGTTATCATTCCCTTTCCTGCAGAAAATGGCATACGCGTCTGTATATTGAACCTTCACCCTCCCATCTAACTTCCTGTACTGCTACTACATCTATTCCTCTAATTCTCTAGTTACCGATTTAAGCACTCCAGGCCTATATAAGCTCAAAACGTTCCAAGTTCCGACTCTATAGTTCCTACGGTTTTTGGACTCCCTCAGTGTAGTCCCTACCCAGAGATTCGAACGAGGGACTATTTTACCTCTGGAAAATTTTACACTGATAGGATCCGTAAATCAGAGGCCGTATCCTCTATCCCATGGGTGCGCAACTGGTTCACATTGTGCCACTGTGCGGTGGGGTAATTTCTCCCACTACAGTCGCCCTTCACGTCAGAATAAAGCAGTTTCGACGTGACACTGAACATGAAGAGCAGGTTTCATACGTCACAGCATGGGAGGGGTACTAAAACGTTTCCCCTCAGTTGCTCAGGTATGCTCTATCCGCAACCTGAGGACGCGCCATGCCGTGCTGATAGAGACCCACCTCTTATATATATTATATGTGTATGTACCCATACACATACGTAAACACGAAGCATGGCATGAATAGAAACTACAAACAAAATATTCACATTACAGAAAGGCGGAGTGTGAGTTACGACAAAAATGGAAAACAGAGACACAGTTAGGCCAGTTTTTAAGAAATTAAAATTATTTACGTTTCCCAGCCTGCTCACCTTTCGATTAATACTATACATCAAAACAAATAACACTGGACCCCAAAACTGACCTTCAAAAAAATTTTTTGCACAAAACATATAATTTCTTATGTATTTTGATGTGCTTAGTTCAAATATGGCCTTTGTTTTTGTCTAGCACCCTCAGTTTTTTAGTAAATCGTATACTTACACTTCTAGTCATTTATAAATAAAACGTAAAGTCGCCGTAATATCAAAGACTAACTGGTAATATTTTTTTACACAAAACATATCATTTCTTATGTATTTTGATGTGCTGAGTTCAAATATGGCCTTTGTTTTTGTCTAGCACCCTCAGTTTTTTAGTAAATCGTGTACTTACACGTCTAGTCATTTAGAAATAAAACGTAAAATCACCATAATATCAAAGACTAACTGGTAATATTCGTATGTAGAAGAATCCTTCATAATAATAAAATTATATTTAATTTTGTAAAAGTAACCAATTAACATACCTGAAAACATTGCCAGCTCGTTCTCAAGTCCATCCTCTACTGCTGTCAGTTGAATTTCTGCCGTTTGCTGCCTCTTCTGTACTTTCCTGTGGTTTCTCTTTTGAGGCTCCAGCAGTAATCTGCAAGCATATTGGGTTCCCATCTTCCTTGATACCTTTTCTCCATTTCGGAAATATCTTTGTGGAATCTTTCTCCATGTTCATCACTAACTTGTCCTAGATTTGCAGGGAAAAAGTCCAAATGGGAATGCAGGAAGTGAATTTTGAGAGACATGTAGCAACCTAGATTTCTATAGGTTCCTAGTAATTTCTCAATTAATTGTTCGTAATTTTGTGCTCTAGTATTACCTAAGAACTGTTTGCAAATGGTCTTGAATGATATCCATGCTTCAAGTTCCACATGATTCAGTTTACTTTCAAACAGCTGATCTTTCATTAGTTCTCGAATCTGAGGCCCAACAAAAATGCCTTCCTTCAACTTAGAAGCACTGATTCTTGGAAATTTTTCTTCTAGGTATTTGAAACTTGCTCCAGATTTGTCTAATGCCTTGACAAAATTCTTCATTAGGCCTAATTTTATATGAAGCGGAGGCAATAAAATTTTTGATCTATCAACCAATGGTTCAGCTGAGATATTCTTTTCTCCAGGGACAAAATTCTTCCGGGGAGGCCATATTTTAGTGTCGTAATGTTTGGATTTATCACGGCTATCCCATTCGCACAAAAAGCAGCAATATTTTGTGTATCCGCTTTGCAATCCTAACAGTATTCCTATCATTTTGAAATCGCCACAGATGGACCAGTTGTACTTGTCATACTGCACTTTTTGTAATATTAGCTGCATATTTTTGTAACTTTCTTTCATTTGAACTGCATGACCAATTATCATAACACCACGGTCCTTACTAACTAAAGCAGTAAAATAATAATAAATAAATGTTATAATCACCATTAGGTCTTGTTTACTATGTCAAATACTTTAACAGAAATTTAAGCATTTGCAGCCAGTGCTAATTCAGAAAACAGGCTTTCTTTTGGAAACTGAGGGTGCCAGAGAAAAATTGTTTGCATAATTGAATTCAGCACTAAAATCCACATAATAAACGCCCAATTTCATGCAAAAATTTTTTTGGCTGTTGTCCAGTGTAATCAGCAACAAAATCTTGATATTCACAGTCATAATACCAGTACAAGAAACAAAAATTAATCATAGATTAGCGAATCACAGATTAGTTATTTTTGAAAAGTGTCTAAATTATAAAGAGATAAAACTGTACAATAAACTTCCAATGAATATAAAATCTATAAATTAATTAAATAGATTTAGGAATAAACTTTGAAATTGTCTTATAGAAGGAGCATATTATTCTATTCATGAGTTCCTTAACCAACAGTAAATAGAGCACAAGATTGTAATGTAAATTTTTATATAAAATAATTTTTACGAACACTACTTCTCAATATATACTTACATCTTATATTTTTATTGACAGATATACTTTAAGCTATTTTTTCCACTACAACTGCTTTTAAAAAATTAAAGTTGTAGGCCTATAATATACTGAATATTGCTAAATTTAAATAATTTGTTACCACTGTAGTAGTAATGAAACGTAGGTACTTTGTAAATATGACTATATTTAAGTTTCTGAAGACTCACGTCATTATTATTATAAATGTGATTTTAGTACGTAAGTTAAATGATGTGTCCAACATCAGTCTTGTATTGATCTTATGGACGAAATCAATCTAAATCTAAATCTATGTCAATGCCCAGTAGACAAACATCATCTGCATAAGCTAAAATCAGGTGAATGCCATTTAATTCTAGGCTACCTTGTTTTTCTGAACTTTTATAGTGGCATATTCCAAAGCAAAAGCAATAGTGCATCTCCTTGCTTCAAGCCGTTTTAATGGCAAACCTATCTGATATAAATTTCCCTACCCTGACTCTGATATAGGTTTCATTTAGAGAGATTTTGATCAGCCTAACTAACTTCTTTAGTATCCCAAACTCAATGAGGATATTACTATAATGCAGATACATATATTTGATTTCAACATTTTAGTACATTAATATTGACGAGGCAGAGTTACTGCATTATAGTACTGGGTAATTTAAATAAGTTAATATGGCTCTGTTTTATGAATATTCAATGAGGATATTGCACAAATTATCTAGCCTAACTGAATCATATGCTTTTTTTTAAATCTTTGTATACCTGGTGAACAGACTTATTATATTCCCACTTTTTCTCCAAGATTTGATGAATACGGAATATTTGATCAGTGCTTGATTTATTTAGCCTAAATCCGCATATGGGGTTAATCTCGACAGAAGTCTATTGGAAAAATTATTGTGTGGTGTTGATAAGAGAGAAATTCCTCGTAGTTATTGCATTCAGCCCTATCTTCTTTTGTATGGATTTGATATAATAATATATTCTTTCCATTCCTTTGGCAATTCCTTTCTCCAAATCATAAGAATGAGTTTATGGATCTCTGAGTTTAATCTGTCACCACCTGCCTTTATTAATTCTGCTAGAATTGTTCAACGCCTGCAGATTTGTGTGTTTCTAGTTTACCTAGAGCTGTTTTTACTTCTGTTAGAGTCGGTTCAGCTACCAATGGCTCTGTTGTGAATATTTCTCTTTCTACATTTTGGACATCTCTATGTACATTTATTAACTGATTAAAGAATTATTTCCACCTATTCAAAATATTATTCAAAGCCACAAGTATAGTGCCATCGTGTCCTGAATTATGTTTGTTCTAGGTTGAAAATCTTTCTTGAACTCGATTCCCTTGTGGAGATCCCTAACATTTTTGTCTTTACTATTTAGCTCTAACTCATTTACTTTTCGTTTCTTTATTCTAATGGTTCTAGAGGTTTCTCGTTTAGCCTTGTTGAGATTTTCGACGGTAGTTTCATTTGGATTCTGCAGCCATTATAGTTTCCCTTGCTATCTTGCATTTACTAATTTCATGCACTCATCATTGAACCACGGTTTATTTGGTTTCAGTTCAACCGGACTTAATTTTTCTTTTGCGGATACATTTATATTGTTTTGAATGATATCTCAGGTTTTATCAATATTCATTATCATCCCTAGCTTCTTGTTTTGCAGTGTTTTCTAAAACTGCAAATCTATTTGAAATCTCAACTTGGTAAGTTTACCTAATTTGGTCTTCATCTAGATTTTTCATGTTGAATCTCCCTATATAGAAATTTTGCCTACTTCTTTTGTTTAATATAAGTTTCTCAGTGTGTCCAACAGTCCTTTTTTTTAAAGGACTGTCCTTTAAAATGGTGACTGTTAAAAAGTCCTTTAATCGTCCTTTTTTTTTAGTGCTGTCCTTTTTTTCAGCGAGTTTAGAAAAGTTCTTCCTTTGTTTTTGTAAAGAAAAAGCATTAACGGTTTGGTTTCAAATGCAGAAAAATACCTGCAAAGGGAGATGAATAATAAGCTAATATTACACAGAAGTTTTGTTTGAAATATAGCATTATGTTTTTCTGAAGTTGTGACATTGAGAACTATTTACCGTATTTTACGGACTGTGAGATGCTCCGGACCATAAGACACACCTTGATTTTAGGATGAAAATTTAAAGGAAAAGAAATTTAATGTGATTCTAAACGAAACAATTTCTAACTTCTAACTTCTAACTTAAAACCTGCGTTGTACGAAAATCTCTTCTGTACAGGTGGCATCGTGTAAATTTTAACAACTGAACTGGAAGACTGAAAATACTTTTACACCCTCTAACCCTCAATTCAGCATACGTTAAGAGGAACAGGACAAGGCTGTTTTAGAGGTCAGTGTCTTCATTTAAACCACCCGGCGGAGGCAGCTCCTTTCTTATCAACATTCCTTTCTTTTCACATTGTATACTTTGGCTTCCAGCTACCCTTATTTCACTATGTGACAAGTGCACTGATGTACAGACTGTTCCAGAATTTGTAACTATCTTATCGTTTACAACTATGGTATTATGGCAATATTTACCATATTTTGTTTTTAGTTTACTTAGGACCAGTAGACGCACCCAATTTCATGGCTCTGTTTTCAAGGTTTAAAAATATGCGTCTTATGGTCCGTAAAATACGGTAAGTTCTTCAATATACATTGTTCTCTCTTTTTCATACTTGTAGACCATACATGGGCATTTACTGGTTCGCGAACCACTTGTGGTTCTTGACCTTCCCGCATAACACACAAGATGGCATTGCGGACATTCGGAGTATGTGGTAGATTATTCCCATGCATGAGTCACAATCTCTTTGCAAGCAGTGACGGGTGGCGACACAGTTCCGATTGGAAAGGCGTTATGACACATTCTAAGCCTTTGTATAATGAAATAATTTCACACGTAAAAGAATAATTAAAAATACAAGATTGTTTGTATTATTTGTTTCTTGTAGTGTACATTTTAAAGTGAAATTAGTGTTTCCCTAAGAATGAGCAACTGCCACTGCACTTATTGTCTGCTTGTGTCTCCATCTATCCGTTCTTTTCGAACTATGTGTAAGTTGACAAAAGTTTGCGGGTTGCGTGTCAATGGATAGGGGTTTGCCCATGTCTGTTGTAGACCATGATATATGTTTTTTTTTTTTTTGTACCTTGAACTTTTTTTACATAATGTATTCAATTTATATACATATAGCCTATCAAGAGGCCATTAAAAAACAAGCTTTTTCTTTTTTTAACATATCTAAACACAGATTTAAGCTGAAAACATGCAGAGTTTTGTATTCCTATGTTATTGTATAATGTGTACAATCAATTATAAATGTAGAAAATAAACTTATAAAATAAAAAGTAAATAATTAAAATTGTTAGAGGAACAGAATGGCTGTGAGGGGTGAAGAGGAGGCTATTTTGAAAAAAGAATATTCTATTTCCTTTATTTAATAGATAATATGTTAAAAAACTTAAATTTAAGCTGAACTTTTCCTCCAAAGAATTCTGCAGGTTTTCAGATTGTTCAGATTCTTATTCAAGGTCCATTTTCAGTTGCTACAGATGAAAGCAGTGTTAAAAACGAACTCCAAACTGTACCATATATTTATTAACGGTATATTAGTATAATATGTTGTATTTAGCTTCCCCCCCCACACCCCCTTTTCACTCGGTGTGTCTGTCCTTTATTTTAAAACTTTTCAGTTGGACACACTGGTTTCTCCTGAACAACCGCAACTACCAGATCATGAACCGAATTGCAGTTAGGCTCCCTAAAGGTTCAAACATCAATAATTATACTAGACTGCCTCCTTGCATCTGTTAGCACATGGTCAATTTGATTATGAGTCATTCCATCTGATGAGGTTCATGTGTATTTATGAATATCACGATGTGGAAATTTTCTTCTCCTTATGATTAAATTTCAACCGGTGGCAAAGTTCACTAATTGAAACCCATTGTCATTGTTCTGCAAGGGAAGGCTTTTGTTCCCAATTGTGGGCTTGAAAACATCCTCCCTTCATACTTTCGGATTGAAATTCCTAGTACAATTTTCATTTGATATGCTGGATACTGATTCATGTTCATTCTACTTCTTCATAGTAACTGCCCTTGTCATCATCGTTTTTGTGCTCTGTTGGTGCATGGATATGTATAACCATGATGTCACAAAACCATCCCCTTAGAATAACTTAAGAAAACTAGTAAACTACTTTCATAATGGTTGAATTAATTCTCCTATGTATGAAGAACCCGGACCCTAATTCATGGTTATCATTCCCTTTCCCATAGAAAAGAGTATAAGCATCTGTCTGTATGGAACCTTGACACTCCTATCTAACTTCCTGTACTGCTACTACATCTAACCTGTATTTTTCTAATTCTTTAATTACCGATATAAGCACCCCAGGCCTATACAAGCTCCTAACTTTCCACATTCCAAATCTATAGTTCCTACGATTTTTAGACTCCCTCAGTATAGTCCCTACCTGGAGATCCGAATGAGAGACTATTTTACTTCTGGAAAATTTCACACTGGACAGGATCCATAAAAGAAGCAAGCGTTTCTTAACAATATTTTTTACTGTGAGAGGTTGTTAACCTCTCGCCAAACCCCAAACTGGAGGACCACCTCATGTTGTCTGTCCGTGACTGCTTATTCAATATATTCCCAGCTACCCTCCATATCTGGAGGCCGTATCCTCTATCCACGCCATGCCGTGGTGAACAGAGACCCATCCCTTATATATATAATATGTGTACACATATACCCATACATATATACAGGTACGACTTGGCAGATACTGTGAAGGATGTCGCAGAAAGTTCTCTCCAATCTATAGTCAGTGTAGTAGAATTAAGTAGAAATCTGAAGAAAGAGCTGAGGAATCAAATATTAGAATCTGTGAGTAAATTAAGAAATATATTTGTTGAAATAGAAAACAAGGTTCAGGAAAACAGAGAACATAAATCTAAGTAAAGAGGTTAAGAGACTGCAAGATGAGGTGATGTTGCTAAAAAGCAGGAATCCAAGAACAGCTATGAGACAAGCGCTGCCATCTCTGAATGGATATGTGCACGGCAGAGAAGGACTCGCACAAGTACAGCCAGCTGGTGGCACACCGAGAAAACTGTACTCTGAGCTCTAGCAAATGGAGAAACAGAGAAAAGATTTAAACTAATGGTTAAATCTAAAACAAATAAACAGGAGAAGATATACGGCATGTATTGAAGACAAGCATAAATCCACACATTTAAAAGTAGGGGTTAATACAATGAAAGTCCTGAGGGACGGAAGAATAATGATAGAAACGGGAAGTAAAGATGAATTTGAGTAACTGCATGCAGCCATCAATGAGAAGTGCTGCCAACAGTTGGAAGCAAATATCCTAAAAAGATGGAACCCAAATGTTATAATATATAAAATTCCTGAGGAATTGGAATTACAAGAAGTAGAAGAAAAGATCATAGCACAAAACCCAGAATTAGAACTAAGGGAGGGTGATGTCAAACCAAAATTTATCTACACCACTAAGAGGAAAACCCGTAATGTGGTAGTAGAAGTAAGCTCACAAACAAGGAAAAAACTGTTGCATAAAAAAGTAAAAATTGGCTGGCTTATCTGTAATGTAAAAGATTACATTAGAGTGTCTCACTGCTTCAAATTTTGCCGATACAATCATAGAGTGAGAGACTGTAGAGGGGGCGATACCTGTTCCAGATGTGCAGGATATCACAATTTGTAAGAATATCAATCGCCAGTAATGAAATGAAATGTATAAATTGCTGCAACTGGAATAAACTTTGCAAGAATGACCAAGTTAATGAAAACCATAGCGCCACAGACAGAAATTTCCCCAGCTTAATAGCTGCTATTGCAAGATATAAAGAGAATACCGACTATTATAATGGCAACTACTATCAAAGGAAATAGTAAGAAACATCGGAAAAATAACATAGTAATTAACAGTACCTTGAAACACTCTTAAGGCGGCCACATTTAACCTAAATCAGCTAATTATTCAACAAGGCATAGATATAATATACATACAGGAGCCTTATTTATACCAAAACAAAGTATGAGGAATATCTAGAAGACATAGAATCTTTACCCACGGATTCATAGTAAAAAGAGCAGCAATAGTTGTTTCAAATAAGCAAATAGATGCTCTTCAAATCAATCAGTTTTCAGATGAAGACATGGTGGTAATAGAATGTTCTCATGGACAATTTAAATTTATAGCTGCAAGCATATACATGGTCATCGAGAACGATATGAACACTGTTTTGGAAAAAAAATAATAATAAAAAAGGAATAATAAAACCGGCAAAGGGGAAAGGCCTAATATTAGCCATGGATAGTAATGCACGATCAAAAACATGGCGTGATAAAGTAACAAATAATAGAGGAAAAATTCTTGAAGAATTCCTTATGGGAAATAACCTACACCTGCTGAATAATAACACAAAAAATACAACCTTCGAGTCGAACACAGGGGCTACTAGCAATGTGGATTTGACTATTACTAATTAGAACATGCTAAAATGGATGAGTTATTGGAATTGTTCAGATGAAGAAAGTTTTTTTCTGATCACAAGCTGATTACATATTGTATTAACCAGAAGGGCAGCAACACAGTGTATAATTTTCAAGGGATCAGATATATCGTCAAGGAAGAAAACTATATTGAATTTAAGGAAAAGTTCATAAAAGAAGTAAAATTTCATTATGGTACACACAACAAAAATTGTGACATGCAAAACGGAGAACAAAAGGATCTTGATAATATGTTAGAGGAGAAAACGCCAGTGGAAACAAATATGGAAAAAGCTGTGGAGAAGTTTGAAAAAGGCTATTAGTTGTGCATGTAATACATACCTGAGCAACTGAGGGGAAATGTTTTAGTACCCCACCCATGCTGTGACATATAAAACCTGCTCTTCATGTTCAGTGTCATGTCGAAACTGCTTTATTCTGACATCAAGGGCGACTGTAGTGGGAGACATTACACCACCGCACAGTGGCAAAATGTGAACCAGTTGCGCACCCATGATGTAATAGGTCCTTCAAGATAGATGTTCCACTTCAGACCCATCCGAACAACACTCAATTCCATGGTGGTCACAAGATTTAACCATAATGAGGTGCACTCGAAGATATCAACGGACAAAAAACAACGAAAACCTTAGGGAAAATAGGAAAGGCCTATACTTAGAATGTAAGAGAAAATATCAGATAGAAATCAGAAAAGCAAAATACGAATCCTGAAAAAAATATTGCAATTTAACCACATCATCAAATCCATGCAACGCAGCTTACAAAGTTGCATCCGGCATTCTAAAACCGAACCTTACGATGACAACTCTACGCAAACCTGACGATTCCTATACAGGAGGCTTAAAAGAAACATTGGAATTAATGATGGAATCGTTTGCTCCCTTGGATGACGGAAGTGACGACAATGATCAGCATGTGGAAATCAGAAATGAAGCTGGAAGACCACTAAATACTCCGAACGTTAGAACATTTACAAAGAAGAAATTGAAATGGTAATTAAATCAATGGATGCAAGCAAGGCACCAGGAGAAAATGGCATTACAGTTGATATAATTAGGCAAGCCTTCAACCTACTACCCGAATTCTTCACAGAACTATACAATGGATGCCTCAAGAATGGATGTTTTCCCAAAATATGGAAACAAGCAAAAATAATACCAATATCAAAACCAGGGAAAGAAAACACAGAAGAGGTAACCAAATTTAGACCCATTAGCCTTCTAAATGTATCAGGAAAGGTTGTAGAAAAAATGTTAATACACAGAATAATGCACCATATGTATAGTAACATTCTTATGAATCAATGCCAATTTGGTTTTACCTCAGACTAATACAGTGGATGCAGTAGTGGAACTAAAGAAAACAATACCAGAAAGCTTACAAGAAGGCCATTATGTGGCTCTCATCAGTTTAGATGTTAAAGGGCCTATGACACGGCATGGTGGCCATATATACTTAAATGACTAAGAGAACCTCCCTTGGATGACGGAAGTGACGACAGTGATCGGTATGTGGAAATCAGAAATGAAGCTGGAAGACCACTCAATACTCCGAACGTTAGAACATTTACAAAGAAGGAATTGAAATGGTAATTAAATCAATGGATGCAAGCAAGTCACCAGGAGCAAATGGCATTACAATTGATATAATTAGGCAAGTCTTCAACCTACTACCCGAATTCTTCACAGAACTATACAATGGATGCCTCAAGAATGGATGTTTTCTCAAAATATGGAAACGAGCAAACATAATACCAATATTAAAACCAGGGAAAGAAAACACAGAAGAGGTAACCAAATTTAGACCCATTAGCCTTCTAAATGTATCAGGAAAGGTTGTAGAAAAACTTTTAATACGCAGAATAATGCACCACATGTATAGAAACAATCTTATGAATCAATGCCAATTTGGTTTTACACCTCAGACTAATACAGTGGATGAAGTCATGGAACTAAAGAAAACAATACAAGAAAGCTTACAAGAAGGCCATTATGTGGCTCTCATTAGTTTAGATGTTAAAGGGTCTTTGACGCGGCATGGTGGCCATATATACTTAAATCACTAAGAGAAGCTCGATGTCCTAGAAATATCTATGAACGTTCTAAAAACTACTTTAGTGAGAGAACAGCTTCAATAACATTAAACAGTGTTTCTATTAAAAAAAAACATAAGCAAAGGCTGTCCACAAGGTTTGTGCTGTGGACCGGCTTTTTGGAATGTCCAATGTAATGCGCTTTTGGATGTAGAATACTGCAAACACACAACAGTATTGGCCTTTGCTGACGATTTCCTGATGATTGTCAAAGGAAGAAGCCTCCGTCAACTAGAATACTATACCAACCGCGACTTGTACAAAGTAGAGAGTTGTTGGGCTAAGAATCACAAAATCACATTCAATGAGAAGAAATCAACAAGGAAAAGACCAGTTATAGCAACTGATCTTAAAATTTTTCTGAAGAACAGGAATATTCCACAATCGGAAAGTATAAAGTACCTTGGCGTAATAATTGATAGGAAGTTTAATTTCCAAGAACATATCAATGAAGTAACCCAAAAATTACTCATCTGATATATTCATCGGCAAAATTGGCAAAAATAAATTGGGGATTAAGCCAGGATGTAATGGAAGTTATTTACAAAGATGCTGTCTTACCAATTCTTATCATATGGAGTACCGGGCTGGAGTGAGGCCATTAATAAACAACATAATGCAGTGAACTTAAGTGAGTACAGAGATTAATCAATATCAAAATAGCAAAGGCATCCTGTACAACATCATATTGTACAACATTGTACAACATTGTGTGTGTTAACAAAAACTACCCCAATAATTTTAGAATTGCAAAAGTTGGCAACACTATATGAAATTGAAAAAGGAAACCAGAATAAAACAATTGACAGGCAAAGACATTCAATGTGGCCACATCCAGTTGATATATACACCATAAAAACAAAGAAAGATAACGTAGAGTACAAAATGGACATTTATACTTACGGCAGCAAAGGAGACACAGGGGTAGGCGCAGGTATTGCAATATTTGTCGATAAAAAACCAACCCTCCAGTTACAAAAAAGGCTAAAAGACCACTGCTCAAAACAATCAGGCTGAACAGCTTGTGATCTTAAGACTGACATTACCTGATTTTGTTCTTGGGTAAAAGCTTGTAAATAACACAAATTACTTAGGCCTAATATATTTTAATATTTATATCTTATATCTTGGAAATATAAGATTGTTTTCTTATTATTTCTTTTTTGAGGGTAGTTTGATTCCTACTTTGTTTTTTTATTTTGGGTTGGGGCTATCAACCTGAGCGGTTGCACGCTGGGATTTATTTATTGTTTTATACTTTGTTAGCACCAGTAGATATCTACATTATTTTAATTTGTCACGAATCAGTGACCAATCCAGAATAAGAATATCTGGAACCAATTGCAAGTGCCAGTCATAATTGTAAATTGTGTTATTTTTATTACATGTTCTCTTCTTTTTGTGTAAATTCACATGGGTGAACACTGAAACATTTGCATACCTTTAGCTTATTACACAATATCGGAACACAGCTACTGAGCAAAAAGAGATGTGAAAATAATGTATAATTATTTATATTTGTGGTGAAAATATTGAAATTTTGATATGATAATAAATATAACATTAATAAAAAAATACTTCAGCTGATAAAAAGTCACATGAAGCATGACTATCGATGATATTGCAACAATCGATATAATACAATACATCAATTATAAATTTAATTTACCATATGAGTTGACTATACGCACTCTTATGCTTCACCTACCATTATTTTGGTATGATGTGTTTTAAGGAGCTTCCTCATTTTCAAATACAATGTCAACTGCGAAATCCTTCTCAGGAAGACCTTGATGCGCACCTTGTGGACTTATGAACTTCTTGATCAGATTGTCTTCTTCAGGTATTTCAAAATTATTCCAAGATCCTTATGTTTTATGACTGAATTTAATAATTTTGCTTCTTTAGAAATTTCATGATCATATTCCCTAACATGTGATGCCATAGATGATTTCTTCTGATGTTCCTCATGTGCTCTTTTACTCTTGTATCAATGTTTCTTTTTCTTCTTCTTATGTAAAGCTGTGCACAATTTTTGCAATTAATTTGGTATATTCCAGTTTTTTCCCAGATTGTATGCCATTAATATGGTTAGTTATTATTAAATTGTTAACACTGGAATTTTGTTGTGGCTAAAGTGATCCTGAAATCTGAATACAGTAAAAACCTCTATATAACGACCATCGCTGGTTCCACGAAAAAGTGGTCTTTAAGAGGGGTGGTCTCTTAATAGGGGGAATGCATTTTTATGTCTTGAAACTGAAAATACGGAACACAATGTTGTGACGCACTCTAAACCGTTCGAGCCAACCATTACTTGCAGAAAAATCGGTTAAAGCTGCTTAGCAATTTCTAAAGCTTTCTCTTTCATAAGCGGCCCACTAATTTGCATTTTCTTGGACCTGGGACTTTTGAACCATTCTAGAAGCAGGGTGTACACATCTCCAAACTTCTCTTGTCTCTTCCTCTTAACACCACGATTCACATTCTTTTCCCATTCATCGAGAATTTCGCTTTTTGATTTTGAAATCGTATTAATTTGAGTTGTTCCACACTTGGATTTTTCGGCAAGCTTTCTTTCCGATATTCTGATTTCCCGTTCACGAATAATTTGAATCCGTTCCTCCAAGCTTAAAGCATTTCTCTTCTTACTGCACATTTTCAGTGAGTGAAGCACACTTTAATCTATGCAGGCCAAGAACTCCGAGCCTGTATTTACAGTAAAATGGGGTAATGTTTTCCAGGAAAAGAAAGATACGTCTATTTTCCCTACAATACATTTTGCTTGGAGGACAATGAAAGGGACTCGTCCAGCACGCTTCTTAGAATCGAGAATTTCAGAAACCACCTCATGTCCACTGAATAAACGTTTTCATAAGAAATAGAATTACCCCTCCGAGTCATTGCGAACATGTAGATAATAAAGGCAGGTCACAGGTAGGAGATTGGAACGTGTCCTATTCACGCCACGCGCTTTACGGTACTTGTACGCTGTCTACTGTAAGGTATTTCCCAGAACGCGAAGGGGAAAACAGCCCAAAGCATTGTTCAACCATATTCACATTTTCACTCTTGTAGAAGTACTGTATTGAAAATTGAAGAGACGTCTTGCAGTGCTCACATCAGTATTTCTGTTCAAATGCTGATTAATGCCTACCATTTGAGTAAATATTTTTTACGATTTTGGTCGATATAGAGGAGTTTAACGCAATTGAAACTCTGGTCGTTGGTCGGGGAGAGGGATGGTCTTTTAATAGGGGTACAAATAACATTGGCCTTATGGGTTTTACTGTCGGTTCCTGGAAAAATTGGTCTTTAAAGGAGGTGGTCGCTAAAGAGGGGTGGTCTTTAAGACAGGTTTTACTGTATCTTGAAATTTTGAAGAAGCCCAAGGATGATGAGTAAAGCCTTTGAATGTAGTATTTTCTTTAATGGATGATAGTGAAAGTGTTTCTTTTGTTGGTACCCCGAGCGGTTATGGATCGTTATAGATTGGTTTTAATTAAAAATGGCGAACTAATTTTTATAGCACTGCGTATTTATTAGGTATGAGAAAATAAAGTCTTCCTGGACAATTTAACTAATATTTGATTTCACTCGCACTCTTAAGTTTTCTCGACGCACTTCCACTTACCTTGTCATAGCTGTAAACAAAATAATCATTAGCAATATGACCCTTTAAATAATAAAATAATTCATTTTAATTATTTGTGGTTTATTAATAAGCAAAATTACAAATGCGAATTTATTCCTTTTAAAGTAATTAACTTTGTTTTTAATCTTAAAAACTACAAAGTTCTTTTAATTAAACTTTCAAATAAAAGGTATTAAAATAATTAATTAATAAAATAATAAAAATATGTATGTACATAAAATGAAATGTAGTAGCCTACATGAAATCCAACAAATGGAAAATTTGTATTTTATCTACTAATACATATTGTGGCTAAAATGTAAAATATTTTAACTAACAAAACGTTAAAAAAATCCGATATTTCTTAATTACATAATACTTTGTATAACAATTTAATTTCTGATAAACTTTATCCTGGTTTTAACTTATTAAATAACAACAGTAACCAATGTTTGCAAAATGTTTAACTTCAAAATATGTTAATCTTTCGCTTTTCCGCGAAATACTATAATCTTCATATAAATTTCAACTCATGAAATTTATATGGTGAAAATAAACTTTTCTACTCTGTTTACAATTTTTTAAATTAAAAAATATATTCGTTTGCATATAAAAACACAAATTACGTTTATTCCTCTATAACGTATTAAAACTCATCAGCACACACTGTGAAATAAACTTACTTAAACTTGTAATTTATTTACCTTAAATTTACCTTCATTTTCTTTAAAATGAAAATCGTATTTTTGTACCTAAACCATTCGCTAAAGCAGCGAAAATCCTATCTTCATAGAAATTTTAACACATATAATGTATACGGAAAACAAGTGGCAAAATTATGGACTGTTGTGATTAATTTTCTTTAAAATGAAAATCCTCAAAGTGTTCAAAATAAACTAATTATTTTGAATAATTTCTGTATAATAATTTTGCCGTTTCTTACTATTTCAAACAAAATAGTATTAACTACACAAAATAAAATGTTAATGTCGCCTTTATAATTCACATTCTGGGTGTGAATTATCTTCGTTATACTAACGGGAAAAAAACTAGCATTGACATGCTTGACAAAAGGCTAAACTTCAATATAAATTCTTTTACATGGAAACATGGGTTACTTAACCCGTTTTACTACAAAAACATATTCACGCGGAGGGTAAAGCCTACCCTCGTGATGATCATATTTTCATATGTTAATTTAAATCATGTAGAAAATATGAACATCGCTTCAAATATGTGTCTTGACTATTTGAATGTTATAACAATCTGAGCACAAAGTTCATACTTTTTGTAACTACTAAAAAATCTTTGAAAAGCGGTTAATCTTTAATTAACGTAAATATAGTGTTGAACTATATTTTTAGAGGCTGAAAATGACTTTACATCGTCATTTGACTTTAGCATTAGCTATCTCTTAGCGAGTTTATCTATCCATCGCATAGTGCTATGCGGACTATGCGGATTTCGTAGGAAACAAGGGAACCTTTATTTAACAATATAGGTTTTACTGAAAATGTCAGCATATGACTTTTACGTTCGCTGTCTCTTAGCGAGTTTAACTGACCGTCGCAAAAATCTACTACACATCCGGATTTTTGCGGAACACTTAAGTAAAATTACTAATTTCAGTACTTACAGATTTTCATGTTCGTTGAATAGATCCACGTCTGACTCCATCTCGTCTCGAAGAACCACACAATGACAATGAATGATGTTAATCTCCCTCACACTCTCTCTTCACTTACTATCTCCCATCGCGAATATTCTGCACGCTAATTATAAATGTCTCCAATCAAACATCACAGATAAATTAAAAACAAGCGAATTAAATTTTACCTTTGTCAGCTGGTGACATACGGATTGCCTATTGCTAGCCTTGAGGGGCTAAGAAAATGCAGAATTGCATTTCCCACAGGCAGTGCAGTGAAATTACACTGACTAGCTGATACTGCAGTTTCCATGAGATAAGGTTTCTCCCTTCCTGACTGTTATATGTGAAATTCTAACTCCTTCATAACTTAAATAAATACAATGCTAAGTTAAATATTTTTATATATTTTAATTTCTTAAAGGCTCATTTCCCGGGACCCAACACCAGTCCCTTCTCCGTTTAAAAGATGATGCTAATTTCATTATTAGTACATGCTTTTAGTTCTGGCAATATCCCAGGTGCACTATCTATGGCTGCCTACCACAGACTTAACTCCATGCCAGGGTACCCGTAAATTTTCACTTTATTACATTCTGGGGTTTTATGAGGTAGATGACGCAGGAGCTTCGTCGTTCGCTTCGCTGTGCTTCGACGTTCAGGAGCTCAGCGTACAGCTGCCTACCACGGACGTCTCCATGCCAGGGTCGCTGCGCATCTCCTTTCTTAGATTGTTGGGTACATCAGGGTGCTCTGCGTACGGCTGCCTAACACGGACTTCACTCCATGTCAGGGTAACCGTGCATTTTCCCTTGCCAAGGGTCCATCCTTGTGCTTTAATGGTTTCTCTCTCAGGAATAAGCAGATCTTTCTATAAAGGTGGCGGATTGGTGTTGAACCCAGAGAAGTTTCGATAAAATAAAATATTTTATTTATCAAACTCAACAACCTATAAACTAAACCCTCCCTTGAAAAACTGGCCTACCACCCGACCGCTGCGTCATCTACCACAGGCAGACAGCAGGATTGTTAGCATGTGGTCAGCATGTCTACACCCACGGCCGTTAATAGTTGTTTTCATGACTGGCAACAATATATAAAATGTATTTTAATACGAAACAAAACTATTAAAATTTACTCTTGCTGATAAATTAATACTTTAAAATGAACAAAATGTTAAATCAATACTTTAAAAGATGAGCAGTGTGGGGTATGACAGTCCAAAAAAAAAAATTGTTTATTCATATAAACGTATTTTGTTAGCGTGTTCCCATATTTCCTTTACATTCTCCTTTTTATTTTAACATTTTCTTGTTGTCTTTTGTCTAAGTGTCTTGCTATTTCTAATGTTATCTTTCTGTTTCTATCTGTAGGGGAAGTTCAGCAGTCGGTTCCTCTTGTAAGGTTTGAGTTATGCTTTCTCTCGACATTCTTCTTGTTTCCGGAATCGTTCTCTTGATTAGACACGACCAACTCTTATGGAAAACCTATTTAACACAGATAATTGCCAATGTTACACAAACGATAATAAAGTAATCTCTCTTTGTTTAAAGTCGTCTCTACAAACTCTAACTACGTTTGATTAAACTTTATTTGTTCTTTACTTGTGCATTTACTTAATTTTTTTTCTCAATGTTAACAAATAATAATCTACTATCTTACTGGAAAAAAAATTTATAACCTCCTCTAAATGTAAAATACAATGTAAAATTCATGTTACAGTTAATGGCAGTCGACATTGGCTACTAACAAGCCTGCATTGTGTACTCGATTTTATACTCATGAATTTTCCTTGTGGTGGTCTACACCACTCCAATGCACGTCGTGACCCAATGACTCTTCTGTCACATGCAGAACCCATCGAAATTGGTTCTCTGGTCTGGTGCTAAACAATAAAGTTGCGAGACTGAAAAACAATTATATCGGAGGGGAAAATGTATAGGAATCACCACTACACCTTCTTACAAAAAGACTGCAAAGTACAACTTATTAGTAATTAGACCTACGTCATGGTGTACGTATTCTGACTTTATGACAATTGATCCTCTTGTGAACGAATCACGTTACGGCAAAGGTTTTACTTAATAAAGTTCAAAGTATCGATCCTAGGACTTCAATGGTAATTCAATGAATAAGCGAGTCTTATTTTCTTTTGCTAGGGCTTGTACTACGCGATAAAATAGTACAAAATCACAATGTTTTACAAAAAACAATTTTTCTGGCAAAAACAAAACAATTTGAGTTAATATTTATTAACAAATGTGGAAATACTAAATAAGTAGGATGTTCCACGACTGTAATGCCTACAATTCAATACTGTATCATTAGATATTCAAATTATTACAAAACATCTGTTATCAACTTCGAATAATAAAACATTTACTACGTCACTTAATTTGGTTGTAGCGTTCAAAAACTTCGCCATTTAAATTAAACTACTCTTTTATGTAAATTTTCTACAATTCTATTTACAAAAAAACTAATTCTTGTAAATCTTTACGACTTCGGTTAACTCTGTCTTCCATTCGTTGTAAAAAAAGTGTTAAAACTCTACCACATTAATGAATTAATTCTAAACTTTATTTATTGGTCTTATTTATTAATGAACAAGCTCCATTTTGGATAAATTCATCAAATCAAACAAAACCATGTTAAAAAAAAGTATCTTTTTTTTCATTTAACTCAATATAAATAATTCATTATTTATATCATTTGTCTTTTACTCGTATTCTATTTACTTCATTTTCAGCACGCTTACTGAAAATTTTAGGCTTCGTGGTGATACGAGGAAAATAGTTTCGGGAACAGGTAATTAGGTTTGTTTATTAATTTTTGAAATTTATCAATACTTTTAAAACACATTCTAAACATCCTCTTACAATTAGTATAGTTATGCTAAAATAACTACCGTACACTTGTCGCTAAAAAAAAAGTCTCTCTTTTTTTTCAACCAATTATTTAACTTAAAATCATTCTGAAATAAAAATCAGCAAGCAAAGATATGTCTGCTATTAATATTTGCCCTGCAACATATAACCGTCCATTATGTTTTTTCGTACTTCCGTCTTTGCGTTTTATCGTCTGTCCCGTGTTCGAATTCAATTGTCAACCTTGCACAAGTAATCTCAATAATCATTAGTCTTATTGTCTATGATAACTCTGGTATCATGATCTCATTTTGCATCAACGTCATGGTCTATTATCTCATTAACCTCATGGTCTCATTTCGAATGAGCCTCATGGTCTATGGTAACATTTCAGTTTTATTTATTTCTTACTCGAAAGAGCTAAGTCCGCTTTACGCATCCCTCTTGACTAACATGAGGGGATCTCGAAGGTCTTAAGGTCCTAAGGTCTACTATCATCGGAGTCATCGCTAGGATACGTATAGTGTCAGCCTCACTTGTTTCATGTCCTTCTAGCGACTTATTTATCCGGATATTCTCTTGCTGGATATCTCTCACCTATAGGTTAATTCCATCAATTTTTGTTTTATTGCTTCATCGTCTGACAAAGATTTCTCTACTATTTCTTAAGATTTACTTGAGTGACACCTCTCGTGCTGTGTTGTGTTAAGGCACATAGCCATCTATTCTGATTGCACAAAGCTTCATAATTCATTATCCTTTTTAGATGTTTATCGCCTTCAAATTAAACTTCCGTTAATTTGTTTACGTCCACATCATTGCAACACATCACCATCATAATTACAGAATGGTACTATAATGATAAAACCTTTTTAACCCTGTAGTGCTCGCGCGCTATTTTAGGACATAGAAGCTCGCGCGGCGTCTGACAGACGCCGTTCGTGTTTTACGTTGTTTGTATTGTTTTATGTTGTTTTGAGTGTTTATTTTGTTTATTGAGGGTTGTCATAGCTTACTTAATATTATTGAACATGTTTTGCATACATTGCTTACTTAAAAATATGTGTATTAAGTCAATTTATTGAAAATGAGCATTTAACTAATCATATTGGACACAAAGCAATATTAGCACATTATGACTTTAATTAATTAACAATAAAACAATGTTGTTAAGGATGTAACCATTTTTAAATAATTTTAAATTATTATTGTCCTAAGACTGTGTAGGTATAATTACTTTTACTACTAGTTACTGATCTCTTCTTATTCCATTTAGAAACTTTGTCCCGCCCTACGAAATATTTAGGCCTATCACATTCGCTATAATCATTATCATCATCTGCTTCTTGTTCAGTGTCCGTAGACTCACTTCTAGACTCACTTCTAGAATCCGCAATGTCTTCTTTAGGATCACTATCGCAATCAAGTTCTTTCTTCTTCTTCTTCTTCATTTGGATCAGAAAGATTATGATATTTTTTCTCCTTTCCACTCATTGCCAAGCCTAAAGATAAATAATTTCCATCAGAAAAGATTGGTATTGTAGGTTTATGATCACTAGTTTCTGCAAGAAATTTGTTTTAAACCAGTAACTTACCTTGTAACAGTAAAGCTCGCGCGGCGTCTCACAGACGCCATCTACATTTTCGGAACAATAACGTCACTCCACTCTTGATAGGCGAAAACTGGAGGGTTGCCGCTTGGATATGTTATTTAAGAGTAGTTGACCGAAAGGTAGATGGCAGGTCAGCACAATGGCCTAATAGGTATTCGAGATATGGCGAAATGAATCTTGTCTGGCGTCTGTCAGACGCCGCGCGAGCACTGCAGGGTTAACTTCTGTTTATGTAAACAGATTATCTGTCCTGAAATTCTCTGATTCTAAATAATTCATAAATGTTTTCGATTAAATTTACAATAAATTTCCAATTTATTTTATAAAATGCTAATAATCGCAAATAATATTCATCTCTTGACATTAACTAAATGTCCTAGCAATAACTTCCAATATTTAATCGTAATAATAATATTAATTATTTCAATTTAAAATCTAAAAATATAAACATTGACATCAATATATCGTTACATAAGTGGTTTACAAAAAAATCACTTGATTTCGCAATAACCTAAAAAATTTAAATTTTATTGTTGGTTATGTATTTCTTCTATCGAATGTAATCTTTACTTAATACATTATATTTGTAATCTTGTTTTTATATTTTAATTAATTAAAATTATTTAAATCTGAATAATCTTCAAATAAAATTCTTCATTGTAAACTGTTTAAGTCGATTAATATTAAAAATTTCAAAGAAAAAGGTTTTATATTCTTAATAATTTCGTCGTATAAAATAGCTCTCACTAAATCATTTCACTGTCGCATAATTACTAATGCGTGTAAATCTACAAAAAATGAAACACTTTAATGTTGCAATTATTTCCAAAATATTCTTCACACGGAAATAACGTAATCTAATATTTTCAAAAAATATTTTCTTCACTTTTCACACAAAAAAATTTAACACAACAGCACTTATACACTTAACAATTTTAAATATGTACTGAACATAAATAAAACATTTGTCACTGCAAAAAAGTCCTGTTTGGAATTATTAATTTAGATAAAATTCGAATTTCTCCATTTCAACGAACACTTGTCTAATGCTCACAGAATTTATCTAATGCACACAGCATTTCTTTAATGCACACATCATCTCTTCGCGAGGGAAGTTACAACTACTTTTCTGTTCGCGGTTACACTATTTTTCGGTCTTTTTGTCAGATTCACTATTCTACACAACCGTATACATTTTAAATGTATTTCTCTGTTTCACCAGCCACCTTAATGCTATTTGCACCAGTACGTATTTCATCCGGCTCTACCACGGTGTGTCTTCCATAGGCGCTTCTTATGCTGGTTTAAAGAAAAGCAAAATTCTTGTTAAAGAAATTACTGTCACTCATCAGCATTTTCTATTGCTGGTTTAAAGAAAAGCAAATTTCTTGTTAAAGAAATTACTACAACTCATCAGCATATACAGACTCGGAGATAATTACGTATGTTTGATTAGAATTAACGTTAGGTACTTCCGCTAGATCACTACTACTTGATAACATATCGCATAATTCCTCCCTCGGGGGGTAGCGAGCGGGTAAATTTGGATCCAGTCCCGACTATCTGTACCATTTCGTAGTGTGCTAGTTACTATACCAACGGAAATTTTCTCAATACAATACGCAGTTCTCTCTAGATATCCACGTTTATGGTCTTGACAAGGAAAACTAGGAATAAAGTCCATCTTGTCGAATGTGTAAAAACTCATGGTGACATTCCTCACCGTTCTCAAATACTACGGGCATCTTCACTGACCCCAGTATTTTCACTAAAATACCATAAACATATGGCGGTTTCCCTTCGCCATTTCCAAATACTATGGGCATCTCTACTGTCCCGAGTATTTCTAAATTATGACCTGTGACCTCATATTTTAACGCCTAATTTATTTAGACTATAGTAGAACCTTTATTTACTTCAAACTGAATTATGTTCTCCATTTTATGTTTACCATTTGTGTTTACCAAGACCATGGTTTCGCAACTGTAAGGATCTAGTCTTGTCTCGACATTGGAGCGCTTTCCTCTGCCTCCCTTAAGTCTCTAAGAGTATTTCTAAATTATGACCTGTGACCTCATATTTTAACGCCTAATTTATTTAGACTATAGTAGAACCTTTATTTACTTCAAACTGAATTATGTTCTCCATTTTATGTTTACCATTTGTGTTTACCAAGACCATGGTTTCGCATCTGTAAGGGATCTAGTCTTGTCTCGACATTGGAGCGCTTTCCTCTGCCTCCCTTAAGTCTCTTTGCCTCTTCCTACAGTGCCTAAATTACTAAAGTAAAAGTACTACAGTTCTTCAGTGTTTTAAATAAACGCATTATTTACAATCACTGGTTCGCAAAGAAATACTAAATTTCTTATTTCACTTTACTGAGTTGAAGATGCTACAGTTCTTCAGTGTTTGTCTGTCTGCTCTAGCGGGACATATGGCCCTTTTCGCCAAATGAATAACATGACTCGTCTGGTCTGCTAACAGCAAAATTGTCCTACCCTGACGGGATTTCTGTTCTAAGCTATCAGTAGTCACTGCTTCCTGCATACTGTTTAGTATACGTTAACGAACTTGTTTCCCTACTTCATCCCTTAAACCCTGCCACATAGGCTGCGAGAAGTTTACGTTCGCTTTCTTCAGCGATAATTCTTTTCTCGTCTGCATTGTCATTATGTTTTAAAATTTTCAAAACAAACTTTCATACGGTCAGCAAAAACTTCAGGAAATTAGTTTACTTTCTATAAGGCTATCTCTAACTGTGCTTAAATTTTTTTTTATCTGATAGCTTTTCTGTCAATCTTTCCTCGAATGTTGCCATAACTACATCCTATGTAGTCGTATCTTCAGTAAAAACTGGCTTACTTTTAAAAATCAGCTGCCGGACTGATTGATTTTAATATATGCTTCTTATTACATCCATCTAAATTTCCACTCGCTACAGATGCGTCTATGTTGAAAAATTCTTTCACTGTTTATTCTTAGGGCCTACTGTACCTGACAATTCCTTTAAACTACTGGCCACTGATAAATCTTTAAGTTTAAATAACTTTTAGCTTCAAACTGCTTCTTTAACTGTTCATTCCGAGCACGGAAGTAGTTTGTGAGGGCGCATAAAGCAAAATGGCGGATTCCGACGCCGCCCCCGACGCCTGAGTTGTGCCCTTTGTACCGGCGACGCCATGATGTCATGGGTGTCGTTTAAATGCGCGCGATGTGCCCTTTCGTCCTATGGTGTTCCCGACGTCTGTTACGTAACCGACGCCGCCCCCGACGCCCTAGTTGTGCCCTTTGGAACATGACGTCATGGGTGTCGTTTGAAAGAGTGCGATGCGCCCTTTCACCCTATTGTGTTCCCATGTCTCCAGGACATGTAGTTAAGCCCCAATCGTAATAGTTGCGCAATGCCCTTTGATCCGGGATCGGTACTGCAAGAGTGTACTATGGGAGCTGAATGCAAAAGTGATTCAAGTCGACGCCACCCCCCGACGGCTGAGTTGTGCCCTTTGTACCTGCGACGCCTGACGTCATGGGAGTCGTTTGAAAGCGCGCGATGTGCCCTTTCGTCCTATGGTATCACATATGCTCCAGGACATGTAGTTAAGCCCCAATCGTAATAAAGGTGCTGCGCAATCCGGGAGCGGTACTGCGCGAGTGGACGAGCTGAAGCAAAAGCGATACTAGTCGAATTGTGCCCTTAGGACCAAGAAGTCGTCGTCATGGTAGTCGTTTTATTCGTAGAACACTCCTCTTTGATAATACGATACTCTTTACTCATAAGGACCCATGTAATTACGGCCTTAGGACCAAAGAGTCGTCATTGTATTCGTTTTAACAAGGAAGATACGCACATGACGTGAGAGGACACGATTCGAAAAAGCGAGATGCGCCCTTTTGATCTTCGCTTCGAACATTTTTTTGAGTTAAACCCCTGCACGCTATGCTACGCCCGATCCTTCAGCACACCTCATTTAGGCCCAATGAAGAAAATAAGGAATATAGGTAAGCCTTTTTATCCGGAACTCGTGGTATCCTGTCGAAATTACAAATGGGACGCTTTACCCTATTTGGAAAACTGTGTTATCATAAAGACGAATATGCAGATAGGACCTGAAAGATAACGTTTTCCATCTTGTAGTGACGTTCCATGATGTTATGGGAATATAGCTAAGCCTTTTTATCAACGAGTCGTGGTATCCTGTCGAGATTACGTAGGACGGTGGAAAGGGCACGGTATTGTTATGTTAGTTACGCTTATAAGACCAATGATAAACGAATTTATTTAAGCCCTATGCGAAAGATGATACTGAAATAATAAATAACCTTATACTCACCTAATGAATAATTATTATTATTATTATTATTTAAAATAGCTAGAATAACATTTAACATTCGGAGTTGGAAAATATACAACAGGATGTCTATTATAGGAAAAAACTTTCTCTCGCAGAAATACCATTTATCTAGGTCGGGGGGTTCCAGACTGTACCAGGAACTGTGTCAAATTAATATTGTTCCGGATACACATATCAATAAGGTTTGTATGTTTTAAATAATCAGGCGTAGTATTAAAATCCTGAATCACAAGTCATATGTTAAAGAGCTAACTCCCTGCTTTATGATGGATGTTTAAACACCTTAATAATAATAATAATAATTCAGTTACCGAACTTCATTTCCTTTATAATAATAATAATAATAATAATAATAATATCTTAAAGTAAAACTACACCTATTTTCCTCATATTGTGTTTGTTTTAATGTTGTTGTAAAAAATGGTTTTTTCTTCGTTAGTTTGTTTGTTTAAATACGTGATCCGTATATTAATAATAATAATAATAATAATTTTAGGTATGTTCCTCATGTGCTTATATCTGTTTGCGGATAATAATAATAAGTACGGCATTTTACATCATTTCGTTTACCTGTGCTCTAAATTCAGGAATATTTTAAAGCATACACTACTAGTGATATCTAGTGTTATCTGAAATAGATTTTATTTTACTAATGAAATAATAATAATAATAATAATAATAATATTAATAATTCAGGAATTATGCATCACTTCGTTTACCAGTGCTTTAAAAAAAAGCAAACACTCCTATCTAGATTGTATATTATTATTGAGTAAAGCGGGACACTTCAGCTGAAATAGTTTTTTTATTACTTGATCTTTCTAAGTAATAATAATAATAATTACACGATAGTTGAATTAAAAGTAGGACATTATGTTACGATGATAATAATAATAAATTCAAGAATATTAAAAGCAAACACCTACCAAGATTGTATATTAATGGTATTATTACTATTATTAATTAAAGCGGGACAGTTCAATTGATATAGGTTTATTTTTTTTATTACGTGATCTTCGTAAGTAATAATAATAATAATAATAATATTATTATTATTATTATTATTATTATAAAATAATTATAGCTACACTCATTGCATATGTAAAAAAAAACCTATGTTTCATGATAGTAGGATCACGATAAAGGTTCTCAATAATAATAATAATAATAATAATAATAGTTTGTTTACCACTGCTCTAAATTCGAGAATATTAAAACCAAACACTCCTACCTAGACTGAATATTAATATTATTATTATTATTATTATTATTAATTAAAGCGGGGCAGTTCAACTGAAATAGGTTTTTTTAATACCTGATCTTTGTAAGTAACAATAATAATAATAATAATAATAATAATAATAATTACAGGATAGTTAAATTAAAGTAGGACATTATGTTACGAACGCCATTCTGTTTTGTGAACTACACTCATTGCATATTTTAAAAAAAATCTGTTTCATGCTAGTAAGGTAGTAGGATAAGGACATTTTTCAAAACGTAGGATAATAATAGGATAGTTAGACCCACCGTTTTTGTTTTTTTCAACATAACAACAAAAGAATCTCTTTATTTACATTTTGTCCTATTTATACAGAAAGATAAACATGTTTTTCATCACCCATGATCGTAAACTAATTACATTCTGATACGCACACATCGCTGTAGTGAAAGTGTGATAGCTACATGTTTGTGTAAGTTTAGGAAGACATTTTAACCTAGGACAGTCAAAATCCAAAAGGTCTATAATTTTCACATTTGAAACTATATTCTCTAAAAATTTCTTCTTAAAACATCCCTTCACATAGACCTCCGTACAGTTTTCAAAATCTTTCTGTATTATACCTTCCATATGAGAGTATTTTACAACACCATGGACACTAGTCCGTGATGAAAATGTTCAAGGTAGTTTTTAGTCTTTTCGTTCACAAGGCATTCTGTAGGTGTTTCGAAAAATAGGTGAACCTCTCGATCGCCACTCAGATCGGATGAAGCATATTCTTTCACTAAGAATACGTTTGTACTCTGTTCAGTATAGCCTTGTAAATCAATTATGCGACACTCCCTGAGATCAAAAAGAAAGAAATAAACCTTTAATTAATTAATTAATTAATGATAGTTTATACGCTTTGGAATTAGGAAATGTTCCGTTATAAATTAAGTTAACATTATTTTCACCCTTGTTTATACCATCTATATCAGCCTGGGCGAACACTTCGGTATATTTTCTAGGGAGAAATACAGATAACACTTCAACACTATGTTTCATTTGTATATTAAGTAGAACACAGCGTCCATATTTGATTTCCATCAAAGGGAATGATAACTAGGCCCTTTTGATCAATTTCATCAGAATTGTAGTTAAGCCTTTAAAACCAGTGACGTCACTTTTAAAAACGTAAATGGCGGACCCTTGGGAATTTGAAAAAATGGTTTTATTCTAGTTACTACAATAAGGACCAACTACCACATTATGGCGACAGTGTTCAAGGACTGTCGTTTGGACTGTGGTTTGTAAATAATCCCCAAAAACTGTTTATTATTATATTATAAGACACGAGGAATGTCGACAAATGGTGAAACTATGTTATATTCTCGTCTCATATCCTGGAGCTATCTATAAATATAATAGTGAAAGTACTTGCTAACTTCAAGTGATCTTCGAAACCGATGTACTTCTTACCGATAATGAACAGTATGTATTATATACCAAGTTGATAATAATAATAATAATAATAATATTGGTAGTATCTTCCACATTATCATATTATAAACACACGGTCTTTGCTCATGTCAATATATTTACTATTTTCTAATTTGTTTGTGAGATGTAGGAATATAATGATAGGGTAAGGTCTAATTTTGATGGACCGGCGCAATGTTATAAAGTATAAGATTGCCTCGTTCGGTAATTGATAATGCGTACATTTTATGTATAGGTAACAAATTGAAAATAGTATTTAACTATTAATTTTATTTAGTTATTTTACATCTTAAGACAACTTCCAAAAGTTTTTTTTGGTTATGTGATTCGAGTAATAACATTGTTCATCCTCTTCTGTACAACGTTGGCTGTGGAAGAAAATATCCCGTGTCTGAAACACATAAAATCAACACGGTATTACCTTCGCGTTACGATATTGAAAATTAAATGGGAGTATAGGTTAATATTACTTACAGCTTGTTGAAGTGCGCTGAATATATTGCACATTCTAGTGCATTTCACACTCCAGAAGTTAAAATGACCCTCCTTAACCACGCTGCACCGGTGAAAATGCCTGCTCCCGTCACAGACCTCTTGATGGCGTCGGTCAGGGTGAGTATCCCGTTCGTCCGCCCAGTCCCGAAGAGAATGTCCGCAGGGCAATATTGGTGTTGCTTCCACATGTTCCTGGTTTGGACCTGTTACATCTTTATACACAACCCCGAACTTCACATCTCGGACAGGGCATCCCCATCCGTTGTGAAGTGTAATGTTAAGAAATTCGAACGGTTCCGGCGCTGGCGGTGTTTCCACGTCCGGGATGATAAACTCATTCGCCGAAGCAGCCTGAGCTACAACTTCGTCAGGTATTTCCTCCCACATCTGCTGCAGAAGTTCTTGTGATGATGTAAGTTCTTTCGATGCCATGATGATGAATTCTAGAATATTAAAATTCACAATTCTTGTTCCTTATATATACGAGAGGCCCTGCCTATCGCTCATGTTTCACGGTTGAGTAATTTAACGGTTGAGTAAACTTCTATTTTCTACCGAAGAAATAATTTAGTTTTCATAACGAATGAGGTGCACAAAGAAGACTTGCTCAATAAATGAAACACAGAGTGAAAGTGTTCTCGAGGATAATAATAATAATACATATTTGGGTTACCTTGTCCAACAACATTAATAGCCCGCGGAGGTGTCATTTACAGGGGCTATGTAAACCTTTCAGTACAGTATAAGGAAAAGAGACCAGGAATACATTAATTGATAACAAAAGGTAATGATATACCAACACGAATTATAGCATTTATTGTAAAAAACTAATAACTATTCAATCTTTAGTTTGAATTATACATTTAAACAAATAACCCATTTTCCCGGACACAATAAATGTTTATATCAACCACAGCCTGTGATATTTCCAAAACTATGTAGTTGAATAAGTGTAAGTTACAGTATGTGAAACCAAATGGAAGTTAACTTTCACGACGGAATAAAGTAGTGTAAGAGAAAAGATATGTGGTCTTTTTCTTTAAACAGAAATCAGAACAATCATTTAACCTTCTGAATGAAATTGCCGAGTTTTTAATTTCCTCGATCCGTATGCACAGCTTACGGCACATAACCTAACCTAACATAACATAACCTAACCTAACCTTTCCTAACCTATCCAAGCCTATGGACATAATTTAAAAATTTCATATCGCAATAATCTAACATAACCTAAACTAAATTTCCCATACTTATATTATTTGAGATATTAACTGAAACTTCGTCCAACATTTAAAGATGCCTACCTTATAAAACCTATTTAGTTTCCAAGTATCGCCTTTACATTTCGAAAACCAACACCTAAACATGCGCACTGGCACCGTATCGATTTTTAAATATCCCTAAGCACCATGCGTTACTTGTATAGTTTCAGACGGGGCTCCCGTCGCTACGTAGGTTTCTATCACTATCAATTTCCTCGATCCGTATGCGTTTACGCCACTTGTATTGCATGTTATTTTTGCACGATGATTATTTATATCACATTTAATTATATTATTATTTGAGATATTAACTGAAAATATTATGTATATACATTATTGAAGATTGATGTTATATTTCATCTGTCGTTTTAAAACTAAATTATTTATACAAGTCATGGTTGAAAACTGATAGCCCATGCTCACAGCTTCCCTCACCTTAACAACCACCCACGTACCGTACCGATCAATTGAAATGTTGAAAATATTACTAACTTGAACCTAATTATTTTGAAAATGTCTTCTTTCTACATTTCGTCGCTATGAAAACTAACTTTACGAGTACTCTCGATAACTGTTGCCTTTACATTTCGAAACCAACACCTAAACATGCGCACTGACACCTTATTGATTTTAAAATATCCCTCCTGTGGCTAACATATTTGATGAAATTTGGAAAATACCTTCTTTGTGCACTTCATTCGTTATGAAAACTACATTATTTATTAAAGTCATTACTAAAAACTGACACCATATTATTTACATAAATTTCTAACTCGTTAATTAAAGGAAACCAACTATCTATTTCTGCACACATGGTATTACGAAAACTAAATTATTTTACACAACTTGTGATTTAAAAAATGTATAATTTATTCAACTGTAGAACATATTACTAACTTGTACCTAATTAATTTGAAAATGTCTTCTTTGTGCACTTCATTCGCTATGACATTTAAATTATTTACACAAGTCATGTTGAAAACTGAAAGAAGATTTCTCTTACACTACTTTATTCCGTCGTGAAAGTTAACTTCCATTTGGTTTCACATACTGTAACATGCTTTTTTTTTTGCACGACGATTATTTATATCAAATTTAATTATATTATTCGAGATATTAACTGAAACCTCGTCCAACATTTAATGATGGTTACCTCATAAAACCTATTTAATTTAATTTCCAAGTATTGCCTTTACATTTCGAAACCAACACCTAAAGTATATATATATATATATATTTTTTTTTGCTATGCTGGTGTCGTAAGCTGTGCATACGGATCGAGGAAATTCTTTATCGCAAGTTGTGTTGTAAAACAAAAAAGCACCAGATGAATAACTCATATTTTCACACTGTTTATGTAAGTGATGCAAGACACAAAACCAGCATTAATTTCTTATACAGAAGGCGTACAATATTCAGTAATCTGTACACGTGTGAACGAATTTCGATATAAGTTATTTAAAGTAATAACTCGGTCTAGGTTTTATGTTTTATAAATTTCAGAAATATGTATATTGTATGTAAATAGAACTGTAATGAAGCAACATTTTACTTCTTCGGTATAAAAAATTGAAGTTTACAGCTTGTTAAATTACTGTAATTAATCAAAATCATCTCGTTTCAACCTCTAAGTATTGAAGGCTTGATGTCCTCGTATTTAACCTTTTAAGTTTTCGTTGGTAGACAAGCTTACCGAATGTTCAGATGTTCTGTGTGTACAGTCTATTTTTATATTGAGAGAAAGTCCTCTTTGCAGTGATACGTATTTAAACAGAGAGGTTGTGTTTGGAATAATATTCTCAGGGATTCTTCACTATTTTAGATCATTAAATATCAAATGTTAGTTATTCCATATTACAATCCTGGTTCCGGTAATAGGGTATCTAATCATATTGTTTTATTATAAAATACTTTAGCGTTTTACTTCAATTACTTACGTAGGGAAATAATGTAATTTCAGCTATGTAGCGATAACTTGAAAACGAAGTCGCAAAATCTACATTCTAATTTTTTTTCCATCCTGGAAGCTGACATGGAGTTTTGTTTTGTTTCGTGCACTATTAACACCAAGACAATTTCATTCAGAAGGTTAAATGATTGTTCTGCTTTCTGTTTAAAGAAAAAGACCACATATCTTTTCTCTTACACTACTTTATTCCGTCGTGAATGTTAACTTCCATTTGGTTTCACATACTGTAACTTACACTTATTCTGCTACATAGTTTTGGAAATATCACATGCTGTGGTTGATATAAACATTTATTGTGTCCGGGAAAATGGGTTATTTGTTTAAATGTCTAATTCAAACTAAAGATTGAATAGTTATTAGTTTTTTACAATAAATGCTATATTTCGTGTTGGTATATCATTACCTTTAGTTATCAATTAATGTATTCCTGGTCCCGCGGGCTATTGATGTTGTTGGACAAGGTAACCCAAATATGTATTATTATTATTATTATCCTCGAGAACACTTTCACTGTGTGTTTCATTTATTGAGCAAGTCTTCTTTGTGCACCTCATTCGTTATGAAAACTAAATTATTTCTTCGGTAGAAAATAGAAGTTTACTCAACCGTTAAATTACTCAACCATGAAACATGAGCGATAGGCAGGGCCTCTCGTATATATAAGGAACAAAAATTGTGAATTTTTAATATTATAGAATTCATCATCATGGCATCGAAAGAACTTACATCATCACAAGAACTTCTGCAGCAGATGAGGGAGGAAATACCTGACGAAGTTGTAGCTCAGGCTGCTTCGGCGAATGAGTTTATCATCCCGGACGTGGAAACACCGCCAGCGCCGGAACCGTTCGAATTTCTTAACATTACACTTCACAACGGATGGGGATGCCCTGTCCGAGATGTGAAGTTCGGGGTTGTGTATAAAGATGTAACAGGTCCAAACCAGGAACATGTGGAAGCAACACCAATATTGCCCTGCGGACATTCTCTTCGGGACTGGGCGGACGAACGGGATACTCACCCTGACCGACGCCATCAAGAGGTCTGTGACGTGAGCAGGCATTTTCACCGGTGCAGCGTGGTTAAGGAGGGTCATTTTAACGTCTGGAGTGTGAAATGCACTAGAATGTGCAACATATTCAGCGCACTTCAACAAGCTGTAAGTAATATTATCCTATACTCCCATTTAATTTTCAATATCGTAACGCGAAGGTAATACCGTGTTGATTTTATGTGTTTCAGACACGGGATGTTTTCTTCCACAGGCCATGTTGTACAGAAGAGGATGAACAATGTTATTACTCGAATCACATAACCAAAAAAACGTTTGGAAGTTGTCTTAAGATGTAAAATAACTTAATAAAATTAATAGTTAAATACTATTTTCATTTTGTTACCTATACATAAAATGTACGCATTATCAATTACCGAACGAGGCAATCTTATATTTATAACATTGCGCCGGTCAAACAAAATTAGACCTTACCCTATCATTATATTCCTACATCTCACAAACAAATTAGAAAATAGTAAATATATTGACAAGAGCAAAGACCGTGTGTTTATAATATGAAAATGTGGAAAATACCATTATTATTATTATTATTATTATTATTATTATTATTATTATTATTATTATTATCAACTTGGTATATAATACATACTGTTCATTATCGGTAAGAAGTACATCGGTTTCGAAGATCACTTGAAGTTAGCAAGTACTTTCACTATTATATTTATAGATAGCTCCAGGATATGAGACGAGAATATAACATAGTTTCACCATTTGTCAACCTTCCTCGTGTCTTATAATATAATAATAAACAGTTTTTGGGGATTATTTACAAACCTTCTGTCCGTGAACACTGTCGCCATAATGTGGTAGTTGGTCCTTATTGTAGTAACTAGAATAAAACCATTTTTTCAAATTCCCAAGGGTCCTCCATTTACTTTTTTAAAATTGACGTCACTGGTTTTAAAGGCTTAACTACAATTCTGATGAAATTGATCAAAAGGGCCTAATTATCATTTCCTTTGATGGAAATCAAATATGGACGCTGTGCTCTACTTAATATACAAATGAAACATAGTGTTGAAGTGTTATATGTATTTCTCCCTAGAAAATATACCGAAGTGTTCGCCCATGCTGATATAGATGGTATAAACAAGGGAGAAAATAATGTTAACTTAATTTATAACGGAACATTTCCTAATTCCAAAGCGTATAAACTATCATTAATTAATTAATTAATGGTTTGTTTCTTTCTTTTTGATCTCAGGGAGTGTCGCATAATTGATTTACAAGGCTATACTGAACAGAGTGCAAACGTATTCTTAGTGAAAGAATATGCTTCATCCGATCTGAGTGGCGATCGAGTGGTTCACCTATTATTCGAAACACCTACAGAATGCCTTGTGAACGAAAAGACTAAACACTACCTTGAACATTTTCATCATGGACTAGTGTCCATGGTGTTGTAAAATACTCTCATATGGAAGGTATAATACAGAAAGATTTTGAAAACTGTACGGAGGTCTATGTGAAGGAATGTTTTAAGAAGAAATTTTTAGAGAATATAGTTTCAAATGTAGAAATCATAGACCTTTTGGATTTTGACTGTCCTAGGTTGAAATGTCTTCCTAAACTTACACAAACATGTACTGTGCTCCAAAGCAGAGTACTACCCTGCGGGGTGCACTGCTGATTAGAGGGGCAAGAGGCGATATATTGCTCCGGTGGAGAAGGAGGTGAGGGGTACCATCACAGGTGGCTAGGCAGATTCTTATTGGTCGCCTGCATGCTTGCGCGCGCAACGGTCACATTCCTTGCATTCCTCACAGGGAAGTTCTTTGCTTTGGAGAACTATAGGTATCACACTTTCACTACAGCGATGTGTGCGTATCAGAATGTAATTAGTTTACGATCATGGATGTTGAAAAACATGTTTAGCTTTCTGTATAAATAGGACAAATTGTAAATAAAGATTCTTTTGTTGTTATGTTGAAAAACCAAAAACGGTGGTTCTAACTATCCTATTATTATCCTACGTTTTGAAAAATGTCCTTATCCTACTACCTTACTTGCATGAATCAGATTTTTTTTTTAAATATGCAATGAGTGTAGTTCACAAAACAGAATGGCGTTCGTAACATAAAGTCCTACTTTAATTTAACTATCCTGTAATTATTATTATTATTATTATTATTATTATTACTTACAAACATCAGGTAATAAAAAAACCTATTTCAGTTGAACTGCCCCGCTTTAATTAATAATAATAATAATATTATTATTAATATTCAGTCTAGGTAGGAGTGTTTGGTTTTAATATTCTCGAATTTAGAGCAGTGGTAAACAAATTATTATTATTATTATTATTATTATTATTATTATTATTATTATTGAGAACCTTTATCGTGATCCTACTATCATGAAACATAGGTTTTTTTTACATATGCAATGAGTGTAGCTATAATTATTATTATAATAATAATATTGTTATTATTATTATTATTACTTACGAAGATCACGTAATAAAAAAATAAACCTATATCAATTGAACTGTCCCGCTTTAATTAATAATAGTAATAATACCATTAATATACAATCTTGGTAGGAGTGTTTGCTTTTAATATTCTTGAATTTATTATTATTATCATCGTAACATAATGTCCTACTTTTAATTTAACTATCGTGTAATTATTATTATTATTATTATTATTATTATTGTTATTACTTAGAAAGATCAAGTAATAAAAAAAATTATTTCAGCTGAAGTGTCCCGCTTTACTCAATAATAATATACAATCTAGATAGGAGTGTTTGCTTTTTTTTAAAGCACTGGTAAACGAAGTGATGCATAATTCCTGAATTATTAATATTATTATTATTATTATTATTATTATTATTTCATTAGTAAAATAAAATCTATTTCAGATAACACTAGATATCACTAGTAGTGTATGCTTTAAAATATTCCTGAATTTAGAGCACAGGTAAACGAAATGATGTAAAATGCCGTACTTATTATTATTATCCGCAAACAGATATAAGCACATGAGGAACATACCTAAAATTATTATTATTATTATTATTATTATTATTATAGTAGTATAGTATGAGACTCCACCGTGAGTGGACGTGTTGTGTGTTCTCTCTGCTATAGTGGTGACCTACTTACTATTTCATTGACAGTGCTTCGATCTTCAATGGCGCCTAGTGCCGACCTGTGCCGTTTGTGCAACAAGGGATTTCAAGGAAGGCAAAAACATTTATACTGTAGTGGGAACTGTAAGGCCCGCTTTCATTTATCTTGTCTAAATATAACAGATATAGAGGCTACCCTCTACCACAAGGATGGTGAGAGCACCTACGGTTGTGGTAAGTGCACTCAATTAAGGAAAGCCCTCAGGAATGATGATACTCCTGTTAGATCTAGATCTAATTCAGTTCCTGATGAGAGTATATCTGCAGCTCATATTCACCCAGGGAGGTGTAACACCTTGGACAGCAAACTTGAAGCCATTATTGAGGCTAATAAATCTTCATCAGTAGCAGTGTCAGCTATTACTGAACTGCTGACAAAAATTCTCTCTGAGGTCTCCGACCTCAGAGAGAGGAAAACAAAAATCTACGGAAAGAGATCTATGGCCTCCGAGATCTCCTAAACGTATCTTCACCACGAGTCCAACAAGGAGCTAGTTCAAGTGGTACCAATATTCCCCAGCAGCTTAGTAAGAAAGTTGCAAATATCATCCAACCGGCTAAATACTCTGAAGTGGTGGCTGCCATCAATAGAGAAACTACCTCTGCCAACAGTGGAAGTGCTACCTATACCAGTAATGGTTCAGGTGGTGTTTCAGCTTCCTCAAGCGGCAGTGTCAAACTGCCAGTGCCCAATCGGGCCACTACAAGTGCCAGTTCCAGTGCCAGTGTGTCTAGTGCCATTAATTCTAACCTCGCAGTGCCCACCGCACTCAGTGCCCCGGAATCCGATAGAGGTGACACCAATTACGGCTTCACAGTTGTCTCTAAAAAACATAGGGTTAAGAAGGCCCCGCTAATAGGAGTTAGGAATTCTTCCTCACTACCAGTAGTTGCCAAACCAACTAAAGGTAAAGCCCTATTCGTGTCACGCTATGGTAACACTGTAAACGCGGAAGATATAGCAGAATCCTTACGTACCCAGGTAAATCTCAAAACATTTGCAGTAACAAGGCTGAAAACTAAATTTAATTCTTATGCTAGCTTTCATATTTCTGTTTGTGAGGAAGATTTCCCTCTTATTAATAATGTAGATATCTGGCCAAGAGGGGTGCTGTTTTTTTCCATTCCGTGGCCGCCTACAGGAGGAACAAATCGCGCCCACCAGTCTGGTATGTAGCCCTACAACGAAGTCGCAGGGTAAAACTCCTGAAAAAACTCCTGAAAAATCCAGTAGATCTTCCCCTAGGAAGATTATGGATACACTGCTAGCCAGAACATCTTCTAAAAGCAGCCTTGGAGGGGGCTCTCCTTAACCCTAAATGGCAAATAGTTGTGATTATATGGATCAGTCTATGTTTAGTAATAGCAATTTAGGCACTGAAATTTATTACCAAAATGTTCGTGGTTTAAGAACTAAATCCACGGACCTTTTCGACAATATTAACACAAATGAACCCATCATCATTTGTCTTACTGAAACATGGTTAAATGATGACCATTATGATCACAATTATTTTCCTGAAATATATCAGGTGTACAGATCTGATAGAAAATATACACTAGTTAGCCAAACTCGGGGAGGAGGGTCTTTAATTGCCATCAGCAACAGTGTCAGGCATAAACGTAGACCTGAATTAGAACAGACAGATGAATGTGTGTGGATTGAGTTAACTCTCAAAAATGCTCAGCCTATTTTAATTGGATGCCATTATTTTGCGCCCAATACGAGTATTGCTGCATTTCAGCAGTATTTTAATTTTCTCGAAAATAATTTAGATTGTAACAACTTTCAGGTCATTTTACTCGGTGATTTTAATATCCCTGGTTTCAATTGGCTGGCAGGTGTTGCACCTAACTTATATCACTATCATAAAATTAAAGGTGAAATTGTACACCAAACATGCTCTTTCCTAAATTTGTCTCAAATCAATGACACTGTCCCCAGTAAAAATTTATTAGACTTAGTTTTTACAAGTCTGGATGAGATCACTGTATCAATACCGGATTATGCACTGGTGAATATAGATAATTATCATCCCCCTATTGTTATGAATTTAATAAGCCAAGTGAGTGAAGGTACTCAGTTCCCAACAGAAAGTTTATGCTATCACAAAGGTGACTATTATAAACTATACAACACATTAGCTTCATCTGACTGGTCCGCAGTGTATAATCAAAAATCACCTGACACTGCTGTTGAAAATCTTGCATACTTAGTTAGTGACGCAATTAATAAGTCAATCCCTAAAACATTTGCTGTTAAACCAAAATATCCGGCTTGGTTTTCAAGAGAGCTTAAATTATATATAAGGAAAAAGAAACATTATCATCGACTTTTCAAAAAACACTCGACTGATTTGTATTATCAATGTTTCTCAGATTACCGAAGATTGGTAAAAGTAACTATAAAAATTGATAGACAAAAATGGTACAAATCAATCGATCAAGATTTAAGGTCAAACCCTGCTAAATTCTGGAGTTATGTTTCGAAGTTACGAAATAAAAATGATCCCGTATTGCATGTTAAAATGAACAATACCATTGTTTCAGAACCATCAAAGCTAGTGAATATTTTCGCAGAGCATTTTCAGATTATAAATACGCCCACTAATGCAGTACCGGGGCCCTATGCTCAAACTGTCACATCTGAATGCCTACATGTTCCAACTATCATAGATTCCGATGTCTTGGTAGCTATTCGACACTTGAAACCATCTAAGAGTTCGGGACTCGACCAGATACCAAGCTTTATTGTTAAGGGGTGTGCCCCAATACTGACACCTGTACTTACATATGTGTATAATCTTTCGCTGGAAACAGAAACTTTTCCTTCAATTTGGAAAATTTCTGCTATCAGACCGGTACATAAGAAAGGCAAAAGCAAAGAATTGGCAAACTTTAGGCCCATAGCCATATTAAATACATTTTCAAAAATTTTTGAAACCATCATTCATAAACATATTTCATTTTTCAGTAAAAATAAATTAAATGATTTCCAGCATGGTTTTACCAAGGACATGTCCACAGCAACCAATATTATCACTTTTCTCAATGACATACTTAAAGAAAATTGCTCACAATCGCAATCAGACGCCATATTTTTTGACCTGAGCAGAGCATTTGATGTAGTAAATCACGATCTTCTTGTTAAAAAATTGAGTAATTTAGGTCTACATAACAAGTATGTCAATTGGTTTTCAAGTTATTTAAGAAACAGATCTGCTCGAGTTAGAATATCTAACTATTTTTCTGAGCCTTTTTACATACCAGATGGTGTACCCCAGGGGTCAGTGTTGGGTCCCTTCTTGTTCTTAGTTTTTATTAACGACATATCTAATATGCTAACATGTAAGAAAATAGCATACGCAGACGACCTATGTATATGGAATAAAATATCTACGGCTTCGGACTGCAAATTACTGCAAAGGAATATCGATTACATACACCAGTGGTGTAAATCAAATTTAATGATAATTAACACCAGTAAGACCCAGAGCATGATATTTAGTAGAAAAACTAACCAAATAATATACAATTATCGTCTTGGCCAAAACATAATAGCACGTTCAGAAAATATAAAATACCTCGGAGTCTATCTTGACTCAAAATTATACCTTCATGTCCATATTGACCATATTTTCACACAGGCTTTAAAAACTCTTGGATTAGTTCGTTTAATTTCTTATAATTTAAAAAGCATAGAGTCATTAATTACTCTTTACAAATTTTTAATTCGCAGTGGCTTAGAATATTGCAGTGTTGCATATAACAGCATTACAGTATCTGACAGTAATAAGCTGGAACGAATACAAAGAAAATTTGTCTCCCTTATACGTAGTAAGTTTAACAGAAATCTGGACTACGATGATATACTTAAGTTATTAAATTTGGAAACATTATATAATAGGCGTGTTTCTGCAGATGCTAATTTCATAGCTAAAGTCTTTCGTGGGGAAATACATTGCAAATCAATTTTAGATAGCATAGGGCTATCTGTACCCCTTACACGAGGAACAAGAAATCGTACAATTTTTGCTGTACAACAACCGTATGCAATCCCTGTCAACAGAATGGCTATTGCTTGCAATGCCTTATTTAAAAATTTTGATATATTCCACAAGCAGTGATTATTATTATTATTATTTTTATTATTAATTGGTATTATTGTTATTATTATTACTATTATTATTGTTATTATTATTATTATATTCACACAAGACTGACAAGGATTCTTTCATTATTTTTTATAAAACAGCCATATGCTCTACCAGTTTACTGCTAACAAGAAATGTAATGACACAATCTTTAATTAAAGAATGCGACCTGCTTTCCTCAAATATAAACATATAAACTAGTGTCTGCATTGAATTACAAGTAAAGAATGTGATGACGAAACAAAGTTCAGTCTATTGACATAGCTCTGCTGACCGTACAATCAATCATGTTAAACTGCTGACTTGACAGTTAGGCAGTCAGATGTATTATCTTGTTATTCCTGTTGTATATGTAATACTATTATTATTGTACATAATTATCATCATAATTCATCAATGCCATTCCTGTATCATAATTCATTTTAATATTAGAAAGAAGCCTACTGTTTAAAATTTGTAAAAATTGTCTGTAGCTTCTATAAATAAATAATTGAAATTGAAATTATTATTATTATTATTATTATTATTATTATTATTAATATACGGATCACGTATTTAAACAAACAAACTAACGAAGAAAAAACCATTCTTTACAACAACATTAAAACAAACACAATATGAGGAAAATAGGTGTAGTTTTACTTTAAGATATTATTATTATTATTATAAAGGAAATGAAGTTCGGTAACTGAAATATTATTATTATTATTATTATTATTATTATTATTATTAAGGTGTTTAAACATCCATCATAAAGCAGGGAGTTAGCTCTTTAACATATGACTTGTGATTCAGGATTTTAATACTACGCCTGATTATTTAAAACATACAAACCTTATTGATATGTGTATCCGGAACAATATTAATTTGACACAGTTCTTGGTACAATCTGGAACCCCCCGACCTAGATAAATGGTATTTCTGCGAGAGAAAGTTTTTTCCTATAATAGACATCCTGTTGTATATTTTCCAACTCCGAATGTTAAATGTTATTCTAGCTATTTTAAATAATAATAATAATTATTCATTATGTGAGTATAAGCTTATTTATTATTTCTGTATCATCTTTCGCATAGGGCTTAAATAAATTCGTTTATCATTGGTCTTACAAACGTAACTAACATAATACCGTGCCCTTTCCACCGTCCTACGTAATCTCGACAGGATACCACGACTCGTTGATAAAAAGGCTTAACTATATTCCCATAACATCATGGAACGTCACTACAAGATGGAAAACGTTATCTTTCAGGTCCTATCTGCATATTCGTCTTTATGATAACACAGTTTTCCAAAAAGGGTAAAGCGTCCCCTTTGTAAAGGCGCCCCCTTTTGTAATTTCGACAGGATACCACGAGTTCCGGATAAAAAGGCTTACCTATATTCCTTATTTTCTTCATAGGGCCTAAATGAGATGTGCTGAAGGATCGGGCGTAGCATAGCAGGGATTTAACTCAAAAAAATGTTCGAAGCGAACATCAAAAGGGCGCATCTCGCTTTTTCGAATCGTGTCCTCTCACGTCATGTGCGTATCTTCCTTGTTAAAACGAATACAATGACGACTCTTTGGTCCTAAGGCCGTAATTACATGGGTCCTTATGACTAAAGAGTATCGTATTATCAAAGAGGAGTGTTCAACGAATAAAACGAATACCATGACGACGACTCCTTGGTCCTAAGGGCACAATTCGACTAGTATCGCTTTTGCATTCAGCTCCCCCATTCGCGCAGTACCGCTCCCGGATTGCGCAGCACCTTTATTACGATTGAGGCTTAACTACATGTCCTGGAGCATATGTCATACCATAGGACGAAAGGGCACATCGCGCGCTTTCGAACGACTCCCATGACGTCAGGCGTCGCCGGTACAAAGGGCACAACTCAGGCGTCGGGGGGTGGTTTCGACTTGAATCGCTTTTGCATTCAGCTCCCATAGTACACTCTTGCAGTACCGCTCCCGGATCAAAGGGCATTGCGCAACTATTACGATTGGGGCATAACTACATGTCCTGGAGACATGGGAACACCATAGGGTGAAAGGGCGCATCGCACGCTTTCAAACGACACCCATGACGTCATGTTCCAAAGAGCACAACTAGGGCGTCGGGGGCGGCGTCGGTTACGTAACAGACGTCGGGAACACCATAGGACGAAAGGGCACATCGCGCGCTTTCAAACGACACCCATGACGTCATGGCGTCGCCGGTACAAAGGGCACAACTCAGGCGTCGGGGGCGGCGTCGGAATCCGCCATTTTGCTTTATGCGCCCTCACAAACTACTCACGGAGTTCTGCTATCTGAGCACGTAATTATCCTGATGATGGCATGTAAAATATTTCTAAGTTCCACTTTAAATTCAATTTCAATTTAACAAACAAATTTTTTTGGAATTAAATTATTAATACTGCTTTGCTTATCTTCCTAATATTTATTCGCTTCGATCTCACTTTTGACTACCAATGTTGGGACCCCGAGCGGTTATGGATCGTTATAGATTGGTTTTAATTAAAAATGGCTAACTAATTTTTATAGCACTGCGTATTTATTCTGTATCTGTATCTGGTACCCTATGATCCCCAGGTGGGGCGAAGAGGCCTCCAATGGAGGTTTCATTACCTATACTAATTTTGATATGCTTATTTTCCGAGAGAGGGTAGAGGGACAGGTGGTAAGCCCATTGCCTCGCAACCCCCGAATGGAAACTAATTATTTCTTGGACGTGAAAGGGCCGAGAAATTTTGTCCAGAGGCTCTAATTTAGGCTTGGAGTTCTTTTACGTGCCATAAATCGACGACACGGGACCCCCAGCTTAAAGTCCCTCCCGGAGGACTCCGTGCCCAGATTTTTACGTCCTGATAACCCATCGACCGCGGCCGGGTTTGATCCCGCGCCCTGCGGATCTAGAGGTGGGCACGCTACCTCTAGACCACCGCGGCCGACGCGTATTTATTAGGTATGAGAAAATAAAGTCTTCCTGGACAATTTAACTAATATTTGATTTCATTCGCACTGTAAGTTTTCTCGATGCACTTCCACTTACCTTGTCATAGCTGTCAACAAAATAATGATTAGCAATATGACCCTTTAAATAATAAAATACTTCATTTTAATTATTTGTGGTTTATTAATAAGGAAAATTACAAATGCGAATTTATTCCTTTTAAAGTAATTAACTTTGTTTTTAATCTTAAAAACTACAAAGTTCTTTTAATTAAACTTTCAAATAACAGTTATTAAAATAATTAATTAATAAAATAATAAAAATATGTATCTACATAAAATGAAATGTAGTAGCCTACATGAAATCCAACAAATGGAAAATTTGTATTTTATCTACTAATACATATTGTGGCTAAAATGTAAAATAATATTTTAACAAACAAAGTTTGTTTACTTTATAACAATTAATATTTAACTAACAAAATGCTAAAAAATCCGATATTTCTTAATTACATAATATTTTGTATAACAATTTAATTTCTGATAAACTTTATCCTGGTTTTAACTTATTAAATAACAACAGTAACCAATGTTTGCAAAATGTTTAACTTCAAAATATGTTAACCTTTCGCTTTTCCGCGAAAACTATAATCTTCATATAAATTTCAACTCATGAAATTTATATGGCAAAAATAAACTTTTCTACTCTGTTTACAAGTTTTTAAATTATAAAATATATTCGTTTGCATATAAAAACACAAATTACGTTTATTCCTCTATAACGTATTAAAACTCATCAGCACACGCTGTGAAATAAACTTACTTAAACTTGTAATTTATTTACCTTAAATTTACCTTCATTTTCTATAAAATGAAAATCGTATTTTTGTACCTAAACCATTCGCTAAAGCAGCGAAAAACCTATCTTCGTAGAAATTTTAACACATAAAATTTATACGGAAAACAAGTGGCAAAATTATGGACTGTTGTGCTTAATTTTCTTTAAAATGAAAATCCTCAAAGTGTTCAAAATAAACTAATTATTTTGAATAATTTCTGTATAATAATTTTGCCGTTTCTTACTATTTCAAACAAAATAGTATTAATTACACAAAATAAAATGTTAATGTCGCCTTTATAATTTACATTCTGGGTGTGAATTATCTTCGTTATACTAACGGGAAAAAAACTAGCATTGACATGCTTGACAAAAGGCTAAACTTCAATATAAATTCTTTTACATGGAAACATGGGTTACTTAACCCGTTTTACTACAAATACATATTCACGCGGAGGATAAAGCCTACCCTCGTGATGATCATATTTTCATATGTTAATTTAAATCATGTAGAAAATATGAACATCGCTTCAAATATGTGTCTTGACTATTTGAATGTTATAACAATCTGAGCACAAAGTTCATACTTTTTGTAACTACTAAAAAATCTTTGAAAAGCGGTTAATCTTTAATTAACGTAAATATAGTGTTGAACTATATTTTTAGAGGCTGAAAATGACTTTACATCGTCATTTGACTTTAGCATTAGCTATCTCTTAGCGAGTTTATCTATCCATCGCATAGTGCTATGCGGACTATGCGGATTTCGTAGGAAACAAGGGAACCTTTATTTAACAATATAGGTTTTACTGAAAATGTGAGCATATGACTTTTACGTTCACTGTCTCTTAGCGAGTTTAACTGACCGTCGCAAAAATCTACTACACATCCGGATTTTTGCGGAACACTTAAGTAAAATTACTAATTTCAGTACTTACAGATTTTCATGTTCGTTGAACAGATCCATGTCTGACTCCATCTTGTCTCGAAGAACCACACAATGACAATAAATGATGATAATCTCCCTCAGACTCTCTTTTCATTTAGTATCTCCGATCGCGAATATTCTGCACGCTAATTATAAATGTCTCCAATCAAACATCACAGCTAAATTAAAAACAAGTGAATTAAATTTACCTTTGTCAGCTGGTGACATACGGATTGCCTATTGCTAGCCTTGAGGGGCTAAGAAAATGCAGAATTGCATTTCCCACAGGCAGTGCAGTGAAATTACACTGACTAGCTGATACTGCAGTTTCCATGAGATAAGGTTTCTCTCTTCCTGACTGTTGTATCTGAAATTCTAACTCCTTCATAACTTAAAGAAATACAATGCTAAATGAAATATTTTTATATATTTTAATTTCTTAAAGCCTCATTTCCCAGGACCCAACACTTTTATCTATTTCTGTTTTTTTAATTTGGCAATCTTTTTTTTTCTATTAGTTTTTTTATTACATCCATACAATTCTGCAGCTTTTTGTACTCTTCTTTAATGGGATGTATGGTATAGGCCTACCAATCTGTGTGTCAGGCTGTTGGATACTGCATGTATATGTGGTCTTGGGTTGTAACTATTTGCTTTGATATAATTGTCAGATTGTGTGTTCTATCTGAATGTACCAAATTCAAGCCAGTCTTCTATTCTTATTACTTTTAGTTCAAGGAAGTTCAGAATTGCTTCTGTTTCCACTGTGAACTGTATTGTAGGTTCTTGTAGATTTAGCAATTTTAGAGCATCTTAAATTAGTTTATATTTTACAATAGCGAATATATCATCCACATACATATTCCATACCTTAAATTTGTGTGAAAATGATTTTGTGATATGGCATTCAGAATAGCTAATGAACAGAAAAGGTGACAGAGGACTTTCCATAGCAAGTACAGATTTTTCTTGATTTGTTTTTCGATTGAAAGAAAAGATTGTCTGTTCTATGCTATTCATTTATAATTCCAGCTTCCAATTGATGGATTCCAGCCAGTTTCTTAAATAAGTTACAACTTTATCCTTAGGTACGCTGGGACACTAACCTGTCTTGCGGTAGAACCTGTCAATTAGTTCCTATGAATTTGTATGCTATGAGTACTGAACTTGAATAAAGAGTGGCATTCTTTGTGTAACCATTTAGCCAAAAAATAGGTGGGAGTGTTGATGTTTATTATCAGTCTCATTTTATTTCCTGATTTATGAATTTTGGGTACTCTTTAAATTCTTCCAAGAGTGGGGTTATGTGACTTAAGTAAGTATGTTTCACTTTCTGCTTTGAATTTACTACTTTTTAAGGCTTCATCCACTGATTTGAAACATGTATGTAATGGACTAGACTCCAGCTCCTTTAATTCCTTCTCTTTTAATACAGTAGTGAAATTTCTAAAGAAGCAAAATTATTAAAGTCAGTCAAAAAGCATTTATATTACAAAATTTAAAAACACATTAATGAAATTTGAAATACCTGAAGAAGACAACCTGTTCAAGAAGTTCATAAAAATCCACCAGGTGCGCATCAAGATCTTTTTGAGAAGGATTTCGCAGTTGACATTGTATTTGGAAAATGAGGAGGAAGTACCTTCTGGCTATACCATTTCGCACGAATTTGATGAGTTTTTTGTGATAATATACCAACCCTGGGGAACCCAACAAATGATTTCAGGTTTCTTCAAAGTCATATACTCGAGAAAATAAATGTATTGTCATTGTGATGGTTGTCACCATCATTGGACAAACATTTATGGCTTACTTGGCTATAACTAAAAATTCTGTGAATTACACTACATTTGTATAATTAGTTTAAAAAAATAATTAATAAATATTACTGAAAATTTATTTGAATCATTGTGACGGGCGTGACACAGTCAACTTATGTATATATATAAACCTGAATAAAAACATCGAAGGTTTTTACTTATATGTTCTTATTAATTATATTTAAATACAATATATAAAACAGACAATTGCAAGCATGAACATGCAATAAAAACAGCATTTTGTTACTTGAAAAATAATAGGGGGAACATTTAGTGAGATCACAATCTTGCATTTTATGTTACCAGTTCAGTGTTGTAATTATTTTCGTGATGGTATTAAATAACAACTTCCATGTAGAGTTGGATTACTCCCACAAAGTCTCTGGCCTTGAAGACTAACCCAGCCAGCGAGCTTCTCGTTACGTCTCGTTACCATGATGCGCGAATTTGCTGCGCGTAAGATCAGTAAGCTACCGCTGGGCAGAGAGTAAAGATCATGCTTCATGTTGGCAGTGGTAGAAAAGATTGTAATAGTTGAGTGCAGGGATAATGACACAGAGACAGACAACACGTGGAGTGGGATAACCAATCAGGGTGCAGCTACCTCCCCTACGCAGGAACTCTATGAACGGCGAGACTCGCTCCTAAGGTATATACGTAAAAACCCAGAGACTTTGTGGAGGTAATCCTACTCTAGTTGTGACATCTATGAAACTGACTGGTGCTCGATGAAACTGTTTAAAAAAATCAGAATAGAGAAGTTTCTGTTGACACATTACTTTTTTTCCAGTGATGTAGTTCAGTTCTAATCCATTGCTTTCCAAATAAATATCTTAGATCTCAGCATAAAAAATAATTCCCCTGTTAGTCTTTTTTCCGCTTTGTCCATGATTTTTAACAGGCAGGGTTACTTGTGTAAAGTTGTGAAATGAAATGTTCTTCCAGTACTAGTTACGGAGTTTTCATTGTCCACTACTCTAGAATTCTGAACTATTTGGGTGTCTGCTTCACAAACTTTTATTTAATTGCGATGGACCTGGTTATTCTTGTCACCAGGACTTTTGTGTGGTCTCTCGTACAAAAATAATATTGTTTAGCTATATTGAGACTGGATGACTGGTTTTCTATCTGTTTTCCTGCATTTGTTCGTATGTAGGCCTACTCATTTCATTGGCTGTTAGACGTATTGACTGAATTTCTTAGCAGTTCTAAGATACATGGTTACCAGTACAGAAATCAGGCACACTATTAGTTAGGCTATCATTTCTCACTTCTTTATTGGGGTACAATGTCGTGCTGCTGTTTGAGGCACTGCTCTACAAACCAGAAGGGCATAGGTTCAATTCCTGATGAAGTTGATGAGATCTTTCAATTGGGCTAAACCTTCTGCTGGCACTATGGTCCTGGGGTCAAGTCATCCTCTAACAGAAATGAGTCCCAGGTGCAGTTCTCTGATAAAGGCGGCCAGTGCATAAGACTGACAACCTTACCACCATCATGTGCTAAATGTCTAAAAATGCGGGAGCTTCAACCTTTAAACCCTAAAGGCCTTCATGGCCTCTATAGGGATCACTTTACCGTTTCCTCACTTCTTAACCGGCATTAAAACATTTGTGACATTTCCACCGGTCACCTATGTCGTCCATAGCCAAAGCTGGTAGATCGTAGTTTCTTTGTCTTTGCGAAGAAGTTAGATTCTCTTACCACGGAAGTCCAAGAGCCATTTAAAATATAGTATTAATGAAAACATATGATTTATCCAATCTCGGCATGAAACATTATTTCACTATTGCAATCACTGTATAAAAGCTGGAAGAGGTTATTTTCCATAAGTCACACCCGTCACATCAAAATTAAGCCAAAATCGTAGGTATTTGAAAATTATGTTTTAGGTGTGTCTTCAGTATTAAAATACTGTACAATGATTACATGGCTGTCTACCCAAACTGTTACATGTTTTCAGTGATGGGCGTGACAAGGATACGTTGAAAACTTATTTGATGAATATCTTCACTTAACTAGCCAACATGTTAAATCATACATTTCAGCGAACGAAAAAAGTACATATTTCAGTGGTTATTATTACATAGAAAACTTCCACTTCCTAGAATTATGTATCTACAGTGTGTCCCACGCAAGAGTTGGCCAGTGACGCGGCTTCCTGCGGCGCGGCGGGTACAGCTCCAACTCCCGAGCGATCGGGTGAAATATCTACGCTAATAATGCCGCGATGAGTGTAACGATTCAGGTTCTCACATTTACAGTTAAAATTACAATGAAAATAAACACATACCTCATCACAAGAGATGTTGGAAATGTCCTCCTCTTGTATTTTAGGAAATTTTCTTTCACGCGCGTAAGTTCATCTTCCGAGATAAAGTTAATTTCTCTTGTGATATTGCTTTTAAGTTCTTCTAATGTATGGGAAATTGACCTATACACTTTATTTTTCAAGTTCCCCCATAAATAATATTCACATACTGTTAGAAGAACTTAAAGGCAATATCACATAGGCCTAACACAAGAGAAATGAACTCTGTCTCGGAAGCTGAACTTATCCGCGTGAAAGAAAATTTGCTAAAATGGTGCCAGTATTGTGTGGATGCAAAAGGAGAACATTTCCAACATCTCTTGTGATGAGGAACATGGTTATTTTCATTGTAGTTTTAACTATAAATGTGAGAACCTGAATCGTTTCAACCATCGCGGCATTATTAGCGTAGATATTTCACCCGATCGCTCGGGAGTTGGAGCTGTGCCCGCCGGCCGCAGGAAGCCGCGTCACTGGCCAACTCTTGCGTGGGACACACTGTATTTTCAAACTCTATACAGGTAGTCTTTTCTCTATAATTTGGTATGTAACATGTCTGTGTCAAGTAAAAAAAAGATGTTACCACTTTCATAAGGAATGGCTCTCATACCAAAATAATTGTAAGCAGTGGCGGCTCGTCTATAGGTACTGTGGAACTGAAGCACTCCCTGTTTCCTGTTGATATTATCGATAACATTTAATATAATGAGTCCTTTTTTGACATGTTGGATGGATGGTCCTAAGCTTTCCACTGTGTATATACTTAAGAAAATTGGCTTTACCTTATTTAAAATCCAGTGGATGTCAGACTTTCAAAGATCCCTACGTTTCGACCTGGTCTTCCTCAGGCGAATACTGGATAACGTTATCGAGTACTTCCTCAGGCGAATACTGGATAACGTTATCCAGTATTCGCCTGAGGAAGACCTGGGGGTTCAGGTCGAAACGTAGCAATCTTTGAAAGTCTGACATCCACTGGATTTTAAATAAGGTACAGCCAATTTTCTTAAGTAGTCCTTTTTTCTTTAATTAATTCTTTATACTTTTACAACATATAACCCTTAAGCTTGATGTCAGTATCCATCCCCCAGTTTATGAAAAAGTTACAAAAATCCTTGTATGGAACTGTGCACTTCACAGTTCCAGCAGCGTGGTGTTTGTGTGCATGCACACATAGGAAGCTGCATGCGGGAGAGAGAGCACTGTCGCTGCCACAGGGCCGACCCTGGTCGGCAGGTGTGCTGGTGTTAAGGTAGTGTTTTTGCTCCGTGTTGTGCTTAAAAACCATGTACCATATTCTTGAATGTAATCAAGTGTAGAAGTAGATTATCTTGTTTCCAGCTGTTCTATTTTATTCATTTTTTTTGGTTCTTTTATTTAACAGAAAACTTTATCCATCGCAGATCAAGCTAGAAACTTGAAATTTGGCATACTTGATACTCTATAATGATGGAATCTATTGGGTCATCTCTGTCCCCATCCATCACCTTTATAGGGCCTCCACCTGTGCAAAACTTTGCCCGTTTGCTGGCCGCGAGTTCCTTCTTCCTTATTGTTTTAACCAACCTAACCTAACCCAACTGCCATTAAAGTAGGTCTACTTGCCACTACTTACCATAGAACAGAGGTGGATAAAAAATGATGTGCAAGAAGGACAGAAAAGAAAACGAAAACATAACATCGCCTGTACAAACGTGCATATTGTAATGTGTCCAGAACACTGGGATTATGCCTTGATCTTTTCACGCAAATTAAAATAAGAAGAATGGATTTCATTTCTAAATGAATAGATCAGGCTTGAACTGGAACAATTATGTTAAAGTAATTAGATAATATTTGATTTTGTTATTTTAGGATTTTATCGAGTTTCTGAATAAATTTTCTTGTTATCCTTGTTTGTTTCCTTTTACACAATTTTAAAACAAAGTTCCAAATAGTTTTCTCCTTATACCCTCAAAGACAACACACTGCATTCTTAAGGAGCTGGACCTAATTTATTGTGACAGCTTTTTACATAAGGTAACATTAAATTTAAGCGCTAGGTCTATATATACCGGTATATATAAAGTTTTGTCGCTCAATGGGAGGCCAATGAACAAATGTTCAAATAATTAAAATCAATATATTTACATATTAAAAAACTAAGGTGAAGTAAAGCACTATGTAGGCCTATGTTGTCAATAGCTGAAAGATAAATTATAATAAAATAATTGGGCCTTATAGGCTTACCAAACTTAATGTATGGAGTGTCTAATTAGAACTTCTTAGAGTTTTATATTGAATACACTATAATTGATAAAATCCAGATCATTAAATGCCTATAGTGTACAAGAGTGGTTCACAATGATAAAGCACAGAAGGAAAATACTTGCTGAGTAGAATTGAAGAGCGTTTTTTCAAAAGCCGATATCTACATGGATGGCTCAGTGCCAGAGGTGATTAAGTGCCATCAAGAAAAGTGCTAATATTTGTGTGTATTGACCAGCAAAGATAGTATTCTATCTAAGCCAAACATGACAAACAGCCTTGCTGTATCAGTTACAGACACAGTAATGGCTGCTAGTTATGTTTGGCGTAGATAAAATACGATCTTTGCTGGTCAATACACACAAATATTAGCACTTTTCTTGATGGCACTTAGTCACCTCTGGCACTGAGCCATCCATGTAGATATCGGCTTTTGAAAAAACGCTCTTCAATTACTTGATTTACAGCAATTATGATAGACTTTCCTATGATGGTAGCCAGTGTGTTGTGTAGGAGGTGGAAAGTCTATCATAGTTGCTGTAAATCAAGAAATTCTACTCAGCAAGTACTTTTCTTCTGTGTTTCATAATTGTGAACCAGACTCTTATACACCATAGGCATTTAATGATCTGGATATTATCAATTATAGTGTATTCAATATAAAACTCGAAAGAGTTATAATTAGACACTCCATACATTAAGTTTGGTGAACCTATAAGGCCCAATTATTTTATTATAATTTTATCTGTTAGCTATTGACAACATAGTGGTTTACTTCATCTTATTGTTTTTAATATGTACAGGTAGGGAAAAAAAGTGAACCTACTAAAATATCTAAGTTGCCGATATGAGCCACTGTGCATGCCTAGAACCCGCTAGGCAAGCTCAGTGGCTCATATTGGCAACTTAAATATTTTAGTAGGTCCTCTTTTTATTCCCCCTACCTGTACATATATTGATTTTAATTATTTGAACATGTGTTCATTGGCCTCCCATTGAGCTACACAACTTTCTCTATACATAAATAAATCTTTATTGTAGTAACAAGTGAGTAAATGAAATGTATTACAGCCATCAAAATCTAAATAAACTACTAATAACATCGAAATTAGTACTCTAATAACATGCTTAAATATTCAAGATCCATTGCCATAATTTTTCAAATTTGTTCCACATAAAATATTCTTATGCAAATATAAGTTTATGAGCAAAACTTCTAAACAGCAAATTTAATATCGAAGAATTCCTCTACTTTATATATACAGTTATTGATAAAGATTGTAATTATTTTTTAAGGTTGAGGCTGGTAACAGGCAAAGAAAGAGCATTATAAAATTTTATAGACATATAATAAAAGATTTTTTGAGTTTTGCTGTAATTGTACCTGGGTACTTCGGACAATTTCTATTTCTAGTTTGATAACTATGAGTTGAGCCCAACTCATAATAAAGATGGTTCTAATTCATATAAAGAAGGCTATGATAAATAAAAATGGTTGGTACTGTCATAATACCCACCTTAATAAAACTCGACCTACAGTGACCATGGAAAGGAGGCCCACATATTGATCTTACACATTTTGTTTTTCTTCATTAGCCTTATAACCGAAGACTATTGGCCCCATGATAGTGTACCATAGCTCAAATGACTATGTATTTGTACAAAATAAACTGTTCTGAGACCCTTCAAACTTACACACAGTCTTAACCTACGTATTACATAAACCCCTTTACAAACCTTGGATTGAATTCTCATAATACTTTTATGTATGATCCTCCCGGTTTATGTATTCATCTATCAAGAACCACAAAAAATTAACAGAGTTGTTCTCATTATCTACTTTGTGACTATTACTATTACTGCAGGTTAATACTAAATCTTGAATCTTTTCTGTATTTGTATTAAGGAAGTTAGCAGTACACCAATCACGGACAATATCTGAAACTGAATTTAACGTAGAGTCTAAAATGGCATTGTACGATTAAACACCACTTTTTGTAACTTTCCACATAGGTAAGGTTTTGAAAAGTGAGAAAGACTTCTCCCGAAAACCATAAAATCTTAATTTTTCTAGAAGAAGAGAGTGAGAAACAGTATCGAATGCTTTTGATAGGTCGTATAGTTTCACCCTAATACTTTCCTTGTTGTTCAACCCCAAGATACACTTTTGTATAAAAGAAACAGCTGCCTTCACTGCACGAAGTCCAGATCTGTAACCAAATTGAGAGTTGTTAAACAACTCATTTTGCTCAAAATACTCAACAATCTGATTATTCAGTACATTCTTTAAAAACACTTTAGAAACAACTGGAATCAGTGGAATTTTCAAGAGAGGACCTGTTGCCCTTTTTGAATATTGGTAACACTTTAACCACCTTAAATTCTTTAGGTTAAACATAATCAATAATGCAAGAATTTATGATGAGTCAGAGGTTCCTTTATAAAGCTTACCCCATACTTTAATGTAATTGAACTTAAGTTGTAAATGTCCTCGCTCTTCCTTGACTTCTACACTGTGAAAATAAAAGGCAGTATCAGGTTTTGTCAACTTATTTAAATAAAAACTTGAATCTCTAATGTTTGATAACAAAGGTACTTTACTTATAAGTTCATGAACTTTTTCATTAAAAAACCTGTTGAACTCAGAAGAACTTAGTTGATTAATACAATCTTGTTTGTTCATTTATGATAAATTGCTCTCCTTTCTGACTGTATTCCACATGGCCTTAGACTTGTTGTTACCATTATTTATTATGCTATCCTAGTTTCATGTACTAACCCATGTAGTTTCTTTTTGCAGTTCTCATAAATATCTCCAAGACTAATGTAATAATAATAAAAAGTTTACATTCTTCTTTAAGTTTATAAATTTCTTTACTTCTTACCCTATTATGTTTAGGTTGAGCAGGTTTATCTGTTAGGCCTACATACTTCAGAGGAAAAACCTTATTAGTTAAATGACACAGTTCAGATATAAAAATTTTAACTTTGTCTTCCATTGCATTTTGCCTATACATACGAGGTCTATTTTTTTAACCTCCGATGAGGTACAAAATGAAAACCACAGTGAAAATCAATACTTTTATTTGGAACATTTAGGTACACCTTCCAGCTACTTCTCTACATAGTCGCGCTCCGATTGAGGCATTTGTCTATGCGTGGTGCAACTTGCAAGTCATAGAAGCTTGCTGCCAGCGTATTGAGAAGGGTCTTCACGGCATTTTGAGGTGTAGAAAGCTGTCAGAATAAATTAGGTCCAGCTCTTTAAGAATAATATTAGAGGTATAAGGGAAAAAAAAACATTTGGAATAAGTTCACCCTCTTTGGCCACAATGAAATTTATCATAGGTAATCCCACGAGAATTGTTGAGTTCATCGATAGATTCGCAACTGAGCAGCAGCATCAAATTAATCTGATGAAACTCGTCAACTCGAGTTGGATTTATTAAGACTATTCCATGAATAAAAATGTAACGGTGGATTTATTAAGACTATTCCATGAATGAAAATGTAACGGATTATACAAATAACAATTACTTTCGTGCTTTGTTGTATAAAAACAAAACTGACAGCTGCTAGATCATGGTATACTATGAATCAACCATCCATGAATCGATTCGAGTTACCATGTTGTGACCAGTACTACCAATGGTGCATGTAAGACATAGTTAACTTCATTCAGGTAAGCTAACAGTAGGACAATAAAAGCGCACCAACTGGCTTGCACCGAATGGAAATTATGTTTTTAATAAATGTACATTTCTATTATTTCAATTTCCAAACAAGATGTGTTGATATAAAATAATCCGTTTTCGTGCTGCTTAATGGCAGAATGTCACGTATTAATCACTGCACATTGATGCTTACGTGTCCAGTAATGACAGACGATATTATCAGATAAAATAGCATCCTCACGATCGTGATTGGTCTATATCCAATGAATTGCTAAACGTCAATATCAAACACGTGGCATATAAGTGGAATAGTCAATTTAAAACAAAAGCTAAAATTTTTCTGGAGCAGCACAGCCACTAATTTTAACTATGAGCGGCCACTGATGGTATGTGAAGCATAAAAGTGTATAGTCAACTCATATAGTCAATTAAATTTATTATAGTTGCTTTACTGTGTAAGTTCCATAAAATCTTGATTATTAGCCTACATAAATTGTTGCACCATAGGCTATTTCATTCACAGAGACCGAAATGCCATAATTTCTTCATTTTCGTATTAAAAAAAGTAATAAGATTAATTCTATGGGTATTCACTGAATAATCACAATGAACGGGATTTTCACAGCATAAAGTGTGGACCTCTCGTGGATAGTTTCCCTCTTTCTCGGAATTGAATCATTGCTCGGAAATTTTGTAGGTCCAGCTGGAAATAAGACTGCATCATATGTGGCCGTTGTAACTCGCATATCTGGGACAACTCTGCAAGTAAAATGGATAAAGTTACACTAAATAAGTTAACTGCTAATCTCCTTTTCTGTCATCCCTGATGAAGAAAAAGTAGGCATAATAGCAGAAAAATTTGGTAAACGAGAAATGATTAGACGAAATAGAATTATCTGTATTTGATATAGCCTACTCGTGTACAGAATAGGACACCAAGTGCTGTTCGTCTCGAGAGTTTTGCTATAAGTAACTCCACTTGAGTTTAGGCAACATTTAGTTCCGTGCTACAATCTTTGCCGAAAGCACGTTCTTTAGTGCGGTGACATGGCATTGGAGAATAAGGAGGCGCAAAGCATCTTGGTCAATTACCTTATTCTTATTGTTCTCTTGGGCATATTATGGGTTCTCTATTTTGGTGTAAGTATGCATTTTCTGTTTATATGTCTACTTCAAAACTTTAGGTACGGTACTTGTATGTCCTTTGTGATTCCATTTCACAAATGATCTGGTTACTTAATACCTTTTAGTTGAAGAATTTAAGTAGTACTATAGCACAGCCAACTTCTTTACTTACGAGATGTGTGCTCACGTCACGGGCCGCAGTAAAAATATAATAAACATGAAATTAGTGCTTATTAAAATGCAGTGCACATTAATGAAAGCACTGTGTTAAGTGACAAGTTCACCAAAGTCTAAGTCCTGAAGATGGGCATCGGTAAGTCGGTTTCTTTTATCTTTTAAGATTTAACTTCCTTCATACTGGAAAATGTGGATTCACACAAGTACGTGCTTCCAAATATGCAAGCAATTCTTCAAAACTATCCATAAAAGCTATGAATATTTAAAATGTTATTAATTAGTTTTATCGTGGGCCACACAGAACGAGGTAGAGGGCCGCTAGTTGGCCATCCCTGCTATAGCTGATCATATAAAGAGCGTAGACATATTTTCTTGTCTCCTTTTATAACAGTCCCAGATTTTAGCAAGCTGTCCCAGTGTCCCGGGAACCTAAATATACCGGTTTTGAAGAATTGTTACACATTTTGTGCAATTCTTTGTTTTATTATACCGGATGTGCAACTATCCACCAGAGATACTAGTTTGCAGGCTTAGAGATTCTTACGGTAATATTTTGCCATGGATTAAGTTGGTTTCTATTGGTTCAGACTATTATTGCCTGACGTTGACTTGTGTCTACTAGTCCGATTGTAGTTTGGTTTCCTTCAATTTACAGTGAAGTTACCTAAAAGAAAACGTGTATAGCTGTATACAGTGATACACTGAATTTAGATTTTGCTTTTATAAGAAAAATTAAGGAAAGAAAATCAGGAGCTTCTAAAGCAAATGACTAGTTCTTAAAAGAATGACCGTACTTTGAATCATAAATATCCACATCTGATCTTCGGTGCTTTGTTGTTATTATTAGGGCAAGGCATTTAATAACCATAAAATGGTGAAAAATTCAAAATAAAACATGCATTTATGACCTAAAATAGTGAAAAAATGACCCGAAATAAAAAAAAGACCAATAAATTTACCATTATTACTTATATTTTTTTTAAAGTAATGAATTGCTAAAAACAATTTGTGACAGTGCGTTATATAGGAGTTTACATTTAAAAAAACAATTATTCTGTTACTAAAGAAGTAAGTAAATTTATACTACTTCGACTCCTTAAAGAAAAATAAATTCTTTCTGCACTGGCATGCCCATCAAATTGTCCCTACCAAATATGTGCCGTTTAAAAAGAAATAGAAAAATCTTTATTAGTACAAGACAAACTGTTGTGGTGTTTACAATAAACCTGAATTAAAATTAACTATGAACACTTGGCGTAGATTCTCAAATACAAAAATCCCTTTAGGCAGGGCTACAGGCTGGGGTAGATTTCGAAGTGCTTTTGGTTTAATTTATTGTTGCTGCGCAGCACTCTTCTTCTTTAGCCTTGGCATGACAAACCCGCAATAATAGCTGCAAAAAAGAGGAAAGAGCACTTTTTCAAACATTCAAAACTCGCCTTATATGAGAGCTATCGAGAAACTAGTTATTGATTTGTCAAGTACTCCTCAAGAGATTTTCAACGATATCCCACAAGACGTGATTTAAAAAATTTCGAATTTCCATCCCCCCACTCATACTCCCAAAACCCCCGAATCGTTGGTGTCACTGTGAACTCCATAGGGGTATTCTAATTTATTCAAACAAAGTTTCCCCTCTATACTTCATAGAGGCCGAGATATAAATTTTTAAAAATTTTAACCCCCTCCCCCGACCCCCTTGGGCCAATTTTTCACACTAATGAACTTGTCCGAACTATTGGACCTAGAAATAACATAATAACATTTGGTTAAAAAATCTTCAAAATTACAGCCGCTAGCGTGTAAAGAGAGATATATATATACACACACATACACACACACACACACACACAATTTTTGAACGCGCGGTGGTTTTGTACTTAGGGAGGCATGAAAACGTAAAGATATGAAAGAATTTTTTGAAAGTCATGACATGGTAGGCCTACTGATCCCAATAGGTAGATTTTTCTTCGAAATCTACCTAAAACAATTGTCTGTTGTCTGAAAGTAACGATTTGTACATGGGAAATCTCCTCTCTAGCGCTATTGAAAAATGACCTAAAATGCCGAAAATTACCTAAAAATGGCAAAAAATACCTATTTCATTCAAATGACGAAATATGCTAAATAAAGCAAAATAATGCAAAAACAAATTGCCCTAATTTAATCTTTTATTTCATGATACTCAAGGGCAAGATTGTCTGCTACGCGGACGACACTACGCTGATCAATGTAAAGGAAACCAGACAGGAACTCTCGGAAGCTATGACGCACTCTCTCGAGGAAGTTTCAACATGGTTCAGTGCAAACTATCTTCAATTAAATAAGGACAAGACACAATCAATAACGTTTTCCTTAAAGAAATTGCAATTTGAGGTGGATAGCGTCAAGATTTTAGGTATTATGGTCGATAATAAACTAACTTGGAGCACTCACATTGAACATGTTTGCTGCAGGCTGTCAAGAGTGTTATGTCTTTTAAGAAGACTGAAGAACTGCCTCCACAAAAGCTATGTAAGAGTGTGCTATCTTGCTTTTTTCCAAAGCTTAATACTTTATGGTCTTATTCTATGGGGTGCAGCTACAGATGTAAAACGTATTCTTTTGCTGCAGAAGAAGGCAGTAAGGTTACTTGCAGATGCTGATTATGACGCCCACTGCAAACCCTTATTCATAAATGAACGAATAATGACTGTTTATAGTTTATACACCTATGTATGCCTGGTGGATGTGAGGAAAGAACTTGACACCCTGCCCCGTAGATTTAATACTCACGAGCACAATACGAGAGGCAGTCGTATGCTTGACATCCCTCACACCAGATTGAGTAGGGTAAAAAACCATTACCTAAAACTGAATATGTTCAACACACTCCCGGACATGGCGTGGAATCTGCCTATTGCAAAGTTCAAAAAGTGCACATGGGGGCTCTTAGCAGCCACACCTTTATATGCCATCAACGAATTCTTTGAACTTTCAACTTCAAATGTAAATAGCTTTTATTGAATTAGTTCACTATTTTATAGTCTTAACACCTGACAATACCTATTGCATGTACAAATGTTTACAAGGTAAAAATATTATTATTATTATTATTATTATTATTATTATTATTATTATTATAATATTCAAGCTATCTTTTAACATTCACTTAAAAAAGATACAAAATCATCAAATGCCTTGCCCTAGTTATTATTATTATTCTAAAATAGTAAACATTGCAGTGCTTTATTCGCAGGGAAAATATACACTTTAATTATTTGCTGTTTTTCAAGTGGACCTGAATACTTTCAATTTCTTTGCATTCAGATTTGAGAAAACATTATAGTGAAGTATATATTTTAAGCCCATTATATTTCTTCTTCTTCTTATTATCATTATTATTATTATTATTGCTTCGCTTATTTATGCTTTGCCTTCTAATAGATCATATCGGATGTTCAGGACCATTAGGTTTATCAGTAGGCTCCTGCAATCATTTATCTACGTACACCTGCACATGATCTGTTATGACTTTTTGGCTCATACTCAGTTTAAATCATTATGATATTAGGTAACATAGCGACCTTGAGTTATGAAAAGTAAACATAGTCTAAAATCCGGCGTTTATATTTCCAAATGTGGAAAACTACAGGATTGGCATAAATGTGTATTATTTTATAAGCAAATTTCTAGTTTGTAGGTTTACACTAACTTTTTGACCTAATAATGTTCTGTTATCTATAATGCTAATAATTGTTAATAATTATTCTCATTTTGCTTACCGTTGCTCTTATTTGGAAAACGGAAAAAGCTTATATCACTATTCGTGTTGCAATAGTTGCAGTTGGGTGCAGAGCAATATCAACCGTCCTTTCTGTTAGGCCTACTAACATTTATTATGGTGATAATGATATGATATTGATAATATATTAATAATAAAAATAATAGTAATGAAAATTTACGAAATATGCCTGCTTTGGTTTAGTGGTTATTCTTATAGAATTTTGATGAGTCGTTACGCCACCAGCAGTCATATTTCACACAATTCGCAGACGTTTGCACTTCCACTCATTAAAAATATGCAGAATTCTGCAGAAAATTGAAATGTCATTTGAATCTTCATGTTCTCAGAGTATATTCATTCGTACGCATCTTATGGTATATTAGACCTAGTTTGGGACAGCGATGCAAATGTTATAATAATTTTAAATTACAAAGAAAGCTGTAAGGTTAATCTGTGGCAGTGATGGCAGACATTCATATAACATGAGATATAACAATAATTTAAGAATTAATTTATGTCTAAAAAGTACGACTAAAATAGCTTCAATGAAGTTGGCATTTATTTATACAATGCATCACCTCGGTATATCAAACATGTGGATGTGAATAAATTTAAAATCTTGGTTAAAAATATTTTGCTGGATTTTTGTGAGTACCAACTGGATGAATCTTTTGAGTCAGTTTCTAATTCATATTTTAGCAGCCTTACTAATAAAAGCTTCTTATATCTGCGTTGAACGATTGTTTGGTTGTTCTCCGCGCAAGTTCTACATTAGCCGTATTACCAATAAACGCAGAAAAACTGCCAAGGGTTACACCGGGTTTGTACATGAGACGTCATCAAACACGTCACGCTGGTCATGACGTTACCAGCCCCTGGCTATGAAGGACTGCTGAACGCCATCTGTCGGAGCCGTGAACAAACAGCAACACGTCGTCTGCCGAGATACAATCTAGCTTCAGTATATCATTATATTGTTTTCTGAAAGCTGTAATCATGGGTACAAGTCTGGAAATATGTCCCGCAAACAAGGAACACTGTTTATAATTCCGCAAAAGCAGCTCAGAATATGCATAGCCTCAAAATTCAATCTCAGACATCTACGAAACGACCGGCTGTTACGGATATCGGCCATCTTGATTATTTACGTCAAGCTTATACAAGGGGGCCAGGCTGTGTAAAGCGTTGCACACATTCGGGCTTATGCAAGGATTATTAGCACATTTTTGCTCCTCAGCTGTGTATATTCCTGGTATAAATGTTACAACTGGATTATTAGTAAGACCATAATGAATAGAATGAGAAAGTGTGATGACTCGGCCGCTAATACAATGGTAGGTATAGGGAGAGCGGCGGTCCACCGAAGCACTGGCAGCACCTTCGTTTGCGTTTCAACTTCTCAATGCTGCACATGATAGTTTGACATCTTATGATTAAACTCGCAATCTTTAATTAACCCTTGGTCCTATTTCTGTGAAATTTGTGCATAAATAATCTGCACAACACAGTCCTGATGGTTAAAACAGAGACTTAAAAAATGCGGACATAAATGTTTTCATTTCATTATATAAACATCACCAATTACACAAAATTCATGGAGGGTGAAACGGAATTTGACTATGCGACAATTTTTTTCATTTTTGTGTCCCGTAAAAACGTCAGGCGAGAAAGTTTTAGTGAAATATTTCAACTTTATTTTAAATTCAGTACCACCTTTATATCTTGAAAGGTTTACGAGTAATTGAGTGGTAATTATTCCGGGCGCTACAGCTGTCTGAATGATGTGGGACGATCGTGAAATGTTGAGGGTGATGCAAATTTGACTATGCGACATTTATTATGTTATTTTTGTGTCCGGAAAGAGATCAAGCCTGTAAGGTTTAGTGAAATATTTGGATCTTATTATAAATTGAGTACCACCTATATATCTATAATGGTTAACGAGTAATAGTAATTACTCTAAAGCTAAAGCTATCAGAATGGTATTGAGCTATTAGCAGGCATCTTTTCCATAAAATACCAGCAATAACGTAAAACGTTTTACATAATTTATTCGTGGACTCAATAATAATACTATATTAACTGACTACTTGTACCCATACTGCAAGATTGACCCGCTGGGGAAAAGGAGTGAATGAAGCTTCTTTCTAACTTAGTAAATCTCGACTACTTTTATTTATGCATTTATTTAATTATTTATCATATTTTCTGTTCACTTATGTTAGTAATTTTTATGTATAATTATCATAGCAAATGTCTTATTAGTTTAATATCTTGGTCCTTTTTTTAATAATATAATTTAACAACATAAGACGTACATCAGTTACAGCGAACGGCGAATGGTCGAGGGTTTGAGCAAATAGCGGGCTGTAGTTAAGGTAAGAGGATTTAATTTTTTTATGAAAAAATCAGGGAAAATGCTTTGAAATATTGTGTGATATATGTAGAATGCATTGCAAAACAATTTTTGCGTATGTACATCTTTATCGGATGTTGAGACGCCAATTTTAAAGATCACGCGCCCTATTTTTGTAGTGCTGCTTATGAAATTTTCCATGCCTTGCAATTCACAAACCATCCCTTAGTTTATATTATCTCTGTTCACATAATTTGTACACAGATCAACACTTTTGACCGTGTTTCACCTACATAACTTACCCCATACAGCCAGGAGAAAACTAATATTAATACAAATAATATTACTATTAATACAATATTAATACAAATTAATACTCAGTAATATTCTATACAATGTAATATTAATATTAATTTATAAAATATCCCTTAGCTGTTTTCTACCCTAATTATATGTTGTTATTTCTGTACAAATGTACATTCTTTAACAAATTCTCATCAAATTATACTAACATACCCTCTACCCTATTTTCTAGGCAACAAAATATTAGATCAAATCATCCCTTAGCTGTTTCATACCTATATTATATAATTGTTCATTGCTTGTGAACATCTTCGATTTTTGGAAAGATGTGGAATGAAATGTTACGGTCAAGCATCTTGCAATCTGAGAAATTACTGTTACACACGGCCATGTTTATTTATGGAGATTTGATCTTCCAAGACGTGTAAAGCAGCCCGAAAATTGACAAAAGTATCTAACAATTCAATTTAGATAAGGTGAGTCATTTTGAAATAGATTAATGTATTATTTTGTTTAAGAATGTTTGCAATTTTTCCTATACCGCCCGTAGTAATCTTGCTCCCGCGAATCTCAAGCAGAGTAACTGCTACCTAGCGGCGGAACCAGTGAACTACCGCAGTCATCACACTTTCTCCTCTATTCATTATGGTAAGACTGTAGATGTATAGTCGTATATCGTTACTTTATAATAATATAAGACACTATCGTGAAAACATTTATGTTACAGCAATACAACCTCATTAAAAGGCTATATAATTATATCTATTCCGTTACCGCTTAGTAAGAAGAACATTATAAATATTTACAAATTTAACAATCGGTGGGTAAATTAACTCGTTTCACTCCAATCTACTTGTACGATCAAGTCAGCTGTTTTCTCTCTTTAATCATGGCGAACTCCGGTCATGCTTAGGAAATCAGTTCTGCATTCTGACATCCTATACGACTTCCAAAGCCGACGTTTTTGTTTACCGGACTACAGACAACTTGCCGTCGAGAGGGCAGTTTAACTGTTTAAAATGTATTTCTTCATATGGATTGTGCAATATCAGAATATGATAGCTACCGGAAATGAACATTACTTCTTATTATGGCGAGTTCCACCGACCTTCGTTACGGCTGAAACGCGTCGTTTTCTCCTGTTTTTGTCATGTTTACGTTCCACCGAGCCTTGTTAGTCCATCACGCCCGTTAATACTCGCGTTAACAGAAATTCTTTGCGTTAAATGTCGCGTTTGCTTGAAAACAAGATGGCCGAAGGTGCATGACTGCTAGAATACGCAGTATTATCCACATTAAACAGTAAACCTAGTATATTAATACGTTAATTATAGTTTCTGAAGAATAACATGAATACAAGGGAGTGCTTCATTTGTTTCCTTTGCTAGCATAGAGCAGTCAGGTAGCCTAGCAGAATGTGACCCTCAGCATGAACACAAAAGCAAGATCTGGGGTTTTCTCAAATTCCACAAGACAAACTAGTTACTCAGACGAGAGGATCAGTTGATGCTGTAACATTGAAGCAGGCGAGTGGTTACAAAATAAAATGTTTGTTGCAGTTGCACAACATACAACAGTATTCTGAAATATTTCGCTCATAGTTACTCCCGGCCATCGAAAATGCCGCTGTGCATTTGTGATTTTCTAGCTTGTATTATTACTAGTAGGTTTACGATAGGTGAAATTGATTATTATATCGCTATTCGATTACTTCTTAATAAATTAAGAGTGCGCGGTGTTTATTGTTATTGAAGAAAAATTAGGCCTAAGTCAAATCGTTTTTTGAGTGTGTTATGTTTTTTATTCCCGTGTTTGTCCAGGAAAATGGCATTTTCTATCTCCTATGGCTACAAAATTAAGGTAAGAGCTACACTGTGCATTTATCACATTGTAATAGTTTGCAATAATTTTATGATATGGTATAATAAATTGTAATAATATTACACCAGCAGTAGGCATATAGCCTAGGCCCAATTCACATTTTATGTTTGATGCACGTTTGATACCAATCGCAGTCGAAAGGATTACAGGTTAGCTTAAAATAAATTATGATAAAGTTGTGATAGATTAATAGTGCGAGTGCAACATCATAAATTGTATAATGTACTGCATTAATAAAATAAATAATATGAATAACTGCGTTCTACTACTAATGTTTATTTTCTGTTGGCTACTGTGAAACATAGCAGCCAACGTTGCCAATGTAAAAATGACTTTCAACGGCGAAATAAAAACAATATAACATAAGATTTTTGCATCTCGATATATAAAAAAAAACAATACTCAACGTGTTTATAATTTTGAATGATGTGATATGAAAATTACTAGTCGTGCGCTCTCAGGGTTAACATTGTATGTTGGCAGTAGCGACAGTGAGTGTATGACATTGAGCTCTATTCATTGAGCTCTATTACATACTGGAGGTAGCACTGCATGATGAAAAATCGTGACGGCAGGGTTCGCGGTCCGCCATGAAAGTGAACGTATACTTTAGCTCCTATCCCGTATCTCCTTTTAACAAACTCATGTGAATTAATGGAATTATGAAGATGTATTGGCGTTTTTAAAAACTTTTATGAATGAAGCGTTTCAATATAAACTACTTGATGCTTTTTAAGTACACAACAAAACTAATTTCATATTGTAATGGTTTGGTAAAAATATTTCTTTAATCTAAATCAGACGTGAATGTGCATTGGTAAACAGTTGTAAACACTCGCATTTAAAAATTTAAAATAACTTCACATTAGGCCTACATATTGCGATATTATGCTTCATTTCTATATATAAAGAGAATAGGCAAAATCTGTGCTAAGTGCTTTGGAAATGCATAACCGTGACCTTCAACTTTACCGTTACTGTACTGGATACAATTCACATTATTTATTATTTTTTTAAATACTTCCTGTAGACTAGCGCAAAGGGAAGCCACTGAAATGAAATTTCAAAATACTTAAAGTCTTAATACTACTTAGAAGTTCCTTTTTCTTCAAATCTGAAATTAATTAGCCATGCTATTTATCTTCTTGTTCTTGCAACAGACAATCGTCTGTAACCTTTTGTTTTTTTCTCAATTCTGTTTTGATAGGAGATGGTGGGAGGTCATCTGTTTGTGTCTGTTTATCTATTTTCGTATAATTTTCAGCGAGGTTTTATAAAAAACTTCTGCTTCCTCTTATTTCTGCGATTAAAAACTAGCATGAAAAATTTAGGCCTACATGCATAAGAATACTAAGTTATATTTACATGACTGACATATTGCATAATTTATATTCCTACATGGTACCTAAGGTAGGCCTACTACTAACCACATTACGAACCACTTGTCTTTTTGGAACAATCATTTTTTGAAGATGTCCTGGAAAATTGAAGACTGGTGGTACAGCATCTCTTAGTAATTTTACGAGTGCACCAGACCTTGACATTATAGCAATGGTGTCTGCTGCTTAATGTACTGTTCGCTGTGGGTGACCAGTGCCGTTCCTAGGGCGGGGCGGTGCGCCCCGGGCCCCACTTACAATGGGGGCCCCTAGTGATGCCCCACCCTAATATAAAAATTAATGTTCCACCTCTTTTTTTGATCATCGGAATTTTTGTATTAAATACAAATATTGCATATTTGACGTGTTACCAATTACAAAAAATTGACTCCTATTATCAATATTTTGGTGTCCTGCTGTGAGAGGTTACTAGGAGATGCGTAGTTGGATACTGCGCTGAAATGCATCATTCAACTGATGAAAAATAGAACATGTCCTAATTTTTGTCATATTTAAACATGACCATTTTCCCATTTCATTACTTTTTAATTATGCACATATTTGTATTTTGCTAATTAGTTAACTTAATATTTTTGGACTAATATATGTTTGTATTTAATAAATAAATACATTAAATACTACATGAGTTCGCTCCCTTATTCTGGCTTTTATTTTTTCGTATAGCTTAGCCCATGGAGACGATCTGAAAGACAAAAAGGCTAGCCATAGAAAAAGAAGTTAAAAATAGTCGTGTTCGTAGCTTTTGCTGGGGGAAGGGGCTTAAGTCCACTTCCATTTCTCTGGAGCTCTGTGGAGCCATATGCCACGCAATATTTGACCATTTTGTCATGAAAAATAACAAAAACGCATTCATAAATATACGTTTACCATAGGAAGCACACTTCACCAATACGTACGGAGTAGCCAACTTAACAAAAAGTGAACGTCACGATTTATGCAGTTCCAAAGCACAGCTGTTGTGTATCCTGTTTATATATTGAGATCACTGGCTCTATTACATACTGGAGGTAGCACTGCATGATGAAAGATCGTGACGGCAGGGTTCGCGGTCCGCCCTGATAGTGAACGTATAGGGCACGTTTTAAAAGTTATCAGTAAATCCACCGGTGTAAAAGTGCGGTGAAAGTCCGGTGAATGTACGATGAACGTCATCCGCCATTTTTTTCATCTGATGAGCCGTTGAATTTACGAACGGGTTGATGGATTCCAGCGGGAATATTCGAATTGTATAATAATTATTGTATCATGGATTTGCTAGAAATGGAAATAATAATATATGATATGCAGAGAACTAATAACTGAGTGCTACCATTCTCATAAATAATATTTTGTGCATATTAAAATCCATAAGATATTGCATAGTTAAATACGGTACCTGACCTCATTATGGATAACCTGTGCTGTCAGTTTACAATACAATACAATAATGTTTTATTCTACCTGGCAGAGTTAAGGCCTTATCTTCCATTCAACCAGGGGGGGGAAAGGATACATACAACTTACAATATTACACAAAAGAAATAAAATAAGTTTTAATATGATCTGGTATCTGGTACCCTATGATCCCCAGGTGGGGCGAAGGGGCTTCCAATGGAGGTTTCATTACCTATACTAATTTTGATATGCTTATTTTCCGAGAGAGGGTAGAGGGACAGGTGGTAAGCCCATCGCCTCGCAACCCCCCTCTGGAAACTAAGTATTTCTTGGACGTGAAAGGGCCGAGAAATTTTGTCCAGAGGCTCTTGGAGTTCTTTTACGTGCCGTAAATCTACGACACGGGACCCCCAGCTTAAAGTCCCTCCCGGAGGACTCCGTGCCCAGGATTTTTACGTCCTGAAAAATCCATCGACCGCGACCGGGTTTGATCCCGCGCCCTGCGGATCTAGAGGCGGGCACGCTACCTCTAGACCACCGCGGCCGACTTTTAAGATGATAGGCCTACATTAATATTTAACTATTTACAATTGCATCAAAGACCCTTAAAACTAAAAGTAAAGTAATCAATAAATTATATTACGTTATGTGATCAATTAAAATACCATCTAATTGTAAACAGGGCCGTAGCAAGGTCCTTCTGCGCCCTTGGCGAGATTGACAAATCTGCGCCCTCCAATACTGGGGGTCTGAACAATCTTTTTTAATTTCTGTAAAATTGTTTATTATTTTAATATAAAAACATTGTTATCATCAAAGAAAACCTAAACCTCAATTTGAAAATGAACTAAGTGTTGGACTTTCAAGGTACTAAAACCTTATTTTCAGACGGTTGAACTACTTAAAAAAAGAATTAAATAATAAAATTTAGTATCAAAAGTAGATTACATATTGGGCCTACTAAAATGTTTAACACATTAATATAGGTAAAAGTATTTTTTTCGAATAGTTGAACCACTTTCATCTATATAATAACGTACATTTTAATTTTTGTCGTTATATCTTTCCATACTGTTCATGATTTATGTTATTCTCTGTCAATAAAAAACGTGTTAATTAAAGAACGTTGCATGACTGCTTTTTTGTTTCCAGACAATCGGCATAATACTACAGATAGTTCACGTGCAGTAATTCTTAATAACCTGAAAAATTTCTTCCATTAACGTGGAATTTTTTTGCTTTATAAATTGCACCAGTCTAAAAAAGGCGGGATTTTTCATGGTTAATTTTTCGCCCTCTCTGTACCTGCGCCCTTGGCGGGGGCCCATCTAGCCACCACCTAGCTACGGCCCTGATTATAAATATTAATCTGGCCTAATTAAAAATGTATGTCCATTCCATGTTTAGGAAATCATTTACATTACAGTATAAAATGCGTTTGATATGAGCCAGCTTTTTAGGACTTTCTGAAATTTGTTAGTAGGTACTTCAACAGCAGAAAGGGCAACTTATTAAAAATGTATATTGCTTATATAGATGACTGTCTACACATTTATTTAATCTGAACGACGGCAAATCTAATTTCAAATTGTTTCTAGTTCTGTGTTCGTGTATATAAAAGCGTTGTGTGAATTGTTGTAGGTTTTCTTTCACGTGTACTAAATTTATATAAATATAAAGACTAGGAACTGTGATTATTTTTAATTTGCGAAATATCAGGTAGATCTACACAACTATCTCGATGTTTTGCCCCTGCTAAAATTCTTATGGCTTTTTTGTGACATAGGAAGACCTTTATTGACCCTGAACTACTGCCCCATAACCGGATGCCATATAGGATATGTGGATGAAAAAACGAAAAATAAGCTGTTATTAACATATCTTGACTAACTGAGGCTTTTAGCTTACGGAGTAGAAAAATAAATAACTCGAGACAGCTTAGCAGTAACATTTGTTTCTTTGCTGGTCCCATGAAAGCTTATTATTCGATACATTTGGAATTAAGATATTTATGTTCCCTAGAGTATTTTTTCTTTCTTTTCTCGTATTCAAACAAAATAATCAACTCTTCACTTTCATTTTCGGAGGACTCGCACTCTGATGAAGAGCAGTTCGTTAACTTTCGCACGAAAATAAACTCAATGTATTAATGCTAGAGGCAAGTGTCGTCTGCTTCTCTGCTCCGCTATGTTTGTCATCTAACAAGCATCGTACTTTAAGTTCGGTGAGTCTGATTGCAATCGGTGACTTCCACCGGACTTTCACCGGTGAGTTTATGAACGGCCTGACGCTTCACCGGTGGATTGTCCGTTGACTTTACAAACGCCCTGGTGAAAGACCGATGGCACCGGTGGAATCAATCGATGACTTTAAAAACGTGCCCAATCTTTAGCTCACAGGTATAGAGGAATAGATCGGCAGCGTAAGGGGAGGGACTGAAGCCAACGCGTTCGCTGCGTCGCCATATTGCGATCACCAACAATCTGACGAAAGGAAGGGAAGCGGGTGCGGGAATCAAGTAAGAAATTATTTTTAAAGCTGTTTTAATTGGAATTTCACAATCCAGTAAATAAATTAATAAATACAGTTTTATTGTCATTCGGCCATTACAGCAGTAGACGTCACACTTATGTACTAACTTATAATAAAATCAGGTAAACTGATATAACAAAAGTGCCAAAGTGCATGTAGAACCTAATAGTCTTAAGTCTGTATACAGAAGATGTTTCTATAGGATTAATGTTAAGGTTGTCAATGTTAATTTATTGTCACATATCTTTTACATTTATTCAGCTTTGGCTGGTAAACTGGTGACTCGTCAATTTGAGCTTACTTGCTAAAGATTTATTGTTGCTGCGCAGCACTCTTCTTCTTTAGCCTTGGCATGACAAACCCGCAATATTAGCTGCAAAAAAGAGGAAAGAGCACTTTTTCAAACATTCAAAACTCGCCTTATATGAGAGCTATCGAGAAACTAGTTATTGATTTGTCAAGTACTCCTCAAGAGATTTTCAACGATACCCCACAAGACGTGGTTTCAAAAATTTCGAATTTCCATCCCCCCACTCATACTCCCAAAACCCCCGAATCGTTGGTGTCACTGTGAACTCCATAGGGGTATTCTAATTTATTCAAACAAAGTTTCCCCTCTATACTTCATAGAGGCCGAGATATAAATTTTTAAAAATTTTAACCCCCTCCCCCGACCCCCTTGGGCCAATTTTTCACACTAATGAACTTGTCCGAACTATTGGACCTAGAAATAACATAATAACATTTGGTTAAAAAATCTTCAAAATTACAGCCGCTAGCGTGTAAAGAGATATATATATATACCCACACATACACACACACACACAAAATTTTTGAACGCGCGGTGGTTTTGTACTTAGGGAGGCATGAAAACGTAAAGATATGAAAGAATTTTTTGAAAGTCATGACATGGTAGGCCTACTGATCCCAATAGGTAGATTTTTCTTCGAAATCTACCTAAAACAATTGTCTGTTGTCTGAAAGTAACGATTTGTACATGGGAAATCTCCTCTCTAGCGCCATTGAAAAATGACCTAAAATGCCGAAAATTACCTAAAAATGCCGAAAATTACCTAAAAATGGCAAAAAAGATCTATTTCATAAAAATGACGAAAAATGCTAAATAAAGCAAAATAATGCAAAAACAAATTGCCCTAACTTAATCTTTTATTTCATGATACTCATTTATATTCAAGCTAACTTTTAACATTCACTTAAAAAAGATGCACAATCATCAAATGCCTTGCCCTAGTTATTATTATTATTCTAAAATAGTAAACATTGTAGTGCTTTATTTGCAGGGAAAATATACACTTTAATTATTTGCTGTTTTTCAAGTGGACCTGAATACTTTCAATTTCTTTGCATTCAGATTTGAGAAAACATTATAGTGAAGTATATATTTTAAGCCCACTATATTTCTTATTATTATTATTATTATTATTATTATTGCTTCGCTTATTTATGCTTTGCCTTCTAATAGATCATATCGGATGTTCAGGACTATTAGGTTTATCAGTAGGCTCCTGCAATCATTTATCTACGTACACCTGCACATGATCTGTTATGACTTTTTGGCTCATATTCAGTTTAAATCATTATGATATTACACTAACTTTTTGACCTAATAATGTTCTGTTATCTATAATGCTAATAATTGTTAATAATTATTCTCATTTTGCTTACCGTTGCTCTTCTTTGGAAAACGGAAAAAGCTTATGTCTCTATTCGTGTTGCAATAGTTGCAGTTGGGTGCAGAGCATTATCGACCGTCCTTTCTGTTAGGCCTACTAACATTTATTATGGTGATGATGATGATGATGATGATAATGATATGATATTAATAATAAAAATAATATCAATGAAAATTTACGAAATATGCCTGCTTTAGTTTAGTGGTTATTCTTATAGAATTTTGATGAGTCGTTACGCCACCAGCAGTCATATTTCACACAATTCGCAGACGTTTGCACTTCCACTCATTAAAAATACGCAGAATTCTGCAGAAAATTGAAATGTCATTTGAATCTTCATGTTCTCAGAGTATATTTATTCGTACGCATCTAGTTTGGGACAACGATGCAAATGTTATAATAATTTTAAATTACAAAGAAAGCTGTAAGCTTAATTTATTTATACAATGCATCACCTCAGTATATCAAACATGTGGATGTGAACAAATTTAAAATCTTGGTTAAAAATATTTTGCTGGATTTTTGTGAGTACCAACTGGATGAATCTCTTGAGTCAGTTTCTAATTCATACTTTAGCAGCCTTACTAATAAAAGCTGCTTATATCTGCGTTGAACGATTGTTTGGTTGTTCTCCGCGCAAGTTAGCAGTATAACTGCCAAGGGTTACACCGGGTTTGTACATGAGACGTCATCAAACACGTCACGCTGGTCATGACGTTACTAGCCCCTGGCTATGAAGGACTGCTGAACGCCATCTGTCGGAGCCGTGAACAAACAGCAACACGTCGTCTGCCGAGATACAATCTAGCTTCAGTATTTCATTATATTGTTTTCTGACAGCTGTAATCATGGGTACAAGTCTGGAAATATGTCCCGCAAACAAGGAACAATGTTTATAGTTCCGCAAAAGCAGCTCATAATATGCATAGCCTCAAAATTCAATCTCAGACATCTACGAAACGACCGGCTGTTACGGATATCGGTCATCTTGATTATTTACGTCAAGCTTATACAAGGGGGCCAGGCTGTGTAAAGCGTTTCCTTCGGTAGATGACGCAGCGTTCGGGTGGTAGGCCAAGTCCCTCCAGGGATGTAGCGCCACGGAGTTTAGTTTAGTTTATTGTGGTGTATGCTCTAGGAGGGTTAATCTATGGGAACAGAATAATAACAACTCTGTTTCTGGTGTCGTGTTCGTGAGTATATATTGTTTAATGTTTAATGTTTACATGAGTTAGAAGCTCTAGGAAATATACACACCGTGTCCGGGAAAGACCTGACGAAAAAGAAATAATTATATATCAGAAACTATTACAGTTACTACCTCAGTATTTTCACAGTTAGAAAGACAAACTCAAAAAGTTTAGTTTTGTAGCATCCCGTAATGCGCATAAGCATGCACATTGTTGTTGCACGAGGAGAAACGAGAAAAAGCTTGTTCTGCGCAGCGTGTGTAGTCAGTCTTATTCTGAGAACTGGGAATGCAAGTTGTGCGTAGGCTACAACGTCGTTTCCAAACAGACAAAGGCCGAAATCCTCCCGCCCGAAACAGCATCCTTCATTGGCACAAGCAATTTCTGGAGATAGGTAATCTTGAGTCACAGCAGGGAAAGGCAAAGAAATCGTGCATAAACAACAATGACATTAAAAGGGTACGGGCTGCTTTTGTAAGAAGCCCGAGGAAATCCATTCGTGAGGCGGCAAGACAACTGCAAATGCCAAAATCCACAGTCCATGGGAGAGAAGGACCTACACCATGGCCACCAAGGTCACCTGACATGACCCCACTGGATTTCTTTCTCTGGGGGTTTGTGAAAAACAAAGTGTATCGCACGCCTTTGACTGATAATGCAGATTTGCGTGGCCGAATCTACGATGCACCGGAGATGCTTTCGCGTGTGTGGCACGAAATTGAGTATCGGGCCACAAATGGTACTCACATAGAGGCTTATTAAAACTCATCGTGTTTCTCTTTGTAACCGTGAAAACATCACGTCATTAAATGCAATAGTTTCAGATATACAGTGAGTCCCACGCAAGAGTTGGCCAATGACGCGGGTTTCTGCGTCGCGGCTGGCACAGCTCCAATTCCCGAGCGATCGGGTGAAATATCTACGCAAATAATGCCGCGGTCGGTGTAATGATTCAGGTTCTCACATTTACAGTTCAAATTACAATGAAAAAACCACGTACCTCATCACAAAAGATGTTGGAAATGTTCTTCTCTTGCATCCACACAATACTGGCACCTTTTTAGGAAATTTTCTTTCACGCTCATAAGTTCAGCTTCCGAGATAGAGTTAATTTCTGACTCTATTCCTCTATACCTGTGCTTTAGTTCCTATCCCGTATCTCCTTCTAACAAACTCATGCGTATTAATGGAATTATGAAGATGTATTGGGGTTTTTAAAACACTTTTATGAATGAAACGTTTCAATATAAACTACTTGATGCTTTTTCAGTACATAACAAAAGTAATTTCATATCGTAATGGTTTGGTAAAAATATTTCTTCAATCTGCATCAGGCGTGAATGTACACTTGTAAACAGTTGTAAACACTCGCATTTAAAAAAATTAAAATAACTTCACATTAAGCCTACATTTTGCGATATTATGCTTGATTTCGATATATAAAGAGATTAGGCAAAATCTGTGCTAAGTGATTTGGAAATGTATAAACCGTGACATTCAACTGTACCGTTACTGTACTGGATACAATTCACATTATTTATTTATCTAGTATGTGACTAAATATTATCCAACTTGATATTATACAGAACATAATTAATTGTAATATTACATAATTATCCTACTCATGTATCACAATTGTATAATACTAATTACATAAAAAATTAATATTGATATATTGATTCCTTTTCAACATCTTTCCAATTCTAACCTTCCCACACTAGTGCATAAGGTGGAAAAAATAACTCTATATAAGAATATGTTTTGTTTTTTAGATCTTTGTTCTTTGCTTCTAATATTCAAAGGGAATTTCTCACTCATATGTCTTTTTTTTGGCATTACCATCTAGATTAAGGTTTCAGTTGTTTGCAGCATATCCCCGGAAAACTCCGAAAACCACGGACATCCGGAGAAAATGACTTCGTTTTAATTTTTTTAATCTTTGTTCTTTGCTTCTAGTATTCAAAGGGAATTGGTGAATCATATGTTTTTGTGTTGGTATTGCCATCTAGATTAAGGTTTCAATTGTTTGCCCCTTACCAATTACAGCATATCCCCGGAAAACCACGTATATACGGAGAAAATGACTATGTTTTATTTTTTAAATCTTTGTTTTTTGCTTCTAATATTCAAAGGGAATTTCTGACTCATGTGTCTTTTTGTTGGCATTACCATCTAGATTAAGGTTTCAGTTGTTCGCCCCCTCATCAATTACAGCATATCCCCGGAAAACTCCGAAAACCACGGAAATCCGGAGAAAATGACTTCGTTTTAATTTTTTTAAATCTTTGTTCTTTGCTTCTAGTATTCAAAAGGAATTGGTGAATCATACGTTTTTGTGTTGGAATTGCCATCTAGATTAAGGTTTCAGTCGTTTGCCCCTTACCAATTACAGCATATCCCCGGAAAACCACGTATATACGGAGAAAATGACTGTTTTATTTTTTAAATCTTTGTTCTTTGCTCCTAATATGCCCAGGGAATTTCTGATTCTTATTGTTTTGTTGGTATTGCCGTCTAGATTAAGGTTTCAGTTGTTTTCCCCTCATGAATTATAGCATATCTCCAGAAAACTCCTAAAACCACGGAAATCCGGAAAAATTGACTTAAAAAAATTCTTTAAAATCCCTGTTCTTTTCTCCTAATATTCCCAGGGAATTTCTGACTCACATGTTTTTTGTTGGTATTGCCATCTAGTTTAACGTTTCAGTTGTTTGCCCGTTATCAATTACAGCATATCCGCATAAACCCTGAAAACCACGGAGATCCGGAGAAAATTGCTTAATTTTCTTAAATCGTAGTTCTTTGCTCCTAATGTTCAAAGAGAATTTGTGACTCATGCTTTTGTGCTGATAATTGCCATCTAGATTAAGGGATCAGTTGTTTTTCCCTTATCAATTACATCATATCTCCGGAAAACTCCGAAAACCACTAAAATCCGGAGAAAATGAGTTTGTTTTAATTCTTTAAAAATCTTTGCTCTTTGATACTAATATTCCCAGGGAATTTCTGAACCACATAATTTTGATTGCTGTTGCCATATAATTTAAGGTTTCAGTTGTTTTCCCCTTACCAATTACAGCATGACAAAAAATACTGGAAAAAATCCTGAATCTGAAGGGAAGAAAGCCATTAAAAACCTGGCAGATCTCCCTTCATATTCTAATTTGACATCTGTGAATGACAATTTATCTTGCCAAACCTTCCACAGTCACTCCCAAACTTTCTTGACTGAAGTTAGAGAAGGGACATTGGGTAATACAGCACAATTTTGGATTGGTAATATGGACAAAGTGTAATTGATTTTCAGATTTCAGCGAGCAACTAAAGAAAACAGCTTTGACTTACACTTGTCATGTTTAGAAGATATGATTCCCCTTTTCTTTGCATGTGAGAATCACAATATTATGGCAGATATCTCGTAGTCCACATACTCACCCTTTTCAATCCGGAAGGACACACCTAAAGCTGAAGAATTACTTCAAAATAACGGTTTCAGTGACTGTAGATCACAAGTTCGGAGTTCTAGAAAATCTGCAAATTTCCGTGGTTTTCCGGGTTTTACGGGGATTTACTGTAATTGATAACGGACAATGCCAACAAAAAATATTTAAGTCAGAAATTCCAATATGTAAGTCAGAAATTCCCTGGGAACATTAGGATCAAAGAACAATGATTAAAAAAATGAAAATGAACTCTTTTCTGCGGATTTTCGTGGTTTTCGGAGTTTTCCGGGGATATGCTGTAATTGATAAGGAGCAAACAACTGAAACCTTAATGTAGATTGCAGTATCAATACAAAGGCATATGAGTCACCAATTCCATTTGAATACTAGGAGCAAATAACTAAGATAAAAAAATTAAAACAAAGTTACTTTCCCCGGGTTTCCGTGGTTTTCGGAGTTTTCTGGGGATTTGCTGTAATTGATTAGGGGGAAACAATTGAAACCTTAATCTAGATGGCAATACCAATGCAAAACCATATGAATCACCATCCCTTTGAATACTAGGAGCAAAGAACTAAGATATCCTTAATCTAGATGGCAATACCAATACAAAACATATGAGTCACCAGTTCCCTTTGAATACTAGGAGCAAAGAACTAAGATAAAAAAAATTAAAACAAAGTCATTTTTCCGGATTTCCGTGGTTTTTCTAGTTTTATGGGGATATGCTGTAATTGACAAGAGGCAAACAACTGAAACCTTAATCTAGATGGCAATCATCATCATCATCATCATCCTGACACGTAGTCCTGTAAGAACTGTTACGTCTACAAAAAATTTTCCGTCCATCTTTTTGGAGGGCGACCATCTAGATGGCAATACCAACACAAAATCATACGAGTCACCAATTCCCTGTGAATACTAGGGGCAAAGAACTAAGATTAAGACAAAAATTATACAAAGTAATTTTCTCCGGGTTTCCGTGGTTTTCGGAGTTTTCTGGGGATTTGCTGTAATTGATAAGGGACAAACAACTGAAACCTTAATCTGGATGGCAATACCAACAACAAAAAAGTCAGAGATTCCCCTTTGATTATTAGAAGCAAAGAGCAAAGATTTAAAAAATAAAACATTGTCATTTTCTCCGTATATACGTGGTTTTCCGGCAATATGTTGTAATTGGTAAGAGGAAAACAACTGAAACCTTAAACTATATGGCAATACCAACCAAAAATATGTGAGTCAGAAATTCCCTGGGGATATTAGGAGCAAAGAACAAAGGAAAATTAAAACAAACTTTTTCTCTGGATTTCCGTAGTTTTCCGGGTAAATGTTGTAATTGATAAGGGGCAAACAGCTAAAGACTTAAACTAGATGGCAATACGAACAAAAAATATCCGAGTCAGAAATTCCCTGGGCATATTACGAGCAAAGAAAAAAAAATTAAAACAAACTCATTTTCTCAGGATTTCCTTAGTTTTCCGGGCTTTCCGGGTAAATGCTGTAATTGATAAGGGGCAAACAACTAAAAACTGATTCTTGATGACAATACCAACATAAAATATACGAGTCGGAAATTCCCACGGGGGAGATGGGGGGTATACAGTAGCCAACGCTCTAAATATTCCACCTGTGCTCAATTAATAAAAAATTGTATAATTATTATATTGCTATTACATAAATTATTTAAGAAAACATCATGGGATAAAAGCATTATACATAAATTGTAATATACATTATTTGTCTATAAAACATTAACTTATGTGTGTGCAATATAAGAGTCAAAATTATAACAATTAAATGACATATTTTAATAATTGGCTTATATTTTAATAATTGTAAGTCATTCTAATTGTTAGCATTTTGACTCATACAGTGTACACACATAAATTAATGTTTTTAGACAAGTAATGTATATTATATATATATTGAAGCCGTTCGGAATGTCTTACCCCTTAATGGACGCAACACACACAACACCTGAGACCATTTATGACTAATTACACGATAACTACAAATATCACGGATAAACCAATCACGCCATCAGCAATACAGTGACAGGACCTACAAGATGACATATAACATGTGACTATCAATAAATTATTTCATATCAAAATTCAATTATAATTAATTACACGAAGTAATTATCATCGTACAGACAGAAGATTCATATCAAAAGATTCGGAAAATTTCATACTATAAGAATATGCGTATAAAATTTATACCAGACTCATGACTTAGGACTTATTAAGCAATTACTGAAAGACCGGATGTCTAATCACTTTGTATGCGACAGGTAGACGCTAGCCACTTATGTCAGAATTGACAAATGGATTTTATGGGAAGAAACTCAGTTTAACGGACATTTTAGCTAGGGACAAGACTACCACACCATTCAAGCTGACGAATAAGAGGCTGCAAAACAAATAGGCATAAGAAATGGACCAATGAAATAATATTAAGGAGAGGAATTTATGAAATCAAGTAAGGGAAAATGAACGACGAAAACTGTCTGTTCTATCTGGGAAGCGCTGCCGAAAAGGCGTAAAATGTGAATTTCTCCGCGCCGTAAACAAATAGAGTGTTAAGTTTTGATACAAGTTTTAAAGATTATTGTTGCGCGTAATAATTGAACATATAAGTATTTATCTTATCTGTGAAGAGAGGCAAAATAGACGTAAACTGCGAATCTCTCCGCGCCGTATTAAAGAAATAGAGGAAGTTTGGGATACAAGTTTTATTCATCGTCAGGGCGCGTAATCATTGAGTGTAAGTCGTCGTACATAAATATCAACAGTGTAATAAATTGAATATAGAAGTTTACGTAGACATTTCCGGTATTTAAAGTACAAGTCAGCGTATATAAATATAGGCGTTGCCATCATTGTAAGTACCGGTCGGCATAAGAAATATTAAGGTCGCAAGAAATGAGATAGGCCTACAAGTGTGTATAAGAATAACTTTTCCGTGATTGAGATAATAATAGACTCCTTTGTGCAACGAAACCAGAGTATCGCTTATAAAGAAAAGTAGTTAAAGTACTAAATAAACACACATATTCATGAATTTGGTGTTATAACATTTCTCCCCGCATCATAACCTGTGATTCCAGTTATCCACGAAAGGGATAAGAGTTCTCACTGCCGCTGAGCAAGTACTAGCTAGGGTTGTCCGTGACCATTTTCGTAAAAGGAACTGATCGGAAAATACAAATTTATCTACATTAATGTAGGTTGGCGCCTATCCGATCGGTGAAGTGCTAACGCACCCTATTTACGAGAGTGGAAAGACAGACGGGCATTATATATATATATATATATATATATATATATATATATGTCTAAAAACATTCTACTTGTCAACAGGAGTAAAATATTTACTAAGACTTAAAGAATATTTCTTTATTATTAGCTTTGAAGGATATCAGTTTATTTAACTTCAAAGCTATTAATAAATGTTGATTAGGGAAGTACATAAGAAAAGACCTACTAATTAAGTTATTGAAACCAAGGTTATTATGTAAATGTAGTTATATTCTGTATTAAATGTATTTCAGTTAGAATCTACATTTAATATTAATAAAGATGTGTCGGAGATACGTAAGTAGTAGTACAATGTAATTAATGAGAAAAGAACTATTAGGGTGATTAATAAATAATCTTCATTTAGGGTTAGGGAAGGAATAAGAACACTGGGCAACAAAAAAGGAACTTTTTTTTGTCTCAGAAAGAAAAATATGTGATTCTGATAGCATTTCTTCTCCTGAATTCAAATATGATATCGGTTTTTCTCCATCACGCAAGGTTTCCGAGAGACAGGCATTTATAATTTCAAACACTTTAATATTTTCTACATTCTTAAATACACAATATCCGAACATTCGGACTCACCTAGAAAGTAAGAAATGACGATTTTCTGCTATATTTCGCCTGTAGAGCATCCCTCTTGATGATCCAACAATAATCGGCCAGCATATTAGGATTCCATTTGCCTTGATATCTCTTTTCTAAGCTGAAATCTCCTGATGAAAGCGTTCCCCGTGCTCATCGCTCACTGCGCCAAGATTTTCCGGGAAGAAATCTAGGTGCGAGTGCAGGAAGTGAATTTTTAAGGACATATTACAGCCCAAATTTTTATAAGATGTTATAAGATCATTGACAATATCACGGTAATTTTCCGCCTTTCGATTTCCCAAAAAACTGTGAGTTACTTTTTTGAATGCTTGCCAAGCTGCTTTCTCCAGTGGATTCAATAGTTCCTCAAACTTCTCATCATGCATTAGTGATCGTATTTGTGGACCCACAAATATCCCGTCTTTAATTTTTGCTTCACTAATTTTAGGAAACTTCTGTTTTAAGTACATGAAACCAGGAGTATTGCCCATGGCTCTCACAAAATTCTTCATCAATCCTAGTTTGATATGTAAGGGAGGTAGATACACATTTTTAGGATTACACAATGCGTCATGTTTCACATTTTTCTGTCCAGGAATGAATGATTCGCGTTTAGGCCATTATTTTCTGATGTAATGGTTTTTTCTGTCCCTACTATCCCAAAGACACAAAAAGCAACAGTACTTTGAGTAACCAAGCTGCAGACCAAGAATAAGTGCAATTACCTTCAAATCACCACAAATATTCCATTCATACACTGCATATTGAAGCTTTGCCAATATAAATTGAAAGTTTTCATATGTTTCTTTCATACTAGCTGAGTGAGCCACAGGTATTGATGGGAATTTATTTCCGTTATGCAGAAGCACTGCTTTTAAACTTGCTTTGGAGGAATCAATGAACAAGCAAAATTCTGTTGGGTTATGTTCAATACCAAATGTCTCCATAAGAGAAGAAATGTCATTACAAAACACTAAGCCATTTTCTTCAGAAAAATAGCCTTTAAATTGAGAATGACGACTACGATAAGTACATATCTTTGTATTCTTTTGAAGAAGAATCCATCCTTTTAGCCGGGAGCCGAGCATTTCAGACTGGTTTTTGGATAATTTTAAATCTCGTATGAGATCGTTAAGATCTTCTTGAGTCAATAAATGAGGCTCAGATGAACAGCTTTGTTCAAAAGTTGTATCACCAAAATCTGTTTCTTCTTCTTCCTTACTTCCATCGGAATCTGAGCTCTCTTCATCTAATGTCACATGTTCTGGAGGCTTTGGTATGGGCAATTCTTCGCTGTGTGGAACTGGTCTCATTGCAGATTGCAAGTCAGGGTGCACCACTGTATGTTTTGATTTTGACGTAATCCCTTTAATGTTTGTTAAGCAGAAATAACAGTCAGAGGAGTGATCTTTGGGTTCCCTCCAAATCATAGGGATAGCAAATGGCATGTGGCATGTGCCATTCTTCCATGCAGTGAGAAGCCTACTATACGATAAACAACAGATATGTGGGGCTTGGTCCCCCACTTTACACCCAAAAAAAAGTTCATAACACTGTTTTACTAATGGAGTAAGGTTTTGCATTTGGGACTTGAGCGTCACTTCACCATATATATAACAAAAGTTGTTAGGATGATTTAAACAAGCTCTAGGCATTTTGTAACTAACAACAAATTAAAAGAAATAAATTTGTAAATATGTACCGGTAATATACAATATACAATAATCCAGACAAAATTCACTCACAATTACGTGTTTACTGGTTCACTGCTCTCTCACAACTGACATCGTTGTAATGAATGCATGCATGATCATGTTTGTGCCTGTCTGTACAGTCTGAACTTGCACAACAGTAGCAACGGTACCATTTGAGTTAGCTCATTTGGTTCCATCACATTTACAATGCTCTAGGAGTTTTTATTTTACAATGGACAAATGGCCGTTTATTAAAAAAAAAATTTAAATCCATTAATTGAAATTGAAATTTAAAAAAAACTGTGGGTGATGGAGAAATTCCGAATACATATTTGAAAACATGATAAAAAAACTGCATTAAGTACAACTATTGATACTCATGAGACAAAAATCATGTTGACCAGTGTAATTCATTGGCAAGTTAGTACTTTGCGACTTACCCTGCTCCCCTTTCCAATCTCCACTCGCCTGGTCGATTCCCCGCCTGGCTGCTTCCCGCGTGCTTGCCTGCTCCGCTTCCCCGCAACGCATACCTTCATGCCTGTAGCCGTTCCTCAACGCCGGTAATGCATAATTGCAATTGATATGTCACCTAATATTTCACAATAAAGAAAGCCCCTTGCACCTCTACATAATATTCCATAATTATAAAAACGACCCTTCCAACAAAACAGGCTATATCACAATACCAAAGATACCCTTGTACCATACATAATATTTCATAATTATAAGAAACGCCGTATTTTTACATAAAATGTGGCTTAATTGATGCAGGAAAATTCCCTTGTACCAACACTACTTATAAAAACCGATTCTTGCGATAAAACTCACGAAATCCCCCTAACATAACTCTAATATACGAAAGCTTCCTTTAGTGCTCAACATTCACTCGTGGCGTAGTGGTCAAGACTCCTAGCTATAATGCTAGGGGTCCCGGGTTTGAATCCCGGTCGATCCAAAATTTACTATTAGGTATAGGTCTCAAATAGGTAGGTAGGGTGAAGAGAAGGTGAGACGAAGAGAGGAAGGAGAAGGGAAAGGAAGAGAAGATAATAAAGAAGGAATAAATTATTTTTTTCTGTTTCATCAGTTGCTTAAGAGATGCCGCTACCATCACTACTAGTAGTTCAAATGCCGCCGCTATGGGAGGGATTGAGAGTAGGACACGCGTGTCGACACGCGTACAGAGCGCAGATTGGGACGGCATTTGAGGTGTTCGCGTATCGACACGCAGACAGTTCGCCACGATCCGTCTCCTGTCGGTTTTTTCGGCGAACACAAAGGGTTTCTGATTTCATATTGGGACGTGTTTCGCTCCGTCCGTGTGTCGACACGCGTGTCATTTTCCTCCTGCATAAATTTGTTAATCATGGTGTGGTCTGAGGAAAAGGCACCCCAGATGATAGACGTTTATAAATCGAAACCTTTACTATGGAATCCAAATCACAAGGACCACTTCAGGAAAAATTTGAAGGAGGATGCCTGGAGGGAAATAGGAATTCAAATGAATGAGACTGCGGAGGAATGCAAGAAGAAGATGGTAAATCTGCTTTCAGCTAACCGGCGTGAAAAAATGAAAATAAACGCCAGCAAAGGTACAGGAAAAGGTAACTTATATAATATAAATAGTGAAATTGTTACACACTTTTCAATTCTTGCCTAAAAATGGTTTTGTTTCGATATTTGCCGTAAACATTTTTTGTAATTGAGGAGTATTCTTTTCAAAACTCGTTTTCTTCAAATATTGACAATGTTAGTATAGGCTAAGACCGCCGGCGTGGTCTTGTGGTTAGCGTCGCTGACTGCAGATCTTTCGGCCCGGGTTCGATCCCCGGTACCTCCTCGGATTTTTCTGAGGTAGGGAGGTCTGGTAGAGCAGTAGCGGCTCCACCATTAACGGCCGTGGGTGACGGCATGCTGACTACATGCCCCCAATTCTCCCATATGTCTGTGGTAGATTACGCAGCGGTCGGGTGGTAGGCCAAATCCCTCCAGGGATGCAGTGCCGCGGAGTTTAGTTTTTTTTAGTATTGGCTAAATCTAAACCTACTGTAAATCGCTTATTTAAAATAGCCCTTCTTCTAGCAGAACAGTTTTGCAAAATTCGGTTTATTCCAATGACTGATGGAAACGCGTGTTGTGCCATACGCATGTTGTTTTGATTTGGAACACCTGCAACAATAACATCCGGCAGCTGTGCACACAATGTTTATACAAAGTTCAATAATAATAATAATCAGGGCCCGGATTCTGATGACCTAATATTATTTGAAAAATGACCTATAAAATAACCCTAAATTTTAAAGAAAATGATTTAATAATTATAAAAAAATGACCTAAAACCGATATTATATTTATAAAAAATTATTATTGTACATACAAAGTTTTAGACTAATGTTTTCATAATTGTAAAAGCTGTAAGTAACTGTAATGGTGTGAATGTTCTTTTCTCTCGGAAATTTATACTGGCACTCAGGCACTGGCCAGTCAAACTTCGACATTTCCTTTTGCGGTCTGCCGGATTATATTATTGTTTATTGAGGGTAATCAGTAGTGTTTACTCTCAAATCCAAGCAGAGCCAAGTCAAAACAATAGTAATATAATACAAAATTTTGGCGTTCTTTGATTCTCATCTCCGACTGAGACATGACAACACTTTTCCTTCTTGCATTAAACAAACAACACTTCAAAGAGAGAACCGCTAGCGACGAAAAAAGTTAATACACTCAATGTAAATGCATGAAAATGACTAAATAAGGAAGCAAATGACACGAAAATGACTAAATAATGACGTAAAATTGAAATAAATGCCATAAAAATATAAAATTGCATAAAATGACAAAAATAAAATGACCTAATAAAAATATATTTCTATAATCTAGAGTCCATGATTAGGATTTATCTACAAGTTGGCAATGCCTATGCAGCATCAATAAAAAGATATGTCAATGACAATAGGCAGTTCCTCAGCAAGCTATTGGAATATTATCTATCTTATGGAACCCAAAGGTTCATTGCCGCGCTTACCTGAGTCCGCCATTCAACCCTATTCTGTGCTAACTCCATCCAATCATCCCTAGCAAATCCTACTTCCCTTAAATCCATTTTAAGATTGTTCTCCCACCTACGTCTAGGTCTTCTGCGTGGTCTTTTCTCTTCGGGTATCCCAGTCAATACTTTTGAGATATGTAATAATAATAATAATAATAATAATAATAATAATAATAATAATAATAATAATAATAATAAATAAATAAAAAAATAATATCGACAATAATAATATCATTATTATTATTATATTATTATTATTATTGTTATTAATTTCATTATTATTATTGAGTTAAATTTTAATACAAAGATGTTGTGGGGCTATTGTCATGTTGATGGGCTGTGATATGATTTGATATGATATGAAGACATGATTGCTAGTACATGCGTGGTGGGTGAAAAATCACTGCTGGTGGTTCGCAGTATGTTCGTCGCTTTCCTATGGATAATTTCAACGAACTGTTCGCGTGTCGAACAGACAGAGCGGAACGCGAAGGAGCGCAAATGTATACGCAGCTTAAGAAAGGGGGTAAACCACCGAGTGATAATAGTGATGAAAATATTAGGAATTTTATAATTTACTTATTTTTTATAATTGATAGAATTTGATTAATTGTGGAGATTTGAAATAACTTAGTAATTGAAATAATTGTATAGGTTAGTAAAACATAAATTGAGAAGTATAGTCATCAATAATTATTCCCGATGGATATTGCAGTTAAATTTCAACCAGTGTGATTAATGGATGAGTAAGTAAGAATTTTTCGAATGGAAATTTGATTATAACCACCAATAGCACCAGTAGTAATAGATAGTATGATAATAATGAACATGAAAGAGTTTATAGTTAAGGAATATGAAATAAGGGATAGCGGAGCAATTTTTTGAATTGTTATTAAAATGAAACAATTACTTCATTCTAATCCCTCTATAACTCCTGGGAATCATCAATGAAAAGGTGAGGCTCCACTTTTTATTAATAACGGGGCTGACAAAATAATATTTGTTAAAGGTATATTGTTTAGAGAGAAAAGGTTTTCCAGAAATCCTTTTATCAAAATGAGAAATAATAATCTTACTGAAGCGAATGCTTGGATAAGGAAGAATTTAAGGGATGCTTCAGTTGTGAAGATATTATTTTTGTGTTTGATATAATAGGAATAAATGATAGTAAATTAATTTCTAAACCTATTCAAGCTCCTAACCAGGAATTAGAGGAAATTGTAATAAGTAGTCCTAGCAAGAGTATTAGAAAAAAAAAAGGATTTTTGGGGAATTATTGGGCATTAGAGAAGAGAGGTTCTTCCTCTATAAATGGGGTATGGACACATTAGCTTTATTTAGCTTACTTTTCTAATATTATACATTTTGGTGTAGGGTGCATTTTGTAGTCTTTTTAATTGTTATTATTTTGACTCTTATATTGCACACACATAAGTTAATGTTTTATAGACAAGTAATGTATATTACAATTTATGTATAAGGCTTTTATCCCATGATGTTTTCTAAATAATTTATATATATAAGGATTTTATCCCATTATTACTTAAATAATTTATATAATAGCAATAGAATAATTATACAATTATTGTATTAATTGAGCACAGGTGTAATATTGAGTATATTGGAAAAATATTTTTAATAATTTAGCTACAAATACATAGATTGTTATATTTTCCTTATCTGATGTTTTAAAATCGGTCTAAAACTGTTTTTAAAGCCATATATAAATGAAAACACAATGCCAATGTATTTTTTATGTGTATTGGTGTTGGAACTACTACATCGTTGCATATATGACGTTGGCTGCGCGTGCTTTGTAGTCTGTTGTGGAGGGGGACAAAAACGTGTGTGAATGTGTGATTCCCTGTGTTGGCCTGCTGTCACATGTAAGCGGTGTCTCACGTTGCTTTGATGACTAGTAGTTCAGACTGTGTAGACTGTAGACTGTGTAAAGTAATTCCAGCAGTGGCGGCTCTTCGGGTTAGGCAGGGTAGGCTCTATGCATACATCTTTTTTTTTTTTATTCAAAAAGTTTTCCAACTGGCATTTTGATATACCCTATACCATTTAATATTTTATTTCGTAATACAGTGAACAGCTCCCTTTATATTACGTGTGAAATAATTCAATTCACTAGCCCACAGTACTTTGAAATGCCCGCCCAGACAGTGTCCCTGCTTCACTTCGTTTGAATGACGTCACGAGGTAGGCAGATTTTTAAAGTGCCTGTCTTCCTGAGTTCTGAGGTGGCAAGCCATGCCCACTCTGCCCAGCTCATGCATAAACTGCCCTGGCCAGTCAATACAAATTCTTCCTACCCCATCTAGGAAATGTTCCGAACCTAGCCGATATCTTTATGGAGACTAAACCGTGCGTTTTTTTTAAAAGGAACGTAACTCTGCTGCAGCGAGATTGAAGCATTTCTAGATTCCTTTTAAGAAAGAACGCACGAAACTTTCTGAAACTAGCCTATAACTCACAAGGGCTCAGTGCTTTAAGTTTGAGCGTAGAAAAGTTTGCTTTTATGAAATTTAAAATCAATGTTTTGAAAGTGATTTCTGTAAGTAAGTTTGTTGTAGTTTAAGTTTAATGTTCATTATGACTGACTGTTCTCTCGTCTTGACGATATAGAAAAGCGACAGATTTTGGACAATGTTCAACACATCCCTACGTTTAACACGGTTGTACATTGAGTTGGTAAGAAAATTGTTGAATCGTGTTATCATTCACACAGGAAGTATCTTAAAACCAATCTCTATTGCTGGCCCTGCCTTTTGTTTTCAATTACGGAAGGTGCATTGCAATAAATAAGGATATTTTAATGTGAAAAACTTATGAAAAACTATAAAACATGGAATGTCAAAAGATCAAATAGGCAATTCCGTAAGTCGTGAAAGATTGAAAAAAATTAATCCTGTATCTGAATTGCTGTCAGAGCATTTAGGAACAAAGCTTTAAAACAAGAAAGTGGAGAAAGACAAATAATGAGAAGACCGATGTCACGGCATTGTTAGGTAAGTAGGAACTACCCATTCCGTTCCGAGTTGCTACTAAAACCGCGGGAATTTCAAAGAGTTCACAACTTGCGTCTTTATACTAAAAGCACAAATCAACTCTGAACATATGATAAGCCAATAGAATGTTACGCAACCTGCGGCGCTGACGACTCAGCAGTGTGCAGCTGTCTCTGTGTAAGAGGAACAAGCATTCATTGTTTTAAGGTATTTTATTATTTTTAAATAAGCGTCTTACAGGTATGGGATTTGAACAGTCGGCTTCCAAATAAATTCAGCTATCCAATGGTAATTTCAGAAAATACCTAAGTGGTGTGGTTTTGTCACTGACGTCACCGTAGGAGCCGCAGGTGCCGCTGACGTCACGGCAGGAGCCACTGACGTCATCAAATATGGCGGCGCTTCCGGTTCCTATTGTAAATGGCGGCGATTCCGGTTTCTATTGCAAATGGCGGCCCTCGCGCGAAATTCAAAATCAAAATGTCGGTAAATTTGAAAATTGTATATTAGAAAATCAAAATGGTTATGTTTCCGGTTCCTATTTAAAATTGCGGACCAAGCGCGATATTCATAATCAAAATGGCGGTAAATTTGAAAATGGTATATTACAAAATCAAAATGATTGTGTTTCCGGTTCCTATTTCAAATAGCGGACCAAGCTCGAAATTCAAAATCAAAATGGCGGTAAATTTGAAAATTGAATATTACAAAATTAAAATGGTTGTTTTTCCTGTTCCTATTTCAAATAGCGGACCAAGCGCAAAATTCATAATCAAAATGGCGGTAAATTTGAAAGCTGCTAATTTAATATGGCGTCGTTTCCGGTTCCTATTGCAAATGGTAGACCAAGTGCTCAGTTTAAAATTGTATATTGGTAGAAGGCGGGAGATTTGAAAATTGTGGAAAATTTGGAAATTGTATATTGGTAGATGGCTTGCGATCTGAAAATTCAAAATGGCGGACCCAGCGCACGATTGAAAATGATGGGAGGTGGGAATTTTGAAAATGGTTATTTCAAAATGACGAAATGTGGAGAAAATTCAAGATGTTGGCTAGCGTAAGATTTTAAATTGTATATCATTTCTAAATCCGATTTCACATTGTGCAAGACTTCCATTTAGATGTTATGTTACAGTAGTAAACTGTTTGCATCATCACCATAACAGGAAGCGATCAAGGTCAAGCGTCAGCATATTTCGCTCGCTCGCGTGTGGAGTTACATCTGGTGTATGTTATATCCAACACTTTGTTTTGCATTTCTCACTACAGCTTACGTACGTGGTCACATGGTTCAATATGTCGGATGGTGCTCAATTTAAAAATTACAAATGTTTGGAGGTGTGGGAAATTTAAAAATTACAAATGGTAGATGGCAGGTGATTTGAAAATTCAAGATGGTCGAATGCGTACGATATTACAATTACAAATGACGGAAGGTGGGAAATTTAAAATTTGTACATTGGTAGAAAGTGGGCTGCTGACGTCATAATTCAATATGGCGGAACCATAACCTACCTCAATGATGGGATGGGAGGGGAAGGTGGGATACTTACGTCATAAGTCAATATGGCGTATTTCAACTGATGGGATGGGTCACATGAATGTTGGGATGCTTACGTCATAATTCAAAATGACGGATTTCAACTTTAAGCCGTTTTTGCACGGAAGCATTACAGACGCGACCGAAAGTGCGTCTCACATTACAGCTGAATCAGCAAATTCTTTATGTATGACTTCATAACTACAGACTTATTCAAACTTGTTTCAAGGTCATTCGTAAGTGAGAAGCATAACGCGCAGGATTGCTCTGTATTATGAGACGACGCTTGATATGACTAAACAGTCTGATCGACGTAACACTTTTAAAGATTGGCCATTGACGTTTATGGACTTGGACAAAATGAGCGAAGCTGGATTCTACTACATTGAATACAAGGATGTAGTGCGTACTGTCATACGCAAATAGGACAATGGGAAAAAACGGACGATCCAGCAAAGGAACATAAAAGTTTATAAGTAAAACTAAAGGTGAGGTCCTCCTCGGGATGTCTGTGGTACAGGTGAAATGACGCGATATACTTATGTTCCTGATGAGCATGATTGTATGCAACAAGAGTGAGGGAAGATGGACAGTATATAATATCTACGTTGCATGTATGCATAATTTAGTGATCGTCAAGCCTCCGAGATGTCAACATTGAAGCGTGGTCGTAAAAGTGCACCTAAATCTACTACAGCTGCTGTTGCTGCTACAATGGGTATTACAACGCAGGAGTTTTGGGATAGCTGCAGACTTCCACCATACACGCATCACAAACGGATTTACCAAATACACAGTTTCAATCGGAGGAAAACAAGAAAAAGAAGACGCCTTTAGTATCCACTCTAGAGCGTTATTCAGTTGTAAACATTCCCGATGTGAATTGTACCAAGTTGTTGAGCGAGCTGCAAATTGGATTTGCGTATCCGGCAAAGGAAGCTCGTTCCGTGTATACAAGGTATGGAAGAAGAATCGTTATAGATTTAATGATTGGGTGCAGCGTTTTTCTACCACCAAGGTTTGGGAAGTTGAGTGAAGATCAGCTTCAACAGATGAACGAGGAGAAAGTTTCATTGATGTACTATGGCAAGGAGCCGAATTCAGCTGAATACTACTACCGCGTTTTCAACTTTGTGTAACATGGAATCGCTGTTTCACGAAGAACATTAGGAAGCGTCTTGAGATTTTATACTCAGTGTGAAGTGCGTGTAACAGACTAAAAGTGACTATACAATACGACAACCATGGAGTCGGAGGCACCCTACGCCCATCGACTTCGCTAGAAAAGTATGTATTATTAACATGAACCATTTCCTATTCTTAACCATCGTAATCTAAATTCTTATGCATGTTTCTTTTTCTGTGTTTCAGAAGTTAGAGACTATCAAGATTATAACTGAAATTCATTTTAGAAATAGGAGACTCTCAAGATCATGAGTGAAATTCAATTTGTAAATATTCAATAAAACCAAAGTGATAAAAATGTATTCTTTTTAAAGTTATTTCATAACTGGATTTTCTAAAAAATTATATACGTTTGATAAAGTCCAGTTTTCCCTAACCCATCCCATTTCTAATTCCTAGGATAAGGGGCTGTGAAATAAAAAAAAACATTTCTCAAGTTTTTAGAATTTTATTCACCTTATTACAATGATACTGGGATTTCATCCACAACGTAAGCACAATAACATTTTGCAATGCACCGTTCATATTAGGTTCATTATGAAAAACACATAAGGTTTCACAGTCTTTTAATTTGTCAATCTTTGGAACACCAAGATCGTCCATGTTTATAACAGGTCTCTGCAACAGTTTTTCAAAAACACCGAACCTTTTCCAGTCCTTTAGAATGATTAACATCCACCGGTGTTAAAACACATTCAAGAACAGGCTTCAAGTCGTCGTAAGGTAAGTAACCACTCTGCTACGGAATTCCACGTTTGTAGGATTCGATGTACCGCTGCGTCTTCACATCTGGATAAATGTCTTTAGGAGGTCGGAGAACAAAATGCACAATTCTGTCATCCACCTGACACTGCGACCTCTTTAGCTATGAATTGTTTGCACCTTGACTGATATCCCTGACAGTCGATTATAATCATGTCACACGACATTGGTAACGATGTTGGTTAAAGCAGTGTACTCTACACTTCGATCGTATAGGATTAAACAATAAGCCTTTGTGTTTGCTGGTATATTGCTTGCTGCAGAAATTTCAATTCTGGTGGTGCAGGACCCCGATTTCAGATCCTCGTTCTGCTTGGTGCAGTCGATAACAATTATAAAACCGCTTCTTTTAAGTAGAGGGTGGGCTGGTTTTTGATAGTACGACTCTTGAAATCTAGCATACATTTCATAAAGGACTCCATACGAACCATTTGTAGTGTCTACCCGGAAAGAGTGATAGGGATACTTTTTATCGTTCAAGTATACAGATACGTACTGGATATTGCATAAATCAAACTTTGAACAGTCGGCTCCTTTTTTATTCCTAGCAGTTTGCAATCCTATGATAACCATCCTAGGTTTCTGTAACTGAGGAGATGTCGTAACGTTCCATGAAATTGTTGGGCTTGACGTCCCGGCTTCAGCAGGGAAGTACAAGTGGGCCGCTTGGTGATACAGTCCCACGCGATTGGCAGCGTCCCTTGTTGCTGGGCGATGACATTTCTCCAGATGTTCACTTAAGTTTCGTGATGATGAGAAGTTGCGGTGACAAATGTTGCATGTGAATACAGCGCCGCAATGTTTATCGCGGACATGTGTTGATAGGTTGTCCTTACTCGTAAATGATGCACTGCAGGTATCACACTTATATTCCGTTTTCTTATGTTGGTGGATAATGTGTCTTGCTAAATTCTTTTTATGTTTAAATTCGGAGGCACACTCGTCGCACTGGAAGAACACGGCAGAAGAGCTTTCCATGATGCGTAGCTGATGACAGTCTGTTAAGAAGTGAGTGAGAAATGTGAAACGAGGTGTTGGATATAACACACACCGGATGTAACTCTACGCGCATGCGAGCGAAATATGCTGACACGAGACCTTGAAAGCTTCCTGTCACGGTGATGTAAAAACGACAAACATGTACAAATGTCACATAGCATCTAAATGTATAATACGAAGTATAAATGGAAGTATGAATACGTATGAATGATAGTCTTGCACAATGCGAAATCGGATTATAAAATTATATACAATCAAAAATCTTGGGCTAGCCGACATCTTGAATTTCCTCCACAATTTTGCCATTTAGAACTTCCAATTTTAAATAGTGTACTTGGTGCGTCATTTACAAGCCAAAGTTGCAATATATTTTTTGGAATCCGCCATATTGAATTAGCATTTTTCAAATTTACCACCAGTTTGAATTTGGAAATCCCCCGCATTCTACCAATATACAATTTTAAATGGTTATACATTTTGAAATCCGCCGTCATGAATTATGACGTAAGCATCCCACCTGTCATGTGACACATCCCACCAGTTGAATTACGCCATATTGACTTATGACGTAAGCATCCCACCTTCCCCTCCCATCCCATCATTGAGGTAGGTTATGGCAATCCGCCACATTGAATTATGACGTCAGCATTCCACTTTCTACCAATGTACAAATTTTAAATTTCCCACCTTCCGTCATTTGTAATTGTAATATCGTACGCATTCGACCATCTTGAATTTTCAAATCACCTGCCAGCTACCATTTTTAATTTTTAAATTTCACACACCTTCCAACATTTGTAATTTTTAACTTGAGCGCCATCTGACATATTGAATCATGTGACCACATACGTAGGCTGTAGTGAGAAATGCAAATCAAAGTGTTGGATACAACATACACCGGATGTAACTCCACACCGAGCGAGCGGAATATGCTGACGCTTGACCTTGATCACTTCCTGTTACGGTGATGATGCAAACAGTTTACTCTTGTAACATAACATCTAAATGGAAGTCTTGCACAATGTCAAATCCGATTTAGAAATGATATACAATTTAAAATCCTGCGCTAGACATCTTGAATTTCCTCCACAATTTCTTCATTTCAAAATAACCATGCTCAAAATTCCCACCTCCCATCATTTTGAATCGTGCGCTTGGTCCTCCATTTTGTATTTTCAAATCGCCAGCCATCTTCCAATATACAATTTCCAAATTTTCTAATCTCCCGCCTTCTAGCAATATACAATTTTAAACTGAGCGGTTGGTTCACCATTTGCAATTCGAACCGGTAACGACGCCATATTGAATTAGCAGTTTTCAAATTTACCGCAATTTTGATTTGGAATTTCGCGCTTGGTCCGCTGTTTGAAATAGGAACCAGAAACAACCATTTTGATTTTGTAATATACAATTTTAAATTTACCGCCATTTTGATTTTGAATTTCGCGCTTGGTCCGCTATTTGAAATAGGAACCGGAAACACAACCATTTTGATTTTGTAATATACAATTTTCTAATTTACCGCCATTTTGATTTTGAATTTCGCGCTTGGTCCGCCATTTGAAATAGGAATCGGAAACACAACCTTTTTCATTTTGTAATATACAATTTTCTAATTTACCGCCATTTTTATTTTGATTTCGCGCGTGGACCGCCATTTGCAATAGGAACCGGAAGCGCCGCCATTTTCAATAGGAACAGGAAGCGCCGCCATTTTCCATAGGAACAGGAAGCACCGCCATCTTTGATGACGTCAGCGGCTCCTGCGGTGACGTCAGGATCATGTGACCGGAAGTGACGTCAGCGGCTCCTGGGGTGACGTCTGGATCACGTGACAGAAAGTGACGTCAGTGGCTCATGCGGTGACGTCACTGACAAAACCACACTACTTACCTATATGTAATAGATTTTGTGCGCGCAAACGAATAAGTGAAGGTATCTTTATACGTTTCTAGTGAAAATCTGCATTTTTCAAACAGGATTTCTGATTTTTTTAGAGTGAATCAGATGTCATTCAACTGAGATAATGCAATATTAGTTAACCAAAAAATAATATTATTGTGGTCTAAAAAATTATTTTGAAAAATAAACATGCAAATTTTAAATAATTCTGTTTTGGTTAAAAGACATGCAAATTAAGTACACAAATTATGTAATGATTTCTTATAATGTAGGTGAGATCTTGAACATAAGTTATTGCTAGCATGCCGTACAATAAATAAGAAAAAAATTCTTAGAACTTTGATAGTAGAAAAAAATTGTTCATAAATCGTTTTAAACTCCCTCACAGCTTCAATTTTTAACATATTCTTAATCATTTAGGTTCAGGCTCTGGCTGGTTTTATTAGCTTTCATTTGGTGCAAGAATGAAGCCTCTAGCTAAGTTGTAAGTATTTTTATCTTGTTTTGAATCCTAAAAAATTGCGAGAAATAAAGTTTTGAGAAAAGGGGAATTGAAGTTTACGGATAGACTACCTTTAAAACTTAATATTCTTATTTGGAACTTTCAAAATGCCCCTGCAGCATAGGAACTTGATATTGGACTGCCATATATTAGAGGAAGGCAGTACTATATCCTCAGCAACTATGAAAAATATTACAGCTAGAATGGAAAGGAAATTTTAAAAAGATCAGACAGAATATGAAGAACTATGCCATTACCTTTTCAGGCCAAGAAGCTTGCGCCAACCCTTTAAATGGTGATTTAATTACATTTATGACCTATTAACCCAAACAAATTTAACATTTTCTGAAAATAGAGACTTCAATCTTTTATTCTAATGTAATTTATTTTTTTTGGAAATTCGTAAAAAAATTTACATTTCAAACGTATATAGTACATATCTTTAGCGAGGCAACGCGGTCCGTTAACTGTACAACACCGCAACAACCTCAATCACTTGTCACTTGTCACGTGATTCTGCCTGCTCCGTTTCAGGTTTGAAGTATTGTGTTTACTCTAGTTACCATGATGATCTGCGTCATTGCCGGGAGAAGTTAGAGAAAACTTTCACAGGATTGTCCGAAACCATACCAAATGATCCAATCACTGAATATATGAAGAACTAGCAATAAGCTGCGGTATGAGAGGAGCTTTTCTTACTTCAAAACAGTGAAATCATATTTACAAATCACCTTGACTTACAGCATTAACCACAACGTTTATTGAACGTTATCTCCTAAATCAGCTGGTAAAAGAGGAATTCTGGTTTGATGATGCTATTAGATGTTATGCTGGCTTGTGAGATCGGCGCAGATGATTACCGTATTTACTCGAATATAACGCGTACCTGTTTTGTCCATTTATAGCTTTCAAAACTGAGATGCGCGTTAAATTCGATTACAAATCTGTTTCGTAGGTTGGCAGTACCGGTAACTTTTATCTGTTTAACTATGTATTGCTGTAATTCTCGACTTCATTAATTTGATCGTTGGCCTATTAGCCTACTATCATTGCATAGAGCGTATCAAAATACTAGTTAGTCACGAAATGGAGGGCAAGAAGGCAAGAATATCTTACGATGCTGCTCTGAACTCTTAGTATAAGCACCCTATGTGTAAAATTTAAACAAAATCGAGGATTCCATTGAAGAACACGTCAGTGAATATACTTGTAGGCCTAAAACTGGCAGTAAAATTTAATGGTAATTTCAAATGTTTACGTGGTGGTTCATTATTCCCTTAATAAAAACTAAACTCCGTGGCGCGACATCCCCGAAGGGACAAGGCCTACCACCCGACTGCTGCGTCATCTACATATAGGCAGATGGCAGGATAGGGGGGCATGTGGTCAGCATGCCGACACCCACGGCCGTTAATGGTGGTTTCCATGACCGGAGCCGCTACTTCTCTATCAAGTAGCTCCTCAATTTGAATCACGAGGCTGAGTGTACCCCTACCAGACCTCCCTACCTCAGAAAAATCCTAATACTATGACAAAATTCCAAATAAAATACCTATCCTACCATTGATGCGCATTACATTCGCCAACAAGCTTTTTTTATATATGATTTTAAGTTTCAAAATCGGGGTGCGGATTAAATTCCAGTAAATACGATTTGAAGTGAATTAAGCTAAACTGAACGTACCACACTTTCATGTTAGTTTATTCTGTAATCCGTAGTTTGCCTACTCTGTATATTTGGTGACGAGCCGCCACTTGATTCCAGTTGATCTGATAAATTGCCGAAAGTGAAGTGCAGTGTTCGATCACGTTTATAGCAATATGTTGTAGAATTTAATGGGAATTTTATAAGTGACTGAAAAATGCTATTTGTGTCAGAAATGCGAATCAGCGATCTCAAGTCATGCAGCATTTAGCTGGCAGTAAACACATAACGACCTCTAGACAAGTTCGTTTAGGTGAAGCAGCTTCGTCTTCACATGCCCATTTTCCGGAAAGTTCTGAATATAACGCAGGTTTGTGCAAAACATTTTGTCCATGTGATATTTCTTTATATACATTGAAAATCTAGAGCTCAAATGTTCCTTACAATAAACACAAGATTTGAAAAATCAGAAGAATCAACAATAAGAAAATTGTATGTCCCTCCGTTTCATGCATTTTCCCCTGACAACAGACATCGGCTTGTGATAGAAAACTTGGAGAAAGTCTTCATTGTTCACTGCAACAGCGATGTATTTCCCCCAGCATTGCCCCATCCTGACTGGCGAGTAGTAATTAAGCTTTATATATATATATATATATATATATATATATATATATATATATTAATTAATTACTAATACTGAAACAAAATATTTTTTAAATGTTTATACATATTTTCCAATCTTTAGTACATCAGAAAATAAGTATTTTCAAGATATTTAGCACATAAAAATCCCCTCCATAATAATAACCCATTATTGCCCAAAGAGAAAATTCCAAATGTTTTTTGTTATTCTTATATCGCCTATTGATCTTGCTAATAACTTGACCGAATTTTTAGGTTACTAAAATTCAATTTTAGGTGCCTAAAATACGGTCTATATTTTAAGAAATAGGCTAAAAAAATGGAAAATAGGCTTAATATAAACTCGTTAATTTGATTAAGGTTACCAATTTTCTTAAAATACAGAATTAAATTTATTAATATGCCCACTCGGCAACAGAAATACAGTACACAGTAATATACAGGCCTATATTACTATCACTGATATGTGATAGGCTACACTAATTTGCATCAGAATTTTATATAGTATGTACATTTTAGAGACCTCCATCGTGGTCTCGTGGTTAATATCGCTGGCTTCGGATCCGCATGTCCGGGTTAGATTACCGATACCTCATAGGAATTTTATTAAGTAGAGATTTCTGGAACGGGGTGCATTCAGCCTCATGATACAAACTGAGGAGCTACTTGAATGAGAAATAGCGGCTCCGGTCACGGAAACCATCATTAACGGCCATGGGTGTCGGCATCCTGACCACATTCCCCCAATCCTGCCATCTGCCTATGGTAGATGACGCTGTGGTCGGATGGTAGGCCTGGGCCCTATCCTATAAAACTATGGATTTGTATTACAAGTGCTATTTACTAGCGATTAGAAAGTATAGTATTTTATAAAGCTTTACAACTGTAAACTTAATACAAGTTACAAGAGAATCGGAGACAAACGAATACGTCACTGTTGAATTTGATAGCTTCCTATATAGCTTCTACTGTGGCCCGGCACTAGTAAATCTGAGCAACATTTTAAAAAATGTATGAAGACTCGTAAAAGGAAATACCAATGCCCAAGCAGACGTCATCATTGGGCTGTTCGAGTTAGTGGGTTGGCTTCTATCATCTTTTCTCTAATTTCCCTCTTTTCAGACGAATTAGGTCTCGGTAATAATGCTATCAGCATCGTGATACTACTTTTCCGAACTGAACAGTACAATAAATATTACAGAAACACGTCTCATAGGTCTACAAAGATGATTTAAGGTCTTGAGGTGAGACATAAGCGAGACTTACCGGTTTACATTAAGAATATTCAAGCGTTATTCTCAGTGTCGTTCGAGACTCAGTGAATATAGAACTAAGCTATGGTGCAAGAGTTCACAGGTTTAAACCCCAGTCGTGGTTTTTTTCATATAATATTTTTAAAGAGTAATTGCAGTGAAATATATTAAATTTAAGAATTCACTGCCACACGCTTATATTTTTTTGTTTCATAATAAATTAAAAACGTAAAAAGAATGTTCCGTACTTGTTTTTAAGAATTCGCTGCCACTATCTTGTACCCTATTATTTTTTGCTTTCATGTATTTTAAGAACGTAAATAGTGTACCGTATAACATTTTAAAAATTCAGTACCACTACCTTATAATTATATGTATTTCATTTAAATACAGTGTTCCTTATAAGATTTTATAGAATTCATTGCCACTGCCTCGTACTTTTTTGCTTTTATGATATTTTAGAACTTAAATTCAGTGTACCATAGAACATTATTTAAGAATTCACGGTCACTACCTTATATGTGTTTCAGTAATTTAAAAACTTAAGTACAGTGTTTCTTATAATATTTTTGGAATTCACTGCCCTGCCTTGTGTTTTTTGTTTGTTTTTGTAGTATTTTAAAACTTAAATACAAAGTACCATATAACATATTTAGGAATTTACTGCCACTTCCTTATATATTTACGTATTTTTAAAACTTTAATACAGTGTTCCGTATAAGATTTTGTAGAATTATCTGCCTCTGCATTGTGCTTTCTTTTGCTTTTGTAATATTATAAAACTTGAATTTCAAAAATACTCTGCCACATCCTCTTGCTTTCATATATTTTAGAAACGTAAATACACTGTACCGTTTAACATGGTAAAACTTCACTGCCACTACGTTATATTTTTTTGCTTTCAGGATATTTAAAAAACTTAAATACCGTGTCAGTATAAGACTTTATAGAATTCGCAGCCACTGCTTTGTGTGTGTGTGTGTGCATTTTTTCTTTTGTAATATATTAAAAACGTAAATATAGTTTACTGTAAGTTATAACATTTTAAAAATTCACGCCCACTGTAAACTGTTACAATGATTCAGATTGCAGTCTACTGAATAAAAGTTTATGAATTCTCTGCCATTGCCTGATATAATTCTTCACCAAGAGTTATACAGGGCAGTGACAGTGGATTCTTTAAATTTCATAAGTACCGGTACACTAATTAAACTTAAAAGTAGCATGAAAAGAAGAATAAACTCACGACCGGGGTTCGAACCTGCGACCTCTTGCACGACAGCTCAGTACTATAACCACACAGCCACGAACGACACTAGGAACAGCGCTTGAATATTGGCAATGTGAAAAGTTAAGGCTTCTCCTATGTTGCGCCTCGAGACTTTAAGGTGTCTTTGTAGGTCTATGAGATGTGTTTAGTAACATTTATTGTACTTTTCAGTTCTGAAAAATGGTATTATGATACTGATAACATTAATATCGAGACCTAATTCGTCTAAAAAGAGAAATATGAGAAGAAGAGAGTCTCACCTAATGTTTGCAGTTGAATATACGCCGAATGCAAGACCGCTTTTGCTTCCCGCTCATGACAAATTACAACAGCAATAGCTTTATAGTATACCATATTTTCACTCTAGTGATTGTAAAGTGAATTTTACTAGCAATCTCTTGTAGCTTTATAGTATAGAGCCCTGGTTCTTCAAAGGGTCCTCCAGCAATAGCTTTATAGTATACCATATTTTCACTCTAGTAATTGTAAAGTGAATTTTACTAGCAATCTCTTGTAGCATTATAGTATAGAGCACTGGTCCTTCAAAGGGATACTTGGAGAATACTTTTTATATATTTTAGAAGACAAAATTAATTTAGTAATATGCCTATGAACAACATTAATTAATTTAATTCTTGTCTATAATTGTCTTCCGAATAAATTACAATTTTTCAGTATTTCATGTCATAGCCAATGCAGGCGCAGAGTAACGAAACTGACCAGTTAAGTGTTAACTAAAAGAGCTGAACTTACGTCTGCTAGCTTGTTCATCTCTCTCGTACGATATTTCTCAGGCATTCAAAGAACAACACTTTCTTTTGTTACTCGTGGTGGAAGTAAAATAACTGATTTATCCGGAAAGTCTAAGAAATTACTTTCATGTAAACAAGATATTACTGCTCTATAATAGACATACCGTTAAGTATGGCATATACTGTACAGTACGAATTAAAAATTTTATAAGAACTAAAACAAAAATGTAGAAAAAATAACTTATTTGGAACTTTCATAGGCAAAAGAGGCAATATTAAATTCTAACATCAAAATAGGCAGATTCAGACTTAGCCACCTATGAAATGTGAATATACAAGTTTTTGTGTAGCCTATATATCTTTTAAGGATTAAAATAGGATTTCACCTAAAATCCAAAGTCTATTTATAATAACCTATTGACCGAAATTGGTTAGAGAGAAAGATTGGTCTAAGTCCATTTATGGAGTTTCAAGAATATAAATTCGGATTAAAGTAGGGGGTCGGTACGACATATTCCACTTCTTTGACTGAATTCATTAGGCCTGCACAATATTTAAAATATGTCAGAAATATGCCGCTAAAAATGTGACAGATTGGTAGAATATGCACTAATACTATAATATCAAGCAAATATTATCCATTTTCGCAAAACTAATAAATTATACAACAATATGTAAAGTGAAACAATCACTTTCATATCTTGTACACATTTTAACGCTAGCGTGTAATACAATTTAGTTAATAAGTTGATAACGTAAGGAGCATGACATGAAGTAGCAGCTTAGCGATTATTAAGATGGGTTGAAAACAATTATTGTTATTTCGAATCGCTACAGCACGGGAAACTTGCCTCCTGTAATAAGAATAAAAACGATCTTAAAAAAATTAAAAATTGGTTGACATTTTTCGATCTCGCATCGCACTTGAAGTTTATAAAAATTGACGAATATGACACTTTTAATGTTTTTTAAAAAAAAATATTACTCATATTTCTGCGATCGACACACTAGAGTTTGTTATGCTCATTTTATGGTTCAGTAAAGTTAAATAAATTAGACTATTGTTAATATTTTAATGTTTTCCGTTCGCGCAGTGTGTTCGAAAAACGGGAATTTAAATAACATTTCTATAGTTTCATCGTGCTGATTTTCGCTCGTTTTGTCAGTCAAAACGACCCAGAACTCACGGCGAGGAGGCGGCAACATGTCACGTTTCACCCACACCCTACCCATTGCGCTACAAACCGGAAGGTCGAGGGTTCGATTCACGATTACATCTGTGGGATTTTTCCATTGGCTTAATCCTTCTGGTGGCACTATGTCCCTGGGGACGACTCAGCTTCTAACAGAAATGAGAACCAGGAGTATTCCTGGAGTTAAAAAGCGGTCGGTTCGTATGGCTGACAACCTTACCACCTTCATGTGCCGATATCTCAGTTTGTGGGCTTCGACCATGGCCCATACAGGGATCACTTTACCTTTTTGCCTTTTTTAGTGTCTACTTCTGGGCCCAAACAGTCTACAGATTTATACTCGTCCACGGGGATGTTTTTACACCCGGTAAGCTGTTGTTCGATGTGGTTACACCATCTGTAGGCTATGCTGGAAACCTCGGCACACGTATTTATCTCTCGCCTTACTTCAAATTGTTAATGCATTATAATCGCAATGCGTTATTTCCACACTCGGAAAATTCGCTGTTGGATTTGATAATGAAAAAGAGCACATTAGAAAGCTTGGAATAGGAGAATTTCAAAAGCAATAAAATCCATCTCTAAAGAAAACCTATTAGAAATTTGGTGAAACACAAGACAAACTTTGAAGCTACACTGGAATATTTGTTTTTATCCTCCCCAAATTATATGGGATGCATTCAATCACACATCCATTCCGACACCAGCCCATCAGAGAGATTAAAAATTTCCGTCACACTCAGGCAGTTGAGAGACGTGTCAGACTTGTAAAATATTAATGATTTTCTAGTGTATTTCACTATATTTGACCATAAAATGATCATAAAGTATAGCGTGTCGATCGTAGAACTTTAAGTAGTATTAAAATTTCAGGGAAAATGTTCAATATTGTCAATTTTTGTAAATTATAAGTGTGATGTGCGATCGCAAGATGTCAACCAATTTTTATTCGTTACGTCATTTTTCTTATTATTAAAGGGGGCAAGTTTTCCACACTATAGCGATTCGAAATAAAAAAATGTTGACTTTTTTCGACCCAACCCTAATGATCATACCCTATCTCATCATCATCAGTAGACAGTAGATAGGCTTCGATTACAGTATTCTATTCTGAAAGTAGTTTTACAAATGCGACTTTTAGTTTTACCTTTTCATACAGTTTTTTAGTTGAAATTCTCTTCGCTATTGGTCAAGAAGATGAAAACGTGTTTAGTCGTGGTGCTGTATCCCAGCTTGTGAACTGTATTTATCCCCGTACTTAATTGCAGGACGTGAATTTCGAGATACGTAATGAAATATGTATCAGCCAGTTGCTTCCAATCTTTCTACCAAACTTTTTGCAAGAAAAGTGTGAGATGTCTTTCAATATAGCCTAATTGGAATGAACCTCCAAAGTTCTTTCCACGAACAAAATAAAATTGGGATGTGAAATTGAAATTGAAATTGTTTGATATGCATGTCAATCAGATCAACTTCCTCATGCCAAATTATTAAAGCTCTGAAATAATCTAACTATTCATAAAACTATTCTCTTGACACAAACTGATCTAAATTACTGGAAACGTATTCAATTCTCTGGTAATGTTTTTCTGACCCAATGCACCATATTTAAAAGTACAGCAAACCTGCAGTATAAATATTTGCAGGTTTTAAAGTAAAAGTAATTATTTAGTTGTATTCCCACGTAAGAAAACAACTGTGGAACCATGGTACTTGGTTCAAAGTGTGTTAATGTATCGTTCACCATATAAATAACAAGGCAATTACAGTGGAACAGACAAATTTATAAGTTGCAACACAACATTGTAATAAACGTGCTTGGGGGCGGTTCAACATGAAAAGTAGAAGTTAATAATAATTACAACAATACAGAAATAATAACGGGAGTTGCCATTATCACAAGAGATGAGGGAGCGGAACTACTTTCGTTTTAAGTTTAAACTGTTTGTAGTTTAGTCTATTAAGGGTGATTACCTGATTACTGATAAAATAACTGAAGAGTCAGGGGTCAAAACTTGAACTGTACTTCACTCTAGCAGTTTTAAAATGTGGTTCTGTTGATTAATGCATCCTACGTTCATGACATATATATACGCGTATATATATATATATATATATATATATATATATATATATGATATGTGTGTATATATATGCAGGGTGTTAATGAATACCACAGAAATATTTTTCCTGTGTGTAGAGGGGACATAGACAATTAACTTTTATTAGGAGATTTTTTGCTCTATGGATTCAATTTTTCCTGTTACACCATAAAATCTCCCAGGGCATGGCCGCCACTGACTTGTAACATTAGAAAAAATGCAAAACAAAGGAACTTCGTTGTTAACACTATAGTCAGTGGTGGCCATTCATGTGATTAGTCTGTAAATTTTGCAGATTATGAAAACTCTAAATTACGATATAGCTGTAGATGAATGATTAAGAATCAGGTTTATATCGATCACTATGAAGGCATGAAGTGATTTAATGAAATTTTTAACCCTATTTCGCGTAATTATTGACTTATGAGCACTAAATTGGAATGACTTTAATGCCCTGTAACATACACATTTCACCCCACAGAGCAAAAATCTCCCAATAAAAATTGCTTGTCTATATCCCCTCTATTTACAGGTATGTGTGTGTGTATAGGCATATATATATGTCATAGGATTTTTATGAGAAGAGACTAGTAAAAAAGGTTATTTTATTGTATACTGAATACGTTATTGTATTAGTATAACCCAAGTTATTGTATTAGGACAGCAAAGACTCGTGTCATCCATCAACAAGGCTACATTGCTACCAGTGACACTGAACAACACAATTATCCCTTACACAGAAACAGTAAAAAATCTAGGTATCTATCTCGACTCAAACATGAATTGGAATTCCCAAATCAAGCATATATGTAAAAAGGCTTTCTCTATCATGCATGCTCTAAAACGACTGAAAAACTTCCTTCCTACTAGAATAAAGCAAACCCTCATACAGACCCTAGTGATGCCTTATTTCGACTACTGCGACATCTTGTATGGAGATCTGAGTGTTGAATTGTCACAGAAACTTCAGCGTGTTCATAATACTTGTGTTCGTTCTATCTTTAACATTCGTTTCCACGATCATGTCTCAAAATATTTCAAGCAACTGTCTTGGCTTCGTTTGCATAATAGACGTTTGGTCCACTCCCTGTGCTTATTATACCAAATTCTTAAGTTTTCCATACCTCTTTACTTGGCTCCCCGATTTACATTTCTATCCTCCTACCATAATCATGGTACACGCTCGCAGCACAACTCTCTGTTATCAATCCCTAGTCATCATACAACCTCATACTCTCATTCATTCACCATAGCCACAGCCCGTTCTTGGAATACCTTGTCACAAGATATTAGGGGTAGTCGGAGTGTACACTCTTTCAAATCTGCGCTTATTAAATAATTATTGCCCACTGAACAGAACTAGCTCTTTGTAGTCACTCCATCTTTCACTGTATATAACATTACTTAGTCTCCTTATAACGTATCTACAGCTAGATTTAAATTTCCATTATAACATAATTTTACATATTCCTTGTTTTACTTGTAACATTATTACTATTTTCTTTGATGACACTTACGCTCTCTATGAAGCCTGTGCTTTTTATGAAACCTATGCTTTTTACTTATTTAATTTATTATTATGATTAGCCTTAACCTTAGTCTTAGTATTAGTCATAAGTCTCTTATTCACTAATTTGCTATTTATGTAAACCTACATTGTATATATTTTCTGAAACCTGGTTGAGTGGAAGAGAAGGCCTTATGGCCTTAACTCTGCCAGGCAAAATAAATCATTTACTACTACTACTACTACTACTACTACTACGTTAGATTCAGAAAATAATAGTCCAAAGGCTTTGTAAATCAAAGTTTCATTATGCCCTATTGGTTTTTGGAGACAATTAAAATTGATAAAGAGTCGTTTAATTGCTCATATCACCTGTGTTCTGACATCTTTTTCTAGAGTTTTAACTACTAAATACAGAAAATTTAACTGAAATGAATTTAAACTTACGCAATATTGTGTATGACCTTGTTTCACCTATCTCGGCGAAGTCTTACATTGCGCACTTTACTTAATAAAAGGAATTTGTAGGAATTGATAGTTAAACAGAATCAATGTAGTCATTCTTAAAACAACATAAACACAAATATTGGATTGGAAAAAGTAAACGTGTCACAGCCTTAAAAGATGGGAAACTAAAATATTGTTTAATTCTCTGGGATTTCTTATTTTGGAGTTATGCTGTTCAAGACTTGGAGAAGTTAATCTCTCGTTAGTTGCTGTTGGGATGTTACTCGTATTTAATGGGAATGAAGTAATAGTTCTATTTGAATTCAAGAGTTGATTGATAAAAGAGTGTGTTGGTGTTGAGTCGCCTTGGGACTGGAGATATTTTGGAAGCTGTTGACGTAACACGCGTCACTGTGGATATTGGCACGCTGTCGGCTTCAGAATTAGGCACACGCCCCCACCATTCACTTACAAGATACATAAATTTCAAAAGTGGAATGGGCGTAGATCGAACTTAGATATACCTGTTACCATAGTTACGGATCCTTAAGTAATCCGTGCTATGCAAGTAGCTGAACTTTCGTACGTGATCTGCTGCCAAAAACAAAGTTGTCATGAGCTAGCGAAACATTTTCACTTTCATTCGTTCTTCTGTTTCTGTAATTTCATGGCGATGGTGATTGATGGACGTTTCTTTCTGAGTTGTATGATTAAATATGAAATGTAACACCTCACCCGGTATTGTAAATTGTGTTAGTACTGTTTAGTGGCTCTTCTACTCGCCATACCTTAACAAACATCACTCGTGCTTTTATTTTCTCAGATAATATATCTCCAACTGTAATTTAACATTCTACAAAAATATGCTCAGGACCGGGACACGCGGCACTGGAAGTGCGAAATATTCTACCCCTAAACTCGCCCCTTCCCTTTTCCTTCTTCCTACCACGCTACCAGTCCCATAATCAATCGGTTTAGTTTACTCTGCCTTTTTTTGAGTGAGAGGGAGGGTAGGTTGTCACTTCCAGTGCCTCGTGTCCTAAGCCTGCGTCTAGACTGTTTCGCTTTCATAAAATTGTTCGTTTACTCGGAATTATGAAACCAGCTTTGAAAAATGAGACACGAAAGAAAGTCCAATAAAGTAATAAATAGTACGTCATTATCTATACTACCTTTATTTGCGTTAACGCCTTGCTATCGAGTAGTAATAATAATAATAATAATAATGATTATGAAGGTGTAAAGAAGAACTTTAGACAGTTATTAGTAATGATAATTTAAAAGCCCACATTACATTGTTTCATCTCGTAAGCATCCACTAGCTAGTAGCTACCTTTAAGTGACAGCAGCAAATATACCACACAATTCTGCCTGCTTTTATTTTAACATTGTTACCTTTGTTTCTAATTACATATTTATAACCCTCCTCGCGATTACAAACTTCAGTTTGGAACCCTATGATCTCCATTTTTAATTTTAGTCATCCGTTCGATCCGTCTTTTGTGTGAAATTTCTGATTCTGTTTATTCGTACAAGAACTATTAATTCCTGCAAGTCAAGTACAGATTAAACACTTCTCGATATAGATAGATCTTTTAATATAATATAATGTTATTATGCAAGTAGTATGTTATAATTCTGTTTGGATACAGGAAATGTGGTATACACTAGCAAAGTGGATATTAGACTGAATTCAACAAATCACTATGACATTTTCTTAGTAGCGATCAGGAGGTAGATAGTAAGGCATCTCATCCATTAATTCATTAGGATCGGTAGTAATAGTTTTTAAAGAGGGGTTGCCCACGGGGGGGGGGGGTTTAAGACACAAAGTGCGTTATTGACATTTCTGTGGGCGGGGTAAGAAAATTGTTGCAAAATAAGCATTTCATATGTTAAACATAAAAGTTGTGAAGTTTTATAATTTCAAAAGATAACAAAACCTATTCTAATCCTTTAAAATTGAATAAGATGTACGGCATAACTAGTACAGCAAGTGAATTGTAAGTGCTGACTGCGCTGCGAGTGCGAGCTGTATTCTTCTTTACTTACATTTCTTATTGCTTGACTGTTAAGAACTTAAACCATTCAATTCTTATTCAACTTGTCTTAGAATGCATTCTGTGATCATTTTGTTAACATTATCATGTAAAAGCAGTCTCATTAAACATAGGCTACTTTTTCAATTGAGACTTTTTATTACAAATACAGCGATGCCTTTACATTGGGAAAAAGATTTAGAGTAGGCCTACTGTCATTCCACTGTTTGTAGGGGCAGTTACCTTTCATGAAACTGGGGGGGGGGGAGGATGGCAGATTCTTCAGGTCGCTATGTGAGTTAACATCGTGGACCCACCAAGTTGCATTGTAGAACCCGGTTCTCAAGAGTCTGGATTCTCTTGATCTTTGATTTGGAGGCGGATTAAAGATATTGAAAGATGGATATACAGTATAATTGTTTTTAAGTCAAATGGTAAAGGAGAAGATCCTTTGATGAGATGTTTAATCCGATGAATTCAGTATCCAAATGTCTGCATTAGATGAGTGCAGTACATTCGAGTGTAGGACCCTAGAATGTTTGAAATGTGATTTGTTATACGTTTCCAGTCATTCCTCATGCTTACGTTGTTTGTACAGTTGTAGATGCAGAGAAGTCGACACCTCACCCCCTCACCCCACCTAGAAGAAGCCAGTGCTGAGAGAAAGGTAAGTGCAGTAATCATTACAGTGCAGACGCTCACAATCAGAGACCGTACCGGTAATATTTCGGTATTGGCTATTACCACTTTAGGATATCGTAAATCGTTACCGGTATTATATCGTGAATAGGACGAAAATTCCTCACTGAAATACCGGTTAAAGCATCCAAGATCAGAAGAGTCAAGCCTGAATACTTGAAAGGTGTAACTTCTTTTCGTGTAGGTGTACGTGGCAAAGAAGACTGCATGTTATCTCGTTGAGGTAAAAACTGACCCGTGCAGTCTGCAGGCTGCAATCCTTATACAGGGTGAATCAGAACTCTACCGACAAACTTTCACAAGTTGTTCAGGGGTGGATATATATGCATTCATGAACCCTAGATTGTTGTCTTTGTTGGACATTACAAGAGAATATTATAGGAGAAATATTCCCCTGACACTGGGATTTGAACCCAGGACTTCTGACTATCCGTGCCACTGCTCTATCAACTGAGCTAAGCCAGAGTTCACGTCATATTGGAATCTCTCTCCTATGAGTGATTGCCCTTAATGGTCTACCTCACTGACATATAAGTTATGTCAAGTAATACCCGGTTACAAAAATGACAAAGTTGTGTGCCATACAGTACTGCATATGACATAACTTGTCTGTCAGTGAGATAGACCGTTAAGAACAATGTCCTGGTTTGAAATCCCATTGTCAGAGGATTTTTCTCCTGTAATATTCTCATGTGTTGTTCAGGGATGCTTTCTGAGTGTTTTTCATATAAGGAACCCATGGTCTCCGGTGGCTCACTACCGAGTAATTGCATTGCTTTATTTTTAACCTAACTACCTTTGTACAGCCCATATTACACGCTGTTTAAAGTAATTGTTCAAAATGACCCTCATCATAACGACAAACTTCACAGCGACACCTCACGGTATAGCATCCCAGGAGATTGAAGCTGTTACAATCCTAGCAACCAGGTCCATATTAGTTACGACAGGAGTGTCATACACTAGGCTCTTTATGTGGCCCCAGAAGAAATGAAGAGCGTAGTGCTTATAACGTTGTTATAATCGCATGCACTCCAGACATTCCCGATGTGGTTGTGAAGGCGCACGCACGCAAACATAACATTTTATATAAGAGTTTCCTTATTTAATTTTCAGATTCTGTTTGTTTCTATCTAGTGTTCTGTTTTGGACTCGGCTTGGCACAGCTAGGCTCGCTAGTATGACCAATGCTCATGAACTTGTATTTCTGAATCGATCTCTTCATAATATATTTTCTAATTTATGAATTCCTTGACTACTATATTGCAGTATTGCTACCTGTATATACCGGTATAAAATGCTCCCGACCTGTTGGGGTTCTACAATATTAATAATTATAATGAATGAAAGATTTCTCCATGACTACGTGCCCTTGCCATCGTCGGACCTCTGTAGTAACACGCATTAGCGCAGATTTTATTGAATATGAAAATGGCGGTATTGGACGTATTTTACCGGTAATAAATAACGGTTTCCACAGTTACGTTGGTAGGCTACATGGGTATACCGGTATTGTATCCAAACCTAAGTCATTCATGTATTCGGTCGCTGCTCACTACACTCAATAAAATCTACTCTTAACGGTTAGGGCTCCTTTGAAACGTGACATGCCGGGTAATCTTTCGTTCATTATGTCATCAATATTATTAATATTAATCCCATTATTATTGTTAATAACATTATTATTACAGTGTCAATATTGTAATTTCTGTTGTTATAACTTATTTTATTATAATCTCTGTTGTTATTACTAGTTTTTATGTAATATTACATGACAATAGATTCAAGCATCACCGTTCTGTGTAAGTGACACAAAGCTCAAGAACTTTTAACTAGATTAAAAATGGTTTTTAGCAATAGACAAAGCATTCTTTATAGGAGTTGAAACCCCGAGTTATTCGTAAATCCACTTTGGGGCTCGTCTGAAATTGTGCTTGAATCCTTTATAGCCCACGAATTCTAAACCTTTTTTTGTTACTTTGTGTTAAGCTATGTTCAGATATACGTACGGTTCCTAACGGAGTTTCCGAAAGGGATTAACGTGAGGAATTAATATAATTCTTACAAAGAATGTGTGCACATTTTTCATGCAAAACTTTAATGACCGTTCATGCGCCAGTTCAACTCCGTTTGGAGTTCTCGAGAAGGAATTCTTTCATGCAGTCCGAGAGACTCATAAACGTTAAGCCCATTGTCGGAATGTCAAGCAGGTATTGGCGGCTTTCTCCCTTGTCAATCAGCACAAAAGAAACTAATTTCTGTGCCACCTCAGGCATGGAAGTCTGCAGAAATTTTGTCAAGGGGAGACAATTTAACAAATTACCGCCACCACCACCATCAATAAACTGCTGTTACAACCACTTTATTATTATTACTATTGTTATTATTAATATTATTATTACTATTGGCAAAGTTTATAGTTTACGACTCACCCTGCTCCCCTTTCCATCAGCGCGGTCGCCTTCCCCGCCGGCCTGCCTGCATGCTCGCTTCCCCTCACCGCCTACCGCCCATCTTCCCGCGCGCATCTTCCCCGCTATAGCGCATGCCGGCCGCTACTAAGCGCCGGTAATGCAGCTTGCTGTGTTAAGCCCGCAGCTTGCTCTAATATAATTGCAATTACCATGTAACCGAACAATTAAAAAATACCCTTGTACCAAACATCATATTTCACGATCTTTAAACACCGATTTGAAAGAAAAAAAAATTCACAATAACAAAAGACCCATGCACCATACATAATATATCACAATTTTTAAAAACGATTATAAAAAACAAAATAAAATTTAACAAATTATAGAAAATATCGATCAATTAAAAAATACCCTTGTACCAAACATCATATTTCACGATCTTTAAACAGATAAAATAATATTTCACAATAACAAAATACCCTTGCAACACCAACAAACATAATATTTCACAAATGATAAAAAACATAATAATAATTCACGATAAAAAAAATACAAAATGCCAAAAACCCTTGCAACAAACACAATATTTCATGCCAACAGGATATTTCACAATTATATATAAATCGAAATTTACATAATATTTCCCAATTTTAAAAACGCCATGTTATGACATAAAACATGGCTTAATTGATGCAGAAAAATTCCCTTGCACCAACACCACTCTTTTCATAACAAACAAACCATATCAAAATTAGAAAACCAGATTCTTGCGTTAACACTCGCTAACGTCGCTATAACTCGCTATAATAACTAAAATATATCGGAACTTCCTTCAGTGCTCAACTGTCATTCGTGGCGTAACGGATAAATCTCTTGGCTACGATGCTAAGTGTCTTGCGGTCGATCCAAAATTTAATGTTAGGAATAGGTCTCGAATAGGTAGGTAGGGTGAAGAGGAGGTGAGAGGAAGAGAGGAAGAGAGGAACGAGACGGGAAAGAAAGAGAAGAAGAGAATAAAGGAGAAATCAATAATTTTTCTCTTTCACCATTTCCATACTAGATGCCGCCACCGTCGCTACTCTGCTAGTAGTTCTAATGCCGCCGCTAGGTGAATCTCCCCACCCAAAACCCCTACTTTCCACGCGGGTCCCGTTAGAGAGTAGTGGTGGGGGACTCGGGTGAGTCGCAATATATATTTTTCCCTTACTATTACTATTATTGCAATCCACATAAACACGCTTTTAAAAGAAGAATTCTTATACATTTATTTATTTATTCTATCAACGAACAAGTTAAAAACACTGTTGTCGGCCAGATTTATTTAATTCTGTTAAAAGACCTTAAGGACACATAATATAGGTACTGTAGTATAAGTCCATTAGGACTACGCAAAGTACTTAGAGGTGTGTATTTGCCTTCCTTTATGCCCATATCTCTTTCATTCTTTTACTGTCTCTCTTTAGACCACGTTAATATTTTATTACTACTATTACTACTATTACTACTACTACTATTACTACTACTACTACTACTACTACTGCTGCTGCTGCTGCTGCTGCTGCTGCTGCTGCTGCTAATACTACAATCCCCCTACACATTGAAGTTCTCTTTTGAAGCATATTTTATTTGCCATTCAGCAGTACACAGTTTTCTACGTCTGAAACAGCTCATTGTCTCTCGCAAAACTCCATTCCGTACTTTTATAGATTGCACTTTTTGAAATGTTTACGCAAAAGTATTTCGTTTCACGATTTTGAGGTCGCATATGCACAGAAGCTATAATTTATTGTTTAATTTTAGTTTTATGTTATTGAGGCACCAAGTTTTCTTGTAATAATTAAAGTTATATATTAAATTCATTTATTTTGTTTAATAAATGTTTTATTTTCATTATTGTATTACTATACTTAGCACAATTATACATTTTACATTACTCCGTACTCCGTACTCCGTGGCGCTACATCCCTGGAGGGACTTGGCCTACCACCCGACCGCTGCGTCATCTCCCGTAGGCAGATGGTAGGATTGGGGGCATGTGATCAGCATGCCGACACCCACGGCCCTTAATTGTGGTTTCCATGACCGGAGCCGCTACTTCTCTATCAAGTAGCTCCTCTCTACCTCACCGGGGATCGAACCCGACGGATCTGTAATCAGCGACGCAAACCACAAGACCACGCCGGTGGTCATTAATAACACTAGATTGTGTAATAGTGTTAAATCAGAAGATAAAACAGTATAATTTCATGTTTAAATTCTGTAGTCTGTAATTTTTTACCGGAAACGGTTCATTAGGACTCTTGTGGCACTGGCAGTCAATTCTAAAAGTTTTATAAATAAATATAAACACTAGCAACGATAAATATAAACACTATTAATGAAAATAGAATGTAAGTAATTGAATGGTAGGTTACTAGATTATAAGCTGCAAACACCACATGACAATCCAGCTTCTGTAGTAGGTCGAAGGAGAATGACAGTTATTACCTAGGTTGACGAGGGTAGGATTAAGTTTTGCTGGATAAATATGAATACTCCTTTTCGGAAACTCCGTTAGGAACCGTACGTATATCTGAACATAGCTTAAGAAGGCATGAAGAAATGTGGTTATGGATTTTTTAATTTATTGATTTCATGCAAAACATAGAGTGGGAAATTGTTATCCCAAGGTCCATTGAGCCTAACGATTTTCTATCATTATTGTCCTGTAGATGAAAGTGGAATTTACAGCAACACACCTTTATTTATAATCGCGAATAATAATAATAATAATAATAATGAAATAGCACGGATATGAGGTCTGCCGACTCTAGGTAGATTTAGTTTAGTAAGTTCTTCCTCGACCATACTATAATATGCTTATTATGTGTGACGTAACGATATCATAATGATAGATCTACTCATTTCGAAACTGATCTTCATTATGACATCGGTGTGGTATAGATTAGTATCGAACACGGAACTATCTTCACACCATGAGAGTACCAGCTTAAAACTGCGTTATAAGTAACCTGTATTTAAAATACAATCAATTCTGTTCGTGTTGATTGTACTATCTTATTAAAATGAATTCATCTCATGTTGTCAATATCCCTTGGTTTCAAGAAAATTACCAAAAGGACGCTTTGATTTGACCGACGACATGAGGTGCCATCTCTGGTAGAAGACAAGATCTGCGACAAGTCATCTGATACGAAGGTAATGGCGGACTCATTGCCGTTTGTTGGAATTAATCTAAAATCTCATAATTCAAACATTCCGACTATTATGGTCGAATAAAAACAGTCATATGCAACTTCCCTATAATGGTAAATAAGATACTAAGTTACTACCTTATGAATATGTGTATGGTCATCGTAGGTTAGAGACTATGATATTTATCTTCATATCTGTGGAAATATGTAATAAACTTGGATCGTGGGACACTAATCTCAGTTCTCTGGGGTCTTTGCCAGAGAATGTGAAAAAATCATATAATGTAGTGTGCTCGTATATTGAATAACTCAACAGTAACAAAAGATTTCCATATATAATGATACATTGAAAATCACTACTCTGAATAAATCGTCTTTAGAAATTCAAACCTATAGTAATCATGATTACTATAGGACGGTATTCATAGTCGGCGACTTAAGAACGACTTAATAAAGCTAGGCTTATTGGGCAAGTCGACTTATATGTTTTTTGTATTCATAGCTTTTTTTCATGTCGTATTTTGTTAAGTTTGAATTCATAAAGCTCTACTTGTTCTACATATTATAGTCGAACTCGATAATATGAAAAATCGCATGTTCACTGCCAACAACAATTGAATCAGTGAATCGTACTTCAGATTTTTTTCAGTTTTCATGTAATGCAAAGCCATCTGGGTGCGAATTTCGCCGTCTAGATATACAAATACAGAACAAGATACTTCTGGCGAGGGATTTGACGAAAGCGGTATCACTAAAATATGATGTCTCTATAAAGATACATTTTCTGATTCTATGTTCCGAGGATCTAGCGAAAAAAAGTGAAAATACATTTCTGGTTAACCGTTCGTGGATTCCATCTGCAGATTCATAAGGAGTTAGTGTTAATATAAAACTTGCGCCATTTTATTACAACATAATAGTGTGTGAGACTTCAGCCACTTTGATGAAATCACATGTCAGGATCTAGGATTCGGTCAAGATCCTAGTTGTAGTTTCGTAAGGACTCACCGTGAATTGTAAACTTTGCGCCAATTTTATTATTATTATATTGTGTGGGTTCTGGCCTTCTGAAAATGTACGATAGGATATTGGACTCACCTAGAAGGATAATTTTACGGACAGGATATTTTAAAATGGTGGAAATTCAAAATGGCATCAGGCGCGGGATTTTAAATTGCACATTTCGAATTAATTTGTTGTTAGTATTTTAAAATGAAAGATATTCAAGATGGCGGAAGGAACGAAGTTCGAAAATTGTATATTTATGAATTCGTGCAAACTTCGTATTTCAAAAGGTTCACTTCGTGTTCAATGGCCAAACTTGGTGTTCAAAATGGTGTCTGGAGGGAGCTGTTTAAAATTTGCATCCAACCTTCGACTTTACATGTGTAGATCTCTGTTAAAACCGAGGCCTAGACCTAGACCCAAGACAAGGGCCAAGGTCAGGTCTAAGGTCAAAACCAAGACCTAGACTAAGGCCAAGATCAAGACCAAAGCCAAGACCATGGCCGAGGTCTAGAGCTAGGTCTCTGTCTGAACTTTAACAAATAATCTTAATGTTATGCATAGGCTGAACCAAGCAATAAAATATTGTCCTCAAATGTGATTTTGTGTCAAGTCGGCACAAAGGGTCTAAAAGGTGTAAAACTATTATAAAGGACCTAACTGTCATGTATACTAGTGTCCAAAATTAAAGCAACAAACTGATATTTCTCCTTCCAGTGTCTACTATACGAGATATTCATATAAAATGTAAAGCTATATCCGTACAGTCGTGTTCTGAACTGAAGATGGCATTCCTGTCAACTTAAAAACACGCAAACGATGACGTCAGTACACCAATCAAAAGGGAAGTTCACATATCAAAAGGGGCACTGCAGCATAGTGTTTGTTGCTTAGTCCATTTTCAAAGTTTGCTGTGTAAATATTTACTGCAGGTACAGGATAGCACAGAGATGACGCCTAGAAGATTCAGTTCTGTGGAGGGCCATAGGAAGAATGGAAGCAGGGCAGTCTCAAGCTGATGTGGCCAGATGACTTAATGTGAATCGTTCTGTTTCTCGGATATAGCAACAGTTTGTAGAGTCCGAAAATGTATCCCGAAGACCAGGGCAAGGACGACCAAGAATGACATAACAAGAGAGGACCGGTATTTGGCTGCACCGCCGTAGTACTGCACAACTGGCATCTGACCTCACAGGGACTGGGACAGTTGTATCGAGGCAAACAGTGTAAAGAAGGCTTCGGCAGAGAGGCTTTTATTGTCGGAGACCTGCTGTATGTGTACCGCTGAAGCGTATTCACAGAAGAGCACATATAGAGTGGAGTCATCAACATGCCAACTGGACGGTCGAACAATAGGCCAATGTCCTCTTTACAGATGAGTCCAGATTTTGTCTTGAAAATGATTCTCGACGGATTCGCATCTGGAGAGAACCTGGAACACGATTTCGGGACCCAAACATTGTGGAACGAGACCAATTTGGAGGTGGATCAATAATGGGTGGGCAGGAATTCTGTTGACTACACGAACACCTCTTCATGAAGTTGTACGGGTAAATCGGCAAGGTTTAACTGCTGTCAGGTATCGTGATGAGACCTTGGCACCTCATGTGCGGTTGTTTCGAGGGGATGTGGGCCCAGACTTTGTACTGATGGATGATAATGCTCGTCCTCATAGAGCACAGGTGGTGGATGGTTTCCTGGAAACTGGAGATATTGCACGCATGGATTGGCCATCTCGCTCTCCCGTTTTGAATTCTATAGAGCATGTCTGGGATCCACTAGGGGGACGACTTGCTTCACGTGAACATCCACCTACCACTCTCCAGGCCTTGCATGCTGCTCTGCAGGAAGAATGGGCGTTATTGCCTCAAAATGAGATCGATGACATTATTCACATTATGCCACACCGTTGTGAGGCCTGTATTGCTGCCAGAGGTGGTCACACCCCATTCTGAGCACATTAACGCGTTTTTCTGGATGTGTGTGAAAGTCATTACGTGTGCAAAAAAAAAACAGCGCGTGGTTTTACTGGTATGCACAAACGTTGCAATTGTTTACTTTCTTTATTCCTAATATTGTTTATACGTTACTATCACCTGTTTGTACTGTTTTGTGGCAAAATAAACTACCAAAGATGAAATTTCGGTTTGTTGCTCTAATTTTGAACACTAATGTATAGGGACCGGATTTTTAGGTTTTTAAAAACACTGTTTTAGGTTTTCCATTAGGTGAAATAGTTTTTTTTTAGGTTTTTTGTCTCCAAAATATAGTTTTTTAGTAGAATAATTGGTTTAATGAATTTGAATGTGCTACATAGGATTCAATACATAATACTTGTAAAGTTTAACTTAACAAAATTGACTTAAATTTGTTTAAACTTGCTTTAAGACAATATTATACAATTGAAGAAAGAAAGCATAAAAAATCAAAAGAAGCAGTGAAAATAAGATTGCCTCACATTTCCTGGTTACAGAATATCACTAAATATCTTTCAAGATTCTGAACTGTGAAGTTCTTTCTGTTATCTCTTAGTTAATAGTTAATACTGTATCTAGACACTACCCTTCTCAGGATTCGAATCCGATGCTTCTAGTTTAGTGAGTAAAATACTTTATGGTTGGATGTTGTTATGTGAAATGATTATTTTCCTTTCTTCGGTTGTTACGCATGCTAACCGCACAACAGATCAACTGGGGACGAAAACTTCCCCCTTTTCTAGAAAGGTAAATAATACTTACGTGTTTCTGGCAGCCTTGACAAAATATTACTTTGCCATCTGTAGAGAAATTCAGGTCGTCGCCAATCCACTGCCGTAATAAACTCGATTTCAATTGTTTCGGCATAATTAACATGTCTTCTTAAAACTCACAGTGTGACCATTAAGTATGAATAACAGGGCAGTAATAAAGGCAAACAAGGGCTTTAAAACACAGAAATCTATATCCTTGTTCATACACTGCAACAATGGTTGTTCGTACGAATATTTTAAAAGGAATACACCGGTACACTTCCTCTCCAGATACTGTCCATCCTAGACGACAATGGGTTGAACGAAACGCTGGTGGTATTAATGTCAACCCGACAAAAATTATTGTCTCTCCGCAAAATATCGATTTCTCAACTGACAAACAAAAAAGACAAAAAATGTAGCCTAAATTCTATGTAGCCTATTTTAGCTTTTATATCCCGTTTAGGGGTATTTTGGTTTTTATACCCCATTTAGGTATTTTTAGGTGCCATAGAATTAATGTGGGTGAATCCTATGGACATGATTCGAAAATGTGTATAAGCGCTTTTTGTTTTCGAAGGAAGGAAAAAATAGGTAAAAACCTAAGAATCCGGTCCCTACTAATGTATAACGGCCTATTAGATTTATCCGAGCGTTAAGATACTGTCCTCAAATGAGGTTTTCGTGTCAAGTTGACAGAAAAGGCTTAAATGTCAGATCTTGAACAAACTGGTCTATATTTTATGCATAACACACTATTTGGCCTAACCCAACATTTAAATATAATCCTCAAACGTGAGTTTTGTGTCAAGTCGGCACAAAGGGCCTAAATGTGTAAAACTAATACAATAGACCTGTTTGTCATGTATAACAGTCTATTAGATTTAACCAAGCATTAAAATACTGTCCTGAAAAGAGGTTTTTGTGTAAAGTGGGTACAATATTGATGGTCCATGTGTTTCTTTTAATTCTGCTGGAAGAACATTGTAGACTGCACTTTGTATAAGTTGAGAAATATAAACATTCCTTGTCTTGTAACTTGGTTGAATTTTTCTATAAGAGATAGCACATTAAGTGAACGAGAGGGCTTGGTTATTTATACCATCAGAAACCATGTCGTACAAAGACATATTTTTCCATGGTGTAGGAATATTTTCCCTATTGATATAGTTAAGTATTTCATCTGCACGAGAACAAACTTAGTCATAATGTTCGTAGAAAAATCTAGAGTTCACCATCAAATAATTGATGTCACAGTTTTAAAAATAACACGTGTTTTTTTTTCAAACTGTATAAAACATTCTTTTAAGATTTAGTTGTCTGTAACTCTAAGTTTTCGTCCTTGAACAGGTGAGGTTTTGAATAACACATTTTCACACAGTTTTGGTAAGTGAAGCAAAAACGATGATAGAAGGTACGGGGATAACATCACACAAAAACCAGGACTGTTCCAATTTCTTCACAACTGATATAGTTCTTGTTGGGATAGAACCCAAAACTGATATACTTGAGAATTAATAAATTTCATTGTATCCAAAGAAGGTGAATTTATTTGAATAAATGTTTTTTCTCCTTATTCCCTCTGATGTTAACAATGACAACGCACTGAATCACTATAGGAGTTGACTTAGTTTATTTCTGATGGCTTTTTACACACAGTAATATTAAATTGTAATCCTGTATATATGTATATTATATAAAGAAATGCTTCGTGCATTGGGGGCCACTGAATATGTTTACATAATTAAAATTAAATTAAAACAGCACGTATAAAGAGTAATAAATTATTATGTAGGCATATGTTGTCAACTAGTATCAATTAAATAATGGCTAGTAATGGTAAAAGTATAATAAATTATACCTTGTAAACTATCCAAATATAATTATTATTTGGAGTGTCTTACGTAGAGTGTGCATATCCTGGGCAACAGGTGTGTGCAAATAATTAAAATCAATATGTATAGATTAATTTTTAAAAGATAAAATAATAAAATGATGTAGATTGCATATAGGTCTATTTGTCAATTGGCTAAAAATTATATAAATATTTACGTCTTATAGGCTTCCCTATTGAGCTGAGTGTCTTGCCACACTCTTGATACACTTGTCTTTGCTGTTGTTCAGGAAAAAAGTTCTACGCTCCAACACACATGGAACAACATTTGGTTGTTTCAATGCTTCCTTCACAGCCTTTCAATAATGTACGCATTTTATGTTCTTTTTCTTGACCCTCGAAGATTTACTCTTAAAAAATGCACATTTGAAATAAATTCTCACGGTGTAATTAATATAATTTTTCTTGCAAAGTATACTTACTTTTCTAAATTGAGTCTTGTCCACATCTACAGAAGCTGTGGACTTCATGGATGACCTCTCTTAGGATGTCGCTACGAAAACTGTTGTTTTGAGTTCTCGTTCCTCCCTGGATGTCGCTACGAAAACTCCTGACTCGAGTTCTCGTTCACAATTATCTTTCCTCCTAGGATATCACTGCGAAAATTGCTGTATCGAGTTCTCGTTCACATTGGATTCTGAAAACAAGAATGTAACGAGTTTAGCATACATGTGACCTACTTCTGACATTTCAAAACAAATGATGTTACGACTCACGGTGTGCACGTCCGGAAAGACATCTCTGGCCTCCTTTCCTTCAGCATTTATGTTCCGGAAGGTGTGTAGAGCTTCTCCCTCTAGAGTTGTGTTAAAGAGTTTCACAAATTCAAGGGTGTTCCACCCTCAGTCCTTGCAATAGGCAAATAGGTCATTCTCACTAAAATTGCCATTTTGCTTCCTCGACAGGATCCCCAGATTGAAAATTCAGCTTCGGCTTCTTTGAACGACTAGTTTTCCATGTTATCATACCACTATCGTAGTTTACGAAACTGCATAGGAGTCATGAGTTTTTTTCGTTTTGTGATTTTATATGAATTTTTGAAGTTGGTGGAACGTATTGCCTTTTTAATGAGTGTCACCATTTTGCATGTCCTATTTGAACATGTTTTTAGGTTTTCGAAAAAGAAATGGACTGAACTGTTGTAAGATAGCAATATCTTTGTCTTGAAATGCTGGAAACGAATGAAAATAGTTTATAAAGACATGACACAGGAATTTCAGTAAGGAGTGTTACCCAAACAAATTTTTCCTCAATATTATTTTCAGTTTTTTGGCAAACCTTAGGCATTTCATCCCAAGAACTACACTGTGATACCACGAGGAAATGATTGTGATGTTCATCTTAAGGTAATTGTTGTTCATAATGAGCCAAACTTGAAAATTATCCAGAGTGTAATGAGTATAATCGAAATCGATTTTATTTAAATTGACTCAAACATGCTCTTCTATTGGCTTTATTCTTTTGGAACACTCTGAAAAGATCATGTACGTGCCTGTCTGGACACAAGGCAGCTGATACTAGCAAGATGATAGATAGAGGTCACGTAATCATATATTTGAACTCAAAAAATGTTTATTTGATTAAAATGTGGAAAAACACAAATTAGACAAAGTAAACCCGCTTTTCAGCCTCTTCGTGTAACTTGTTCCTTATCGTCTGTATAGTCCCAACATATACACTAGATTGAGTAAGGAACATCGGGTTCAATAAACTTTGAAATTTAACAGAGAAATATGCAGCAGTATTCCACAATTGCACAACATGAAAATACATTTAAAAGCAAACATCTTATATACATACGTCACGAGTTTGAATGAATTTAATACTATGAAACTTGGTCAGTCTTGATTTTTTTCAATTCATTAAGGAACATTTCAAGCTAAATAATTAATTGGTGTAAAATCAGTGTCATCTTATAATTGAGTAAGTAGCTTTAAACACAAGTAACTTTTTATCACATAGTGACTTAGAGGTATTTTTTCTCAGTTAACTTCTATTTGCAGTCTTTAGATTGCACAAACAAATAAATGGTATATGGAAAGAACTGGGTTGCAGTAACACTCATTACTGACAACATTCCTCCCAACACCCATTTTTTACAATATTTTTCATTTTGACAGAAGTCTATTCAAATTTAACCGCTACTTGAATTTTTATAAAAAAGCCCCATTCATATGACAAACAGAAGATAATTGAAGCATGCAGAAGAAACATAAATTAGAAGACCAAAACATAGGTAACACTCTTTACCATGAAGAAAAATACGCACCATGGTTTTGACTCCTTGCCTTCCTCCCTCCTCGATGTCTGGTCGGAAATTGGTCAAAGTGGAAGAGATGAAACAATACTTCATCCGCTCTACATCACCCTCCTCCCCACCCTTAATTCTATTTTGGAGGAGCCCTAGACCCGGTAACATTCCTTACCGGCTTTTTTCACGATTTACTGAGACAAAGATTCAAATGAACTTCCTGGCTCGGATTTAGTTTTTTAATTCTGAAACACCCTGTAGACAGTTCCATTTCGAGGTTCATCCGCGAGTGAAGATTCATTTTGGGCATTTTCAAGTCAAAAAGTCAATGGTTGGATATAGAATATGAGATGAGACAGTCACACTCCTTACTTTTTCCCACGTTTTTTTGACATAAACATGAACGTTACTTTCCACGATGTATACATAGAAATTATTTAGGGTGTCGCAGAAACTTGCATGGGTTTGGGGCGAAATCTAAAAATTAAAAAAAAAATGCTTGATATCTCAACTAGAAGTACGTTTTTAGGCCTGAGACACCAAAACGGCAATTTTTTTAGAATGACCCAAATACATGTTAATAATGCCCACGTACTTATTGTCTATACACGACTAACGTCACTCCTTATATTCTTTAAAGATGAGAAATCACACATACATACGCACCACGACTGTTTTTTTCCTATTTCTGTACAAGAGAAGCAGTTCACTTTTCTGTAAACTACTAACATGTAAAAGTATATCAAGAGTGGGAAAACCCCCACGACGCTTGAAGGTCACAATACAAATTGTGAAATGTTTTCAATTCCTTTGATTATAAGTAGTCTACCTAGACATTCTAGCTGTCGGAAATAGTTTAGAAATGACTACTTTGTATGTATTGGAACTAGTTGACCCTTGTAAATGTCCTCCTGTTGATATTAAAATGTTTTTATACATGTTAAAGTCATTCTGTGTCACCAGTTTCAAATCGACATTTTTTCTAGTTAACAGCTCCCATAAACCTATCGGGGTTTCGTACCTTTTGTTATCAATTATCAAAGTGTTGTTGTCTATTAGTATTTTTGAATCACCGATCACATACTCTCCCGTTTGACTATCTTCATACATTCCAAATTGAGTATCGATAATCTTCGGTGAATTTATAAAAGCCGAAATTCTATTCTCTCTTAGTTATGCTTTTGGAGATGTTCGCTGTGTCACTAGATGAGTCACATGACCAAGGTACTTAGATCCTGGTTCTTGGATTGGAGTACTGCCTTACGGCACTTTTTTTCATCTAAACTTTCAAATTGTATCGTTTTATCCTTTTTGCCATCGAAGTACAATATACATGGTATTGTCGGTCTTTTTGTCTCCTGTACCTTCTTACCTTTCTCTCTTATGAGAGATGAATGAATAATTACAATAAAGCTTTTTTTATCTCTGTCTTCGTGATATCAAATTGAAACTTTTCCGCGATTTTTTAAATTAATTTTTGGGAGAGAAAAAACTTATAAACATCATTGTGTTAAAAAAAAAAAAACAACAAGAATTCTAAAAGTCAAGGTCAGAGTGAACCTTCAAGATGTGAAGATAGAATAAAAATATTTTACCTCTGTCTTGATGGTACCAAATGACAGCTTTTCCGCGCTATTTAAAATTGAATATCGAAAAAAGTATATATTAAAAATAAAATGTTACTAAAACAAAGCAACTTTCGTATAATTCAAGGTGGAAAGATAGAGTAAAACTATTTTTGCTCTGACTTTATGGTACCAAATGACAACTTTTCCGCCCTAATTAAAAATTGACTTTCGAAAAAAAAGCCTATACTTTCACTCCACTTTAATATTTGTAGGGTCGGCTTGAGTGGTGCAGTCAGTATCGCGCTGACTTTCTGTGCCCAAGATTGCTGGTTCGATCCCGGCCCAGGTCTATGGCATTTATGTGTGCATAAATGTGACAGGCCCATGTCAGTAGATTTAGTTGCATGTAAAAACTCCTGAGTGACAGAATTTCGGCACGTCGACGGTCACAGGCCTAAGTTGTAGTACATCCTCTTCGTTAAATAACCATATACGATGTAACCTAATATGTAGGCTACTGTTTGCCTCTAAACATTTTTCATTTGTCACGAGTCTATTGTACCAGAAGTTATATTCCAACCGAGTGCCTACAATGTGTTTGCAGTTCTTGTCTTATTCTTGGCCAAATCAGTTTTAAACCGATAAACAGAGAGTTGCATCGTTATGTGAAGCTTGAGTATAAACAAAGTATGTTTAACGGAGCGTTGCCAAAAACATCCATGAGTGGGAGAGAGGTGAAGATCTGATGCGGGTGCTGAGTCGATCAGTCTGCAAGTTCGCGATGGCCCAGCCTTCCGAAACCGGGAATCTCATCACCACCTACATGATCCTCATCGTGCTGTTGCTGGCGCTCTGGGTACTCTACTCCGGCGTCGTCATATAAGTAAGTAGGCCGTGTAGCATCGTCTCATACAATCGACTCCATATTCATCTTCATTATCATCATCATCGTCTTCGTCCTCCTTGTCATCGGCTGTTTCATTTAATGAAAGGATCATTAAATTAATCAAAGAAATCAGATTAAATTACTTACCAGAAAAAGTAAGTTTATGATAATAAAATTAAACAATTACTTGATAAAAGCAACGTGTTTCATCAAGTACAGCAAGGAATGGTACCACCTCGCCACAGCTTGTAGAGGACAACAGAGAGAAACATTCACGCACTCTGCACTCTGTAATTTTTTTCTTAGAAACATGAAAAATGGTCATATTTGAACTTGTAATGTTCTATAGAATTTATATATAAACTTACTTATTCTAAAAAAAATTTGCGAAATGAAAGACAAATTGTGATGAAGTGAGCTCTTATATAACCTAAAAAATGGCGTAATTTATACTGGTACAACAGGTTGTCATGACAGGAGGAACTGTGCGCAGAATCGGTCTTGTCGTGAAAGAGTGTAGGCAGTCTGGAAATGTTGACGGTGATTAACTGATTATAGTGTTGCCGCTAGAGGTACCTATCACTAAACTGAACCACCCTTAGCTAACCTAATCTAACCTAACGTAACCTATCACAAACCTAGATTATCCCATAAACCTACATTATATCGCAAACCTCGTTCTATATATATATATATATATATATATATATATATATATATATATAACCTCTTGCTTCTTCGTCTCAGGTGTAAAGCTACTGGCAGCATTGTCCGACATAATCGAAATAAATCGAACGATCGCAGCCGGCCAATCAGAGTCTTGGGAAACAATATAGGCCTTCGAAGCTACATACCAATGAATAGTTTGGTGACTGTTGGGTTAGAAACATTGATATTAATGCTAGTGACAGGTTAGGTTAGGTTATGGCATACTGAATTTGCACGTTTCGTAAATTTGCCATATTATATCTCTCGCGGGCTGAGGTAAGCGCGGCAATGAACCTTCGGGATGCTTAAAATATATAATATTCCTTTAGCTTGCTTAGGAATTGTCTATTGCCATTGAGTAAGTGGTTAAGAGTGGAGAAAGTTTAGAATTTGTGTTCTGTGATATTATCATTTAGCCTATTTTCATTTGGGCTGTTCAAAATATTCATACATCATAATATGTATAGAGACTATCGCATATTTTGTCCACCCATGACCCTAGTTGACTGCAGTCCGGCAGCCATTTGGCAGTCAGCGTTGTACAAAAAATTATTTTTCAGGATATGATTTCTCTTCGTTCTGTTGGTAATAATGATATCGGTAATTAACATTTCAGTCGTTCATTGTTGGGAATCTGTATGGTCATTTAGTTTATTATTTGGCATTTATCTGAGATCTTACTATTGATCTTTGTGCTAGTGACAGATGTGATCTCAGCTAAAGGAGCTAAGGAAAAAATACTCCACACTAAAATATATTTGTTTACCTAAAATTCAGTAAAATTTGACCATTGACATTTTGTATTTTAAAAACAGTATGTTCTAAATTATCGAAGAGAGAAATAGTATTGCAGCATTGTTAACGTTACTACATAAATTTTAGTGTGGAATTTATGTGTGTGAGTGTGTGCGTGTGTGTGTGTGTGTGAGAGAGAGAGAGAGAGAGAGAGAGAGAGAGAGAGAGAGAGAGAGAGAGAGAAAGAGAAAAAGAGAGGAGAATATGGAAACTGGTTTTATTTTGAACTTCATGGTCACAATCACACAGTACTGTAGCTTCAATTCGTCGTTCAAATGTGTTATATTAACTAATAATTTATATCTGTCCTTTACTTAAAGTATTTTGTTACAGTTTGCATCCAATTTATATTCAAAGATCAATGTTATTGCTATTACTACATTGGTTTCAGTTGACCCTTTTTGGTAGTTGATGTTGATCCTGGAACATGGTAACCTGAGGCGGAAATATGTTGGATGGGTAATAGATTTGTGGACAGAGAAAAGTATAAGAATCCTCTCGAAAACATGTGAGAAACGAAGATAATTGCAAAAGAAACTGCGATAATGTTAATTTGTGCTGCACAGAAGTTGAAGAATAAAGAGTGGACAGACCACTAATGAGTTTGTTTTCCTCGAGGCGAAGTTGTCTAGTGTCTCCTTGCGCTCGCCCGTCAACAGCTCTCTTATCCTGGAAGGAATTTTTGTCTTTGGTTAAAATTGTTGTCTTGTCGCTGATTAGCGTCTACAGGTTAGCGTATCTATAGAAACAAGTCAATTTCTTGAAAGTTAGAGCTGAGAAAATAAGAAAAGAACTTTTGTTTAATACCTGCATGAGTCTCAAATTGACTCATTTTAATAACATTTTAGCGGGTCATGGGGGACGAAACCTTACCAACAAGCACGTGGCAGTGAAATATTGGTGGCCCGGTAGGAGAAAAGATGTCAAAAGATGGGCAAAAAACTGTATAGTTTGCGGAAAGCATACCGACAGCGATAAGAAGAGGGCAGAACTACAACAGTTGCCTGAAGCTACGCAGCCTGGGCCCTATACTATAAAGCTACAAGAGATCGCTAGTAAAATTCGCTTTACAAATACTAGAGTGAAAATATGGTATACTATAAAGATATTACTGTTGTAATTTGTAGTTAGTAAAAGACAGCACGCCTTTACAAACCACGTCATTACTGACGTCATGACCGGGAAGGGAGGGCCGCTCTTGCACTCATCTGCGTGCCTTCGACTGCAAACTCTCTTCTTCTCATATTTCTCTTTTTAGACGAATTAGGTCTCGATATTAATGTTATCAGTATCATCATACCATTTTTCCGAACCGAAAACTACAACAAATATTATATAAACACATCTCATAGACCTACAAAGGCTATTCAAAGTCACGAGACGCGAGATGGAGAAGCCTTACCTATTCAGATTGCCAATATGGAAGCGAGATTTCTAATGTCGTTCGTGGCTGTGTGGTTATAGTACTGAACTGTGGTGCGAAAGGTTGCCGGTTCAAACTCCGGTCGCGACTAATTTATTTTTTCATAATATTTTTATTTTTTATTAGTGTAGCGGTACTGTATTAAATTTTAAGAATTCACTGTCACTGCCCTGTATAATTCTTGGTGAAGAATTATATAGGGTAATGACAGAATTCATAAAGTTTTATTCAGTAGACTGTAGTCTGAATCATTGTGACAATTTATTATATTATATAAAGACAGTGGGCGTGAATTTTTAAAATGTTATACGGTAAACTTTATTTACGTTTTAAAAATATTACAAAAGAAAAAAATACACACACACACACACACAAAGCAGTGGCAGGGAATTCTGTTAAGTCTTACATGGAACAGTGTATTTAAGTTTTTTTAAATATTCTGAAAGCAAAAAAGTATAACGTAGTGGCAGTGAACTTTTAACATGTTGAACGATACAGTGTATTCTTCTTCTTCTCCTGGCATACAGCACTTATAGTTTTGCTAAAGCCTCCTTTAAAACAATAGCCCATTCTCCTCTATCTTCTGCTCTCCTTCTCCATCTCTTTATTCCCGCTTTCCTTAAATCTCCCTCAATGCAGTCTATCCATCTCAATCTGGGGCGCCCTCGATCCCTCCTTCCTTCAATTCTACCAGTGAAAATCTTCTTCACCATTCTTTCATCCTCCATTCTAACTAGGTGACCTGCCCATTCGAGTCTTCTAATTTTGATCAAAGTTACTATATTGGGTTTCTTGTATAACTGTTCCAGTTCTAAGTTGCTACGGATTCTCCAATCATTTTGTTCTTTTACAGGGCCATAAATCTTTCTCAGGATTTTCCTTTCCCATCTTCTCAGCAATTGTTGTTGGAGTTCTGTCATGGTCCATGCCTCACAGCCGTACATCACTATGGGTTTAATTATCGTGTTATATATTAATAATTTAATTTGTTTAGAGATATATCTTTTCTTTAATACCTTATCCAGAGCATAGTAACATCTATTTCCTGCTGCAATCCTGGCTTTTATATCTTTACCACAGTCATTGTCCCAAGTAATCACTGAGCCCAAATATTTAACCTCATCCTTTTCTTTAAAATGCTCTGAGTTTATGAGGACTGTTCTGTTTTCATCTGTTCTTACTTTGTGTTTGGAGGTATTCATCAATACTGTTTTATCTTTATTAATTTCTAATCCTATTTCTTTTGTTGTATCATTTATTTGTGCATATACTTCATTTAATGCTGTTACTGATCTTGTTATTATGGCTACGTCATCTGCGTATGCCATATACTGTCTGGTTCTATTTATTATGCTTCCTCCAGGGTTTATTACAATGTTACGTACTATTTTTTCTAGAGCTAAATTAAATAACAATGTTGAGAGTGCATCTCCCTGCTTAAGGCCATTTTCTGTCACAAAGTCGTCTGACAGCTTCCCATCAATTCGAATCTGATTTACTGTCTTCTTTAGGGTGGCTTTGGTTAAATCTATTAACTTTTGAGGTATTCCAAGTTCTTTCATAATTAGGTACAACTGTTGTCGATCTATACTGTCATAGGCTTGTTTAAAGTCTATGAACAATTGGTATGTGTCGATATTGTATTCATGGGTTTTCTCAATTATTTGTCTTAATTGGAATATTTGATCTGTGGTAGAACGACCTTTCCTAAATCCACTTTGATAGTCCCCCAATATTTCTTCTGTGTACTGTTCCAAGTATTTCGCTAGAATACTTGTAAAAATTTTATAGATCACATTTAATAAAGAAATCCCTCTGTAGCTCCCACATTGTAACTTGTCTCCTTTTTGTTTATACACTGGGCAAATAATAGCTCTCTCCCAATCCTTCGGCAATTCCTCTTTCTCCCAAATCATTAGAATTAATTTATATATTTTATCCCAGAGCTTCTTTCCTCCACTCTTCACAAGTTCTGCTGTGATCATATCCGATCCTGGGGCTCTGTTCTTCTTCAATCTTTTAATTATCTCATATACCATACTTCTTGACGGTTTATCAACATATTTATCCGGACCATAAAATACTAAATTATCTTCCTCTTCAGGGAGTTGATGTGGTTTATTTAAAACTTCTTTAAAATACTCCACCCATCTGTCCATCACCTTTCCTTCTCCTCCTATTAGATTTCCTTCTTTATCTTTTACCATTGTAGTTCTTGATTGGTATCCTTCTTTAAGCCGTCTTACTTCCTGGTAAAATTTTCTACTTTCACTCCTCATTTTAAAAATTTGCATTTCCTGTATTTTTCCTTCCTCGAAGTCTTTCTTTTTCTTCCTTAAGATTTTGTTTGTCATTCTACGAGCTTTTCGATATGCCTCCATCGTTATTCTTGTATTTCTACTTAACATATTGTAACAAGGGCTCGTCGGGGTTCAAAATCAGAACACCGAGTTTATAATTGAAGGATGGAGGTTTCTTTATTTCCTACAACAATTGACAATACAGCCAGAAAACTCCAGACTATTCGCCAGTTCACTGTCCTGTTCAGAGCTCACTCTCACTGTGCTCAGTCCTAATTACAGCACTGTTCCAGTCCAATCCAGATCATCCCACGTCGCGCCGGTCAACTCCACAGTCCTCGCTGCCGCTGTGCGATCCACCCGTCGCGCAGAGTTCCCCGGGACGGCACTGCCTCAGCCCAGATCAGCTCACCAGCTCTTCCGTTCACCCTTCCCTCCGGTCACTAGTTCCCCGTTGACTAGCTATTCCGCTCTCGGGTCCCTCCGGTCACTGGCTCCTCAGCTTCCCAAGACACACTCACTTGAGGCCGCGCTGATCAGTCCTCTCCGTCCAGCTCACCCTCTGACGCTGACGCTCGCCGCTACTCACGGACTGCCTCTCTGACTGTTCCCTCGTTGACCCTCCGGCTCTTCACGGACTGCCTCTCCTCTGATGTACTGACTCTTCACTGGCTCTTCACTCTGACTCTTCACACTGACTGTCGCTGTTACTCTCATACGTTGACTGACTGACTCATCACTCCTCGTTGCCGTCTCTGACTGACTTGCCGCTCGCTCGCTGCCCTATATATAGGGCCGACGAATATTCCAGACCCGGTCTCTCGAAAGCTCTCCGCCCGCGCATTGTCTAGAATGTCCGCGCGGGGCGCGTGGCTCCACCTCTGGCCCCTCCCACGGGCGCGCACCGTCCTCACCGCGCCGCCGTGCCAGGGAGTAGGCCGCACCCGTCGACGCGCGGCTCCAATCAGCAATAAGAGGGCCGTGCCTTTCTAGATTTATCTAACTCTAGTTCTTTCGGGCTTACTCCTCCTTCTATCAGGCTCTAGGCTTTTCTGGCTTTGTCACATTGCCCCCTCCTTAAGGGCCTTCGTCCCGAAGTGCCCCATGATATACCGCCAGACGGTTCAGGTGAACTACCAGCATCTTCCCCTTGGCTGTCGTTGGATGCGGTAGACTTCTGGCCATTTGCTGAACTACTCCGTGGCCAACAACAGGTACCGATTTCCATCACCAGTAATGGAGCATGGGCCTGCCACGTTGTATTGCCTCATGGCCCCACGGCTGCAATTCGTAGGCCTTCTGCTGGCATCGCCGGTGTCGCAGTGTTGACGCCACCTCTCGACGTCACTGCATTGGTACAACCAGTAGAACCTTCTCCGCAGTTTGTCGAGGATCTGGTTTACTCCCAAGCGGTCACCTGTCGCTCCTGCGTGGACTTCCTCCCGGACCTCCTTGACTCCGGCTCTCGGAAGGACTTGGTGCTCCGCAGTCGCCTTCCCATCCTCAGACTCCCAGCTTCCTTTCAGGACCCCGCCCCTGACCACTAGGGCGTCCTGCTGGTTCCCACAGCCTTCGTAGATGGCGCTGCGACTGGCTACCTCTTCCCGCGTCGGTCCCGTACCTGACATGACGTCCCTCGGTGTCTGTCCTACGTCCACGTCGTCCCGCGGTGTCTCTCCGGCGTCCACGTCGTCCCGCGGTGTCTTTCCTTCGTCCATGTCGTCACGCGGTGTCTCTTCAGCGTCCACGTCGTCCCGCGGTGCCTCCTCTACATCCACGTCGTCCCGCGGTGTCTTTCCTTCGTCCGCACCGTCTCGCGGTGTCTGTCCTTCATCAACGTCGCCACGCAGCGTCTCCCCGGCATCCACGTCGTTCCGCGGTGACTGTGCTGCGTCTACGTCGTTCCGCTGTTGTCCACTCAGGGCGTGATCTTCCCCTTCGGTAGCTGGTGGTACGGTGATGGCCATGTCCTCTTTCTGCACTTCCTGTTCTTCCACCTTGGCCGGTCTCTCTAGTTCATTCTTCACGGCCACCAGTTCGCTGCCCGGTTCATTCGATATTTCATTGGCTGGTTTCAGTTCCTGCTCGAGTTCTTCCTTCGGGCCTAAGTGCAGGTTCTTCATTTCCCTTATAATCCCTCTTATTTCTTTCACTTCGGAGTTCTGCCGGTCCATTTTTTCGATCAGTCGGTCGTTCTGCTGCCTCAACTCGGTGCTCCGCTGGTCCATTTTTTTGTTCAGTCGGTCTTCCATGGCGTGAAGTAACGACTTTAGCATGTCCTCCATCTTGCGTTCCTTCAATTATATCCCACTTCTGACACCAGTGTAACAAGGGCTCGTCGGGGTTCAAAATCAGAACACCGAGTTTATAATTGAAGGATGGAGGTTTCTTTATTTCCTACAACAGTTGACAATACAGCCAGAAAACTCCAGACTATTCGCCAGTTCACTGTCCTGTTCAGAGCTCACTCTCACTGTGCTCAGTCCTAATTACAGCACTGTTCCAGTCCAATCCAGATCATCCCACGTCGCGCCGGTCAACTCCACAGTCCTCGCTGCCGCTGTGCGATCCACCCGTCGCGCAGAGTTCCCCGGGACGGCACTGCCTCAGCCCAGATCAGCTCACCAGCTCTTCCGTTCACCCTTCCCTCCGGTCACTAGTTCCCCGTTGACTAGCTATTCCGCTCTCGGGTCCCTCCGGTCACTGGCTCCTCAGCTTCCCAAGACACACTCACTTGAGGCCGCGCTGATCAGTCCTCTCCGTCCAGCTCACCCTCTGACGCTGACGCTCGCCGCTACTCACGGACTGCCTCTCTGACTGTTCCCTCGTTGACCCTCCGGCTCTTCACGGACTGCCTCTCCTCTGATGTACTGACTCTTCACTGGCTCTTCACTCTGACTCTTCACACTGACTGTCGCTGTTACTCTCATACGTTGACTGACTGACTCATCACTCCTCGTTGCCGTCTCTGACTGACTTGCCGCTCGCTCGCTGCCCTATATATAGGGCCGACGAATATTCCAGACCCGGTCTCTCGAAAGCTCTCCGCCCGCGCATTGTCTAGAATGTCCGCGCGGGGCGCGTGGCTCCACCTCTGGCCCCTCCCACGGGCGCGCACCGTCCTCACCGCGCCGCCGTGCCAGGGAGTAGGCCGCACCCGTCGACGCGCGGCTCCAATCAGCAATAAGAGGGCCGTGCCTTTCTAGATTTATCTAACTCTAGTTCTTTCGGGCTTACTCCTCCTTCTATCAGGCTCTAGGCTTTTCTGGCTTTGTCACAATATTCATTCTTGCATTATTACGCTCGATTATTGCTAGTTCGCAATCTCGATCAAACCACTCCTTCTTAATGGTTTTATTCTTATAACCAATCACCCCCTTTGCAGCTGTTTGAATTTTATTCCTAATTTCTTGCCATTCTTCTTCTATCGATTCCAGATTATCAAATCTTTCTTCTATCAAATTCACTATCTCTTCTCGATAGCGGAGGGATACACCTGGATCATTAAGTTTGGATACATCGTATCTCGGTATTCCTTGTCCCAAGTTTGTCCTTAATGTCGAGATTCTAGGTCTAAATTTTATGCGTACCATGAAATGGTCGCTATCGCAGTCTGCGCCTCTACAACTCTTAACATCTATTATATCCTTCACATGCCTGGAGTCTATCAACACATGATCTATCTGGTTCTTAGTTTTCTTATCTGGGGATTGCCATGTTTCCTTATGAATATTCTTATGTGGAAATAAGGTGCTACTAACTGCAAAGTGATTTGTAATTGCAAAAAAACTCAATCTATTTCCATTTCCATTTTCCTCTTCGTGCAGACTATGTTCCCCTATGTTTGGTTTCATTGATTCATCTTTTCCCAATTTAGCATTAAAATCTCCAACAATAATTTTCCTTTCATATTTCTTTGATCTCTGTATGATTCTTGATAATTGCTCATAAAATTCATCTTTAATGTCGTCCTCTTTCTCCTCTGTTGGGGCATGTATACATACCATGTATGTATTACAGAATTTCCCTTTTATTCTTATCCCGCAAATCCTTTCATTAATTGGGTCGAAACCTAAGAGAGATGATTTAAGACTCTTATGTACAAGGAACCCTGTTCCAAATTCATTCCTTCGATTACTCCCACTATAACATAGAGTATAATCTCCTAGATCTCTTATTCCACTGTCTTTCCATCTAATTTCTTGTATAGCAGCAATTTTAATTCTATATTTATTTAATTCTGTCATTAATTGTTTCATAGCTCCAGGTTTATATAGACTGCATACATTCCAAGTTGCAAAATTAGTAATCATGTCCTTTTTCTTTTGCCAAGGTCGTCTTAGAGTATCCATCCGGCTATTGTCTGTAGGTTTCTGAATCAATAGAATTTCAGAGATGGGGGTGATTAGCCCGCAGTCCCCTAGATTTGATTTCGGGGTTTTCTTCCCCTAGATCAGTTGCTTTCTCTACAGCTACAGAGCCTGATCTGCCCCTCCCTAACAAGAGGTGTCTCTTCTGCTGCCTCCGCCATTGGGACTCTCACTCCTCATCTGCCTTCAGCACCATTGGACCTCCTCTTCTGAGTTGCTTCTTCGTCTGGGTCCTCCCCTATGGCCTGTCCAGCAAGGGTGGCCCTACCAGTAGCTACGCTACCGCCGGCATAGCCCATAGGATCAACGGACCACGCAAGCTCTCCCACCAACGACAAGGTCTTGCAACTCCCAGGGAGAGTACAGTGTATTTACGTTCTTAAAATATATGAAAGCAAAGCAAAAGAGAAAATAAAGATGTGGCAGTGTATTTTTTTAAATTCAAGTATTTATAATATTATAAAAGCAAAAGAAAACACAATGTAGTGGCAGTGAATTCTATAAAATTTTATACGGACCACTGTATTTAAGTTTAAAAAATACGTAAATATGTAAGATAGTGGCAGTGAATTCCTAAATTTGTTATATGGTACTCTGTATTAAGTTTTAAAAAATAACAAAAAACAACACAAGGCAGTGGCAGTGAATTCTAAAAATAGTATACCAATCACTGTATTTAAGTTTTTAAATTACTATAAAAAATATAAGGTAGTGGAAGTGAATTCTTAAATAATGTTACACTGAATTAAAGTTTTAAAATATTATAAAAGCAAAAAAGTACGACACAGTGGCAATGAATTCTATAAAATCTTATACGTAACACTGTATTTAAATGTTTTAAAAACAAGGCAAAAAATAATTATAAGGTAGTGGTATTGAATTTTTAAAAAATGTTATATGGTACACTGTATTTACGTTTTTAAAACACATTAAAGAAAAAAATAATAGGGTACAAGGTAGTGGCAGCGAGTCCTTAAAAAAAAAAAATTACGGAGTATTTACGTTTTTAAAATGTTATGAAAACAAAAAATATAAGCATATGGCAGTGAATTCCTAAATTTTATACATTTCATTGCAATTAGGCTTTAAAAATATTATGGAAAAAAAAGAAGTCACCACCGGGGTTTGAACCTGCGACCTCTTGCACCATAGCTTAGTTCTCTAACCACTGAGCCACGAACGACACTAACAAGCTCGCTTGAATATTGCTAATGTAAACCCGTACGTCTTCGCCTGTGTCTCACGTCAACGCTTTAAATCATCTTTGTAAACCTATGAGACGTGTTTCTGTAAAATTTATTGCACTGTTCAGTTCGGAAAAATAGTATCACGATACTGATAACATTATTACCGGGACCTAAATCGTCTGAAAAGAGGGAAATCAGAGAAAAGATGTTAGAAGCCCAATGGCTGACGTCTGCTTGGGCACTGGTATGGTATTTCCTTCTACGAGTCTTCATCCATTTGTAAAAATGCTGCCCAGTTTTACAAGTGCCGGGCTACAGTAATAGTTATATAGGAAGCTATCCAATTCAACAGTGACGTATTCGTTTGTCTCCGATTCTCTTGTAACTAGTATTAAGTTTACAGTTGTAAAGCTTTATAAAATTCCATACTTTCGAATCGCTAATAAAAGCACTTGTAATACAAATCCATACTTTTATAGGATAGGGCCCTGGTGTACTATCCGTTACAACAGTAGGTGAATTAGAATTAGAACTCAAGAGGTTTACCACTGCAACAGCTAAAATAAAATCTTAAATTGGTTTTACCAAAGATTCCAACTAATACTTTTCATTATATAAATAGGCTTTAAAATATTTTCGTTTTAAATTTAGGCCGGCTGTCACAATGTTGAAAATGTTAATCATCATCATCGTAAAAAGTATTTTATGTATGTGATGTTACATATATGTACGAATTTATGTACTTAGATTTTTGTACATATTCAGTCATTTATCACTAAAAACGGATTAACCATTCCTTTTCTAAGTGACACAGAACATCAGTTTCTGGGGGGGTCTCAAACTGATTCACCATAAATTACTGACATCTTCCCTTTCTAAGTGGCACAAAACATTGGATTTTCTAACTAAAGCTTTAAAAATCTCATATTTGGGAAGGGGTCCGGACCCCCCCCTTTAATTCGTCCTTGCCTTGGGTTTGGATTCCTGAAATCTTCTGTTTTCAAGTGAGCATCACAAATTCTGTGGCTATTGTGCAATTTATCAGGGCCATCTTTTGGTAATAATTCATCTAAATCTGCCCTCTTATCTTTCAGAACCCACTGTTAACAACTGCAATTAAATACATCACAACGAGATTTTATCTTAAAGCATACAATTTAATAAGAAACAAGAATATGGGATCATTTTATCTTGTTTCGTGTTCTATCTGCGCCTTGTCTTTAGGAAAACGAAATAAAGATCTAGAATCTTTCTGCTACTTATAATTGCTGCAACATTAAATGGCACATATTATACCAGCTTTGTAATTCGCCGCTGTTTATATAATTCATTAGAATTTGGAATATATTATATTAAATTACTTCACACATAGCTCTGTCACAAAGGCGAAAAATCAGCTGTTCATGTAGCCTACCGATATTTCCTGGCCAACAGATGGAGCTAGTGTCGCTGTTCGCCGATTTCAAAGAAGAGTGATCGGTATTACTATTAAAGGTATTTGGTAGAAGACTACGCAAATGGCAGAATAGCAGCGTTTTTACTGGTGTGACAACCTAATTTTTGCACAGTAACTATATATATATATAAACACTGTGCCATTTCCGTACAGTCTGTTTACAATAAGTAACAAGATTAATAAATTTCATTTTTCCTTTTGAGGGTGAATATTATAGCGTAAATTTATTGAATTTTATCCACCTTATACCCTCAAAAAAAAACTTATCTAACATTAGTTGGATGGTATAGGTTACATAAGTTTTTTTTTTTCGAGGATATAAGGTGGATAAAATTCATTAAATTTACGCTATAAACACAAGATAATGTTTTTTATTGATGGTTGTTTTTGCTGGACTAGTTCCATTTCATTTGGCCAACAATTATGACATATCTCTCATTATACGAGGGCTGTTCAATAAAGAATGATCATAATTTTTTACATTCATAGTTTATCACGCTAAACGTTTTCCTTATGATATGTGATAACTTGATGTGTCATGCACGCGTGGTGTAAGTTTCACAGTCATGTCTCAATATTCCTGTCTGTGAGACGCCTGCAAGTGCAGAGATGTTCAATATCGCCTACGGCTTCAATGGAGGTGACGCACGACGAGCAATATGCGGCTTTAAAATTCTGCTTTAGACTAAAAAAGTCTTCGGCTGAGGCCTATGCAATGTTACAGGAGGCCTATGGAGACTTTGTTCTTCCCTACAGCACAGCTAGAAGATGGTATAAAATGTTTAAAGAGGGAAGACAATGGGGGATATTCTAAAAAAGTAAGCATGAAGTATGAGCACTTCTTGGTGAGAAGTGTAGTCACTCACAATTTGTATGCTATAAAACATCGGGACGACAGAAAGTTCTGACTCACCGGCTATCACTTTATGCTCACCCAACCCACACGAAATATGCACCTGCATAAGCAAAGTTACGAAAACAAACAAGGGTCTTCTCGCACTGGGAGAAGTAAATTGCAGCCACATCAGCATTATGAAGAGGAAGACAATTATTTCTATTAGGTCTCTCTGAAGTTTAACAAAGGACTTCATAGAAAGGTCATTTACATCATCATATCAGATACCGCAATGGAAGGAGGACAGGATCACATAATCCATAATATTTTAGGATTAAATTAATTTATTGAAAATTCACTATAACATAATTACAACATTTAATATAATTAGTATTTTTAAAATGTGATATGAAACATTCATATAACTCCCTCTACTCTTAATATAGCCTATTCTAGTGTAGAGTACACGGCTGAATTGCAGTAGTGCGCATTCACTTGTATCATCCTCGTTTCCAAGTCGGATTATTCGCGAGGCAAGACCAAAAAATCCAAGTCTATGTTGTATAAAATGAATGGCTTATAACTAGCCTTCAGAGAATTTCTTGGGATAAGTTTTTCAAATAGTACTTATTATAATATATTATAGTAGGCCCACATAATAAGACTATAAAATTGTTAAACCTATTTCGAGAAAATTAAGAAAAATTAAATTTTCGTCAAATAAAGTGCTTGTAAAAATTAAAAGAAAGTCGTTGCCGTACCTCGTGTCGCATCCCTGAAGGATACACAATCCAAATAAAATCTTAATAAATGCACTCGAATACTTTGTATAACCTAGGCGTGGCAGTACACCTTTCTTCAAATTCTAATATAGAATAAGAGGCCGTGTTGCAGAGAATAGGTATTCAGTTGAATTAGCCTGATGCGAAGCTTTACCGTTCACCAGACAAGATTGAGTTTCTATGAACGATGCCTGCCTTGTAACTACCCGACAGAAATTTTTTTCGAAAAAAATATTTCAAATAAAAGTTTAGCTCTTAGCATAAGCACCTCAATTACAAAATTTAAACAAAATCGTTAGACCCCTAGTACCTAGTACTGACAGAGGGATTAAAGCTAAAAATTTGTAGTTTTCATTCTTTCTGGAATGCCCATATATTCCGCGCGAATCACCCTAGTAGCATGCTGTGAGTGAAGTGAGTGTGCTGTTTTGGTAGCTCACAAATCTCCTACTTAATACTCCCGCCGCTCATTCTTATAGCATGCGGAATTGAAGCGGGCAGTATGCGACAGAGTACAAAGAGCGTCATGTCACGTGGGCGCAGTGGGTGGGAGAGTCCCCAGGCTTTTTTAGCATACGACTGCAAGTGCAAACTTGAAATCTGCCAGTAAGAACTTCATACTCTTTTTTTAGAATATCCCCCAATATCAAAGGAAAGTGGACCCGGCGTTCCAGTTACTGCTCTGACAGAAGAAAAGGTCAAGACCGCTGCTGTTATAGTGAGAAAGGATCGACGAATAAGTTTAAGATCACTTTCTGAAATCTTGAAAATTTCACTGGGTGCCACTCACACGTTGGTGACAAAAAAAAATTGCTCATGACACGTGTTTGTGCGCGGTGAGTTCCAAGGCTGCTGACTCTTGAACAGAACAGTAACTGGAGCGCCGGGTCCACCTTCTTTTGATAATGATTGTCTTCCCTCTTTAAAAATTTTATACCATCTTCTAGCTATGCTGTAGGGAAAAACAAATCTCCATAGGCCTCATCTGAAGATTTTTTTAGTCTAAAGCAGAATTTTAAAGCCGGATATTGCTCGTCGCGCGTCACCTCCATTGAAGCCGTAGGCCATACATGGGCATTTACTGGTTCGCGAACCACTTGTGGTTCTTGAACTTCCCGCAGAACACACAAGATGGCATTGCGGACATTCGGTGTACGTGGTAGATTATTCCCACGCAAGAGTCATATTATCTTTGCAAGCAGTGACGGGTCGCGACACAGTTCCGATTGGAAAGGCGTTATGACAAATTCTAAGCCTGTGTATAATGAAATAATTGCACACGTAAAAGAATAATTAAAAATACAAGATTGTTTGTATTATTTGTTTCTTGTAGTGTACATTTTAAAGTGAAATTAGTGTTTCCCTAAGAATGAGCAACCGCCACTGCACTTATTGTCTGCTTGTGTCTCCATCTATCCGTTCTTTTCGAACTATGTGTAAGTTGACAAAATTTTGCGGGTTGCGTGTCAATGGATAGGGGTTTGCCCATGTTTGCCGTAGGCGATATTGAACATGTCTGCACTTGCAGGCGTCTCACAGACAGGAATCTTGAGACATGATGTTGAAACTTACACCACGCGTGCATGACGCATCAAGCTAACACAAATCATAAGGAAAACGTTTAGCGTGATAAACTATGAACGTAAAAAAATTATGATCATTCCTTATTGAACAGCCCTCGTATAAATGATAGATTTTTACGGAGTAGTATTGTGTGACGTAACAAATATATTTATATACAACACAACGAATAATATTTGACTTATGTAGACAACTATTTTATTATTTTTACGTAACATGTAACACAATACTCTTGTATAGAATATGGTAATAAATTCCTGTGTAAAATCTAATATTCATTGTACTTTCAAAACATCCCCAAATTTTATGACACTTCTTTAAGGTTATTTTTCCTATAAGGAATGTTTTATTTTTGAGGGTATAAGGTGGTAAATATCTTTAGATACCAGTTCATTGACAATCACCCTCAAAAGAAAAATGAAAATTATTAACCCCTTATATGTTTCAACCCCTATTATCTAAGCTTTACTTAAATCTATACTCTCTGATCATTTTTCCCAGACTTTACACACCGAACCTACAGATCTAGGAGAAAGCCTTAAGCAAAACTAATTTTAGCAGAGCAAGCAAGGTATTCCTCAGGTTCGCAAGCGAACTCTGATGATCCCGTAAGGGGATATTCTCAGCGGATTTGTTAAGGGGTGCACCAACCATTAAATGTTTTGACACCTTTTTGAGATATATATATTTAAAACTTCATTCTTATTATCATAGGTAATCCCACGAGAGTTGACGAGTTTATCGATAGATTCGAGACTACGCAGCAGGAGCTAATTTATCTTATGAAACTCGTGAAATCGAGTTCGATTTATTAAGACTATTCCACGAATAAAAATGTAACGGATTATAGCCTACAAATAATAATTACTTTCGTGCTTTGTTGTATAAAAACAAAACTAACAGCTAAGAGATCACGGCCTATTATGAATCAACCATCCATGAATCGATTCGAGTTACCATGTTATAACCAGGACTACCAATGGTGCATATAAGACATAGTTAACTTCATTCAGGTAAGCTAACAGCAGAACAGAATAAAATCACACGAACTGGCTTGCACCGAATCGAAATTGTGTTTTAACCAACGTACATTTATATTATTTCAATTTCCAAACAAATGTTGTATAAAGTAATCTGTTTGCGTGCTGCTTAATGGCAACATGTGACGTAATAATCACGGCACATTGATGCTTGCATGTCCAGTAACGAGCTGATCATTTTATCAGGTAAACTCCTTTCCTCATATTAATAGCAAGCATTTTGTAAGTTAAACGATCATGATTGGTCTAATCCGAGGAATTACTAAACGTTAATGGTCAATATCAAACGCGCGGCATGTGAGTGGAATAGTGAACATAATCCGGCACACCGCAAAAGGAAACGCCGATATTTGACTCCCCAAATGGGGACGATGAAAATACAGAGAGATTCAGGTCTCGGGTCATGCATCAGAGGGTTAAGAAAAGGGGCTTTTATTTGTGTTTTATGCACGTTCTTCTTACAAGTATTCTCAAATTAATATGTGCGTTGCAAACATCCCTCTGTGACATGTCCATCAGTTTGACTGACCGCACAAACTTAGATTTAATAGCATTGACAATAAACATAATCTTCATACAGAGGATTCAATGTGTCTCAGGCAAACACGGTGACTGAGCCCTAAGTTGTGCAGCTTATAAGTTAACACTTGTAAGTCTAAGCTTCCTTAAAAAAGGTTAGTTTTCATATATATATGAAATACCGTTGAAACTTTCACATTTGGTAAGTGTTGTACTCGTGCAGAGCGATAAAAAAGAGGTTTTAAGACTCAAGCAGTCAATTTTTTTAAAGGAATGTTTTTTTCGTCAGAATGTTCACATTTTGAAATGACGGGATTTTCAAAATGTATTTAGGAAACATGGCCCTCAAATTTTTGAAAATGTAAATGGAGTAGGAATCTAGTTCTAAAGTGAAGCAATAATGAAATGGAAATTTAAGAATTAAATTTGCGAAGTAAATCCATTTTTGGCGTAAAATTGGTATTAAGTATCAAAAGTAAGCAAATCATATAACATCAGTCATTTTTCAAGAGGGTTTATACTTAACACCTGAATTAATAACGTACATGAATACAAAACCCCCTTCTTTGAAATTCTTGAATACTTTACGACAAACTGAAACGGTGAAGTACGTGGGCTATTTATGTAATGTGGAATTGAAATAAATATACTATAGTAAAAAATAATAATTCATCATCATCATCTCTATCTCCCACGAGGTTTCATAATGATTTATGATCTGAATAAAAAGCAGGAGGAAAACATGAGGACATAATTTTTATGAAACTACACCATTTCAACCTCAATTTCGGAAAAAGTAATTTCAATTTCGGAAAAAGTAATTTCAAATTCGGTAAAGGTAATTTCAATTTCGGAAAAATTAATCTCAATTTCGGAAAAGGTAATTTCAATTTCGGAAAAAGTAACTTCAATTTCGGAAATAGTAGTTTATTTTGGTACAATGTTCAAATAAACACATAGGCGTAACTTAAATGAATAGTTACATAGAATTTAACACTTTCAGTTTCCCAGAGGCATATCGTCCATACGCATAGCAGCAGGATAATGTTTCTGCACATGGTTGACAGCGCGAAGACACATTTGAGGGGTGATAATCTGTATTGCAGATTCAACAGTCCTCTCCAAGTGTTGAAGTCTGAATTCTTTCTGAGTTAGTACACCAGCTGGATCCCCCCTCAATAGGATGTCTGTGGTCTCTCTGAGACGCTGCTTGATGGCTGACTTCATGGTACTCCAAATGTGTTCTATCGGATTCAGCATGCAACTGTAAGGGGCTAATCGACAAATTTCAACCCCCAGAAATTCATCTTGCCGCAATATTTCTTCGCAGCGGGAATGAGCTGGTGCATTATCTATAACAACGATGATGTCTTGCATGTTGTGTCCATTATTTGCTACAATTCTCAGACAATGCCTCAAAAACCTGCAAAAATCTTCCATTTTAAATGCACCTCGTTTCCGTTGCCAAAACTCAAAGGCGGTTGAAGAAATACAGCCTGCTATATGAAGATTTGGTCCTTTGCTATTTGGTACCTTCACAATAGCTCGATCTCCACGCCGGGAACGTCCCATGCTTCTTCTACAATACAGGTTGAAATTTGTTTCGTCGATGAAAATCAAGTGTTTTTGTTTGCCTACATATTCAAGAAATTTTTCTACGTATGTTCTTCTTTTCAACTTGTTCTCGACAGAATTTACTCCTTCAGGAAGGAGACGTACTTGCTTATATGAAATTAAACGTCCATCAAGATATTTAGACACGGTCTGCTTCGATATTGTGATATGTCTTTCGTGTCTCAGACGTTCACAGATAACTTTTAAAGTGATCTGAGAATTTACTTCAATTAATGCAATTATATAATCTATATCGTCTGCAGTCAAAATATAATGGCGCTTACCTCCTCGCTCTTTTCGAGGGATACAACCTTTTCTCAGCCACTAATTTCCAATCTCCACCATTTTCTGCTTCCTTCAAAATTCGGTCACGACACTCGTCTGTTACCTTTTGGTAATTACCTCTCTGGTGACGAATAGCCCCTGCTCTTCTTTCCATATTTCAGAAAAGAACTTGCCTTTAATTTGTGAAAGTAATCTTAAGTCGAATTACTTGTTTACTCGTAACCATTGGAAACAGTAGTAAAATTATGATTAAATTTCTAATCAAAGTTGAAAATTATTCCTGAAGTATGGAAAAAAGAGTCTACTTAAATTCTATATATTTCAGTGAACAGTTATTGCTTTATGTATTCTATGTGGACTGCAGATTTGCTTTGTTTATTAATCATTTACTTCATTTATATATAAAACAGTATTCTGATGTAAAGGACATTCCACTGGGAAGCTGAAGAGAGAGTGTTAATTCTGTGTAGTTCATAGAATATTGTTATATTAGCAATCATTATCCTGTTATGAAGATTTAATTTTAATAACCATTAATTTCATTTAGCCCTCTGTGTTTATTTTAACACTGTTTCGAAATAAAGATTACTATTTCCGAAATTGAAATTACCTTTTCCGAAATTGAAGTTACTTTTTCCGAAATTGAAATTACTTTTTCCGAAATTGAAATTACCTTTTCCGAAATTGAAGTTACTTTTTCCGAAATTGAAATTACTTTTTCCGAAATTGAGGTTGAAAAGGTGTAGACTAAAATTACTAAATAATTATATAATTCAACTCGATAGGAAATTTACACCACTAGATCTTTGTAGACGAAAAAGACAGATTTCCTACAGAATCTTCATTTGAGAGGGAACGACGGTTGGAAGTTAAGGTACTCCTAATATTATTGTAGTATTTGAATGAAATTCTTTAAGAATGCAAACACACGATATTAATAACATATTTTCACATGCAAAATGACAAGTAGAACGAAGTCTCTATTAATATTCCACATTCGGCTAAGTAATTTTTCTGTTGTATATTAATTGATATCAAGGGCAAGGTTAAACTTAGTGCACATAGACTGTGGGTAAGGGAATAAGAAATTAAATTAGAAACGTAACTTGGAAAGAGAGGAAAAAGTGTTAAGGGGAAGTCGGGAAATCTGGTTGACATAAAATACGTTTCCTGCAGCGTCCGTGCCAAGTCGTGTTGAAATGCATTTACTGCCTCTGGAGCGGAAACAGGTGCCTCGTCCTTTCATCACTGCAAATTCCATAGTGTAGCCTATATGTTCTGTAAAACTCTTTTCCGCATAGCAATGAATATCGTTTACTTAAATGTTACTAATCTCTCCCTTTTCCGTTCCTGGAGATTACCGTGTTTCAGTTGCACGCACCTGCTAACTTGGCAACATAGTTACAATATAGGAAAATTACAATTATTCAATAAGACAGTAATCATTAATCAAATATTAACTTATTAAATAATTTAGAACATGGATCTACCCATTTACTCCACAGAATCGTGACTGTTTTTATTTATAAGAAGCACGGAGCAACAAGAAATATACAGTGACCTATAGGCTACATCGGATAGCCTATGTAATCATAACAAGTAAATCATTACTGGGGCCTGTTTCAAAAAAGTTTACTATAAGTACATACTAATGAATCTAGGTATTTGCCAATCTAGTTTACTAAACTATGTTTCATATATCTACTAGAGCAGCGTTTCTCAACCTATGGTCCGCGGACCACTGGTGGTCCGCGAAGGTGGTGCAGATGGTCCTCAGACATAATTAAAAAATATCGTAAAGCAAGTGGAAAGTAAAGAAGTAAAATTTTTTCACATATTTCGTTACAATGGCCTATAATTAATACCCCAAATGTTTCAAATATAGGCCTTCTTTTAAAAATAGGATGTAAAATTAGGGGTCCGTAAATTTGTTTAGACATTTTAGAGGTCCTCGGGTTCAAAAAGGTTGAGAAACGCTGTACTAGAGTAAAAAAATAATTACTATAGTAAATACCAAACTTTGGTTCAAAAAACTACCATAGTAGCTACTATAGCAATTATTTTTACTAAGAGAAAAAAATTTACTGTAGTATTTAACTGGATTAAACTGGAATGTGTTTCATATATTTTAGTGTTGGTATTTTACTTGAGTAAAATGCTATGGTTTTCTACCCAAGTCTATAGTTGGGTAAAATTATTTACTAGGATTGTTTTGAAGTCCAAGTGACAACAAAAAGTAAATTGTACATAATATAAGGCAAAGAATGTTTAGGTTAAAGTCAAAATTTGATTAAAAAAAAAACCTTATGAATTCAATCAGCACTTTAGGTTAATGTTCAATCAATTTCATGTGGTACTAGATACCACTGTTCCAAAGCTGCAATTAATTGTGTTTTAGCATTGAAGCAAGAAGAAGCTAAAAACACTTCTATATTGGCTAAAACATGGAATCTAGTTTCATGCAATTGCTGACATGCATGCGGTTTCTAAAGTCTCTGTTAGCAGTGCTGTTCGAAATATTGATGATAAACCAGTAGGCACCAGCCAAGTATTTTATATTTCTGACCGTGTTTCTTTTGCATGTATCTTTAAAACTGTTTATTTTCAAACGTACACCTTGTGTATGGAACTGTGCTATGAGTCATTTTTTACATCTAAAAGAAACTCCAAAGAAGGCTATCAGGATTGTGGAGTTCTCCCAAGAATGCAATATAACCTATATTTATAAAGTCTGGGATTTTAACTTTGATATCAACGTTCATCTTAGACGTCTAGCTCATGTTCAGTATTAATAGTTATAAACTGTGTGCAGCAGTTCTTAACTGCCCCACAAGTGTCTATTCCAACATAAGTTATCATTTATAGACAGATGGAAATGAACTAAAACACAGATTCGTTGTTTTAGTAGTAGCATTAAATTGGTGGCTTCGTCTTCCCAGTGAATTAAAATTATTTCAGTACCTTTATTTATAAGGACAGTCAGATGAACGTTGATATTAAACCCTCTTTACAGTCATGATATTTTTGATAGCAGAAAATTTTAATTGGCTAATAGTAGAAATAAATTATTAACTTTTTAAAGCTTTCATTTATTTTACTCTGACATCGCCATAAATTATAAAGATGTATTGGCCATTGACCTATTGAGACCATTTCGTGTCATGACAGTAACCATGGCCTCCTGTAATACTGATTGTCAAGCTATAGTTTTTTTCCCCCAGACAATCTACTGGAGTAAAATATTTACTAAGGTTATGAAAATTATATGAAACCGAAAAACTAACTCCGGTAGAAATATAAATTTACTATAGCAAGTTACTAGAGTATTTTACTACAGTTTTATGAAACAGGCCCCAGGAATTCCTTTCTACTAAACAAATTTGTGGTGTGGTTCGGAGCAAATAGGAGTCACTTGGCACTTGACGCTAATTCAAAGTTTATTCTAAAAAGGTACGCAAGTCGCCTTTATCAAGATCTGAGAAAACGAATAAAAAACTGATTTTCTGAGGAAAAAACTTAAAGATAGGATGTTATATAAAATAGCTAAAAATCTCTACCTTGCAATACATATCCCCAAACAATACATAACTTGTTTGAGACATTTACTATTCTTTATTTTAATCAGTTTCCAACAAAACATTATTAAATAATTTTCAAATTATAAAACTTAAGGAATTGCAGTAGAGATTTCAGTGAATACCATCATGTGTTGCTGTTCGGTCAGTTCAGGATCTCCATAATTTCTGCACGTTCTTCAACTGATAGCAGTAGACTAAACTTTCTTGAGGTCTTTAACTTTATATTCTATAACTGTATCTTGCATTTTTAAGGGTGTTAGGAAGGATGAATTCCACGTGTTTCTTTAAGTGGCATAAAAGTATGCTATTTATGTATTCACTGACAAGCACTGAGAGTATTCAAAGTACTGAAATGATGCTATATTGAGGGCAATTTTCTTTTCACGAGGCAAGTGTTATTTCACGCTAAATACTTTTTTCTTTTTTTTTTACGTTTTTTTTTAACATGGTGCCATTATGCTTTGAAATCTATTATTTCTTCTCCGTCGACTAGATTGCTGATTTCGGATATTTTCTTTTAAAGAATTGCAGACAAGTTCACTGAGTTCTTTAAATGGTGTAGATGCTAAAAGATAAAAGTCAAACGTAGTTCTGTCTAGATTATGCCCCTATGCGGAGATCACCATTGTGGATTTAGGCGAAATAGATCGACCATTGTTCAAATATTTCTTATTCGGCAAATCTTGGAGAAAAAGTGGGAACATAATAAATCTGTCCACCAGCTATACACAGAGATAAAAAAAAATGTATATGATTCAGTTAAGCGAGACAAATCGTACAATATCCTCATTGAGTTTGTGATTCCAAAGAAGTTAGTTAGGCTGATCAAAATGTGTCTAAATGAAACCTACAGAAAATTCAAGGTAGGGAAATTTATATCAGATAGGTTTGCCATTAAAAGTGGCTTGAAGCAAGGAGGTGAACTATCGCTTTTACTTTTTAATTTCGACATGGAATAAGCCATTAGAACCTTTCAGGAAAACATGAAATTAAACTGTAGTCACACGATTTTAGCTTTTGCAGATGACGTTTATTTGTTAAGTATATGGTTATGAAACGTCAAAGTAATGACCTACAGTTATTAGAAAAGCCGGTAAATCATTCGAACAAATGGAGAAATTCAAATAATTGGGAACAATAGTTACAGATACAAATAATATTGATAAAGTTGAAGATAAAATTCGACTGAAATGAGGGAATGCTTGTTTTTGTGCAGTTCAGAAACTAATATCGTCTTCGTCTTCTGTGGATAAATCTAAAAACCTGCCGGTTGTATTATATGAATATGGCTATAAGGGTTGGTTTCTTCTAATATTCATGTTGGCTACAATTTTCTCCTGGTTTACTGCGCTCTGTACTTCGGGAAAAGGTTTTAATAGCGAAAACGTTGCTTACGAGATAGAAAATGTCATTACATGTATATTGTATACAGCGCAATCGTGTTAAGAGTAGGGTTTGAAGATGCGGAGGGGATGGTTTATCAAAATTTAAAATACTACACTCTAGTTTTTTTCCTACTTGAGAGGGGTAGTTCTAGAACTTTAGCTAAATACCAGTGTAAATATATCAGTTTGTAAAGATAACTTGCTTGTAGTGGGTGGAAAGTGGGGTGGGTGAAGTGTCCAATGTTTGTTGGAATTGAGTTGTACTTCGAAATCATTTACCACCAGCTCAGTCAGGAAAATTAGGTTTAAACTTTCTGAGGATTTAAATGTAGGTTACAGAATATTCGTTAAATAACGAATACACGAATATCCGAAAAACACGTATTAGGTTACCCGAATATACGGTTTTATTTGCACTGTATTTGTATTCTATAGGTTTGTTACGGCTCCGCTCCTTAAATTGCAGCTTAATGTTTTTATATGGTACTTACAGTAAATACACTATTCTTCTGAGCCGGCCTCGGTAGCTTCAGTCGTATACACTGAGGGATCTCCTCTTTATCTCGGGAATGTGGGGTGGTTTTGGGTGGTTTATAATAATAGCAGTATTTTAAAACTGGTATGAGTAAGTTTATTTTACTTGTTCATTCTACTCCAACAAAATGTCTCAAATTGAACTTGTGGGTGATGCAATCTGACGGTCGGGATAATAGAACGAAAGCTAGTGCGTTTAATAATATTGCTGATATTACGTAGCTCTGACGTGGCAATTATTACCGTAGATAGTAATTTTAATGTTCTCGTAACCAAAGTACTTACTTGAACACTGATTCTAATTTTGGTAGTAACTATAAATCAGTTCTACCGCAAACCTGTAGTACACTGAGTTTAATTATAATTAATACTGTTTTATATAGTGAACGGGATCCTCCCCGATCACTATGGTATCAATTAGATAAAATACCAAGTACTTCTATGGCTTATGAGGCCAAGAAGTAATAGCGTTCGCACACCTCGTGCGAAAGCTACAGCAGATGAAGTCCAAGTGATTACCACGCATAAGCGTTCGTTCCATATTCCCTTCGTTCCTCGCATTTATCCCCACTTTTTCATGCACAAATTACAACTAAGGTTACAGTGTTTTAGTATCTTTTTCAATAAGAAACATCTTCTTATTGGTTCCTTCATTTTAGCGTCGGGAAGCTAGTTCACGTGCTGAGTTTTATTTCCCAGTTTACACGTTTCCTATCATTGGCAGCGGCTTCTAGAACTGCCTATTCAACTCATATTTCCCAAGTAGTTTACTCGGAACTCCCTTTTCACTCGCTAAACTCTCTATTCTTCAAGTTTTTACTTCAATAGCTGTACAGTTTTGAACAAAGCCTGTCTCCAATCCCCCATGGTGAAAGAATAGCAGAGTGTACTTATCTTATTGAGTTTCCACGAATTCCGTCTGAATAGCTCAAGTTAAAATATTAAGTTTTACTAGCTTTAAAATATATACTGAAATATTACTTCTCTATTCTGTTGTAAATATCAACTGCTTGTGAATCATTTGTTAATTAATTAATATTACTTGATATTTATTTCTTATGACTTCTTATTTTTATTTTGTTGTTATAATCTTAATATTTGATAGTATTTAATCTGGGTTCTGATTATAATCATGGTCACTCCCATGGTTGTAATCCCATCATAATGCCCAAAAGAATTGTTGTGAAAAGTGTATTTTGTACCAAAATTCATTTTTAACAGGAATACTTTTTTGCTCCTGAATTGTTTTTGTTTTTCTTACGTAAGTGTGCTAATGTTTACATCTCCAGTACAGTGACCTAGAGCTTAAGCCTAGCAGAGTTTCAGGGTTATTTCATTCATTGTGACCTTCCTTCAGTTGACTGACCATTTGCGAGTCAATGCCATTCCTTGTACCTGGTAAGGGTTTCTTGACCTGCATACCTCACTACAATATTCTCTCGCATTCACTCACCACCCTTCGAAAATTTGTAAGCTTTGTTTCACTATGACACCATATGCTTATGTCGTATTACTGGAGAGATTTAACATTTATAATTTTATTACAAAACATAAAAATAATTGAAACAACACATATACTAAAAATAAACACTGAAAGAATATTATTACTTAATATACCTAAACTAGATAAATCGCCACTGGATTTTATTTGTGTGGACGTCCTGATTAAAATTAGATAACGAGATAAAGCAACAGCGGATCTGTATTTGCTGTATGTCCATACTTATACACTTAGTTAACCTTGATATATATTCGCCAGTGGATTTATTTACTGCTCGTCCTGATACATTTTTACATTTTGATTCCACTGTAAGCTTGCATCACACGTAGTATTCGCGATCATGTATTTTTACAATGTAAAATCACACTTAACCCTTGTACCTATTTCTTGTGAAATGACGTAAGTCTGTCACCATACTGTTGTACCTTTTCTTACTTCATTTCCTTCCCCTTGAAATAGTTGCTTAAGTTTAGATTATATAGCCTACTACTAAAATTATTACCCGAGTCATACATAATACATCTGTTGAATTTATATACTCCCAGTACCTTCCTTCCTTACTCGTTCGACTCAACATTGTAAAATTCTTATTTATGCCCTTTATCCTCTAGAGTAAATATGATCTGCTTTGTTTTCTGAATCCACTGCTATTTTTGAGGTTGTATTATGCTTGAAAATCCTACAAACATGGCTAATATCTGATAAATTTGATCTCTCTATCATCCCATCTTTTAACCTTTTCGCAACGACTTTATTGGCCTCTTCTCTAATAGATAGCGGTAACAGTCTGCCTTTGTGATTGCACATAGGCGGATTATCCATACTAATCGAATGTTCATAAATTAACCAACACCCCGGGGAGTCACTGTACACGCCCATATTTCTTGTTAGCACATTAAATAACTTCTCTTTTTGTTGTTCTGTTATTGACGTGATGCTAGCTACTTTTTCTCTCAAGATTTCAAGGATTTCTGATTATTTCAACCTATCATTATATTCCCTTCCATTTTCGTCATTGTAATGTTCCTGCTCATTCCTGCTCGTTCCACACATATTTATTTCGCAATTTAGTCCGACATCATAAATCTCCTCTAAATAAGTGTTATTAAATTCGTCGATTACAACATTTAGATTACATCGAGTTAGTGACCCTACATTCGGTGCCTCGATAATATTTACTGGGTTGTATCGACCTTCAGTTTGACTATTTGCTGGGTTTTTCCAACCTACAGCGTCAATTAAATTCTCACTTATTAATTCCCCTTCATCGTCTTGATCCTGCATCTCGGCTAGGCTTTCAACAATGAAGCATTCGTCCTGAATTGCGATTTCATTCTCGGAACAATTAGAGCGGTCATAAACATTACTAGTAAGAAATGGAATTTCAATAGTGACATTTTGGTCCTTTATTTTCAGGCAATTTTCCTCAAAGCTTAAAATCCCTTGATATTCTTGCAAAGCATCGCACCCAATAATAAAATAATGAGCTAGGTTTTGGACTACAAGCGTGTATATTTCAGTGTACCACGAGCCTATGTTTAATGGTACCATTATTTGCTTGTCTATCTTATATTTAGTTTTATTAATGGCCGTCGTGCAATAAAGTCCTGGGACATTTAGTTCCTGCAACTTAATTTTATTTTCCTTCAATTCAAGATAAGATTTCTCATTACACACAGACATTGAACTACCAGAATCCAATAGGATTTGTACTTTTAAATAGCCAATATTAGCCTCAATTTGTGGTGGATTTAGTATCTGCTGGTTAGTTTTTGTATTTACATTATAAGACATTTCTAAATTATTTACATTATTTGTGAGTCTGCCCTCGGATGGCCTGGTACAATTAACAGATGTAGTATGACTCTCTATTACATCTCTGTCTCGTTTAAATCCTCATTTTGAGGGCTGTCATCCATGTCATCTGTTACGTTATTTTGCGTGCGGTGAAATTCATTAGTACTAGGGTTCAGTGACTGTCGTGTTTCTGGCACGCGTCCACGATGATTCCCTTCGTTATCTCTAAACCGCACATATCTCCCGTCTCTCAACTCTCCATATCTTGCATTTCGATCAGCATTCCCTACCTCAGTTTCTTGGAAAGAAATGTGATTGACAGACACATTCTGTGGTCTTGACCCAGTTCTGTCCCCGTTACTATTATTACGTGAACCTTGGTTACTGTAATTTCCCCTATTATTAGTAAACCCATTTCCTCGGTCATTCCTCTCTCTTGAATAATTTGTATTGTTTTGGTTGTTTCTCCCATTATTCCCGGGTCTATTTTCCCTGTTATCATTAAATCCTTGACTAGGCCTTGCCGTGTTATCGGAGTTGCCAGAATTATTTCTGTTATTCGCAGAATAAGATGTCCCGTTCTCGACCCGATTTTGACTCTATTTTCTTGGTCATATCGCTCATTATTTTCATATTTTCTCCCACTACGATTTCCTTCTTCAGACTCAGTTAGTAGGCTTAACATTTCCGTGTACGAGCTCGGTTTTGCTTCTGCTAACAGTTTATATATTTCCGGCCCAAAGTGCTGCATTGATAGCCGAAGTACATCCTGTTCGGTAAACAAAGATTCTAGTGACTTCGCAATCTTGATTAATCTCATAAAATACTCGGTCAAGGTCATGTTGCCTTTGTCATTATAACTTCCTGCATATAGTTCAGTACGGGCTTTACTTTGTCTACTCGAGCTCCAATATCTCTCCATAAACAATTTCTTGAACTCGGGGTAAAATACTCCCTCAGCTAATACAAATTGGCACCAATCCTTGCATCTGCCAATGAGGCCTTTTTGCACAACTATCATTTTGTACTCCTCTGGGATCCCCTTTAGTTTGAAATAAGTTTCCATTTCTGATATGATATGATAAATTGTGGTGTGGATTAGATAAATTCTCGTCATTGTACCGCGGTAACGCCCACTCAACCCCAAGAATGTTATTTAACTGTACCTGACTCTGACTAGCTATCGGATTAACAGCATGGTTAATAAGGCTTACGTCACTTCGCATGCTATCGGAATCTTGGCTAATGCTCGGAGCTAATTGTTCTCCATTATTACGTTCACTACTTTGCATAACATTTGCATTTGAAAAATTTACAGGTGGAATACAAACTCCTCTGCTATCTGCCTCGATTCTCGTACAAGAAATGCCATTACTCATTTTGTCTACCTTATCAGAGAAATTATCTATTTCTTTCGTAATGCTATTCTGTACCCCTACTACCTTTTGAATTTCTTTAGTCAACTTCACCTCAATTTCCTTAACCTGTCCCTGGAATGTGGTATTTAGTTCTCCCATGTCAGCTGAGAAGGATTGAATTAAGTTACCTTCCAAATTTTTATTTTGGTCCCTAATCTCATTTTGCAATGAACAATGCCTGGTCTCTATTTTCTTATCAATATTACTGACAATATTGGCAAGTTTCTGTTCTAGTTCCCTATCTTTGTTTACAAATTGAGCTGCTACTTCTCTTTTGTTATTGTCAACTTCATCCTGTACTTTATCAATCCTGCCATCTAACCTTACATTGTTTAGATTATTTTCCTCCCTTAATTGATCAATCTTTTCATTATTTTTCTTTAAATCATCAGAAAGCTTATCTACTGATCTTTTAATTTCACTTTTCAATTCTTCAGCTAATTTCCTGTTTTGTTCTTTATTTTCTTTAGAATTCTGATCTATTTTATTAGCTAACTCCCTGTTTTGTTCTTTAGTCTCATTTGCTAGTTTCCTATTCTGCTCTTTATTTTCCTTAGAATTCTGATCTATTTTATTAGCTAACTCCCTCGTTTGTTCAGAATTTTTATCCATCTTTTCCATTAATACCCCAAACCAAGGAGGCATCACTGCATCTACATTTATTTGGTTCGTTATCGCATTCTCTATATTTACATTGTTTATTTGAGCTGATGGCTCCTCAGAATTATTCTCCCTATCATGATTACTTTCATTTATCACTGTTTCATCATGAATTTGTATCATTTCCCCCTGTTCACTACTCTGCATTAATTCAATTTCACTGCTAGTGAGCAAATACTGTTCTTGTGATTCTACGTTATCCATTTCAGTATTTATAGTTTTACCGTTACGTAATGTCAACATAACTTTGACCTAACCTTCGTCACTGCACTGAGATCACTTAGTAGAAAAATCATGCACACTTACCTTGGTACACAAATATATCACAAGTATAACAAGACATACAAGTACATAAAAACCCTCTTACCAGCTAACAACTTAAATCAATAACCCTCTTATCAGCTAAAATTACAATTATCTGATTTCCCGGTCTTCTTATTCTGCCCGCTCCTAAATTCTTTCTTCCGGCCGATTCTTCAATAATTTGATGTTTCTATTGTGATTGACTGTTATTTTTAACCACACACGTTTGCGTATTAATTTATGTATGTTGTCTGTCTTTGAAATTTTCGAGCTTTCGAACTTTCGAGCCCCACGTATATGGGTGGCAGTATGTTACGGCTCCGCTCCTTAAATAACAGCTTAATGTTTTTATATGGTACTTACAGTAAATACACTATTCTTCTGAGCCGGCCTCGGTAGCTTCAGTCGTATACACTGAGGGATCTCTTCTTTTTCTCGGGAATGTGGGGTGGTTTTGGGTGCTCTTATGATTAGTTTATAATAATAGCAGTATTTTAAAACTGGTATGAGTAAGTTTATTTTACTTGTTCATTCTACTCCAACAAAATGTCTCAAATTGAACTTTTGGGTGATGCAATCTGACGGTCGGGATAATAGAACGAAAGCTAGTGCGTTTAATAATATTGCTGATATTACGTAGCTCTGACGTGGCAATTATTACCGTAGATAGTAATTTTAATGTTCTCGTAGACCAAAGTACTTACTTGCACACTGATTCTAATTTTGGTAGTAACTATAAATCAGTTCTACCGCAAACCTGTAGTACACTGAGTTTAATTATAATTAATACTGTTTTATATAGTGAACGGGATCCTCCCCGATCACTATGGTATCAATTAGATAAAATACCAAGTACTTCTATGGCTTATGAGGCCAAGAAATAATAGCGTTCGCACACCTCGTGCGAAAGCTACAGCAGATGAAGTCCAAGTGATTACCACGCATAAGCGTTCGTTCCGTATTCCCTTCGTTCCTCGCATTTATCCCCACTTTTTCATGCACAAATTACAACTAAGGTTACAGTGTTTTAGTATCTTTTTTCAATAAGAAACATCTTCTTATTGGTTCCTTCATTTTAGCGTCGGGAAACTAGTTCACGTGCTGAGTTTTATTTCCCAGTTTACACGTTTCCTATCATTGGCAGCGGCTTCTTAGAACTGCCTATTCAACTCTTATTTCCCAAGTAGTTTACTCGGAACTCCCTTTTCACTCGCTAAACTCTCTATTCTTCAAGTTTTTACTTCAATAGCTGTACAGTTTTGAACAAAGCCTGTCTCCAATCCCCCATGGTGATAGAATAGCAGAGTGTACTTATCTTATTGAGTTTCCACGAATTCCGTCTGAGTAGCTCAATTAAAATATTAAGTTTTACTAGCTTTAAAATATATACTGAAATATTACTTCTCTATTCTGTTGTAAATATCAAGTGCTTGTGAATCATTTGTTAATTAATTAATATTACTTGTTATTTATTTCTTATGACTTCTTATTTTTATTTTGTTGTTATAATCTTAATATTTGGTAGTATTTAATCTGGGTTCTGATTATAATCATGGTCACTCCCATGGTTGTAATCCCATCAGGTTTTCGGTTATTCGGATTCATACACAAATATTTTGGTTAAAAGTATGAGCCCTGCGCACGATAGGTGGCAGCAAGGGCACACGAGGTTCAAGGGCATTGAACAAATGGAATCGACTATTTAAACACCATTCAGGATGCCGGAAACATGTTGTGGCGATTCTCTCTGTAAAACAGAAATGTACGCATGTGCTTTACGAAAATTAGGGTTATAAAATATAAAGGAGTTTAAACGGATGGTAATAGTTAATACTCTATGAGTTGCTTCAAATTTTCTCGACCAACACTTTCAGATCCTAAGAATTTAATAATTATCTTAAATTTTACCCAATTTTCTGATGTGGGCCTAACCATTGAGAGTGTTTGTATAACTGGACGTAGTATTTGCATAAATAAAGAAAAATGGAATGTTTGGCTGCGCCAAACTGTAAGAATAATTCATCTGACGGGATTCGAGTATTTCGTTTCCCAAGAGATAAGAAGAACAGAGCGGAATGCATACGAGATTGTAGACGAGATACATGGCAGCCTACAGACAAGTATGTACTGTGCGAGGTTATTATAAATTAAAACATTAACGTTATCGCTAAAAACTTTTTTGTGTATATGATATTTTCACTTCTATTTTTCTTTTCTTTTAACACCAGTAGCAATAGGCTGCGTTTGAATTGGTTTTCGCCGCGACACACAGCGTCGGTTATCGTACGTACGCGTCTGCAGTTATGTCCTTTTGCCAACGACGCCTGCAAACGCACTCTTACGCAAGGCTTTTTTTTACCAATGTTGTTATGCCCTTTTGCCAACGACGCCTGGAAACGCACTTTTACGCAATGCTTTTTACCAATTTTGTTATGCCCTTATGCCATGGACGTCTGGCTACTATTACCATAATGTGAAATTTGTGTGAATTGACTACATAGACATGGTGATGTGTAACAGACGGACCAATGCAATGTGCGAGTGTACGTGGGAGGTATATGGATCGTAGTGTAACAGCTGGACCAATGCAATGTTAAAGTGTACGTGGGAGGCATGCTGTAGCACGAACCACGCGTGTGATCTCTTCAAATCATATATAAGGCATGATACGTGCGAAGCTCAACAACAGTAAGTCTTCTCAAGAACTAGTACGTCAACTGTGGGAGGAGATCCCGGATTCAGCGTTTGCAGTTATCCCAGACATGGAACCTGCGGTAGAAGACTGTCCAGAGTCGCCATCACCCGAGCCAACAGAGCCGTCTATATTATCTACTCTTAAGCGATATAGAACTGTATACATCCCAGAAGTGAGATGTAACAATTCGTTGAGCGAGCTGCAAATTGGACTTGTGTATCCGATAAAGGAAGCTCGTTCCGTGTATACAAGGCGTGGGAGAAGAGTCGTCATAGATTTAAAGATTGGGTGCAGCGTTTTCCTACCACGAAGGTTTGGGAAGTTGAGTGAAGATCAGCTTCAACAGATTAACGAGGAGAAACTTTCATTGATGTACTATGCTAGGGACCCGAATTCACGTGGGTACCACTATTACGTTTTCGGATTTGTCTCAGTGTGAAGTGTGTGAATTGACTACATAGACATGGTGATGTGTAACAGATGGTCCAATGCAATGTGATAGTGTACGTGGGAGGCATATGGAGCGTAGTGTAACAGCTGGACCAATGCAATGTGAAAGTGTACGTGGGAGGCATGCTGTGGCACGAACCACGCGTGTGGTCTCTTCAAATCATATATAATGCATGATACGTGCGGAGCTCAACAACAGTATGTCTTCTCAAGAACTAGTACGTCAACTGTGGGAGGAGATCCTGGACTCAACGTTTGCAGAGCTTATAATCCCAGACATGGAACCTGCGGTAGAAGACTGTCCAGAGCCGCCATCAGAGTCAATAGAACTGACAATATACAATTCCTATGGGCACGACGTGAAGAAGGTGGAGTTTCCCATCCGATGTACCAACATATATGGATTCAACCAAGAACATGTTGACTGGTCACCGATCCTACCCTGCGGCAACACGCTTCAAAATATTGCTGGGGACTTATGCTACCACGACAACATCTTCCATAAACAAGTCTGCGATGGTGTCAACCATTTCCACCGGTGCAGGAGGCCAGAGGAGGGACACTTCTCAATGTGGAGCTTCAAGTGTAAGCCGGAGTGCTACCTTTTCGAGAAGCTGCAACAAGCTGTAAGTATTATTATCACCACCCCTACCCATTGAATTATAATTTCATAACACTGTGCTTATAATGTTTTGTTTTTATGCGTTTCAGACTAAGGCAGCATTTTTCCACGAATTACACTGCGACCAGGGGGACGGATGCAACCTCCCAGACCACACAACGAAGAAAAACTTTGGCAATTGTTTAAAGTTGTAATTTTAGAAAATAAATGTGTGATATAAAGGAAAAGTTGTGTAATAATCATTTCAAACCGAGCTCTTCCATTTTATGAATGAAAAAGTTCGGGTCATAACCTTAACCAAAACCCTTACTCCCATAATTCCAACACATGTCATAGACCACAAGCATGTTCTATCTATTTTTTTACAGGAAGCCGTTCGCCTTTGGAAGGATCGTGTAAATAACAAACAGACAATTTTATGAATGAATTTATTTCAACTCATGATTACAAAACTCTTTAAAATTATACCGTGCTTGCATCCAGAGTCTAAGCACCATTACATTGTGTAGGGCACAGTTCATATTAGAGTCATTATGAAAAAGACATTTTGTTTCACAGTTTCTTAATTTGCCCAGCTTCGGTACACCAAGATCTTCCATGTTTATAACAGACCTTTGCAGTAGTTATTCAAAAAATCTCGCCTTTTCTAGTCCCTTAGAATAAAGTCTGTCTTCACACTGTAATACACTATCAAGAACAGGTTTCAACTCGTCGTAAGGTAAGTATCCACTCTGCCATGGTATCCCATGCAGACACGATTCCACAAACCACTGACATTTTACATCTGGGTATACGTCTTTAGGCGGTCGCAGCACGAAATGTCCCATTCTGCCATCATGCGATAATACAGCCACCTCTTTAGCCACGAATTCATTGCAAGTTGACTGATAGCCCTGGACATCCAATATGGTGAATTTCTCACACGACATTGGTGATGATGTTGGTCAGAGCAGTATACTCTACGCAGCGATCGTGCAGGATTAAACAGTAGGCCTTTGTGTTTGCTGGGATGTTGTTTGTAGCAGAAATTTCAACTCTCGTAGTGCAGGCTCCAGACTTCAGATCCTCGTTCTGCTTGGTGCAGTCCACCACAAAGAATGGTGTATGTTTTATAAAATCGCTCCTTTTAAGCAGTGGTGATGGGGAACGCTCATAGTAAGAATCTTGAAATCTGGCATACATCTCATACAGTAATCCATACGCACCATTGGTGCTGTCTACACGGAAAGAATGGTAGGGATAATTTTTATCATTCAAACATACGGATACGTCCTGTACATCACCTAAATCAAATCTTGAACCGTTTGCTTCGGTTTTGCTTCTATCAGTCTGAAATGCCACGATAACCATTCTAGGCTTTTGCAGCTGAGGAGAAGTTGTCACATTCCATGAAACGTTGGTTGCTTGTGGTAAAGACGGATGTTCGTACAACTGCCAGCTTCTGAAATATATGGGCAGGGATAGATCGCTTTCCAACGTGTTTAACAGTTTCAAGCGTTCAATGTCTGATACTTTAAGCATAGGAACAAACCATTCTATATCTGTGAGTTTAATTTTACTAACGGCTCCCATGGTGATGTGTATAGTGTTTTTAGCTCTCATCATGACGAGTTCGAGTTTGCAGTTTAACAGAATTTTCTTAAAATCTTCGGCCACACCGAGAAAATGGTTCAGCGGTATGCAAACATTGAACTTTCCAGCTTTTACAATTTCTCCAACGCTCTCAATACTGGGATGTACCCATCCTGCGTTCTCCAGTCTATCGCAATCTAATCCCGTATAGGAGCAGATACCTTTCAACAAGCTCGTAATACCAGGATTTCTAGTACGATCCACAGTTTCTCCATGAATATTGAGTTTTATTTCATCGAATAAATGCATAAAGCCATTATTTACAACTTTTCCAGTGTACTCAACATCTTTGTCGGTTGTCACAGTTCCACTTATCGAAACGAAACTCTGACTGAGTAATGCATACAAGTTTTCGACTTGAATGGGAATTCCTATTTCATCGCTTTCGCCGAGAGCCGAAGTGTTGTAAGGTTTGAATCCATGATACTGCGAATTTTCTATGGCGTCTTCAAATAGTGCCTTATCCCTTACGCTTAGAACGTACATGTTGTAGTACTAAAAAGTCTAGAGATTCCAGATACTTCTTGTTAGCAGATGTTAACTTGCCGACGGTACGCTGATGATTACCAGGCCGAGCACGACGCACCGTCTTATATGTCGGTTCAGCTGGTGAGGATTTATTAAAGTTAAGCCCCATTCTTCCTAATGGCGAGTCTCACAGACACTCGCTCTCCTCTAAAATCGATAAGTCTACCGTCCTGATCCACGAGAGATATGGTAATGTCTGTTATTTTTTGTATGTTGATTAACGGTAGAAAAATCAGGTTTGCAGGCGCCTCGGAGATTTTATATCCTGGTGGCACAGTAGGAAAGAATTCGTATATGGTGTGTGTCGGACGTCCGTTTAAGAATGATCCCGACGCGATGTTGCATTGAAGTCTTATAGTATTGATGTTATTTATGTCTGGCTGCTTTGCAGAAACGACAGCTTTCATTTTCGGTATTTCATCCGTTGTTGCAAATCCGAGTAAAGGGCCCACGGAGTTTGGAACATTAAAAGAAACGTTGAGAGAGCAATATATTGTTGTGAGCAGAGTATTGGGGTTCACACTGACTCTATAAACCGCATCAGGATCAAGAGTGGAATTTGTAAATTTTTTTATCATGAGCGCCACATATTCTGAAATATCGCTAACCTCGTACGTCCCTTTAGGGATGGTGATTGTGTGTTTATGTTTGCCTGAGGTAACCACCAACGAATTGTTACTCTCTGTAATGTTTGGAATAGAGTTGTAAGCGTCGAGCCTCAGCATCGCAATCTCGTAGTCTGCCCCATCTTCCAGCTCGATAGGAGGATAATACGTGTTGGATAGTTCGGACGTGGATCCGCTTAGAGTGAACGTGCGCATCGTTTTAACACTTGTATGTCGGAGGTGAAGGCTTTTATAGTAAAAATGCTAGACAGAGGTGACCGCAAATCTCGGTGTTGTATTTTTGATAACGTGTAAAGTTGTAATATAGTTTAGAATGCGGGCCAGTATAATTTACAATTTCTGCAGGAGGAGGCAAGTCGCCATAGCTATCGAAATAAAATGAACGGCTACCACACTTTTTCAACGCTACCCAATGCGTCCCAGGCCCTGAGGCATCATCGAGATTGACAATGATTCGCTCCTGTTTATGAGTCTTGGTAGGTAGCTCGTTTCTCATGTACACTCCTCTGAAATGTGGAATACATAGCTTTTTCGCATATCGCTCCAAGTCGTAGTTAGTTAGGGCTTTTTTTTAAGACGGATTCCTCTGCCAGATGGATAAGGTTTTAAAAATAGCCCCTTGCCATCTCTGTGCTGGCGTATGAGCTCGTCGATCCCCTCCTTCTTTCCCAAGGCAATACTTTCCAGCATGCGGTTATGGCGTACGTGTTCTCCAAGCTGCTTCTTGTCGTTTTTTGCTGAATTAACAGCTTTAGCAATCTGTGCTCCTGCCCCACCTAAAGCCCCGAGCGCAGGCAATCCAGCCAGAATGGGTAATATCGGTAGTATGCCACCAATTTTTTTAGGCGACTTCAAAACTCTCTTCTTTTTCTTGCTTTTCTTCTTTGCCACCACTTTTCTGTATGCAGCCTTCAGTTTCTGAATTTTATCCAGTCCAGCTCCCATTTTAACCTTCCCCTTCATAATTTTTGAGACGGCGTAAGCTGCTGCACGCTCCCCGAGGCTTGCGTCGGAAGCCTTAACACGGTTAGAGGCCTGTTGTGCCAATTTCAAGTCTGCCTTATGTCGATCGTTTATATCCGAGCTTTGTGCGTAGCTTATATCGTGTAACTTACAAGCTTCGTCCAAAGGATTGCTTCCTGTATCGCCTCTTTTTAATCGTTTCTCTAGTTTGGTGCCCGGACCACAAAATCTGTACTTTGGTATGTGCAGTTCCACAGGCAGTTTATTAATGAGCGTATTGATCACTCCTTCTCCACGGCGACGTTTACCTCGTTCTATTCGCGGAGCCATACTGACCTCAACGTCTGCACGGTCTTGCCTTTTATAGGTATAAAAGCGGTTGCTATTACGCTTTGCCCTGTTATTCGCACCATGAAGTTTGAGAAGCAAAACGTATCCTTAGAGGTTCGTCCCATAGAGCAGACGGCTTCGATCCATGAACGCAAGCATAGCATTTAGTACCCGACAGCATACGATGTATTATCTGCGGACCTAGCAACTCGGGAAAAACAAACGTGTTAATAAATATTCTTCTACACCCCAACGGCGTAAAGTTTTCAAATGTCTACATTTTTTCAAGATCGCTGTTTCAGCCTAAATATAAAATGCTTGAAGAAATTTTAGCCAGAGTTCCAGAAATCGGTTATTACAAGTTTGATAACTGTGGGGACGGTATGCCAGAGCCTCACCAAGTACGAGAAAATTCTGTGGTGATATTCGATGACATTATGACTGAACCTCAAAGCCCCATAAGGAATTATTTTAGCATGGGAAGACATAACTCGCTAGACATGTTTTATCTAGCCCAGTCGTATGCGAGGATACCTAAGCATCTGATAAGAGACAAATGTAACGAGGGGCCCTAGCTCTGCACCTGCTAATATTGCATCATAAAGTGGCGCACAAGAACTGCTGAATAAAGAGCGTTAAATGCCTTGGCGGATATTTGAATAAAATAACTAAAGAGACATGTTGCTTGCACGAACACTACAGTACCTATAGTATATGTCATTAAGGCCTGTTAACATAATTAAATAAATGTGCTGAATAATTATATTAAACAATTTTTAGGTCTATTCCCATATATCTTTAACTAGTACCAGCCATATAACTCTTACACTCTCTCTAGCCTCTCCTCTCTGATTAAGATTTATAATTTTCGGTTGAATTAATAATACCCAACATATATTTTCCCATTTAGTTCCTCAAGGGACGCCCCCGATCCTTATACCATTCATAGTGTCTATCGAAGCTATCAGAAATATAATCCGACCAGGTACTCTAGCAGTACGTCTTGCAGCAAACATAATTGCTGGGCATCTACTTTTAACACTATTTGGAAATACAGGCCGTAATCTAAATCTAAGCTTACTAAGCCTACTTATTGGTACACAAATCGCATTATTAATACTAGAATCAGCAGTCGCTGTAATTCAATCCTACGTATTTGCAGTATTAAGAACACTATATTCTAGAGAAGTTAACTAATGACAAATCATGCTAATCATCCATTCCACTTAGTAAATTGTAGTCCATGACCCCTTACCGGAGCCATTGGTGCTTTTATTATAATAATAGGACTAATTAAATGATTCCATCAATTTAATCAAGAACTAATAACAATTGGTATGTCAATTATAATTTTAACAATATATCAATGATGACGAGACATTACCCGAGAAGGGACTTATAAGGGCCTTCATACCAATTTTGTAACTAAAGGCCTTCGTTGAGGTATAATTTTATTTATTATCTCAGAATTTTTTTTCTTCATCTCCTTTTTTTGAGCCTTTTTTCATAGAACCTTATCCCCTACTATCGAAATTGGATCAATTTGACCCCCTATATTAATTTGACCATTCAACCCTTTACAAATCCCATTACTCAATACAATTATTCTATTATCCTCTGGGGTAACAGTTACATGCGCGCATCATGGTTTATTAAAAAATAATTATAATTAATCCCTACAAGGGTTATTCTTCACAGTAATTTTAGGTTTCTACTTCACTGCTTTACAAGCATACGAATATATTGAAGCCCCCTTTACAATTGCTGATTCCATTTATGGCTCCACATTTTTTATAGCTACAGGCTTTCACGGAATTCACGCAATTATTGGAACTACTTTCCTTTTAATCTGCCTTCTACGACACACAAACTTTCATTTTTCTTCAAAACATAATTTTGGGTTCGAAGCCGACGCCTGATATTGACATTTTGTAGATATCATATGATTATTCTTATATATTTCTATTTACTGATGAGGTAGATAACATTTGCTTAATATAATAAGTAGGCTATATTTGACTTCCAATCAAAAAGCTTGCTTAACGCAAAGTAAATAATTATAATTATAATAATCATAACAACAATTATTCTACTACTATCCACAACAATCATATTATTGGCCAGACTACTAGCGAAAAAATCAATCGAAGATCGAGAAAAATCATCACCATTCGTATGTGGGTTTGATCCAAAAAACTCAGCCCGACTACCTTTCTCGCTACGATTTTTCTTAATTAGAGTTATTTTCCTTATCTTCGATGTAGAAATTGCCCTGTTATTACCCATAATAATTACCCTATATTTTTCAAATATCAAAATATGAATCACTATTAGAATAATTTTCCTTATTATTCTCCTTTTAGGATTATATCATGAATGAAACCAAAAATCACTAGAATGAGCAAATTAAAGGATGATAGTTAATTATAATATTTGATTTGCATTCAAAAGGTATTTAATATTCAATTCATCTTTAATATGAAGCAAATAATTGCAATTAGTTTCGACCTAATCTTTGATATTAAAGTATCCTTATTTTAACTGAAACCAAAATAGAGGTATATTACTGTTAATAATATAATTGAATTTTTATTCCAGTTAAGGAAATATGAAGCTCAAATGAATGCTGCTAACTTATCATTTTAACGGTTAAAATCCGTTTAAATTTCTAATTTATACAGTTTAAACAAAACATTACATTTTCACTGTAAAAATAAAAATATTTTTTTTATAAATACTTAAAAATATTTATATTATCCCAACATCTTCAATGTTGTGCTTTACATCTTAAGCTATTTAAGTTTAATACAATGAAATTATAAAAATAACAATAAATCATATACCCAAAAATATCATAAAAGTTCTAAAATTATTATATTGATACCACTGACTTACCTTTCCAAATAAAGTAAATATATAAAATACACCTTGCCCACCAAAATATTCTCTTCAACCAGAATCAAAAACCCTAAACGATTTATACCCAATTAATAAAGGATAATAAGATACCCCATATGTAAAAATATAAGGTACTGTATAAATCATATAGACCCTAGAACATTCCCAAGATAATAATTTTTTTTTATTAATAATGACAACCCGATCTTATACTTGGAAAGATCATAACCCACTCAACCGCCAATTACTCTTACAATAATTACTATAATTTTTATTATAACTGGTAAACAAATAAAAATAGGAGTAGGAAATATAATTCATCTTAAAATTGAGCCACCCAAAACTACTATAATTAACAAACAAATTATTCTCCTCATTATATAAAAATGTTCTTCACCCATAAATGAAAAAGAGCTTAAATTAAATTCACCACATAAAGTATAATAAAATAAACGGAATCTACAACACACAGTCAAGCCAGTAGAAAAATAAAATTAAAAACAAAAAACAAAAACCAAAAACATTTACATTATCCAAAGAAACCGTTTCCAAGATTATATCCCTTGAATAAAATCCAGCTAAAAAGGGGATTCCACATAAAGCAAAATTAGATACTATTAAACAAGTAGATATTAATGGTATTTGAAAACTTAGCCCTCCTATAAATCGAATATCCTGAGAATCCTTTACTGAATGAATAATAACCCCCGCACATATAAATAACAACGCCTTAAATAAAGCATGAGTCAACAAAAAAAAAAGCTAACTTTAAATAACCTAATGCCAAAACACTCATTATTAAACCTAACTGACTTAAAGTTGACAAAGCAATAATTTTCTTTAAATCAAATTCAAAATTAGCTCCTAACCCTGCTATAAATATTCTCAAACCAGCAACTAATAATAATAGAGTATTCAATCAATCACTAAACCCTACACTAAAACGAATTAATAAATATACTCCTGCCGTAACTAAAGTAGAAGAATGAACTATGGCAAATACCGGAGTAGGGGCTGCTATGGCAGATGGTAATCATGAAGAAAATGGAATCTGTACTCTCCTGGTTATAGCAGCAATTATAATTAAAATTTAAAAAATTTCCATTTCCACACTATGATTTAAACACTCCAAATAAAAAACATAATTCCATCTCCCAAAATTTAACATTCATGCAATAACTATTAATAAAGCAACATCACCTACACGGTTAGATAATGCAGTTAATATTCCTGCATTATATGACTTTACATTCTGATAATAAATTACCAAACAATAAGATACCAACCCTAATCCATCCCAGCCTAATAAAATTCTAATTATACTAGGACTAATAATTAAAAACATTATAGATATTACAAGTAACAAAACCAAAAAAATAAATAGATTAATATTCTTATCCCCATACATGTAATCCTCGCTATAATAAATTACTAAAGCAGAAATAAATAAAACAAATCCTATATATAGTAAAGATATATAATCAAATAATAATGTTATTACTACACAACTAGAATTTAATATAATAATTTATCATTCAACAAAATAAATTAAATCATTTAAAGCAAAATAAATCCCAACAACCACATTAACTATTCTGATACAAAACAAAAAAATAAATCTAATAAAACAAATTGATATATATTTCACAACTTAGAATACATTGTATATTTTTGATACCACAAACCAATGTTTTATTTTAAACTATCTAAGTAGCTTATATTCACAAAATAAAAGCTCCCTTCAAAATTAATAAATTTAAAGGAAATCAATGCAAAAATAATAATAAATATTCACGCACAAATCCTAACGAACAAGAAAAAATACCAGAATAATTATTTCCATGTTTACTATAAGAAAATAAATATAAAGTATATGCAGCACTAAAAAAAGATAATATAATTAGCATAATTATAGTTAATCAAGATCATCCAACCAATCTATTTATTAAATCAATTTCACCCATCAAATTTAAAGAAGGGGGGCCTCTATATTGCAAGATCTTAATAAAAATCATCATATTGCCATTCTTGGTATAAAAACTATTAAACCCCTATTAACTACTAATCTACGACTACCAAATCGCTCATACGTAATATTTGCTAAACAAAATAAACCAGAAGAACATAAACCATGGGCAATTATTAAAATATACGAACCACAAACACCTCAATATATCAAAGTTATTAAACCACCAATAACAATCCCTATATGAGCTACAGAAGAATAAGCAATCAATGCCTTCAAATTAGTTTGTCGTAAACAAATTAATCTAACTAATACTCCCCCAACTAAACTAATAGAAATCCATAAATAATTCATTTTTATCCCCACATACAATAATATATTAAATACACGCAATAAACCATATCCACCTAATTTTAATAGTACTCCTGCTAAAATTATTTAACCAGAAATTGGAGCTTCCACATGAGCCTTAGGTAATCACAAATGCACTATAAACATAGGTATTTTAACCAAAAAGGCCATAATTATTCCCAAATATAATAAATTATTATTTTAAAAAATTACCTAATAAAGAAAATCTTAAAGCTTCGTCACTATAGATATAAAAATTACTTACTAACATAGGTAATGACGCTAATAAAGTATAAAATAATAAATAAATCCCAGCTTGCAATCGCTCAGGCTGATATCCTCACCCTAAAATTAAAAATAAAGTAGGAATTAAACTACCCTCAAAAAACATATAATAAGAAAATAATCTCATGCTCCCAAAAGCACTATATAATATTATCAACAACATCACAATAATAAGCAAAAAAATGAGCAAAAATAATTTAAATAAAAAGTAGACTCTCTGGCCATGATTATCAATACACAAATCCAAATTCTCAATAAAATTAAACCGTAAGACATATTATCACACCCAAATATATAACTAATATTGCCCCAAGTATATAAATAAGAAAATAAAAATATAAAAGACAATAAAAATATTAATGAGTGTACCAATCACCAAAAAATTTTATATAAACAAAGAGGAATCATAAAATCAAGACATATTACAAATTTTAACATTGTAACATATTATAACTTTGAAAGTAATCATTCCCATAACTACGAATTATAGAAACTAAAATAGATAAACCCAAAACCTCCTCACAAACAGAACAAGTTAAAAATACTATCCCAAAAAATAATTCATAACTATACATATTTAAATACATAAAAATAGCAAGATATACTAATAAAACAATAAACTCCAAACTCAACAAAGTCATCAATAAATGTTTTCGATTAGAAGAAAATACCCAAATACCACCAAAAAAAACTGAAAATAACTAAATCATCATTAGTTTTAATAATTTAAATAAAATATTGGTCTTGTAAACCAAAATTAAGATAACATCTTTTAAAACTTCAGGAGTAAAACTTTTGTTCCTTCTTTAATCCCCAAAATTAATATTTTTACAAAATAACTCCTGATATGAATATACTAATTAGAATTAATATAATTGCCAGCCTAATATTTACCAAAATAAAACACCCACTCGCTATAGGATTAATATTATTAATTCAAACAATCTTAATATCTTTAATTAGAGGAATATTATCAAAAAGTTTTTGATTTTCATACATTCTCTTCTTAATTTTTCTTGGGGGAATATTAATTTTATTTATTTATGTAATCAGCCTAGCTTCCAATGAAATATTTACTATATCAGCAAAAATAATCATAATAATTATTATTCTTCTTCCAATTTTGATACTTCTAACAAAAAATTTCTGATTAGAATTCAATATTCACAATCAGGAATCAATCAACTTTATACTAAATAACAACAATACTCCTTACATAACAACCAAATTATATAATCAGCCAACCAACTTAATTACTATCATACTTGCATCATACCTATTTCTAACATTAATTGTTGTAGTAAAAATCACAAACATCTTTAAAGGACCTTTACGAAAAACCTACTAATGAATAAATCATTACGAACAAATCACCCTTTATTAAAAATCGTTAATAATGCTTTGATTGATCAACCTACGCCTACTAATATTAGTACCTGATGAAATTTTGGATCACTATTGGGTCTTTGCTAATAATTCAAATCCTATCAGGAATTTTTCTAGCCATACATTATTGTCCTAATATTGATCTAGCCTTCACCAGAGTAAATCACATTTGCCGCGATGTAAATCATGGATGCCAATGGTGCATCAATATTCTTTATTTGTATTTATATACACATTGGACGAGGTATATATTATGGATCATATAAATACTTATACACATGGTCTGTAGGTGTTCTAATCCTATTCCTTACTATAGCTACAGCTTTCATAGGATATGTTTTACCATGGGGACAAATATCATTTTGAGGCCCCACAGTTATCACAAATTTATTATCAGCCGTTCCCTACATAGGAACAGAGCTCGTGCAATGGGTTTGAGGGGGATTTGCAGTAGACAACGCAACTTTAGGCCGGGCGCAAGTTGAGACGCAGTTTGGTGACGTGAGGTGAGGTGACTCACCTTGAGTTTTGTGAAACACACAGATAAATGCAACAGCGAATGTCCGCACGCAGGGTGAGGTGACGCAATATCAGCGCGTCCGTGAGCTGCGAAGGTTTGTGACCATGCGGGCTGTGCGCAAGTTGAGACGCAGTATGGTGAGGTGAGGTGAGGTGTCTCACCGTGAGTTTCTGTGAAACACAGGATTAAATACAACAGCGAAGGTTCGCACGCAGGGTGAAGTGAAGCAGTTTCATCGCGTCCGTGTGCTGCGGAAGTTTGTGATCGTGCCACAGTTTCTCACTAGTGACTTTTCACTGCGCGTGAGAAGTTGTTTGTCCACCATGGAGGAGAAATTAATTAAGACAGGTCGAGAGAGAAAAAATTGTACGACACGTCAAATTACAATTTCAGATTTGAGAAGAAATTGCGAAGGGCATTGGAAAGAAATGTGATCAGTTGTTTATATATATTTTTTTACTTAAATAAGATTAATTTATTTGAAGGGAACAAGGGAAGAGCGGTAGTAGTCTCAGTTTATACGGACTTGGAGATAATAGTGCCTTCTAGTAGTGAATTTGGAATTTGGTATAGGCAGAAAGCGGTAATATTATAGGGGGAAAAGGATCGTACTCCATGCAGTTTGAAAGATTGATGTCCGCTCTGAAAGTAAACAAACCTCTTCTCTTTATATTTATTGTTTATCAGTTTGTTACTATGCTCTTTTCAGTCAAAAGCGTTTCTTGAATTAATTTCTATACAATGTGTTCAATTTGTTCTCCCATAAATTCCTTTATGTTTTCCGCTGTACCCTTCATTTGTTTTAAATAACTTTTTATATGCAGTAGATTTTCGACGAAAAGAAAAAGTTGCATAAGAAGGTATAAATGTGTAATTTTCTATACAGATGTATATCATAACTAGTATAAACTATAAGAATATATGACAAGAATTAATTAGTTGGGATGTTTCAGATTTGTAATTAAAAATAAAATGAAGGAGTCATCTTGAAATTTATTTTCAATTTACTTTCATAAATGTTTTATAATTATGTACAGTAAAATTGCTCCATGCTCCGTAACAAACGTTTCTGAAATGAAACATTTTCTCAAAATGATTTTACCAATTAGTTACCTTTCGCTTTATAATATTTTCCCGTTCAGAGTTAAACTTAGTATCTCACCGGAATTTGAAAAGTAACCTTAATTTAAATTGCATTGAATGATTGAGTGTTATAGTGTCATTAAAAATAAGAAACTAAAACGTATTATATTTATTAAAAATGATATATTAATTATGTCTTACAGATGAATTTTCATATCATAATTATTAATTATATATGTATATATGATCACTGATTGTAAATATTCGCAACATAACATTAAAAAATTTAAATTTGTAGGAAATTAATAAATTCCTCCCAGTGTCGAATCGTAGCTAAAATTAGTGTGGGTGTTGCTCCAGAAAATGTTTAGCCCTCGTTTTAAATATTGTGCAAAAGGAAACATACATATTTAAAAAGAAAATTTATTCAGCAACTTGAAAAGACCCTAAAAAAACAAAATCAATCGTTTTTACTTACTATAATTTAAATTGTTACAGCTCAAGCTTGATCTATTCGTTTAAAAATTAAATCGATTATTCTTGTTTTAATTTCCGCGAAATGATCAATAATTTTCTCCTTGATCTGCCATGTTTCAAGTTTTCTGTTTATTTCTGCCGAAATAAATGAATCAAATAGAATAGCCGGAAACAAGATAATTATCTAATTCTACGCTTTATCACATTCAAGAATATGGTACAGGGTTTTTAAGCCCAACACAAGGTCACTGTGGAAGTGACAGTGCTCTCTCTCTCGCAGCCTGCGCGCAAGCCCCTTCCTATGTGGGCATGCGCACAACAGTCGAATACCACGCCGCTTGAACTTTGGAGCGCACTGGGGAATGCTACTGTCATTAAGCTGAAGGATTATATATTCTACAACTATAAAGAAGAATTAAAGAAAAAAGGACTCATTTCTTTTCTTTAAACAACGCTTTTCGGAATCTATGTTGAAATTATTTGTCCTTAGAGTTCATCTGACTATGATTCCGAGCTTTGTAAAGATTCTATGTACATGGCAGTCATTGTGCACATTGCTCACTACCTCATACACACGCAGTCGTGATAGAACTGCCTCTCAACTTTCGCTCTCCCTGCGCGCAGTTGATTGAATTCTGCTTCCGTGCGTCACTCTGCGTCACCTCACGTCACCAAACTGCGTCTCAACTTGCGCCCGGCCTAAATCGATTCTTCACCTTTCATTTTCTTCTACCATTTATTATTACAGCAATAGTAATAATTCACTTACTCTTCTTACATCAAACTGGATCAAACAACCCATTAGGGTTAAATAGAAACATCGACAAAATTCCCTTCCACCCATATTTTACAATTAAAGACTTAATAGGATTTATTATCCTATTCATATTATTAGTTATTCTCACACTAAAAGAACCTTATATTCTAGGAGACCCTGACAATTTTATTCCAGCAAATCCTCTAGTAACCCCAATTCATATTCAACCTGAATGATACTTCCTATTTGCTTACGCAATCTTACGCTCCATTCCAAATATATTAGGAGGAGTAATCGCTTTAGTTATATCAATTGCCATTCTATTTATTTTACCTCTATACAAATCTAATTTCCGCAGAATGCAATTTTATCCACTTAATGAATCTATATTCTGAATGATAGTTAGAATCGTTATTTTATTAACATGAATTGGAGCACGACCAGTAGAAGATCCCTATATTATCACTGGACAAATTTTAACTGCTATATACTTCATACATTATATTATAATACCAATTATTACAAAACTATGAGACAACTTAATTAAATAGTTAAATACTTTATTGAAAGTCTTATATTTTGAAAATATAAATCAAGGAGTTAAATTCTCCTATTAACTTGTACTCATTACAATTCACTGAACAAAAAAAGAAAGAAACAAAACCTTCAATCCCAAAAAAAACAATAAATAATTTAAAGATAAAGGTAAAAATCCCCTCCATGCCAAATTTATTAATTTATCATAACGAAAACGTGGTAAAGTACCTCGCACCCAAATAAACATAAATGAAATAAAAACCATCTTAACATAAAAAAATAATGAATTTACATCACCACCCATAAAAATGATTGCAAACAACATTCTTATAAATAAAATTCTAGCATATTCAGCCAAAAAAATTAATGCAGAACCTCCTCTACTATATTCCACATTAAACCCAGACACCAATTCAGATTCACCTTCAGCAAAATCAAAAGGAGTGCGATTTGTCTCCACCAAACAAGAAACAAATCAAATTATCGCCAACGGCAAGACTATTCAAACCAACCAAACAACACTTTGATAATCATAAAATAATATTAAATTATAACCACCGATCAAAAAAACAAAAGAAAGTAAAATTAAAGCTAATCTTACCTCATAAGAAATAGTTTGAGCTACAGCGCGTAACCCACCTAATAAAGAATAATTAGAATTTGACGATCAGCCAGCAATTATAACCGTATAAACACCTAAACTAGCACAACTTAAAAAAATAATAATCCTAATTCAAAAGAAACTATACCCTCCAAATAAGGAATTACTATCCAAATAATTGATGACAAAAACAATCTAAAAACAGGAGAAAAACAATAAGAAAGATAATTTGATATTAAAGGATATGTTTGTTCCTTAGTAAACAATTTAATAGCATCACTAAAAGGCTGAAGAATACCAACAAACCCCACCCTATTTGGTCCCTTGCGAAAATGAATATATCCTAAATCCCTCCGCTCCAACAATGTTAAAAAAGCTACTCCTACTATCACACAAATTAATAAAACAACACCAACAATCAACAAATTTAATACCTCAATTAACAATACTACTTATAGATATAAATAATCTACATTAATAGATTCTAAATCCACTGCACTTCTCTGCCAAAATAGTCGCTTAATATCAAACTTTCAACATAAATTATTCATATTATCTGGTCCTTTCGTACTAAAATAATTTACCTAATTATAGATAGAAACCAACCTGGCTTACGCCGATTTGAACTCAGATCATGTAAGATTTTAAAGTTCGAACAGACCTAATTTAATAAACTTCTTCACCTATAATTTATCTTAATCCAACATCGAGATCGCAAACCTTTTTATCGATACGAATTGTCAAAAAAGATTACGCTGTTATCCCTAAGATAACTTATTCTTATAATCACTAAAAAAGGATCAACTATATATAAATCAATATACACCAATAAAAAGAGTTAATCTTATCTTCCCATCACCCCAACAAAATAATAAGTAATATTATATAATAATCCCACATACAATATATCAATTATTATAAAGATCTATAGGGTCTTCTCGTCCCATAAAAAAACTTAAGCTTTCTCACTTAATAATTAAATTAAGAAAATCATTACAATGCAGAATATATTTCGTCCAACCCTTCATTCCAGCCTCCAATTAAAAGACTAATGATTATGCTACCTTTGTACGGTCAAAATACCGCAGCCCTTCATTATTACAGTGGGCAGGCTATACCTCATAAATTATTCAAGAAGAGATGTTTTTGTTAAACAAGCGAACATATTTTTTACCTAATTCATAATAACAAATTCTCATATTCAATTAATATACAAATAAAAATATACTAATTCCATCATAATTACAACAAATCAATATATTAATTCAATCATTTTAATATCTTATTAAACCATCATATAAATTTACATAACAACAAACATAAAATTTTAACATCATCTAATTAATAATCACCTTTAAATCCATTATCCCATCTATACAAATAAATTTTTAATAATTTATTATAAAAGCTCATCCCTCACAATATTCACTACAATTCAAACAACACATTTCAATTAATTATAAACAATAGTGTAAATTAAATTTATTTCTTAAAAATCAGATACATTTAAGAACGAATTACATTTCACAACTAACATACTATTAATAATATTTTTAACACAATAACTACAATAACACATTAACTCTCCTAAAATCGAGAACATTATTTTTAAATAATACCTTTTAAATAAACCCTGATACACAAGGTACATAAAACAAATACCATTTCCAAAAATCTTTAAACTATTTCACAATTCCATCACTGCACTAATATAATATCATATTAACAATTAAATCTTTGATAAATACGCCACCAATAAAATATTTTATCCAAAAATCAACTTAACAACAAATTTAACATAATGTATTAATAATCAAGTTATACTGAATTGCACAGTAATAATTCCAATGTAAACGAAATCCTTTACTAATAAATTAACTTGATCAAACTAATTACACCTTCCGGTACAATTAGTATGTTACGACTTATCTCATTTTAAATAAATGAGAGTGACGGGCGATGTGTACATATTCCAGAGCAATATCATATGAACAATCTCGATAATATTACAATTAAATCCACCTTCATAATTATATTTCAATAAATTAATCCATAATACTAAATTCATATTGTAATCCATTTCCCCTTTATCATAAACTGCACCTTCATCTGAAATTTTACATAATAATATCTCCAGAAAATTTTCCACCAATAACGAAGTTACGAGCCGACTTGTATTTTATCAGTGCATTTCCTAGTAGGTGGTAGAACTCTTCGATGTCTTCGTCGCTGCTCTTAGCTGTTGGTGCATATAATTGGATGATGGTTATTTTTTGCTTATTCGTAGGAATAATTAAATCACGAAGGATAAAATGGGCTAGACATGTTACCCGCATGGGGAAGGAAAGACCTAAAAATATTCACAGAGTGACCCTAAGGGAAGAAGAATGCTTGGAAGACTAGACGTAGGTGGGAGTACAATACTAGAATAGATTTAAGGGAACGAGGGACGTTTGGATGCAGTTAGCACAGAATAGGGTTGAATGGCGTGCTCATGTAAGCGCGGCAATGAACCTCCAGGTTTCAACCGCCATTCAACCCTGTTCTGTGCCAGCTCCATCTAACCATCCCTCGCAAATCCTACTTCGCTTTAACTTATTATAATATTGTCCCCCCCCCCAACTACGTCTAGGTTTCCAAGTGGTCTTTCCCCTTTGGGTCTCCCAGTCAATATTTTTTAGATACAATAATGTCTTTCCCAGCCCATTTCATCGTTTGTGGTTTATTACCTTTACTTTATTCGGTGAAGAGTACAGGATATGAAGCTCTTCGTTATGCAGTTTTCTCCAGCCCCATTTTCACCTCTCTTAGGTGTGAATATTTTCCTATACACCCTGTTTAGAACACTCATATTATGTTCTTCCGCAGAGTAAGCGACCATGTGTCACAGCCATATTGATATAATACAACCAGCAGATTTCTGGACAGAAGACGAGACGATAAAAGTTTATGAACTGAAAAATATAGCTTCCTGATTTCATTCGACTTATGACTTCAACTTTAATTTTACTTGTATCTGTAATTATTGCTCCTAGTTATTAGAATTTCTCCATTTTTCAAATGATTTACCGGCTATTCTAATAATTTGTAGCTCAATTACTATGACGTTTCATGACCATATACTTAACAAATAAACGTCATCTGCATAAGCTAAAATAGTTTGACTGCCCTTTAATTCTAGGCCTACCTTGTTTCCTGAACTTTTCTAATGGCATATTCCAAAGCGAAATTAAAAAGTAAAGGCGATAGTACATCTTCTTGCTTCAAGCCGCTTTTAATGGCAAACCTATGTGATATAAATTTCCCTACCCTGACTCTTCTGTAGGTTTCATTTAGACACATTTTGATCAGCCTCGCTAACTTCTTTGGTATTACAAATTCAATGAGGATATTGTCTCGCTTAATTGAATCTTTTTTTCAACACTGTGTGTAGCTGGTGGACAGACTTATTATATTCTCACTTTATATAAAAGATTTGGCGAATATAAGATACTTGATCAATGATCGACCTATTTCGTCTAAATCCACATGGGTAATCTCCAATGATTTCGTCCGCATAGGGGGTTAATCTGGACAGAAGTACTTTGGATTTTTTTCTTTTCGCAACTACACATCAGGGTACAATTGGTACACCCTCGCACAGTCCGGATTTGGCACCAAGCGTTTTGCATCTTTTTCTTCATCTGAAGAAGTCTCTTAGTGGCAAACATTTCAACGACGATGATGATGAGAAACAAAAAGTGCACATTTGGCTTTCATCATTGGCGGCATCATTCTTTGACATCATTCTGGTGTCCTGTTACAATTATCTAAATAACGGCGGTGATTATGTGGAGAAGTAGTGTGAGGTATAAGGTAATGAATGATAATAAAGTATCTGAAACATAATGTTTTTTTTTTAAATTATCAGTACTTACTTAAAAAACATGCCTCGTATATTTTTGTCATATGATATAAATGACATTAGTTATTGAATAAAGGCTTCCCCGGTTGACAGCCAGGTTTAAAGGTCGATTTTCTCCGACGTTTCAAAGGCAAAGCTGCCTTCTTCCTCAGGGATACTGAAGTGATGAGTCGCTGGTGAAGACGAGTTTGGAAGTGTCGATTGGTCTCGGCTATCTGTACTGGCAGAAACACCTAAGGTTACGGCAATTGGTGCTAGCTAGCGCCTTGGCTGTGCTGTTTGTTGGTAGTAATGTAAGTGAGAGATGGAGAGCCCTGACGGGACAACTTAGAGCGGGGTATGCATACCGATTCCGATTTGTTTGGAGTCGGCCAAACAGGAAATTGTACCACCTTCAACGGTCTTTTTATCCGGGCCAATCGATTTCTGCTGTCTCTTAGCTGTTTCATACACTGGTTCCACGCTAAGATCAGGAAACAGTAGCAAATCCAACGGTCTTTTTCCACGACAATCTGTCTCTACTGCCTCTTAGCTGTTTCATAGAGTGGTTCCACGTTGGGTTGATGGCAAGGCCTCCATATCTGTTGAAACTGTGACGTTCTGATTCCTTCTTTAATAAGTCTGTCCCAGAAATTTGATGTCTTGGCCAGGATAGTTGTGTTCGAAACTTGATCTTGTGTCCAGATGGTGTGTTCTGCCACAGCATATTTATCTGCATAAAAAACTAAACTCCGTGTCGCTACATCCCCGGAGGGATTTGGCCTACCACCCGACCGCTGCATCGGGGGCATGTGATCAGCATGTCGACACCCACGGCCGTTAATGGTGGGTTTCATGGCCGGATTTATCTGCATATTCCAGTCTAATAAACCGGGCATGCTCAAAACAACGCTTGTAAATGGTTCGCGAAGTCTGGCCAATATACACCATGCCACATTCGAAAGGGCTGCGGTAAACGCTTGGTGCTCTGGGTCCCATGTCATCCGTAATCTATCTCAAGAGGTTTCTTATCTTCCGGGGTTGTTTGAAGACTGTCATAATCTGCCATTTTCTTAATATTCTGGCTAGCCTTTGAGAACTTACCAAAATATGGTAATATTGCAGTTCTGATGGCATCTGCAGGGTCTTGCAGTGGACAGGTTTCATGACGAACGGTCCTTTTTAGGGCCATTCTAATTTTGGTTTCGGTGTATCCATTTTCAGAAATGTCGTCCTGAAATGGTTCAGGTCGTCATCTGATAGACTTTTCCTTATCAGAAATGGAGATGGCTCTGTCGATAAGGGTGTTAAGCACTCATCTACGTTTTGCAGGGTAGTGATTACTATAATAATACTATAATAGTAATCGCCGTTAAGGTAGGTTGCCTATATGGCCTAGTGTGTTGTTGGTCTCCCGCTGTATTAAGATGTCCAGAAACGGAATACGGTCATCTTTCTCCACCTCCCTTGTGAAGTAATGGATCTCATTATACCTTTCGGTGGTGTCTTTATCTGCCTGCCATCATCATCAAGGAATTCAATTTTTCCTTTATCTACCTGTCATCATCCGCAAGGAATTCAATTGTGTCTTTATTTATCTGCCTTCATCCGCAAGGTGTTCAATTATGTCTTTATTTACCTGCCATCATCCGCAAGGAATTCAATCGTGTCTTTATCTACTTTCCATCATCCGCAAGGAATTCAATTGTGTCGTAATCTAGCTGTCATCATCCGCAAGGAATTCAGTTGTGTGTTTATCTACTTCCCATCATCCTCAAGGAATTCAATTGTGTCTTTATCTATTTGCCATCATCCTCAAGGAATTCAATTGTGTTTTTATCTACTTTCCATCATCCGCAAGGTATTCAGTTGAGTCTTTATCTACTTGCCCTCATCCGCAAGGAATTCAACTGTGTGATATTTCCATTTCCAGGCTGTATGTCCGTGGACTCTCCGTTGATATTGCTGACGTTTCGCTACGAACTACATCGGGCATCTTCAGAGCTGGTTACAGCTAGGTAGTTCGTGGCGAAACGTCAGCAAGAACAACGGACAGACCACGGTCATACAGCTCGGAAATGTAAATAACATTAAACGCCGGCCGTGAATGCCTTAGTAGTTATAATTCAATTGTGCCTTTATCTGCTTGCCATCATCCGCAAGGAATTCAATTGTGCCTTTATTTACCTGCCATCACCCGCAAGGAATTCAATTGTGTCTATCTACTTGCCATCATCCGCAAGGAATTCAATTGTGTCTTAATCTACCTGCCATCATCCGCACGGAATTCAATTGTGCCTTTATCTACTTGCCATCCGCAAGGAATTCAATTGTGTCTATCTACCTGCCATCATCCGCAAGGAATTTAATTGTGTCTTTATCTACTTGCCACTGTCCGCAAGGAATTCAGTTCTGTCTTTTTCTACCTGCTATCATCTGCAAGGAATTAGAGTTCCCTCTGTGAAACGATGTAAAAATAATATGGCTGAAAAGATGAGTAGGCATCTAGAAAAAAAATCTGATAAAGGGTTGAAACTCACCTTTTATTATTCAAGAACTGGTGTCAATTTTAAGTAATGGTTTAAGACAAGATAAAATACTTGAATAGGTTGGATTAAAATGCCACATACATATTGTGTACAGCAGAGTGCTGTTTGTCATCCATTTCCGTGCTGCATAGCGTGAATGCATATAATCGGATTACTAATTTATGGATATGTCATTGAAGAGCTGAACACTGTTTTGGTCGCTTTTGTTATAATAGCTGAGAGGACTAAAATTGTGGATTGAATCGATATGTATAAATTTGAATTGTTTCTGCCTCATACCGGTTCCATCTGGATGTATCACTAGTTCACATAACAGCTGTAAATGGAACAATATAATTTCTGAAAGCAACCGACATTGCATCAGTTGTAAGGTATCTCCTGCAGTGTCGAAGTTGCTTGAAGTGTTCTGATCGTTAGCGCAACATGCTCAAATCCCGGATTCGATCCCCGGCCAGGATTGAATTGTCCTGATCACAATGTAATCAGGCCTAATACGTGTTTGCTTTTTTCCCAGTTTTCTTTACAGAGAGAGAGTGATAAGTACAGCAACTTTTTCTATCTGACCTGTTCAGATAGACGATCAACTATTTTCCGAGTCCGCTATCGAAAAATTACCATTTTAAGAGGTGATGTTTCATTCGTACGCTAGTTTTCAAGAGAGTCACATCGCGCTGATTATGGTATACGGCTACGGCCGCCATTATTTACGGGAGGGGAAGATGGTTTGTCTCTCTGAATTCAACTCCCACTTCTGTATGCCTTTCTCTTCACACGCGCTTCATTCGTTTCGTATTTTGCTAAAATGGCTTGTGCTACATGAAAACAATTTATAAACATTGCGTAATTCAAAAGGAAACCAGGAAAATTTTCCTAATGGAAAATATGCACAGAAATTAAGTAGAAGCTGTAGGCAAAATAACACATTCTATGTAGGCAAGGGACAATGGTTTTAATCTAGTTATTGGGAGAAAGTATGAGCTATCATCAGTTCAATCACAATTTCTTTCTCTTCAACCGATTTGCAAAAGATGTTTTACCGAAAACAACTTTCAGAAAGACTGCTATGCACCCACATAAGTAATTTTTGCCTAATATTATACACGGGGCGGAAAAGAGACTCTGTGAGCCCAAATATAATTTCAGAATGCTATTCTATACGAAAATACTTCTTTCAATGAGCGCCATATACCCACAAGAGTGCTTTGTTCCTTAAATCCAAAGCTTTGCCCAAAATAAACTTTTCCCATAGATAAATCCTTCCCTCTTTGGAAGAGCTTTTGTGAATTAAAAAAAGAGACATAACAGTCTTTGACTCTAATCTCCAACACCAGTGCGGGAAAGGAGTTACACCAGTTCAGAAAATGGGGTCCGTGCTTAAAATACTTTCGAAACAGTCTTCTGTGCCCAGAGTAGGCCTGCAATCTATACGAAAGCTATTAATCCATTTTACAGCAAAAAACGATTGCTCAATCACAATAATTAGTTTCAGGATACTGCAATATATCTTAAACAGGGGGCTATTTGTTCAAACCGTTGCACAAATCGGGCATAAACACTACTTATTCATAAAGTACCTTCCTTTTTTAAGTGTACAGTAATTGAATCTACACTTATTATTATTATTATTATTATTATTATTATTATTATTATTATTATTATTATTATATTTATTACTAGTATTACTATTTGCTTTACAATATGCTTTACAATTTACAGTTCTTTACAAATCCAATTTCAGTGCATCTACACAGCGTACTCAATATGAATAGTCAGATACAATAATTAAATTTCATACAAAAATACAGTAGGCCTACATAGAAATAAAAATGCCATACTCGATTAGTGTTAGTTAATAAAACTACAACCAAAGTACAATTACAGTTTATTGAATAGAATGTTCTATTGAGCAGGGCTCGTGTTAAGTTAACTACACACTACCATTTATTTGTCCACATAGTTTCCAGTCATGTTGAGGCACTTGTGAGTTGTCATAGCGTTTGACTGAAGCCAACCTACGGCGCAAGTTCAAGGAGTTTAAGGTAAGAGGACACCGAAATTTGGCAAAAAATAAATAAATAAAAAATAAAAAGGATAATTTTTCGAAAAATGTTTGCTTAAATTATTCTTCCATACGTTGGAGATATGTTACAAAGCAGTTAAAAGCCCCGTTGCTACTCACGGACGTAATATGAAGCAATTTTTTAATTATGGGATTATGGGATTATGACAATGCGCACTTCCCATATTTTAGGTATTTCGAATAAAAATCTACCTATTGGGATCGGTACCATGTCATGACTTTCGAAAAATTCTTTCATTCCTTTACGTTTCATGCCTCCCTAAGTACGAAACCACCGCCCGTTCAATTTTTTTGTATATGTATATATATATATATAATGTCATACTCGATTAGTGTTAGTTATTAAAACTAAAACCAAAGTACAATTACAGTTTATATAAATATATATACAAAAAAATTGAACGGGTGGTAGTTTCGTACTTATCGTATATATGTATATATCTTTACACGCTAACGGCCGTGATTTTGAAGATATTTGAACCAAATTTTATTATGTTATTTCTAGGCCCAATAGTTCGGACAAGTTCGTTAATGAGTAGAATTGACCCAAGGGGACGATAGGGGGAGGGAGTTGAAATTTTGAAAAATTTATATCTCGGCCCCTCTGAAGTATGGAGGGAATTGAATAAATTAGAGTACTCCCTATGGAGTTCATAGTGACAACAACGATTCGAGGGTGTTGGGGGTACGAGTGGGGGTGGGGTTGGGAGACGGAAATTCGAAATTTTTGAAACCACGTCTTTTGAGGTATCGTTGAAAAGCTCTTGATGTGTAGGCTACTCTACAAATGAATAACTAACTAGTTTCTCGATAGTTCTCATATAAAGCGAGATTTGAATGTTTGAAAAAGTGCTCTTTCCTCTTTTTTGCTGTTATTATTGCGGGTTTGTCATTCCAAGGCTAAAGAAGAAGAGTGCTGCGCAGCGACAATAAATTAAACCAAAAGCACTTCGAAATCTACCTCAGCCTGTACGCCTGTCTAAAGGGATTTTTTTATCTTCAAATTACTGCATTTTTACCGTGATATCTACTGCAGTTTTCATGTGGTAGCAGTATAGTCAGAGTACTTCATGTGCACACTAGATGGCAGAAAGTTCTCTATTTAAGTCTCCACATATTTTCTTTATACGTGTTGTTCACGCTCCCAAGGTAGCTCGCAGGCGAATAGGGAACGATGGGAAAGCCTCTCCGGGTTGAAGGATGTAATGCTAATCAGGTTCAATAAATCTTTATTGAGCCTCTTGATAAGAGAACAGGTGAGCATAAATGGACATGGAATAAACAGAATAGACCCTTTGACACAAGAAAGAATCTTCTGAGATCTTGCTTGATACGGCGTACTTCCTCTTCCGTGCAGTGCCAGGGACCAAGCTGAAGTACAGTACTGAGGGATCAAGGGGAGGCGATTTAGCACGATCCTTCTTGAGTTGTTAGGCGTGTTTGCCTTACGTAGACTGGTGTAGACACGGAGGACCAGAGCAATTGTTTAAAAATCGGACTCGCTCGAACGACTGAGTGATTGAGTGAGTTTAATGATTAGGCTTGTATGGGTTGTGACTTCACCACAACGGCATTACACTTTAGCAATTATTTTAAAGTCAGCCTTGCTGAACGACTGAAGATGTTTTCACCTGTGACGTGAAATGAATACGCACTTACAGCAATTATTTTAGGTCGGGCTTTGTGCAACGACCGAGTGATTGATAGACGAATTTTGATAGGTCGCTTCTTCACTGCGACAGTTTAATTTTAACAATTATTTAAAATCGGCCTTGTTTAACGACTGAGACGATTTCACTTATGAGGTGAAATAAGAATTTACACTTATTTGTAACTGTACATTTGTTGAAAAGCTCACGGCAGTTCCCTGGGTGAGCAACAATGCTTTGATTTAAACTGATAAATTTTCAACCTTGAGATTATGAACAATAGCACTCTTGCTGTGTTTTAATTATACAATTAATTGCGGTAATTAATTCAGTTGAACAAAATAAGTCACCACTGTGTGATGGTTGACAGTACTTACAGTAAATCCTGATTACTGATAAGATACACAACACAATTCAAGTCCATTCGGCTTGAACGGGAAATGAAATAACTGGGATTCACACGCTTTCTGCGTAAATCACAAAATAAAGTAAAAACTTAAAAGAAGAAATGAATTACTTGTACTTTGCAATACAACTGGGCCGGGAACCCTTTAATTCCCGACACGAGAGATGAAAATGGATTCAGTATCTTGAAACAGATCCTACCGGCATGACGGCTTGCTTCAATGAGAGAAAAAAGAAGGGTTAAGAACAAAGAAAACGACAAACGTCACGACATGTGACGAAAAAGCGAGCACCTCATTGGCCATAGAGTACACGCCTCAAAACATAAAATAAAATAATCTTGGTAAATAAACCAAATAAGTTACGTTAAAACTACAAAACAGATAAAAGAATGAATTAAAATTACTTTAAATACTAAACTGCTTCATAAAAGCACAAATTATGACTAAAATACTAAAATTAACAGACTGAAGACGCTGGGTAGGAGGCTATGGACCATGACCATCCAGGAGATCAAAGCAGCGACAGTCAATTGTCTCCTTGCCGGCAATGAATAACAAGATGGTGAACAAAATAGATAATAAACTTAATTAATTGCACTGAAAATATCAGAAGTGAGAGGCGTGACGTCATCAAGCCTGTTGCCATAGCAACGCGGCTAATGACCCCGCTAGCAAACAGATGGCAGACCAAAACCGGCAAATACGAACTGCGTGACGGAACACGTGTGTTTGTGAATTGTTTTCTTGTGAGCATTGAAACAATTGGTGGTATAAATAAGACCAAGCCGCGGCTCAAAACTCACTAATTCAAAGCAGCTGCTTGGTTTGGTATAAATAAAACGCTGCTTCCTCAACCACCTGCCTAGCCGTTGCTCAACGACCTTGACAGCTCAGCCGCTGCTTAGGATTTGGTATAAATAAAACTAAGCCGCGGCTCTCTGTTGGTAGCAGCGGCTTGCTTTTTTCTGAGGTACCTCATTTGCGGACTCAGCTTGCTCAAGTGAAGTTTTTAATCGTATTGGCGGGGTTCATGGGGGTGATTTTTTAACCAATATGAGTAATTTATAAGGAACGTATGGATTATGATGTGCACAGATGTAAAGAACCGGTTGTACAATAAAATTGTAAAACATGTGTAACTTAACTTTGTTACTTTTCTTTATTATAATAATAATAATAATCATGAAATAATACATCATTATAAGTCTAACACATTCTCATATTTTACTGTTATCAATATGAACTAAAATATTTCAAACGTGAATAATTCTTTTAACACTATTTCAAATTGTAATGCTGTAAACTAAATAACTTCAAATCTATTATGTAGCAAGTAGATTCAAAACGAACGTATTTTATGAATTAATTATGGAAAATAATTAAATATTAATAAAAGAACTACATATATATGTAGACCTACCTTCTTTACTAATAGCAAAACATATTGAAATAAAAATGGAAACTCCATCCTCTTACAAAGCTATTTAATGTGGGACAAAATAAGCTGATCTGAACAAATCTCACACCCTTAAAAGCTTATCCGGGTATGTTTGTCTTGCTATCAATTTGACTATGCCCCCTCTTCAAACAAACATAAATACTTGGAGGGAATGAAAGAAACGGGGTAGAGCACCAGCTTTTAGACTCTTCAGTGGTACAGTCTGCACAAGAGCAAACTATTAAAACGGCTAAGATTATAAAATATCCTAATTATTTACCTAATAGGTACTAAGTATACTTGTGATTTTAGGACAATTGCCTACTCTGTTAAGTATTATTTAAAATGTTAAACTATAATACGTTTCTATGACGGTACAAGTAAGCAAAATATCGGAATGTGCTTATTAGTATAAAATGTTAACTTTTGTTTATTAAAATTAAGTAAAATTATATCTGTCTACTGTTTTAGTTAAATGCTTAATTCATTAATTTACAAGCCTAAACATAATTTTTAGTGCCCTAAAATCAAGGTTTTCTAATAAAACATGAATACTAGAGAATACTGTAGGATAAAAATTCCTCTGACACTGGGGCTTGAACCCAGGACCTTTTAATACTAGGCCTAGAGATGTAACAACTACGAGGACATGTTCTTACTCTCTTGTCTCTTTCCTTTCTCCCAAAGTAGCTTTTCTTTCTTTAAATTCAATACTTTTATACATTATATACTGAACTAAATCGGTCACAGATAGTCAAGTGGCATGTTTGTTTACTCAGCTGCATGTGCCGGGCGGTATGGGATGCAGGTGTTCAAGCACTTGCTACCAGTAGCCTGAGCCGCGGCTAGGCAAGGAGGGGAAAGTTTTATTTATTTGAAACAGCCAGCCGTTGCTATATTCTCAACCTTCTCATAAGCAACGGCTCGGTAGCAGTGGCTTTGTTTTATTTATACAACCAAATGTGTATTATTAGTATTTGTGAGAATATAATATTATTACACTCCACAATTATAATTGTACACTTTATTATAGTGTATAATAAGTGATAGTTTTTGTATATAATAGTAGGCCTATGAGCATTTTGTGTTTAGAGCAGTTCTGTGTGTGTTATTTGGCATGTTTAACTTAGATTGCGTTTCCCAGTAAACAATTTTTTTTCAGCGTACTGCTCTTGAGTGAATTGATATAACTGAGGCAAAACTGGACATAAAAAGATAAACTTTTGCACAGGTTTTAAGAATATATTTAGAAACGTTTTACTTCCTTCGAATTTTGATTTTTGATTTACAAATAAACATAATTATTTATATATAAAAATATTACTAATAAAAAATTCCTTAATGAAACTCTAACTCACTTTGTGGAGTAATTAGAGGGTAAATTAAAAATGTAACGCAGCCAATTTGTAGTAAATTTTCGTGTAATTGAAATTAAAAAAAAGTAAAATATCTAAAGAATTGGATAAATTATATCTTTTTTACCAGAACATTGATGAGGGGGCTAATTTCAACATTTCCGGACCTCCCCCAATATTTAAAAAAATTAGGCTTGAATCTTCCTTTTCTACATGTACACCTTATGTAAAAAAAAAAAAAAGATCCCCCCCACACAAAAACAAAAAAAAAGTTAGAAATTTCGGTGTCCTCTTACCTTAAAGAAACGAGTTTGGACACCCACCTGGAACAGAATTTCCAGTAGCCCAAATCTTCGGTAATCGCTTTGTACAGAAGCGTACGACAAATCTGTGAAAAATGATCAGAAAGCTCCGAGATGGTGAATCTGCGATTCACCACACTTTTGTCAGCCATCCGAATCATATGTGCATTCACGATATTAGGTCTACCACTTCCATCTTCTTCATGGGCAATGGTTCGTCCATTTTTGAACATACGACACCACATTCACTCGTTAGCGTCGTAGGCTGGCTTCAGTCGCAGGCGACCCTATCTACGACTGCGGAATTTAAAAGCGTCTCAATGTGGCTGGAAACTATGTGGAAAATAAATCTGTACCGAGTCTAGGTCACAATTGGGAAACTTTATAGGAAAGCAAAAAACTTAATTTTGGGCTTTTAGAGATGTGGCTTAAAATAAGTAACCATTTTATAATATATGTAACAAATAAAACTTTTAATTTACAAGCAATGCTTATAATAAAATAAGTTTTTTCTTCTTAAATGTATTGTTTATTTGAAAAATGGTCTTACGATGTTGTGGTACTCCGCGGTATAACTTGAGCTACAGAATATGATTACAAAGTCATTAAAACAATAATTTCATGCAGTTTTGGTATTATTTCTTTGTACAGGTTTTAAGAAACATCGTTTTAGTAGGAAATGGTAAGTAAACGCATTAAACCACTTGCTCTGTATTGAAAATCGATAAAGGGTGACTCTAGATTATTCTTAAAGAGAAGTGAGCAATTAACTAGAAACATTATTATGACATTTTTTGTTTACTTTCTGTTTTATTTGAAATGTTATAATGAATTTTACACAAACATTAAACACAGAGTGTAAAAAACTACTGATTTTAAAACGTATTTTAAAAAAGTTTTGTGGGCAATGAGCCCAGGTTATTCCTGCTCCCACTCCATGTGGAAGATGTTCAAAATACGGTCCTATACTCTTGAGGGATACATTGCAGAGTTATGATATTCCTGATTCTCTTACCTGTCATTCTGAGTACTGGGGCATTTGTAGATTTGACGTCTGGTTTCTTTTTAAATTAACGTATTATTATTAGAAGTGTCCTCAATGAAACTAGTTTTGTAGTATAAGAACTTCTTAATTAAGCTTTTCTCTACAATTGAAACAATAATTCTTAAGATATCAGGAATATTTCGCCGTCAGTATTCTTTTTCTTTGAGATAAGAGGACCGACATTTTTCTTAGGTGTAAGAAATCAAGGAAATTCTCTAAGCCCATTCTCTTTGTGACGAATAGATTCTATGTTTGACAGGTTGCGATGAAGTTGTTCCAATCATTGGTTGTGAAAATTGTGCAGTTTTTTGTTTGTTTGCTCCACTCGGAACGTAGGCCTATAGCCAATCTTTTTTCATATGTTGACATGGCGATTAAAGTTAACTTTCTTCAATTAGTTTTCCTTTATCATTTACATTTTTTTTTAAACAGAAAGTCGATTTTTTCCATTTTTCTTTTCCCCTTGTTGTTTAGCTGTAAGCTTATTTTATAAAAGATCAAGTTCTGAATGGTACTAGAACCTAGTCATATATGTACTCGATTCACTTTGATAACTGTGATGTGGGACAAATGTATAGGTATATCATCAAAGTCATTTTCAGATAATAAACTGCTTTCAAATGAATTTTCATCCAAAAATGTATTAGGAGTTGCCTACATCGTATGGCAACTGATACTGTAAACATTCTGCATGTGGAATACCTTGTACAGCCTTAGAAAATAGATAATCTTGAAATCTGAATCTAAAAAGACTCAACAGGCAGTATGATAATTTTTCAACTTTTGTTTTCCATGACGATAATATCACTTTTCCCTCATTGTTTTTGAAACTCAAGACTGGATTAGGATGCAGCGTGAAGAAATAAAACAACCTATTTAGCAAAAAATTAATAGCTTACATAAGTTGAATTTTATTTTTACTTACAGAAGGTAAGACATAAGTACCCAACGAATTAGGTTTTGTTACTAGGCCTAAACAGTTACTGTACGGAAAAAATAGGCTGTAGTGTTACATTCCAAAATAGGCCTATAGCCTACCCTATAACATCAGGAGGATGACATAAAGTTAATAGTCCGGCTAATTAAATAATGATGATAGTTCAAATAATATAAACTTATCTTTAATTCCGTTATTGAAGCTGCAAGGCAAGGGTAGTATATACAAGGTTGCCTCGTTCCCGTAAGAGCTGTGTGACGTCGCCCCTAGCCCGCGCGAGGATTAAGTATCCTACATATAAAGAGGATTTAACACAAAATAAAATAAATATTTAATACAGGTACAAATAAGAATAGTACAGCTTTACGAAGTTAGGAAAAAGTTTTTCTGACTGAGAAAAAAAGTAGTCTAGCAGATATAGCTTAGATTATGCTTGAAAGGTTTTTAATTTAACATTTCTAGGTATGATTACTTATTCCAGGTAAATTATTCTAAATTATGGAAGGAGACTTGAAAAGAATAGACTTTAGTATACTTTGCGATAGCCCTATTCGTCTTGTCTTAGAAAAATAAATTTCTCAATTAGATCAACGTCAGTTGTGTACTTTCTAGATTTATTTTACATGAAATTAAGTTAAATTAAACGTCTATAAGATAAACCAAGACACTTCTGATTGCAATGTATTTGACACAATTTAATTACAGAGCGTGTATTCATAGATACTAAACAATTATTAAAACCAAAGAAGACTAGCAGTTTTAAAAATTAACAACTTGGAATAATGCTTTCCAGAGGCAAAAAAATGGAATATGTAGCCAAATAAAATGTGCGCACGGAATAACTATTATTACATTATAACTTGAAGATGTTACTTATATTATTATATTATAAAAGTGGAAGATATAGCCAAATAAAATGTGCGCACGGAATAACATTGAATATATTACAAACCAGTCTGTGTTCTGTTTGTAGAACATTTTGAAATAGACATTTACAAATGATTCAAAGTGATCACGTCATAAATGTTAACAGGTATATCTTTGAATGTATACCGACCGACAACATTTAAATGGTCGAACAATCCAAGACTCAATACCGAGTAATTTAGTAATATTTTTCAAGTAAAATTGGATTTTAAGACGCGCTTATAATAAAATAATGAGAAAAAAGTCATAATCTCACCTTCAGTAGGAAGTTGACTTCTAGGTTTTCATTCTTTTGCAGATAACAACAAATCCATTGTTGAATATTCTCTCCCCCCGCAGTGGACGAGGCCCAGTCAGGTTTATGGGTAAATACTTGAAGTTATTGACTTTCTGGAAGATGTTTTATTAGGGGAGTCCATAAATAAAATGTTCTAGGATTTTGCTGGAAAAGAGCATTCCTTTCCTCTGCATGGGATGAAAGTATTTTAATACCCGAAGCACTATTATTTCACAGTAAAACACACAATCACTCTCTTTTTTGTTGTTGATAAAGTGCCTCAATAAAATGCTATATAAGTTTAAAGTTGGCCTATATTGTGTGTAACCATAAACATTGAAAGTCCCGCAAAATAATTTTATATGCCATTGTACCAGGTGTCTAAAAAAACCAAGCGACAATTTTTAAAAGTTTTTTTATGTTTGATTGTGGTCCTTCGAACTTGCATGAACCCGTTTATAGCTCCGTTGTGATGTTTGTAGTACATTTAAATATTTCATTCGAATGAATGTTCTTTGCCTGATGAATGTTATGATCGCTTCACGATTAATGCAGGGGTATTTCTTCATAACTTCTTCTACCAACTAACTAATAAGAACTTTGAATCAATATTAACACAGCACTTGTGCACAACACTTGAAACTAGAGCTGTCGGTGAACTGGTGTTTTGAAGATTTTTAAAAGGGGGTGTCGTTTCACAATGTATATTTTTTTTACATCTGAAGGGTAAAATCACATTTCTAACCTTTAACCCATCTTTTAGGGGCGGGAATTTTTTAATAGAACATTTTTTTCAAATATATTGTAGGTGGTCAGCTCAACAAGAAAAAATTTCTTCCTGTCTATAAGCTGTTGCTTAGTCTGCTGGTGTCTATAAATAAAATGGACAGACCCTTTTAGTTTCTATTGGAAATGTTTATGAAAATAGAATTATTTACAGAAGGGTAAACTTGCCTCTGCGAGACAAAAAGAAATCGTTGTATATTTCCCATTTTCTTAGTCATAACCAAACAGAGTTGTAAAATTACCCCAACAAATTTAAAGAGAGATCCCTTGCCAGAGAAATGTAGGGTGTTTGTGTGTTTTCTTTATTTTGTCATCCACAGTATGTTTTACAGAAACCAGCAGCTTAAATATTTTAATTTGTTTCAAACGTATCATATTTTATTACAGCCTATTCATTTGAGGCCTGAGCACTCAGAAGTGGTCTCTCTATTAAGCCATACATGATCATATGTAGTATAGCTTTACAGATACATGTATTATTGTAGTTAAAAATAAGTTTTATTCCCATCATTTCCCTTGTATGTAGCTGTTTAAATCGTGTGCAGGGTTAGGAGCCACGTCACATCCCTCGTGCTCAATACGCATGCGCGACGAACGAGACAACCTGGTATATACTAGCTGTTGGCTTAAGAGCCTGTAAGTTATAAGTTTTAAATTTGCCCCTATGGTGATTGTGCGGGCTTGTCAGGCTTACGCGCGTTACGTCATTTCCTGGAACCTGCTAATCGGCTTCCCCACGCCAGTTCAGTAGTCGTGTTTGAGATGCAGTAGCCTGCAGCCGTGTGGTTCGATTGCTCCCTTGAGAAGGACAATATCCAGTTTGTAGGCTTATTACTCATCTTCTATCCACACCCTTTCGCTCCTAAGCATTGGGCAGCGTGTGTGCGATTCCGGGCTTCATATTGTATTTTCTGTGCAAAGTGCATATGTTCCCATTGTGTTAATGGCCTAGTCGCCATGTGCATTCTTAACAAAGAAAGTTAGTGTTAGCGCATCTAGAAGCTATTTGGCGGGAGTGGTGTATGCTCCTAGCATCAGTAACTGTGTCTGACTGCATTATAATCATCCTGTGTTAAGTGTTTATGTAATTTCAACTACTCAGAGTTCAGGCTTCCTGAATATATTGTGTTGCAACAAATCAAAATCTAAATCCCTGATTTCAGCGTCCTACAGTCCAAGCTCTCCTTGTTTAGTTTTAAGTTGGTTTAAATAAACCTGGTCCTCCGAAAACCTACTAGTTAACCATCATTTTGTTCCTCCGTGGCAGGATTTTGATTTTGCAACAATTTTCTGAAAATTGAACATTATGTAATCACGTGTTGGACTTTCGTGTTACTTCGTGTACTCTCGGGTTGTATCGCGTTCGGTCCTGCTGGTCTGACCTTCAGCTGCCTGCAGCGTGCCCCGCGACAGCTGTGCGTTCTTCTGCACGCGGATTCATGGTCGCCGCCTCAAATGAGAGTCACCCCCAGTCTACAGTGGACTTTCTTCTGTCAACATAGAAAATGACTGTTTCGTCTCAACATGGAACAGGAGGTTAAGTCTTTGGTCAAGCGTCTGGGTATCATCAAAAGAAAGTTTACACTGACACAGAACTTTCTCAACGATATATCTGAAGATGTTAGTGTATTTGTGATCAAAGCGCATTATGAAAAGTTATTGGATGAAATTGACAAGTTTGAAACTGTGCAACCGCAGATTGAATCTTTGGTGGAAACTGATACAGAACTTGACAGTCGTATACAATATGCAGACGAGGTATCAAGACTATATATTGATCTAAAAGCAAAGTTAGCTGAGTTAATGCATGCTCGTGAGCCTACTTCAGTTAGTGTCAATTCAAACAACAGTGACACACGACAAACAGTGAACTCCAGTGCTTCGCAGATGGGCAATGTGATAAAATTGCCGACGATTCAACTTCCATTGTTTGAAGGAGACGTAACTAAATTCAAGCATTATTATGATACATTTTCAAGTTTGGTTGTAAACAATAGTGGTTTATCGCCCATTCAAAAGTTCCATTATTTAATTGCTTCCGTAAAGTGGGAAGCTCATATGTTATTGCAAAATTTGCCAGTGACAAGTGATAACTTCCAAGTTGCCTGGGATATACTGTGTGCAAGATACAATAACAAAAGGTTGATTGCTATAGCCCACGTTAAGCATCTTCTGCCCCTACCTGTAGCGCAACAAGAGATGGTTGCAGACTTGCGAAGCTTATTGAATCAATTCCAAAACAACTTGCATGCTATTGAAGCGTTAGAATTAGAAGTGCCACGTCATGAAATAATTCTAATGCAATTGTTATTGGAGCACCCGCCAGACAGCGTGCAACGTGAATGGGAATCCAGAATCTTTTCTCAAACCTTCACTTCGTTAAGTGAGCTTGTGTTGTTTCTAGAAGCGAAGTCTCATTCTCTAGAGGTGCTGTCGAATAATTCCTGCAGCAAGTCCAGCCCATCAAAACCTAGAAGTCAACGTCGTCAGCATAGTAACAGTCGTCAGTCATATGTGTCGACAACTGAGCAGTTATGCCCTCAGTGTCAAAGCAGCCATAACTTGTCTGAGTGTAAACGGTTCCGTCAACTGTGTGTTGAACAACGATGGAAGGTTGTGAAAAGCGAGAATTCGTGTTTCAACTGCTTTTCTAATACACATCGAGTGAATCAGTGCAACGTATCTTCATTCTGCAACTGTGGTAAAGTGCACAGCAAGATGTTGCACAGGAATGGTCACATGAGAACGGTTTCTCACTCCAGTGAAGGCAGTGATACAGTGAATAACAACAGGACTGATGCGCCTGCGAGTTATTGCTCGGTGAAAATAAAGCCAGTGGTCCACGTCTTACTTGCGACTGCGATGGTCCAAGTGCAAGACAAGCATGGGAAGTATATCCAGTGTAAGGCCCTTCTAGACTCTGCCAGTCAGGCCAGTTTCGTGTCAGCGGATATAGCGAGGCGTCTGCAACTGCCCACGATGACAGCTGATACGCCTGTCAAAGGTATAAATGGTACATCATCGAATGCCAGTCATAGTGTTAACATTAATGTGAGATCCATGATTTACAACTATCGGATGAATCTAGATTGCCTAATCCTTCCTCGCATAACAGGGAAGCTACCTGCCGTCCGAATTGACCCAACCTCATGGAACATCCCCTCGAACATTCCATTAGCCGATCCTAGATTTAATATCCCTTCTGAAATTGACTTGCTTATTGGAGGAGCATTATTCTTCGAGCTATTCCATGGGAAGATCTTGACCAATCCTGGTTTCCTACACTGATTAGTACAGAACTAGGATGGATATTGTCTGGAACCATTCCTAAATCCTCTGCTAAAGGCAATCTGGATGCGGGTTCCCAGCACAACTTCTTCATCTCTACGGACAATGTGGCCACCCAACACAATCCCGCTGACATGATTTCGAGAGGTGTGGTGACAGAGCAGATCTCAGACATTGATTTATGGTGGAACGGGCCTGTGTGGATTTCACAGCCTATTGAATCATGGCCCAAGCAGCCTCAGCAACTTGAGCTGCAGTGCATGGGTGAACAGCGTTCCACAGTCTGCCTAGTTACACATGCTACAGAAGATTTTATGCTACGTTTTTCCAAGCTGACACGTTTACAGAGAGTGACTTCGTATATGCTGCGCTTCATAAACAACTGTAGATGCCAAGCTAAATGTCACGGCCCCCTCACAGCTGAGGAAGTACAGTAACTTTGTTGCTTTGTATAAAAATAGCTCAGCAAGCAGCCTACTCTCACGAACTGTCCGATCTTCAGAGCAAGATGCAAGTGAGCTCCAAGAGTTCTCTCCATTCCTTGGTGCCTTTTGTGGACAAGGATGGCCTACTCCGGGTGGGTGGACGTTTGGAGAAAGCTGAGTTACCACATGATGCACGACATCAGCTTATCCTCCCTCCAGGTCACCACCTCACTAAGTTGATCATTGAATACGAGCATCTGCGACTGCTTCATGAATCACATCAGCTGCTCATATCTTCTCTGCGAGAACGATATTGGATTCCTAGTGTACGTAGAATTGTTAAGTGTATGCTACACAGATGCCTAACTTGTTTCAAATTGATGGCTAAGGGTGCTCATCAGCTGATGGGCAGCCTACCTAGCTACAGGGTGACCCCTGCTAGAACATTTCTGCGTTCTGCGGTTGATTACGCCGGACCGTTCTTCATAAGATACGGCTCCCCCCGCAGCAAAACTCAGGTCAAAGCGTACATTGCTATCTTCGTATGCTTGGCTACGAAAGCAGTTCACATCGAGCTGGTTTCAGACCTTACTTCTGATGCCTTCATCGCCGCCCTGCGCAGATTCACATCTCGTAGAGGACTCTGCAAGGAAATATTCAGCGATAATGGGACGAACTTTGTTGGTGCTAACAACAAGCTGCGCGAGCTGCGTCTCTTGCTTCAGTCCAGCACCCATCAGCAAGTCCTCCAAGACTATGCATCATCTAATGAATTCACATGGCACTTCATCCCTCCGAGCTCCCCTCATTTTGGAGGCCTCCACGAGGCGGCTTTCAAGTCAATGAAGTTTCATTTACGAAGAGTGATGGGTAGCCAAGTGCTTACCTATGAGCAGTTGTCTACAGTTCTCACCCAGATTGAGGCCTGTCTAAACTCTCGACCTCTCTTACGCCTAAGTGATGATCCTAGCGACTCGTCCTATCTATCTCCTGGACACTTTCTCATCGGGGAAAACTCACAGCCCTCCCTTCCCCTCCTAAGGTAGAGAATGTCTCTCGTGTTGCTAAATGGCACCAGCTACAAACCTACATGCATCATATATGGCAGCGTTGGTCAACTGACTACCTACATTCCCTGCAGCAGAGGCAGAAGTGGTCTGCATCCAGCAAGAATATTCAAATTGGTACTCTCGTCCTCCTGAAAGAAGATAATTCTCCCCCGCTCCAGTGGAACCTGGGAATCATCTCATTAGTACATCCTGGTGACGACGGTCTAGTGCGCGTTGTGACTGTGCGTACGTCCAGTGGCGAATTGTAAAAGTGTGTCCCTAGCCCAGTCAGTAAAGTGGTATGTAAAATCTATCAGTAAAGTGTTATGTAAAATCTATCAGTAAAGTGTTATGTAAAATCTATCAGTAAAGTGTTATGTAAAATCTGTCGATTTTAGGCGGGAGTATGTTGGCTCAAGAGCCTATAAGTTATAAGTTTTAAATTTGCCTCAATGGTGATTGTGCGGGCTTGTCAGTCTTTCGCGCGTTACGTCATTTCCTGGAACCTGCTAATCGGCTTCCCCACGCCAGTTCAGTAGCCGTGTTCGAGATGCAGTAGCCTACAGCCATGTGGTTCGATTGCTCCCTTGAGAAGGACAATATCCAGTTTGTAGGCTTATTACTCATCTTCTATCCACACCCTTTCGCTCCTAAGCATTGCGCAGCGTGAGTGCGATTCCGGGCTTCATATTGTATTTTCTGTACAAAGTGCATATATTCCCATTGTGTTAATGGCCTAGTTTCCACGTGCATTCTTAACAAAGAAAGTTAGTGTTAGCGCATCTAGAAGGTATTTGGCGGGAGTGGTGTATGCTCCTAGCATCGGTAACTGTGTCTGACTGCATTATAATCATCCTGTGTTAAGTGTTTATGTAATTTCAACTACTCAGAGTTCAGGCTTCCTGAATATATTGTGTTGCAACAAATCAAAATCTAAATACCTGATTTCAGCGTCCTACAGTCCAAGCTCTCCTTGTTTACTTTTAAGTTGGTTTAAATAAACCTGGTCCTCCGAAAACCTACTAGTTACCCATCATTTTGTTCCTCCGTGGCAGGATTTTGATTTTGCAACAATTTTCTGAAAATTGAACATTGTGTAATCACGTGTTGGACTTTCGTGTTACTTCGTGTCCTCTCGGGTTGTCGTATGGCGTTCGGCTCTGCTGGTCTGACCTTCAGCTGCCTGCAACGTGCCCCGCGACAGCTGTGCGTTCTTCTGCACGCGGATTCACGGTCGCCGCCTCAAATGAGAAGACAGTCGCCCCCAGTCTACAGTGGACTTTCTTCTGTCAACATAGAAAATAACTGTTTCGTCTCAACATGGAACAGGAGGTTAAGTCTTTGGTCAAGCGTCGGGGTATCATCAAAAGAAAGTTTACACTGACACAGAACTTTCTCATCTATATATCTGAAGATGTTAGTGTATTTGTTATCAAAGCGCATTATGAAAAGTTATTGGATGAAATTGACAAGTTTGAAGCTGTGCAACCGCATATTGAATCTTTGGTGGAAACTGATACAGAACTTGACAGTCGTATACAATATGCAGACGAGGTATCAAGACTATATATTGATCTAAAAGCAAAGTTAGCTGAGTTAATGCATGCTCGTGAGCCTACTTCAGTTAGTGTCAATTCAAGCAACAGTGGCACACGACAAACAGTGAACTCCAGTGCTTCGCAGATGAGCAGTGTGATAAAATTGCCGACGATTCAACTTCCATTGTTTGAAGGAGACGTAACTAAATTCAAGCATTATTATGATACATTTTCAAGTTTGGTTGTAAACAATAGTGGTTTATCGCCCATTCAAAAGTTCCATTATTTAATTGCTTCCGTAAAGTGGGAAGCTCATATATTATTGCAAAATTTTCCAGTCACAAGTGATAACTTCCAAGTTGCCTGGGATATACTGTGTGCAAGATACAACAACAAAAGGTTGATTGCTATAGCCCACATTAAGCATCTTCTGCCCCTGCCTGTAGCGCAACAAGAGACGGTGGCAGACTTGCGAAGCTTATTGAATCAATTCCAAAACAACTTGCATGCTATTGAAGCGTTAGAATTAGAAGTGCCACGTCATGAAATAATTCTAATGCAATTGTTATTGGAGCACCCGCCAGACAGCGTGCAACGTGAATGGGAATCCAGAATCTTTTCTCAAACCTTCACTTCGTTAAGTGAGCTTGTGTTGTTTCTAGAAGAGAAGTCTCATTCTCTAGAGGTGCTGTCGAATAATTCCTGCAGCAAGTCCAGCCCATCAAAACCTAGAAGTCAACGTCGTCAGCATAGTAACAGTCGTCAGTCATATGTGTCGACAACTGAGCAGTTATGCCCTCAGTGTCAAAGCGGCCATAACCTGTCTGAGTGTAAACGGTTCCGTCAACTGAGTGTTGAACAAGGATGGAAGGTTGTGAAAAGCAAGAATTTGTGTTTCAACTGCTTTTCTAATACACATCGAGTGAATCAGTGCAACGTATCTTCATTCTGCAACTGTGGTAAAGTGCACAGCAAGATGTAGCACAGGAATGGTCACATGAGAACGGTTTCTCACTCCAGTGAAGGCACTGATACAGTGAATAACAACAGGACTGATGCGCCTGCGAGTTATTGCTCGGTGAAAATAAAGCCAGTGCTCCACGTCTTACTTGCGACTGCGATGGTCCAAGTGCAAGACAAGCATGGGAAGTATATCCAGTGTAAGGCCCTTCTAGACTCTGCCAGTCAGGCCAGTTTCGTGTCAGCGGATCTAGCGAGGCGTCTGCAACTGCCCACGATGACAGCTGATACGCCTGTCAAAGGTATAAATGGTACATCATCGAATGCCAGTCATAGTGTTAACATTAATGTGAGATCCATGATTTACAACTATCGGATGAATCTAGATTGCCTAAACCTTCCTCGCATAACAGGGAAGCTACCTGCCGTCCGAATTGACCCAACCTCATGGAACATCCCCTCGAACATTCCATTAGCCGATCCTAGATTTAATATCCCTTCTGAAATTGACTTGCTTATTGGAGGAGCATTATTCTCCGAGCTATTCCATGGGAAGATCTTGACCAATCCTGGTTTCCTACACTGATTAGTACAGAACTAGGATGGATATTGTCTGGAACCATTCCTAAATCCTCTGCTAAAGGCAATCTGGATGCGGGTTCCCAGCACAACTTCTTCATCTCTACGGACAATGTGGCCACCCAACACAACCCAGCTGGCATGATTTCGAGAGGTGTGGTGACAGAGCAGATCTCAGACATTGATTTATGGCGGAACTTGCCTGTGTGGATTTCACAGCGTATTGAATCATGGCCCAAGCAGCCTCAGCAACTTGAGCTGCAGGACATGGGTGAACAGCGTTCCACAGCCTGCCTAGTTACACATGCTACAGAAGATTTTATGCTACGTTTTTCCAAGCTGACACGTTTACAGAGAGTGACTTCGTATATGCTACACTTCATAAACAACTGTAGATGCCAAGCTAAATGTCACGGCCCCCTCACAGCTGAGGAAGTACAGCAAGCTTTGTTGCTTTGTATAAAAATAGCTCAGCAAGCAGCCTACTCTCACGAACTGTCCGATCTTCAGAGCAAGATGCAAGTGAGCTCCAAGAGTTCTCTCCATTCCTTGGTGCCTTTTGTGGACAAGGATGGCCTACTCCGGGTGGGTGGACGTTTGGAGAAAGCTGAGTTACCACATGATGCACGACATCAGCTTATCCTCCCTCCAGGTCACCACCTCACTAAGTTGATCATTGAATACGAGCATCTGCGACTGCTTCATAAATCACATCAGCTGCTCATATCTTATCTGCGAGAACGATATTGGATTCCTAGTGTACGTAGAATTGTTAAGTCTATGCTACACAGATGCCTAACTTGTTTCAAATTGAAGGCTAAGGGTGCTCATCAGCTGATGGGCAGCCTACCTAGCTACAGGGTGACCCCTGCTAGAACATTTCTACGTTCTGCGGTTGATTACGCCGGACCGTTCTTCATAAGATACGGCTCCCCCCGCAGCAAAACTCAGGTCAAAGCGTACATTGCTATCTTCGTATGCTTGGCTACGAAAGCAGTTCACATCGAGCTGGTTTCAGACCTTACTTCTGATGCCTTCATCGCCGCCTTGCGCAGATTCACATCTCGTAGAGGACTCTGCAAGGAAATATTCAGCGATAATGGGACGAACTTTGTTGGTGCTAACAACAAGCTGCGCGAGCTGCGTCTCTTGCTTCAGTCCAGCACCCATCAGCAAGTCCTCCAAGACTATGCATCATCTAATGAATTCACATGGCACTTCATCCCTCCGAGCTCCCCTCATTTTGGAGGCCTCCACGAGGCGGCTTTCAAGTCAATGAAGTTTCATTTACGAAGAGTGATGGGTAGCCAAGTGCTTACCTATGAGCAGTTGTCTACAGTTCTCACCCAGATTGAGGCCTGTCTAAACTCTCGACCTCTCTTACGCCTAAGTGATGATCCTAGCGACTCGTCCTATCTATCTCCTGGACACTTTCTCATCGGGGAAAACTCACAGCCCTCCCTTCCCCTCCTAAGGCAGAGAATGTCTCTCGTGTTGCTAAATGGCACCAGCTACAAACCTACATGCATCATATATGGCAGCGTTGGTCAGCTGACTACCTACATTCCCTGCAGCAGAGGCAGAAGTGGTCTGCATCCAGCAAGAATATTCAAATTGGTACTCTCGTCCTCCTGAAAGAAGATAATTCTCCCCCGCTCCAGTGGAACCTGGGAATCATCTCATTAGTACATCCTGGTGACGACGGTCTAGTGCGCGTTGTGACTGTGCGTACGTCCAGTGGCGAATGCGAATTGGCGAATTGTAAAAGTGTGTCAGTAAAGTGTTATGTAAAATCTATCAGTAAAGTGTTATGTAAAATCTATCAGTAAAGTGTAATGTAAAATCTGTCGATTTCTTCGGGAGTATGTTGGCTCAAAAGCCTATAAGTTATAAGTTTTAAATTTGCCCCTATGGTGATTGTGCGGGCTTGTCAGGCTTACGCGCGTTACGTCATTTCCTGGAACCTGCTAATCGGCTTCCCCACGCCAGTTCAGTAGTCTTGTTTGAGATGCAGTAGCCTGCAGCCTTGTGGTTCGATTGCTCCCTTGAGAAGGACAATATCCAGTTTGTGGGCTTATTACTCATCTTCTATCCACACCCTTTCGCTCCTAAGCATTGGGCAGCGTGTGTGCGATTCCGGGCTTCATATTGTATTTTCTGTGCAAAGTGCATATGTTCCCATTGTGTTAATGGCCTAGTCGCCATGTGCATTCTTAACAAAGAAAGTTAGTGTTAGCGCATCTAGAAGCTATTTGGCGGGAGTGGTGTATGCTCCTAGCATCAGTAACTGTGTCTGACTGCATTATAATCATCCTGTGTTAAGTGTTTATGTAATTTCAACTACTCAGAGTTCAGGCTTCCTGAATATATTGTGTTGCAACAAATCAAAATCTAAATCCCTGATTTCAGCGTCCTACAGTCCAAGCTCTCCTTGTTTAGTTTTAAGTTGGTTTAAATAAACTGGTCCTCCGAAAACCTACTAGTTACCCATCACTAGCCTTGGGTGCAGGGTACTAATTATTATTACTGATTAGTAACTAAGTCTTGATAATGCCTAGAATATCGTGATGTTGCTCAGCCAATCTCGCAAGAAGTTTTCTTCTACGTAGGTTATATCGTGTTATATTGCATTCATTATTAAACAATTAATAAAATACCACATTATGAAATAACACAATGATTTAACTTGTTTATAACCTCGATATTGGCGGAAAGTATACCTCGAGTAACAAGCACCGACACAGTATTAAAAAAAAAACTTTACGTCGCGATAACTGAGAATCTGATCGAATGAACAGGAAAAAGGGACTTAAGATAATTAGCATATAAAAAAATGTAAGTCCACTAGTGGGCTTAATTTTCTTGCCCTTTGGCTAAATGTTCAGAACCATAACATCGTAATTGGACTTACGCTTACCTGGCTGAACTAATGCTTTGGACTTACGCTCCTATAGCTCTTGTTAAATGCTCAGAAAAATTGTTGAGTGGATTGAGGAAATGGAATTTTAAGACAAAATCTGCAATAAAACAAAAATCACTAAATTTGGGCTTAGGCTCGTTTGGCTCTAAGTACAGAATTTACAGTGCATGTCTCAAAGTATTGAAAAACAAATTATTTAACGTTATTGAAGTTACTCTATGAATAACCGTCGTACTTTAGGGATTCTTGAAGTTTCTTTAAACTGTTATACGTAGAACTTAGGTGCTTGATGGCATTTATAAGGATGCTTGCAAGACTTCTGAGTTTTGAAATTTTTATTTTTATTCTTTCAGCTGGGATGACGTAGGAGGGTGAGGTAATGCCACAATGGAGAAAGGCAAACACACAGGAACTGGAGCCAGGCCTCGAATTGGGGTCGTGTGCCGTATTTGCGGTCAAGGTCATGCGGCTCACGAACCCCACGTGTATGATTATGTTGAAGATGTTGACGAGGATCTCACTTGCCACATCTGTTTGCAACCCTTCGTCACACCGCTAGACATCCCATGTGGACACACTTTCTGCGGGGCATGCCTGGACAACTACCTACGCGTGCAGCAGCTCTGTCCCATCGACAGGAAACCTCTGAGTTCGCAAGTCTGCACGCCATCCAGCATCGTGCTCCGCAAGTAAGTACTCAAACTACATTCCATGAGGAAACAAGTAAAATATAACTGAGACTCTTCAATAGTTTATCTTTCCGTACTTTGCACTGGTGAAATGTGATATGCTCCGAGAAGTACTACCACAGTATAAGTATTAATATAGTAAGGAAACTGTGTGTTAAAAGTCCTATGACAACGTGTAGCTAACACGTCACTAGCGCTCCATGCGGCGAGTAACTAAAACTACATTATCATCATATAAAGTAACTTGGGAAAATGCATAAACACATCACAAAATATGTTATAATAAGAGAAAAAAATCTTCTTGCAAATCTAAATTTTAAATTTAAGAAATAATGAAACATGTATTATATTTTAGTTGAGATCAGGCACAATTTTTAAATGCCACTTACCTGTGACTGATCATTAACTTTCACTGCAGGTCCTATAGCTATTCTTATAACAAGTTTTAATTGTATAGAGGTTACATAATACGGTTTGAAAATAAGTCCTGGGGGCTTGTTCGAGTATTATTGTCGCCTACAACTTCAACTTGGTTCTACGGTACATTCTCTGTGTGTAAAATTTGGAGTACATCGGTCAGAGTAAGTAGATTTTAATAGGGAAAACATTGGGACAGGTTTTGATAATAAGAGAAGGGATAGTTTCTTTCAATTTTAATTTATAGAGTTTCCTTGTAGAAGTGTCTAAGCGCAATGTTTGGTCAAAATCAATCAAAGCATAAAGATATGTTTCAAGAATACCCTCCCCCAAATCAACTTTCCATATACTTTTAATTAATAGTAGCAAAATTAATAACAATAATGGATGTAATATTAATGGGCATTACTATATCCCACCCCCAATTTATCTAAGGCGACAAACGTCTTATCTTGTAATAAAAAGTTTTGTAAGAAGGAGCTACCCACATTTAGCGACTAAACGACTGATGAATACGTAGGACTTGAGTCTTTCTCGGCGTTGGTTCATTTCCCTGAGGAAGGCCGCAGAGATGTCAGCGACCGAAAGCTTGGATGCAATATATCCTTTTACTCGGCTTATAGCCCGTGAAACCATCATTAGACTGATGAATAGCTCATCGGAATGTCGCAAGCTTATTCAGACTTTCATGGGCAGGGTTCAACCCAACACATCCTGGTTTAAAGAAGCCTGCCTGCTTGCTAGCTGCGACGCTGGCAACTTGCTTGCCTGGCGTGCAAGCGGGTGCGGGCAAGCTAAAAGCGAGTTTTGTACACCTCTGCCCAGTTTGCCCACAAAAATATTGCCCAATGTGATTGTACCACCTGCAGGAACAAACACCGAAGAATACTCTATATAATTTTCAGAACTTTTGAGATGAGTGTTTTAGAGAAAATATTTTATAAAAGAACGGTCATAATTGATTTTTTCATTTTTTACAAAGATTTATGTACTTTATGTAAGAAGCTAAGGCAGAAGTGATAACTAGTTAAATTTTCACGCTACATTATCCCAATAAAATTTATGTCCTGTGGCTGTTAACATTTTTGTATTTTCATTTTGATTTTTGGGATTAAAGAGGACTTCAGAAATGTGTTTCTCAATCACTACTACTGCTATGTAAAGGCTTTCGAATTTTAAAAAAAGAACTCATCGCTTTTTGTTTCTGATTTAGAGTGTTAATGAAAATTGCAGTTTTTTCTTGCATATACCGTATATAAGACCCTGTTCGTTGTGTTCCTGTAACATTGTTACAAATCTAGATTTCATTTCTGAACATAGGTCATGTGTCCCTTTCATCAAAATCATGACACTCCTGTATGATCTGAGATGAAATGGGTCTTCATAATACAAATTTATTCTTCAGTAATTAATGGCTAAGAAAGATGAACCTTTGAAATACATATATATATTTTTTTCATACAGTCACAATCCCTTTGGGGAGTACGGTTCTGTACAAGTGTACCCTTCCTCCCCAATGGCTATGACGCATCCTCCCCCCCCAAAAAAAACTATCGCCCTAGCCCATATCCGAGCAACTTAGGGGAAACGCTTCAGTCCCCCATCCACTGCTGTGACGCATTGAAACCGCTCTTCATGTTCAGCGTCGAACTGCTTCGCCGATGAGCATACTTGTGTGTATACTAATTCGTGAAAATAGATCGTCCTGCTTTAGTAATTGATTTCATATAAAGTTAAAATTTATTTACTTCTCTTTGATGACATTTGCATTTGATGACATTTGCAAGCGTTTGGATCTGGATAAATCTTCAATGGCAGGGAATAAAGATGTTGTACACAGTCTTAGCAACGAACCTAAATGCTTGTCGGTTAATGTAGACCGTGCATCACTTTTAAAGAAACTCATTTTAAAAAAATGTTTGTTCACATAGGCTAAGTATGTCGTGAAAAAATTACATATAGTTGGTTATCCCACTTTTTCAAATCTATAACAATGAGAAAATAAGAGGAAGCGTTTGTCTGTTTGTCTATGCGCAATACCCAGCAAAATCTACTGCATGCAGAGACCTGAAATTTTAATTGTAGATGGACTGGAGGGTGGCCGAATGCACCTCGAAACCGGATTTTAATTTTCGTTTTCGTTCGCGAGTTATAAGTGAAAAACTGACAGAAAACGTTATTTTTTGCGCTATCGAAGCATCAGTTTTCGGTAATACATATTTTCAATTGTCAAATCAATTGCAGGTGACTTTGTCGTAACGTGAACAAAAGGGCATCTCGATTTTTTCAACATAGTGCATACATAGCGCATGGAATTTACGATCGTTTCAATTCTGTAAACCCACCCTGGTCGATTCATTTTTGTTTATAATGACAGGGCCCGCAAACATCTGAAATGTTAAATATGTACAGGAGAGAGATAATGAATACAGGCTTCAATGGGCAAACATTGATCGATTTGGACGGAACTCACTATGCAGGGCTTTTCTGTGCCAGAGAACTCGATCCTGAGATCGTTTTCCTAGACGGCGCTTTCTAATCTTAGAATGCACTCCAAAGCAGAATTTTTAGGTGCTTCGTTATAATTGTTAATCGTTTAGTTTATGAGTGATTTGCGTGTGAGTGTTAATAAGTATAATGCTTTAATTATTGTGCTCTTAATTTTAATAATAGATAGTTTTCCCAGTTAGCATGGAAAAGTCGTTGCCTTGATGACAAGCTGATGTGTGCTTTTACGCTCGCTACAGCACTCTTTACTATTGGTGTAGTGAACTGCAGTAAAGACTGAACTTCTCAGTCAGTGCAGCGCTGTCCTCACATCACGTCGAAACTGCTTTATACTGACGTCACGGGCGATTGTAGTGGGAGACATTACATCACCGCACAGTGGCACAATGTGCCGCAGTTGCGCACCCATGCCCTAGTCTAATGTTTACTGAGAGCTCAATTCAACTTTTTTTTAAAAACAGGTATAAAGTTCGCAAAGATTAATGCTACTGTAGCTGTTCCGATATCGGAAATAAAATTTAAACAAGCCATTAGAAAGTTAAAATCGATCAAATAACCATAATATATTGTCATGCCCCAAACAGGGAGTAGAAGGATAGTTTCACATGAGCGGTAAGGACTTAACTTCTACTATATTAAGGACGACAACAATTTAAAAGGAGATAACAATAAAATATATTTAAATAAAAATATTAACAAATACAATCAAAGAAATGTCTTCTTTGGATAATACAATCAGTTACTAATTAATGAATAATATATTAATTAGGAGACCCGTCAGAGACAATATTATGGTAGCTGTGGTAGCAGTTGAGAATAATAAACTATGTACTTTCACTTGAGAAGCATGTTGCTGATGTGCACTGAGTTTAATATCTACAAGTATAAGCTAAAGTTATGCTGTTAAGTTATGATGACTTATATATATATATATGACAAACAGATACCAGAGACCAACTCGGGTATCAACACTGTTAATGCTAGCAAAATATCAAGAGAGAGCTGTTAAATGCCAAAAGGGCTGTATTTATAAGTTTAATCAAGGAAAATCCTGTCAACTTAATAAAGTAACACGGGCGTTGTCCCGCTCCCTGATTGGTTATAAGCTACATCTGATGCTCTTCATAATGGTGTCTCATTGGGGCTTAAATCATGGAAAATATAAGAGTACATATATGGAAATTGTCAAGTTTCACAGAGTTCTGTTGACACACTTAGAACAGAACGAATAACAGGAAACCTGCGGTTTCACTTCCTTGATACAATGTTAACTTTGTGACAATTCCTGAATATTACTTAAAGACTATAATATTGTCTGTAATATAATATGATATGAATATAAATGAAATAAAAGTATTACAGGGTGGAAAAGAGATTAAATGCGGGGTGATACGCTAGAGAATCACACGGCATCACACTCTCCCCTGATTAAAGTGACCTATGCAGTGAAACGAATGGTCACTCCAATTAGTAAAATTAATTAATTAACATATATCAAAACTTCAAACAATCAGCTATTAAGGATGTGGTTTTATGATAACCAACCTCTAAGAAAGTTATACTTCTTAAAGTTTCTCATAACATTATTAAGTGAGAATGGCTGAGGGTAACGATGACGTTCCCTTATTAGTTGATGCTAATAATCTTTTTAATGTAAGTACTGTGATCAATATGAATAAAACTTTAAACAATATATGTGTGTGAATAAAATACATAATTGATTAATACATAATAATATTAATAGTAATAAGTGTTTCTGTATATCACTTGTAGTGTAACATAATTGTGTTACATAAAATACATAAATACATATTAATAACTTGAATAATACTAGTGATAGTGAAATATAAAGATAATATTGTGTTACATTTATCAGTGTTACATAGGTGTTTTATATCAGTGTTACATCCAGTTGTGTTACATAGTGCTTCATAACATGGTTACATTCAGTTTAGTATCAATGAACGACAAATATCGTTGCTTCCTTTGTTTTCTTTTCCTTCGGCGGGGGCGGTGTTTGCTTCGCTTGACCAGCCGGATCTTCTTCTATTGTTCCCAGTATTACTTGACCTTCTGTATAGGCTGTCGGCGTATTTATCTTCTTAGGTTGAGGTGGTCCTCTTGGATTAGCTCGTACAGTCCTAGTTAAACAAGCCGAAGAACAAGACATTAGTCTTTTTCTTACACAAAACAAAGCAATGCCTATCACAATTATTAAAACAGTTGTGGTACCAAGACCTATGCCTAAGGTCTGATTATCTTGATGCTTATCCATAGCTTCTACTGCTTGGTGTAGGTGCTTCAGTTCCACTTCCGGACTTTTTCCATCTTCTCTTCGTGATGAAATAGTTTCCACTGTGTCCAATGCTTGTTCAAGTTTGCTCTGCAACAAAACTCGTTCGTTGGATGTTAGTAAGGTTTTTATGTCGGGTACAATAATGTCGTCGTCTGAATGTAACTTATACATGCTACGTCCTAATGAATGTGGTAACAAAGGGAATGTTCCACCATAAATGTAACAATTGTAAGAGTTCCTTAAGATTCCGGTCCCTGATATTGTCAAGTCATCTTTTGGCAAATATGTTAAATGCTGTTCTGAAGATTGACACCTGCGAGTTATTTTAGTGGTCTCCGGCATACTGTACACCCAAAAGGTGTTACCAGGGGCCCTGATCCAAACAGGTGGAAAATTAGGAGCTACTCTCACTCTTTTACAAGTATCATGTGCAACATCAGTTTTCCCTAAGTACAAAGCGATTAAACAATGGGTGCTTCGTTGATCGTACAGTGCAAAATCGGCAGGGCATACAGTATAAAAGCCTTGCTTACATTTGCTTAACTCATCATGAGTTAGTATAGTGAATAGTTGCTTATTCTCACTCACAGCTAAGTATAATTTATCAACAATGATACTGACAAATTGATTTATAGTAGGTAGGAAGGGAATGGGTTTGGTATACCTGATAAAATCTATCTGCTCCTTTTAAAGGAATATCAATAAACAATCTAATTTTCCGGTTAGTTGCTGCTGCATGAACTTCTGCAACTTGATAAAATAAATACATATTTTCTTCCGTTGGTTGAGCCATTAATGCTGTACCTTCTGGTAATTTAGTTGAAATATCTTTCAATATGTTAGTTAAATATTGAGGGGGTAGCAATGTTGAAGACAATCTACCTACTGAAGTAATATCTAGTGCTTCTTGCAATTGCATTAAATCTGCTTAGTTTGCAGAAGTACTAATTCTATTTCACGGATATTTGAAGCAAATATAGACATCTGATGAATATCTGAATTCAATGCTTGTACTGTTGTAGTAATGGCGGATTGAAAAGCTTTGCCTAATGAAGTGATCGCCTTAGATTTTCTGCTACTTGTTTATCTAAAGATTTTAAATATGTTAACTGCTGATCAGCTACATCTGTTATCTACTTCCTGAGTTGTAGAAATGTTTTCTCTCGTACTGTTATCTGCAGTCATACTTAATTCTTCTGTTTCACTAATATCATTACTTTCTATGCTTACATTATTTTCTAAGCTATTATTCGCTCGTGACCTTAAATTGTATCTATTTTCATTACTTGCTATATTATCTCTAAGATACCTAGGAGGTTCCCAATCTGTTTCATCATATTGACCATTGGTTTCATTTAAGTCTGTTTCGTCAATATCACTTGGCTCTTCATCCTGTTCTGCAGGATATGCTCCATCTTCTACCGTCACTAGTAGAGGATGCGACTCTATTATACACGGTGTAGCATCGGAACTTTCACCTGTATTTTCTTCACGTTTACTTCGTGACTCAGGAGGTCTTTTCTTTTGTGAACTCTCTTTACTCGTGTACTCAGGTCCTTTTATTCTACTTTGCTTTAACCTATTTACATGAACTACCTGATCTCGACCATCTTCACGCCGAATCTGATAAGTTAATTTAGACATTCTATTCATAATCTGGAACGGGCCTTTCCACGTAAATGCAAACTTCCTAGCGACTCCATGTTTGGCAGTCGGGTCATGCAAATACACAAAATCTCCTTTTTCAAACTCCTGCAATTTTGTACTTTGGTCATAGTATTCTTTTGACCGTTTCTGACCCTTCTGATTACATTTAGCTACCTTATCATAAGCTAACTTTAACTTACATGCTAATTCTTTCACATGCTGCAAATAATCTATACCTTCACACTTTACTTTTGTGTAGTGTCGGATGTCATCTTCTTCTGGTAACCTTAGCTCTCTACCATACACTAAGTAATGAGGGGAGTATCCTGTCACTGAATGAGGTGTACCTCTATAAGCCATAACTGCATAAGGGAGATATTCGTCCCATGTTTTGACATTTTTAGTCACAAAGTGTGATATCATATCAACTAGTATTTTGTGAAATCGTTCACACACTCCATTACTTTGAGGATATAAGGGTGTGGTATGCAATCGCTTAACTTGCAATAGCTTACAAGTCTCTTGCATCAGCTTGGACATGAACTGTGTTCCTCTGTCCGAAAGCAAATAAGATGGGGCGCCATGTTGGATTACGACATTTTGCACAAATACTTTTGCTACTGTTTCTGCAGTTTGATCGGCTACCGGTATTGCATAACAATATCGTGTAAAGTGATCTACAAAGGTCACTATATATTTATTACCTGTGTTCGAAACTGGTAATGGTCCAACACAATCTGTGGACAGAATTTCAAGAAATTCTGTTGCTACAGGGGGGTCACCTAAATGAGCTGTAGGATTATATCCTGTTTTCCTTTTTGAACAACTATCGCATGTATTTATGAAATCTTCAATATCTTTTCTCATAGATTTCCACCAATATTTCTGCTTTAAACGAGATTCAGTTCTCTTTATGCCTTGATGTCCTGCAAAAGGGGAAGTATGATATAGTTGAAGTACATATGGTACGAATACTCTAGGCATTACTATCTGATACAGTGAAGTTGAGTCATCACTTTTCTTTACTAGCAATCCTTCCTGATTTAACTTGAATTCTGGACCTAGCGATTCTATTGTTTTACAACAAAAACTATCGCCTTGTTGAGCTTCTCTTAGATTCTCTACAGTTAAACTGAAATCAGTTGTTACTGCTGCTACCTGACGCGATAAGGCGTCCGCATGGTTGATCCGCTTCCCGGGCTTGTGAATTACTTCATAATCAAATTCAGCTAATCTGAGACCCCACCGAGTGAGTCTCGAACTCGGGTCTTTCAAGTTCAACAACCATTTTAGTGCTGCATGGTCCGTATATACTACAAATTTACGGCCATATAAATAACATCTGAACTGCTTAGTAGCAAATACTATCGCTAGCAATTCACGTTCAGAACATGTATACCTGCTTTCTGCGCCATTCAACTGACGACTACAGTAAGCTACAGGTTTATCAAGCCCATCTCGAATTTGAGACAGCACTCCACTGACCGCGATCTGACTCGCGTCGCACGTAAGGTAAAAAGTATCCGAAAAATTTGGATATATCAATAATGGTTCTGTGACCAGTGCTTCTTTTAATTTTTCAAAAGTTTCCTGATGTTCTGTTTTCCATTGAAAAGGTACATCTTTCCTAGTTAACCTAGTTAAAGGGTGTGCTATATCAGCGAAATTTGGAATATGACGTCTGTAGTAAGATGTCAAACCTATAAAAGCTCGTATATCTCTCACAGTTTTTGGTACAGGGTAAGCCTGTACAGCTGCTATTTTCTTTGGATCTGGTTTTACTCCTTCTTTAGTAACAATATGACCTAAATATTCAACTCTTTCTGATGCAAATTGGCATTTTTCTGGTTGCATTTTGAAATTTGCTGATTCTAATCTTTGAAATACTCTCTCTAATTTCTCTGCATGTTCTGGTATATCCTTCGAAAACAAAATCAAATCATCGATATAGGGGATTACATCTATATCTCGCAAGCCTACTAAAATTAATTCCATACATTTTTGATAAGTAGAAGGTGCGTTACGTAAACCAAAACACATTTTATTATAATGAAAATGACCTTGGGGGGTGCTGAATCCAGTCTTTTCCCTATCTTTCTCTTCTATCTCAATCTGATAGTATCCACTAGCCATATCTAACACAGAAAATATTCTACTTTCTCCTAAAGTGTCTAAAGTGTCTACAATGTTTGGTATGGGGTACACTTCTGGTTTTGTTACGCTATTCAAAAGCCTTAAATCTACCACTAACCTAAACTTTGGATTTCCATCAGTAGATTTCTTCTTCACCATTATTATGGGGCTATTCCAGGGGGAAATACTTTCTGAAATAATTCCTTTCTTTAGCATATCACTTACTTGCCTTTCTACTTCACCTCTTAACGCATAAGGGATCCTATAAGGGTTTTTCTTAATTGGTGCTGCATCTCCTGTATTTATTTCATGTTTAATTCTAGTTGTACATCCTATATCTGAGCTACCTTCAACATAAAATAAATGACGATATCTTCTCAACACATTTTTCAAAATTTCTGCTTCTTTCACATCCAAATGTTCTAACTTAAATTTCAAATATTCCTCGAATAATTCATCATCATTTTCTATATTCCTATCTTGGACCTGAGTTACACTATTCACCTGTTCCTTCGGCAAATCGTCCGCTACATCTATGCCTGATACATCTGCTACATATGTATTCTTACTTACTACTATTCCTTCCTGTGACATATTCAACAACGTTATTGGAACATAACCTAAAATTATTTCTCTTTCATTTTCTTTATTTTGAATTGTGACAGTATTTACATCTTTATTTTCATTTTTCAACATCACTTTACTATTTTGATTTTCACTTCTCCCAAGATGTGTAGTTTCTACTTGTTTTCTCGTATTATTTACTTTATCAGTAACGGGACACTGATTTTCACTATCCTTACATCTCTGAGCTTCGGGAGGTTCGTCCTTCCACTCACTGGAACCATGGATTTTTCGGTGACATTCATCCGCACTTCTGACTAGAGACTCTGAGGGAATCCTTTCTCTATAGGGGCCTTGGGACAAAATGGGATTACCACGCGTTGTACAGGGAGCCCTGCTTTCCACTGTGCTAGCTACTCTTGGCGCACATATACCAGGTAGAAACGTGGCGTCTACCGGTTCTATTATCACTTCACGAGGGACAGTACAATCATTGCGTCCAACAATAGTACCACGGACTATTCTCGCTGCAAGAGGTGGTAGCAAGGAGGTTTCTGTTAAGAACACCTGAGCATGCCAGTCGGGTATAGCTTCAAAGGTGATTTGTTCTGTCTCTGAGTCTAATTCCTGGTTGATCAGGCCATTGGAATCAGCCACTAGTGGTGTAGGGTCAGTCGTGACTGCCGCTACTCCTGAGCAACTCAATGGAACACTATAATCTCCTATCCTCACAACACCGACTCTAAGGTCCACACATGCACCCACCTGTTGCAAGAAATCGGCACCTAAAATTCCATGTCCAGGGGTGTTTAACTCACATACCTGAACTGTATGCTTAAACTTTCTATTTCCTATATACAAAGTCACAGTCTGTTCTCCTAATATGTCTAGTAGTTTTCCTGATATTCCCCTAGCCGCGACCTCACTTTTCCTTAGTTGTGCTTCACTCACCGCCGGCTTAATCTTCGAAACAGTTGACCCGGTATCTACTAGAAATTCGGCATCGATTCCCTCTATCACGGAGTGAAGCAGCGGTTCCGTCGCTAACCTAGGTGCTGCTGGCACAACTAATTGCGGCTTGTCTTTTGGGTGTTCCTCGGGGAAGTTTTGGTCCACCCATTCCCGTTTTCCTGATGGCCCTCACATCTTTTTCTACAGTTTCTTGCCACGTGTCCTAACTGCCGGCAATTGTAACATTGTATACCTCGTCTGTCCGCGCCACGGTGACCGTCGCCACCTCTGCCTCTACCTCTTCCTCTTCCTCGCCCTTGCCCTTGGTATTGTGACGAGTTATTTTCATTTTCACTATCTCGGGAGGCACCTATTCTATTATCTGTTTGCCTATGTCCCCAACCCATAGGTCTTTCTCTATTACCGCGAGAATATGCCCGGTGCGACGGTACGTCTCTAGTCCCTTCTATAGCAAATACTCGTGAGGGAGCCAACTCACGATCCGCACTGGCCTCCTTTTCTGCTTTAGACGCCGCTATGGCTATCTTCAGTGCTTGTTCTATTGTCTCGGGCATATTCACCTTAACCATGAAACCTGGGTTACCTCTTAAACCATTAATAAAAGTTGATAACAAACGCCTTTCTGCTTGCTTATTGTAAATGACCTGCTCTGCCCTATTCTGTGAAATTTCCATAGTGCGTATACTTAATCCACGCAACCTATCTGCAAAGTCTTCTGGGCTTTCATCTTTCTTTTGTTTGGCAGATTGCAAATGAAAAAGATGAACAAATTCTGATTCTTTATCTTTAAATCGCTCTATCAGCGTACTCTTTAATTTATTATATGTGACGTCATCACCTTGCAAGTCTGGGTGTGTCTCTACATATGCCTGTGCAGTTCCCTGCAGTTTCATTAACACTAATCTAGCTTTGTCTTTGTCTGTCAGTCCTCCTAAACCTGACGCTGTGTCTACTGTCCTAAAGAAACTTTGGACGGAACCACTTCCTCTAATATTCCAATTTGGAATCGCATTTATTACTGTTAAATGTTTTGATGCCATTCTTACTGCTTGAGTTACTTGTTCCGCAGCTAATTCTACAGCTGGTGCTTGATTTTCATCCATGTTAACTAAATTCTATACTAATTTGAAAATTTCAAAAATTTCTATGTTTTAGCTACCCTCTAATTCACTAGCGGAAGTGAGTATCACTCTACGTTGCCTCAATTGCCTCCGGCAAGAACACTACGTTTTTGTCGGTTCCATTGACGGGAACGGCCTCCTCAGAATACCTGGGACATGGGTCCGCTTCCTAGAGAATCCGGGGACAATACGGTGTTCGCCGGTACTTACTCGGGTCACCTTAAGACCTATCGCAGTAAACCAAGAGTGTCAGGTAGTCGCGGAGTACGTCTAGCTTCTACAGGTAAATTAACGATTTTGAGAGCTCGAAACTCGTCTATTCTCTTGTACACTATCTTCAAAATGATAAATTGGTCCTAAATCAGTTCTTTCTATCTCTAACAAATCATATTCTGTGCCTGGACCAATATATCTCTGAACCAATTTTACTTCTAATTCAAAATAAACTACAATTCCTCTCCTATTTTCATATTTATACAGCTTGTAAGAAGGGGCATCAAAATTATGTGACTTTCCTTCAAATGCAATTTCAATACGAGTATGATTATTCAATGATCTAAATTTATACTCATGTTCAGCTACTAAATCTGCACTGATTCTAGTATATTTTCTCAAAAATCTTTCAACTGTTTCTCTCGCGTACTCAGTGGTTCCTTCAAAAGCTTGTGGATGATTTATACTAAAAACATGTACGTCTAGTACAGTAAAAGTTTTGACACAGGACTCCTTTCGACAACAATTTAAAAAAGACATTTGTGTTCATTTACATATACACACAGATATTCCAAAATAAACGGCATAACTTACTACACACACTATTCCTACTATAAAGGTCAGAAAAAATCCTATTATTAATTTTTCCCAATCCATTACAATAATTACACAAAATAGTAATTAATTAATTTGCGCACTACTAATTCCTGAACTAATTATAATTCAATAATTTCCTATGCACTTTGAGTCGTGCCGCCGCTGCCACCATTTGTCATGCCCCAAACAGGGAGTAGAAGGGTAGTTTCACATGAGCGGTAAGGACAACTTCTACTATATTAAGGACGACAAACATTTAAAAGGAGACAACAATAAAATATATTTAAATAAAAATATTAACAAATACAATCAAAGAAATGTCTTCTTTGGATAATACAATCAGTTACTAATTAATGAATAATATATTAATTAGGAAACCCGTCAGAGACAATATTATGGTAGCTGTGGTAGCAGTTGAGAATAATAAACTATGTACTTACACTTGAGAAGCATGTTGCTGATGTGCACTGAGTTTAATATCTACAAGTATAAGCTAAAGTTATGCTGTTAAGTTATGATGACTTATATATATATATGACAAACAGATACCAGAGACCAACTCGGGTATCAACACTGTTAATGCTAGCAAAATATCAAGAGAGAGCTGTTAAATGCCAAAAGGGCTGTATTTATAAGTTTAATAAGGAAAATCCTGTCAACTTAATAAAGTAACACGGGCGTTGTCCCGCTCCCTGATTGGTTATAAGCTACATCTGATGCTCTTCATAATGGTGTCTCATTGGGGCTTAAATCATGGAAAATATAAGAGTACATATATGGAAATTGTCAAGTTTCACAGAGTTCTGTTGACACACTTAGAACAGAACGAATAACAGGAAACCTGCGGTTTCACTTCCTTGATACAATGTTAACTTTGTGACAATTCCTGAATATTACTTAAAGACTATAATATTGTCTGTAATATAATATGATATGAATATAAATGAAATAAAAGTATTACAGGGTGGAAAAGAGATTAAATGCGGGGTGATACGCTAGAGAATCACACGGCATCACAATATAGTACAGTTAAAAATAAAATAAAATATATTTTTGCAAGTCCTAGCCAATTTTATTGTTTTCTAATTCAATGAATCCTATTATAGCTGTCTAAATAGACTAATAAAGTTAGTGTAGTAATGCTTTTCTGAACATACACATAGTGCAATACCTATTTATTGTTCCTTTATATGTTCCAGAAAATTATCCTTTAATAGGCCACATTCTGTAGGACAGTATGATGCTTTTTAAGATCCAGCACATTTTATGAAAAAACTTCAAGGTACAGAGCTAAAAGAAACGGTACTAAAAATTGTAATAAATGTGGTATTTCGTACAGAGTATTGTTACAACAGTGTAATAGGCCCTATTGCATATTTCAACGTAGACCTACCATACACTATTATGCTAACATTGCATTTTTAAACAAGACTAGGATTAATAATACTAAGGATAAGTTAATTTATTACATGTAAAAGTAGTGCTGTTGTTCAGTATCTACTTTCCCTAGCCTTTGAAGGGAAGCACTTTTCCTCTTTGTACATTTGTTAAATAACTTTAATGTTGGGGATGGACAGCTTATTAGATACTGCTAGTCAACCATCTCCCATGCTTCTTCTCAGCCTATTATTGAAAAACTTTAACTTACTCATAATTCTTTCTGTGAAGCAACTTGTTGGTGGTGAAGATAGAATGATCTGAATAGAATAATTTTCTTTGTCAACATCACTTTTTCACAATTCGTACAGCAATGAATAATGTAACACTGTGTAGGATTTTTACTAACTACTTACATGTAATACTCAGTTTATGTTCAAACACGTTTAAAATTGTCATACACGTAATAAAAAAAAAATCAATAATCAAATCAATTTTAATCTCTACCCAAATGTCTATTTTTTCCATTCCTCCCTCATGAGGGTTAACCCGTTTTTACACACATTCATTCAAATTGTGTTTGATCAAAGAAGCTACAGATATGAAGATGTTTCATTGATCAGTCTTTGTGAATTTACATAAATAATAAAATCAGGTAAACTGATATAACAAAGTGCCAGTATGTTTTTGTTGAATCAATTATAAATGCAATTATGATATGCAGAAAATAAGTTTTTCTAATCAGATTAAAATCGACCACCGTCAGCAGAACTACAGATTTGTGATACCTTGACAATCGCGCACTCACATAAAAATAAAAAATAAAATAAAAAATCCATGTCAAATAGGCCGGCTCCTGGATTCGATCCGGGGACTTCCAGAATACGAGTCCAAGGCGTTACCAATTGGCCAACTCAGTCGTTTGACGGTGTCGTTTGATAAGCAAAGTGAAGGAATAGTGTTAACTGTCACATTATACCGGTAGACAAAAAAAAAAAAATGTGACATTTAATTAGTCGTTACTCTTTTACCATTCAACTGATTAGATCCAATATTAATAGGCTTCTTGCCATGGACGTTATAAATGCTTATACCAAGTTTCATGAAAATCCGATAAAGCATATTTGACTTATGGGGCCTTTTGTTATATAATACCATAAAAATGCACTAAATTGGGCATTATTCCGGTACCGGCCAACCGATTTGGTCCAGTATCAACAGACGTCTTCCCATGGACATTATAAATGTGTATACCAAGTTTCATGAAAATTCGAATAAGCGTGTTTGAGTTATGGCGCTTTTAAATAAAAACACTAAATTGGGTTTGACGCCGGTACCGGTGAACCGATTTGGTTCAATAACAATAGGGTTCTTCCCATGGACATTATAAATGCGTATACCAAGTTTCATGAAACTCCGATAAAGCGTATTTGAGTTATGGCGCGTACAGGCACACGGACAGACAGACAGACATTTTTCGTCCCCCACACACAATCTCATAAAGTACCATACTGGCACTTAACAAGTGAACGTAGGTGTGATAAAATGAAAGTAATAAAAATAAATCGATAAAATTATGACGAAAGACACTTTCGATTGGTTGAATTTCCACACATTCTATTACTGGTTTGTTCACTGATTCGTCAGCTAAATAGTAATAAAACTACACTTGTCTACAACAAATTAAAGTTGTCTCTATCTTGAACAAAAATAGTCAATTCCAACCAATTAGAGATCGAAGAACAAGAATTTGACACCAGAAATTTTTTTGTTAGCTCTTGGTTCAAAGATATATATATATATACACACATGCATGTATGGAACTTCCCTCTTTGGTTCCTTACCTATGTAATTATTCACTGTGAGCTTTTCTTTTGGCTTGTCTTTGTTTGTTTGTTTTTGTTTGTTTGTTTGTTTTCGTTTGGAATCTACTTCTGGGGCATCTCTCATGACATTCCAGCAATAGTCTGCAAGCATAGATGAGTTCCACTTGCCCTGATACATTCTTTCCATTGTTGAAATGTCTTGATGGAAGCGCTCCCCGCGCTCGTCACTCACAGCGCCACAATTGCTTGGAAAGAAGTCGATATATGAGTCCAAAAAGTGTATTTTCAACGACATATTACAACCTAGCTCTTGGTAGGCTATGTCCTCAAAAGTTCATTAACAGCTAATTTGTAATTTTCAATTCTTCGATTTCCCAAGAAATTGTGAACAACCTTTTTGAAGGCTTCCCACGCTGCTTTCTCTTTCCCTTCAATGACCCTATTAAATGTTCCATCCTTCAACAGCTCTCGAATTTGTGGCCCAACAAAGATTCCCTCTTTGATCTTTGCATCACTGAGATGTGGAAATTTTGTTTTTAAATACTTGAAAGCTTCTCCTTCTCGATTCATCGCTTTTACTAAATTCTTCATAAGTCCCAGCTTTATGTGTAAAGGTGGCAATATGATTTTATCACGGGAAACTAAGGGAGGGTACTGTATATTCTTTTTCCTAGGTTCCATCATTTTCCTTTCAGGTCAGTTTTTTTTCGTATGTAGTGTAAATTCCTGTCGCGAATATCCCACTCCCAAAGGAAGCTGCAATATTTTGTATATCCTAACTGCATTCCGAGTATGATTGCAATAACCTTCAGATCGCCACATATCTGCCATTGATAGACTTCATAATTTATTTTTTTAAGAAGCAATTTTACATGTTCATAGTTCTCCTTCATATGTACAGCGTGACCTACAGGAACAGATGGTAGTGCGTTTCCATTGTGTAGCAAAACAGCTTTCAAGCTGAACTTAGATTTCAGTCAATGAAAAGAGGAGTACACAATGAAAAGTGTCCAGTGTTCGGGATTATGCCCCATTCTTAAAGATGCCGTCAGACCATTCACGTCATTACAGGCAACAAGGTTGTTTTCCATTTCAAAGAATGACGTTAGGTTTCTTTCACGATGCCTATGTACACACACTTTCAAATTGTTTTCCAGGAGATTCCACTGCTGAAGCCTGAAGGAAAGAAGTTCGGCCTTGGTTTTTGGTAACTCCAGATCACGAATTAAATCATTAAATTCTTCTTGAGTAATTTTATGTTGCCTATTTGGCGAGATCGATTCTGGTGTATAATCTGGGTCTTGCTGTAAAGACTCAGGCTGTTGTTTATATTTTCTCTCCAAGTCTTCATCAGATTCTAGGACATAATGTTCCGGAGGGATAGGAGCAGGCAGACCTCCATGTGGTAACGGTCGTGTAGCCGATGTCGAAGTTGGATATGTGATGGTCCATTTTTTCTTTCTTGACATTCCATGTTTAATAGAAGGCACCATACAGAAATAACAATCACTGACATGAATTGTAGGTTCTCTCCATGTCATGGGAACTGCGAATGGCATTGACTTAACTGTTTTGTTTAACCAACAACGGAGGTTTACTGCACATGAATTACAGCAAATATTTGGTGCCTAAGGTTTATCCTCATCTATTTTACAGTCAAAGTAATGGTAATATGCTATATTTATTAATGGAGTCAATTATTGACGTTTCTGAGAAGCAAAAGTAACTTCACCGCACACATAGCAAAAGGTATTCACACCTTTAGCAAATTTACGTGGCATCTTGAAGTAGAATATTAATCTGAAATATAAACAAAATAAAGTTGGCTAAGAAAATTTAGATTATGAATGAATTAATGATTATGAATGTATTTTTCACCCAAGAAGATAAATAAAGGTTTGCACTTGATTTCTTATTTACCTTTGACAATTTAAGTTCAAACACAGAAAATGACTGAGAATTAAGAGCACATAGGTTCTATAAGCACAACAATGGACATTTATGTAAACAAAATGGCTTGTCTAGAAACAAAATACAGTATGGTATACTCAGTGTTGACAACCTTCATTTGTAAAAAAAATTACCAACATTGCAAAATTTCCCTCTATCATAAAATTAATTCTTGTTTATCAAGGAAATGAGAGCTAAGTAAACATTTTAAACATTATATTCGTTTATTTCACATCAAAATGAATGGGAATTAACTATTTTTTTTTTAACTCGGATATATATTTTTTGTAGACTAGTGTTATCACAATGAAGAGAATTTCTGCACACGTGTACGAAAGGCAAATGATTAAGTGAACTTATTATACCACGTAGCCTTAAAAGTAAGCTTACTTAAAGTGAACTTAAGACTTTTGCATTAAAGAAACTACACTATTGTGAGCGAAGCTAAACCGGGTTATTGCTTTAACGTCCGGTTGAACGTTACAAGAAGTTATTAAGTTACATCAGACTTTTGCAGGTTTAAGTCAGGAAGCCAGACAACATGTGGTGATGAATGATCGATAATAAGTGACGCGCACAACTTGAAGTGAAGAAAAAAGGTTATGCAATCCATCAAGGCTTCTGTCCCACCCACAGATGTATAGAGATAAATCGGGAATGGTGTATGCTGCACTATGGGCAGAAGTGAAGCCGTGTTGATCACCTGTTATAGTATAGTAATATGGCAGTCCGCGCATCAACGTCAGGCACTTGTATCGCAAAATACTTACAAATAACATTTCAAATATGTTTTGATGGACTGAAAACAAATTAAATCAAAATATGAAGAAAAAAAACAGGTAATATTTTGCAGTTCAATAATAATCTATGAAACCAGTATGAGTTGTTCTTATTGCACTCTCTTTCCTGTCCTCTCTCCAAATACGGTGTTCCTAATTTTAATGGAAAAAAATCCTTATTTATTAGAGCGTTTTTCTTGTAACGTGTACTCCTTACATGACCTATAAAACGTCATTTTTTTGCCATAAAAAACTTAATTTTTAGCATACATTTGAAACCAATTCTTAAGAATAATAGCATACTTTTGAATGCAGTTTCAGTATGTTTCACCAGTGGATGCTGAATTTCCAATAGAAAATTCTGAAAATAGATTTAGTGTAAGTTCTCGTAACTCATGAGAATAATAGAAACCTACGGGACAAGTAAGAGAGAAACTTAAACATAAAGTTTCACATATTACAGCGCTGTCACAGTTTACAGTAAAGAAAATGAAATACTATTACTAATTGCTATTAAATACCTACACTCAGGATAAATTTCTAAGACAATCCGTATGTAAGAATTTGCCATTAATGAAGCGCATATAAGCAGCCTCTTACTCTTTCAAACTAGAGAGATTACTTTTTTCTGTAGAGGACAATGATGGATTTAATGATTAGAAAGGTTATTCATATTGCTGATATTTACCTTCGTTTCTCACAGAAAGCCTAATAAAGTTTAGATGCTTATTGCTCAGTATATGCGACTAACAAATCTAACGATCTTCTAAATGAAAGGAGCTAGATTTCGTTTTCCACTTGCAATTTTTTTTTTAATTTTATGCTAAGGATTTTCCACGTTTTCCCGTAATAATCTTAACAGTCTTTTCGAAGCTTTAATATTTTAATTTGAAAACTGGACGTCTCCTTAGACTGTGGGCCCTCAATATGTTATTATAAGCAATGCATGTGATTATATCCAGAAAATTTGTTCTCACAAAGAGGTCATTTAGTACTTTTCAGAAGTTCTAGACCATCATTAGAGAATGCGTTTAGTTAAATACAGAGATACGTAATACGATACATAAGAAATATTTGTTAAACCAGTTTTACAACAGTATTTTAGACCGTTAATCTTTGTGCTTGTCAGTGGAGTTTCCTCAAAACATGATTCTACATTAATGAATTTCATTCCACTAGTGATGGTCTAAGTAAACCGGATAAAATATTCAGCACTAGTATAAAAACCTAACAGAGAAGTATTAAAAAATCTGAGTGCTGGAGATGTAGAATTAAAGGTTCACTTGAAGTCTTATTGACAACATCACAATACGTGAACTCTATAAATTACAACTGTGTTAACCACGTATCAATAGAATTCTTGGATACCTAAATATGTAGGTAGGCCTACATTACATTGAGTTTATATATAATTAATTTACTTAGTGAAACTATAATTTAACCATTTACCACTTAGTCATTAAATATAAATAAGATTATTTTAATAAAATAAATTATAATGTACTTGAATATCAACTAGTAATAGAAAATAAAAATAATTATTACAATTAGTAAATTAATTCGAATTATAGTTGAATATCAACTAGTCATTGAAAGTATAATTAATTATTACAATTAGTAGTATTATTTACATTTAAAATTAGAACAAATGTAAATTAATATAAAATAGTCGAAGTAGTGATTATATAAAGTCCTTAAGTCTTCGAATTCTATACAATAACCACTAAGCTTAACCTGCTTTTTAGTGTTGTGAGAGTTTTTCAATTTTCCTGTATTCAGAAGTACTTTCTTCGTTCCCAGCCATAGATTCCAAAGGTTATTTTAGTTTTTCATTAAGTTGATATGCATTTCGACATATGTTATATCTTCTTCAGTCAAAAAATATACAACACTAGAAAAATGTAAAAGCAATATTAATAATAATATACTTGAAGAATATAACTGACTGTATAGCTTATATCTTCTATATTCTAAAAATAAATAAAAAACAAATAATTGAGAGAAGTTATAGTTGGAAGCTTGGAAACAGCAAAGAATAAAAAGAATAAAGAGCTACATTGCTTAGCTATCAACATTAAATTCCCGGTTAAACACCTTACCCTTAGCATCTATAGGAAACCAACATTTACAGATAATATGATTAAAAATAGTTCTTGTCACAAAAAAACAAACAAACAAAAAACAAAAAATAGCAGGATAAGAAATATGATTCAAAGATTGCTGAACATACCCAAGAACAGAAAAGATTATTCTAAAGAATTGCAACAATAATCCAAATAGCAACCAACAATGGTTTAAAAATCCACAGTTTTTAATATCTTGAATAAAAACAAAAAAACTAATCCAAAGTAACAAAAACCCAATATCACAACTAGAACCAGATGTCCAGGATAAAGGAGACCTTAATAAAAATTTATCACTTTCAATTACACAGATCCGAGAACACACAAAATTATCAAACCGTTAAAATCAAACAATATTCAAATAAGCTTCAGATCCAACCAGAATATCCAACACCTGCTACGCAACTAATCCAATAACAATAAAGACCAATTTGAACAATGTGGAGTATGTAAACTAAATTGTTCGGACTGCAACTCTGTCCATTTTGGTCAAACTGGCCGAACGTTCAGGGAAAGACTTGCCGAGCAAATAAATTACTTTAATTATAATAGAGACAAATCCGCAAATAACATTCATTAAATACAATTAATAATAATTTCTACTATGCAAATACTATACGTTCAAAATAAAAGTTCAAAACTAAACACAGTAGAGATGTTTGAGATATAAAAGCATAAACACGATCTGATTAACGACAACACCGTCAACCACAACAAACTTTTCGAAACCTGCCTGATATACAAATAGTAGCTAGCCTGCTCGCACACCAACAACAGCAAGTCTACTAAAGCCGCGTACAAACACGGCGAACGAAGGCCAACGAATGTCAACCAACGGCTTCGTTGGCCTTTGTTCGTCCTGTGTGTACAGGAGACAAATCAGAGCCAACAAATTCGTTGGCCTTCGTTTAGGTTCGGACTTCTGGCGGTAATCATCAAAAGGTTGGCGTTGGGCAAGGCGTATAGAAAAGGAGGTGGGTCGAACTGCGGATCTCCCCCACCACTCACCCGCTCTGATGACGCGGCTGTAGTCGCACAGTTGCAGTCCTTACAGCTTACAGTTTCGACTGCTATCGTTTTCATTTGCGCCCATACTCGGGGGCAGAAGGGGGGGACCGCGGCCCCCTATCTCTCAGGAAAAGAAAAGAAAATTATATTAATAATAGTACGGTGTCTTTCTTTTAAGACATATTGAGTAGGACTATTATTTGCACTGTTTCATGTGATATTTAACTTTTCTTATAAATACTAATAAGTGTTGTAACTTAGGTAACAATTTCGCATTTAAGTTTGCATGTCTTAGAGTAAAGAAAAAGAAATGCTAACTAGCTTTTCAGTGGCAAAATAGCATAAAATATGATTTTCATTAGTTCAATTACTAAAAATTTTCCTGGGGTGGATCCCCGGCCCCCTTTTCTTTCGGGGTATGGATTTTTTTTTTTTATTTAACCACTTTCGAAGTCAATTGAAATTGCATCATCAGAAAGTAAGTCGAAAGCAAACTATCGATGATTTATTTCAACTTACAATGTCACACTTGTTTTCCCCCCTAGAAAATATCATAGGGCACCCTTGATCGTTTTGAAATTAACTTCTATCGAATTATAAATGTACATACATCTGAAACATTGTCATACTTTTACCTTTGAGTTGCCTGATGTCAAGGCAATGTATGAATAAAACAATGTATAAGTTACAATACGAACATTCTGTATTGTACATTATTTCCAAATTACAGCAAAGGCAACATTTTAAAAAAGGTACTATATATTTTTAAATACAGTTTATGTTATATATGTAGTATTTTTGCAGTCTTGTAGTTACTTGCATCTTCAAAAAAGGAATTCCGTCATTCCTTCTTCAGCATGAGTGGATCACATTTTATGATCTCCAAATGCGATATTGTTTTTCATCCAATTGAATTGTGTTTTTTTTCTTCCTTAGATAAAATAAAATACATTTTTTTTTTAATCTTGGAGTTGGCGCTACAGTATATTATATAGTAGGTAGCAATAAAAATGCAGTTAGTCTAAAGTGGTTAATATGTTATTATTATTGTTATACTAATAATAATGGTATAATAGAACACAACATAGTTTTAAAATATGAATTATTGCATATTGAACAGCACATCGCATTCCTGGCATGTTGACAGTATTCTACACAACAAACACATCGGCAAAGCGGCATAGCAACACTGGCTGTCGCCTTGGGTCGGGACTACAGCTCCGTCACGAATCAGGTTCCCCCACCACACGGAAACCAGTCCGACCCACCTCCTTTTCTATACGCCTTGGGCGTTGGGTCCCCTCCCCTAGTGTAGTGTAGAATCCCTTGGCCCCAACCCCTTCGTTTGGTGTGGACGAGAGGCCGAACGCCAACGAAGGCCAACGAACGGAAACCAACATTCGCCCGAATGTATTGGTTGTCATTCGTTGGCCTTCGTTCGCCGTAGTGTACGGGATGCAAATCAGAGCCAACGAATTTGTTGGCCTTCGTTTAGGTTCGGTCTTCTGGCGGTAACATCGAAAGGTTGGCATGAGTCCCTTCTCCTGGTGTAGACATATAAAGTGTAGTGTAGAATCCCTTGGCACCAACCCCTTGGTTTGGTGTGGACGAGAGGCTGAATGTCAACCAACATTCGCCCGAATGCATTGGTTGACATTCGTTATCCTTCGCTCGCCGTGTGTGTACGCGACTTTAGACGTAAGTAACATTTCTCAAATACTTTTGACAAATAATTACTATCAAGTTTCCAAGTAAGAACAAATTTTCCTAGTAACTTCAATCCCAGGTATAATTATTCATTGTCAACAATTCAAGCTTCCAACTGTAACTTTTTAATTTTTTTTTCTTTTTCGAAAATAGAAGGTATAAGCTATACAGTCAGTTTTATCCTTCAAGTATGTTATTAACTTATTATTAATATTGCTTCTATATTTTTCTAGTGTTGTATATTTTGTGACTGAAGATGACATAACATATGTCGAAATGCATATCAACTTAATGAAAAACTAAAATAACCAGTGGAATCTACGGCTGGAAACAAAGGAAGTGCCTCTGAATACTTCAACTCTTACAACACTAAAAAAAAGGTTAAGCTTAGTGATTATTGTATAAAATTCGAAGACTTGATGGACTTTATATATTCACTACTTCGACTATTTTATATTAATTTACAACTGTTCTAATTTTAAATGTAAATATTACTACTAATTGTAATAATTAATTCTACTTTCCATGACTATAATATTCAACTATAATTTTAATTAATTTACTAATTGTAATAATTACACCGTTCTGCATTTTGAAACTTATTTTCTGTTGTTTCGTATCTGATAGATGATTCTAAACGGATTTTTTGGTTGGTGGGTACATAGTTATTTAACCACGGGGATGTACTGCAACTTAGGCCTGTGACCGTCACCGGTGTGCCGGAATTTTGTCCTGCAGGAGTTCTTTTACATGCCAGTAAATCTACTGACATGAGCCTGTCACATAAATGCCATCGAGGTGGGCCGGGATCGAACCCGCAATGGATTTTTTGTGCTGAATTCGAAAATAATCTCCATTTCCCCCAGCGCGTCAGGTTTTCAAACAATTCATGAATAACGAGAAATGAAATTATAGCTTTGTGAAACGTCATAAAATTATTTTCAACAAGAATTGTGTGAAAAAACTAGGCCACATTTTGCTATTTGCCACTAATTAATCATTAATTAATATTAAATAATAATTATAAACCTATTCATAGCCTTGCCTCATTGTTGCACTTCAAAATTCTTCCTTCTTTGACCTCGAATGTTGTTCAGAGGACTCCCTTTTTAGCATCCAGCAATAGTCAGCCATCATGTTAACACTCCATATCCCTTGATACTGAGATCATCATAGCTAGCCATGATTCAGATATTGATATAAAATAATACTAAAATAATATACCACCATACCACCCCAGCGCGATGCTTTCGCTGCCATAACCTCGGGCACACCGCCAAGGTTTGTAGGGCAGAACAAGAGACCTGTGGTCACTGCGCTAAGCAGGGACACAGATACAAAGACTGTCCCCGCAAGGACCTCGACCCCCTTCTTGCGGCCTTTGCACGCGGTACAAGAAGGATGCCCGACATTCGACTACGGACCCTCTCTGTCCCTTGAGAGAATCAGCGGTCCAACGACTAAGGGACATGACAGACTACGGCGATGGCTAGGGAAACACTAAAAATTTGACAACTTAACGCAGACAGGGCCCGAGTAGTCACTGATCAAATCCACAAAGAAGCTCATACGCACAGTGTCGATATAATTTTACTCCAAGAACCTTACGCCTACCGCGGAAACAAGATTACTGGGTTCAGTTGCAATCACCAAATAGCCACAGGGAACCCACCTGATGCATACCCGTGGACTGGGATAGTAATCTTGAATCCAAACATAGAATGCCTCAAACTATCCCAATACAATATACCACATCTCACCTGCGTAAAAATTGCCACCGTAATTGGCGAATTCACGTTGGTAAGTGCGTATTTACAACCTGCTGAGCCACCTGATGCAGTATTAAATAAGTTAAGAGAAATAGGTAGGGTCCAAACCAACATAATAGTCGGTATTGATGCGAACGGAAAGTCCCCCTTATGGGGCACCACGGGCACAGATCGCAATGGTAACTTAATGGAAGAACTAATTCCTGAAATGAACTGGTTCACACTTAATGGGAATAATGCGGAACCCACTTACCAAACCAGACTTGGTCAATCCTTCATAGATGTATCCCTTATCTCACAAGACATGTCCCATCGTGATATCGAATGGACAGTAAAACCGGAAATAGGTACTAGTGTACATAATGTACTAGAAATGGTCATAGAGGACAATATTGTCAAGACATTGCGCACAACCAGAAAATTTAACTTCAGAAATGCCGACTGGCCGCTGTATAAGACAAAATTAGACTCGCAACTAGAACCCCTTGACTCCCCCTTAAACTCCACACGGGAGGTAGTAGAAAGAGTTCGCCTCGTAACTGCAGCCGTCTCGCAAGCTGCACGCAAAAGTATTCACAGGACACTACCAGGGAATAAGGCTGTCCCCTGGTGGAGCGATGACCTCGACCATCTAAGGCGGGAAAAAAATAGAAAAAGGCGAAGGTTTCAAAAAGCGAACAGAATCCGCGAACAGCCAAACAGGGATATATATCATGACGAATATATGCAATCCTGAAGAGAGTATTCGCATGCAATATATAATGCCAAAATCGAAAGCTGGTGAAATTTTGTAACTGAACAGATTGTCCTAAACTAGTGGGGGCTCGCTTACAAGCTTGTAACAAAGAAATTACACCCGCGAACCATCATTAACAGTCTCCGCAATCCAGATAGCACATTTGCCGACTCGTGGGACGCTGTAGCCACCACGCTAACCAATGTCCTAGTCCCCGACGATACAGACGACGGGGAAACCCCAGTGCATCACATCCTACGCAGGAACGTACGACGACCCTATGAGAATGCACATAATTCCCCCCGTTTGACTCAATAGAGCTTCAAATTGCAATAGATCGCAGCAAAATTCGCACTGCACCAGGCATAGACGAGATCCACTCGGAACTCATTAAGAATGGAGGACAACTCCAACGGAAACTGTTGCAAGTTTATAGCACATGCCTCAACCTTGGCATCTTCCCTAACACTTGGAAACTAGGACTCCTCAAAATCATCCTGAAACACGAAACCAAAGACCCGACTTTAGCTAAATCATACCGACCGATCTGCCTTCTCCCAGCCATGGGAAAAATATTTGAACATCTTATAGCGTCAAGAATAGAAACACTGCAAGAAGATGCATATTCGCCCAGACAATTTGGATTCCGACCTGGACGATGCACAGAAGACGCAGCTTCACTGCTACAACAGAAAGTAGCCACTGCCGAATCAAAATATGTCCTCGCCATTTTTATAGATATCGAAGGTGCATTCGACAATGTCTGGTGGCCGCACGCCCTGGATAGACTCCGTCAAATAAACTGTCCAAAGAACATATATGAGGTTCAAAAAGATTACTTTCGGGCCAGACAAATCACGATAAGGGACAACCTCCATTCATTCACAAAGGCCGCGACCAAAGGGTGTCCCCAAGGCTCAATATTGGGCCCCAAGGTCTGGAACCAGGTGTTTGATGAAGCCCTCAGACAACTTGAACAAACAAATGACGTCGACATAATTGCCTACGCCGACGACGCTGTACTAATAATCGAAGGTGAGTCCAGATCCATAATCGAAAACAAAGCCAATAGGGCACTTGCCATTTTGCACACATGGTCTCTTAAAGCTAAATTGAAAATCTCAAAAACTAAAACTAATACAATGCTCCTTAAGGGGAAAATAGGAAATCACCCTCCAATCGCCAGGATAGGGCAAGACCGGCTACGCTACGTACGTGAAGTCAAATACTTACGCATCGTCATTCAAGAACGCAATAAATTTACAGCACATGTTCAGCACATATGTGCCTCTGCTAACGCTCTCACTCAGGCCCTAGCCAGACTCTCTGGCCAACAATGGGGATATAAATTCACGAATTACAAAACACTCTACACTGCAATATTCGAAACCATAATCTCCTACGCCGCAAATGCATGGGCACCCCATATCAACTCTAACCACATACGAAAGCTCACATCTGCACAGAGACACTCACTAATCCGCACCACTAAGGCATACGCCACTGCTTCAAGCGACGCCCTGCAAGTACTAGCCGGCAGCCTTCCTGTTGATCTACTCCTTAAGGAAAGAATATCGAGGTACAAAACGAGAAAATTAATACCCTTCACTATAGGTAACCTTCAAGTAGGACAAAACGAATATGACCGTCTGGAAAAATCGCAAATATACGAACAAATTCATAATGCAGCTATACACCTTTGGCAACAAAGATGGGTAGTAGCCCAACATGGACACATCACAAGGGAATTTTTCCCCAACATACACATGAGACTCAAAATGTGCTGGATTAAACTTGATCACTTCGTTACTCAACTTTTCACTGGCCACGGCAACTTTGCCGCCAACTTAGCACGTTTCAATCTTGCCGACCATAACTTATGCAACTGTGAAGACTGCGAAGCTGTTACCATGTATCACATGCTTTACACTTGTCCTCGGTACCGCGAAGCCAGACTCCTCCTTCTAGAAGCTGCTAGGGCAGACGAGGAAGCCTGGTCCCCTGGCTTACAGTTCTGGACTCAGAAACACACCTTCCCTGTGTTCAAAAATTTCGCCAAGACAGCGCTACTCCAAAAAGAACAGGATAATGAACAATCCAACACATGATAGATGGCCTTTGGCCGGGCTATGCCCACTATCCCAGTCCGAGCGAGGTTTTTGAGGGGTTTCCCTTGCTCATAGACAAATGCCGGACTGGCAAATAATCCCCTCACACAGATACACGCACTGCTACATACATTAGAAAACATCTCCACACGATACTAAACAAACACAACTAACGACAAGCAATCGACTTATGGCAAGAAAGTCAAACCCGCGCTAATACACAACGACACAAGTACACAGCCCAAACATGTCAATTTCACCTCACATCCCATCAGGATGTACCTAGGTATATAAGGGCACTATTAGGTAAACACATCAAACAAGTGGTTACCAAAATTTGGTTTGACCGGAGGTGATAATCTTCATTGCTTGGCACTTCGGGGGTATGGGAGGGCACAAAAAAAAAGATCAAATGATATTCCAATAATCTTGAATAATTGGGTTTCGTACTACAGTTTTTGTAACTAAAGCTTTACATTTTCATATGTTTCCTTAAAAACAGAAGAGTGGGCCAAAGGTATGGAAGGATTAATATTTCCATTATGAAGCAAAAAAAACATCTTTAAGACTTTTCTGAGAAGCTATGAACAACCTCCATTCTTTGGACTTATAGTTTGTTATACAATTTTAAGACGGAAGGGATGTGTTGGCAATGGGGATGTCCCCCCAGAGCGGATATAGTTAGTAGAATTTAATAAATATACAATACAAACATAATAAAATATATTCTTTTACATTTTAAGCAATAAAGTTCAAATTGTAAGCTGCCGTGTCTTACTAATGATTTTTAACATATGACAAGCACAAAGGAATATTACTATATTACGAAAAATATTGAAAACATAAAATTCTGAATTGTGAAAAATTCTGGCGAGGTACGCGAAAACGGATTTCATTTTTGCCATCAGTGTAAAATTGTGATTCAGAAACTCTAATTTATTTCAGAACAACAAAATCCATGCAGAACGGTGTTATTTTTACTTTCTGTGACTAGTTGATACTCAAGTATATTTTAATTAATTTTATTAATATAATCTTATTTATATTTAGGGACTAAGTGACAAATGGTTAAAAATATAGTTTCACTAAGAAAGTTAATTATATATATTCTCAATGTCGTAATATAGGCCTACTTACATATTTATGTATCCAAGAATTCTATTGATACGTGGTTGACACAGTTGTAATTTACAGAGTTCACATATAGTGATATTGTCAATACAACTTCAAGTGAACCTGTAATTCTACGTCTCCAACACTCAGATTTCTTATAGGTTTCTGTTAGGTTTTCATACTAGTGGATATTTTATCCAATGATTTTACATGAATGAAAGTAGGCACAATAAGCCATTTTCTAATGTTGCAATATTTGTAATAGGCCTATCTTAGAAGAACTGATTGCATATCCCACTGAACTTAATTTCGAAACTATATATTTTGTAGTTGAGGTAGCTACGGAATTAGAGGCCTAATGATCGTAATTCTTCCATGACATTTAAGATTTTCACCATCGCAACATTGAAAGCCTGTGGTGTTTATTATGATGCTGTGAATTTAATGAATTTTGTTTCATGTATGGTTCTAACTTATTTTCTACGAACTATTTATCAGTTGTTATGATTGTTTATTTCCATTGTTCCTATATGTTATTGTAATAATTTTAAAAGTAAAGAGATAAGAATAACAGTATTTCTTCGTCTTCTGTTTCAGACTCCTGGAAAAACTTGCCGTTAAATGTCCAAATCGAAATGCCTGTGATAAAGTCCTACAGCGAGGTGATCTTCAAGATCACTTAAGTCACAGGTAAGGCATTCGGTAATGATTTTTTTTTTAACCCCATGATTTAAATCAGAAATAATTTTCTCCTACTTAATCAAATGTGGAAGTTTCCTGACTCGACCTTTATAATTAGACTTCGGACTTTTAGATTAATAAAATCGGAAAATAGGATGTGTTATAAAATCGTTAATTTGATTTAAGTTGCCAATTTTCTTAAATACCTCTCTTAAAATACAGAATTAGGCTATATTTATTAATATGCCAACTCAGCAACAGAAATACAGTACACAGTAATATACAGGCCTATATTACTATCACTGATATGTGATAGGCTACACTAATTTACATCAGAATTTTATATAGGCCTAGTATGTACATTTTAGAAAGCGCCTGCGTTGTCTCGTGGTTAGCATCGCTGGTTTCGGATCCGCATTTCCGGGTTAGATTACCGATACCTCATAGGATTTTTATGAGGTAGGGATTTCTGGAACGGGGTGCATTCAGCCTCGTGATACAAACCGAGGAGCTACTTGAATGAGAAGTAGGGGCTCCGGTCACGGAAACCATCATTAACGGCCATGGGTGTCGGTATCCTGACCACATGCCCCCAATTCTGCCATCTGCCTATGGTAGATGACGCAGCGGTCTGATAGTAGTCCTGGTCCTGGTCTCCTGGTAGCGCCGCGGAGATTAGTTTATATATATATATTTTTTTTTGAAGACAAAATTCATTTAGTAATGTGCCTATAAACAACAATAATCAATTTAATTCTTGTCCTTAATTATCTTCCGAATAAATTACCATTTTTCAGTGTTTCACGTCATAGTCAACGCAGGCACAGAGAACAAAACTGACCAGTTTAAGTGTTAACTAAAAGAGCTGAACTTAGGCCTGCTAGCTTATTCATCCTCAGACATACAAAGAACAACAATTTCTTTTGTTATTCTTGAAGACAAGATATTACTGCTCTAGACATACCGTTAAATATAGCATATACTGTACAGCACGAATTAAAAATTTTATAAGAACTGAATCAAAAATGTAGAAAAAATAACTTATTTGGAACTCGCTCATAGGAAAAACATGCAAAAGAGGCAATAATAGGTTCTAACATCAAAATAAGCAGTTTCAGACTTAGCCACCTATGAAACGTGATTATACAAGTTTTTGTGTAGTTTGTAGTTTTTCCCCCTACGGATGTAGGCTGGAACCGGGCAGCAGCGGGCACCAGTATTGACTTGATGCACAGAGCAAATGATGCTTTAGCTGGATCAAATTCAAACAGTCATGGGCGAAACCAATCATAGTCTAGTTCTTCGGCCGTGATACTGCGATGTGGAAAGGAAATGGAAAGACTACCACATTATATATTTCCTGAACGTCTGATGACGGAGAATAATGATGGCATTTCCTGGAGTAAAAAATTCCGGAGGCAAACTACTCCGGGGAGTACTTCGGGGGGAGTCATCAAAAGAGGTGGAGATTTTAATTTCAGGATCGGGACATGGAACGTAAGAACACTCCGAAGAGCAGGAAAACTGGAAAATCTGAAACGAGAAATGGACAAATGTAAAGTTAACATAATGGGGCTAAGTGAAGTGAGGTGGACAGACAGTGTGAAATAATGTCAGGAAATTACACAATGTTCTATTCGGGTGGAAAAAGTTGTGAACGTGGAGTAGCAATAGTGATGGGAAATCAATTAGTGCAAATTGTGACTAAAGTGGTGTGCCATAGTGATCGTTTAATGTTTGTAAAAATAAGCGCAGAACCAGTAGACATTCTGATAGTTCAAGTGTACATGCCAACATCAGACCATGACGAAGAAGAAGTAGAGAAAATATATGACGAAATAGAAGACATCATCCACACTGAAGGCAGAGGAAAAGTAAACACATTAATAATGCGTGACTGGAATAGTGTGGTCGGACAAGGTAGTGAAGTAAACATCGTGGGACAATATGGATTAGGAAGAAGAAACCACAGAGGAGGGATGCTAGTGGATTTCTGTCAGCGTAACAATTTGGTGGTGATGAATACTTGGTTTAAGAAAAGGAAGAACAAACTATACACATAGAAGAGCCCAGGAGACATCAATAGATATCAGATAGATTTCATACTCGTCAAACAGAGGTTTAGAGGCAGTGTGAAAGACACCAAGACTATGCCGGCTGCCGATATAGACTCAGATCACAACCTTTTGGTTGCAGACATCAGTACAAGATTGAAGAGGATACAAAGGAGTGGGAGGAGAAAGCAGAGGTGGGACCTGGAAAAGCTAAGGGAGAATAAGGAGGCAGTAGCAGAATCCTTAGAGAAATGCTTTAGTGAAGGGAGAGATGAAAATGTAAGTGGAAGTACGGAAGAGCAATGGCGAAATATTAAAATGGCTCTGTTGAATACATTAAAGAGTCAAGTCGGAAGGGAAGCGAAGAGAACGAGGAAACCCTGGATCACTCATGAGATGCTGGAGAAGATGGAGGAAAGGAGGAAATGTAAAAATGTGAACGAAGAAGAATACAAAAGACTTAACAATGCACTAAGGGGAGAAACAGACAAAGCGAAGGAAAAGTACATGGAAGAAATGTGTGAAGAAATAGAGGAACTACAAAGGAGAGGAAGGTACGACCTCATGTATCAGAAAACGAAGGAACTGAGAGGGAGTGAGAACAAATGAGTAAGGAATTTTGGAATAGAAGACTCTAGAGGACAAATGGCTATGGAACAAGAAGAGGTGTTGAAAATATGGGAAGAATATATAAAGGAACTTTACGATAAGCAACATCGTCCGCAAGACATTGAAATCGAGACAGAGGAGGTGATTGAAGAAGATGAAAAAGGGCCCAGCATATTGTCAACAGAAGTAGAGAATGCGATTAAGAACATGAAGAGGAGGAAAGCTACAGGAGACGATGACATACCGGTGGATTTGCTGAAAGAAATCGGAAACGAAGGTTTGAAAGCGTTGACGCAACTCATCAACAAAATCTATGAAACTGGAGAATGGCCTAAAGATTTTTTAGACGTCACAATGGTTGCTCTTGAAAAGAAACAGAAAGCCAGGAAATGTAGTGATTACAGAACAATTAGTCTGATCTCACACGTGGCGAAGATCATTGCAAGAATACTCAACGGACGGCTAGAACACAAAATTGAAGAAGCACTGGGAGAGGACCAGTTTGGATTTAGAAAAGGAAAAGGTACCAGAGATGCCATAGGCGGTGAGGATATTGTCGGAGAGAGTTTTGTCTGTTAACGAAGAAGTTTGCGCGTGTTTTATAGATTGGCAGAAGGCCTTCGACAGAGTTAACTGGATAAAATTGATGAACATCCTTAAGGAGATAGGAATCAATTGGAGAGACAGGAGACTAATTCGCAACCTGTACTTGGGACAAAGAATAAAAGTACGACTAAAACACGGAGAAACAAGCAGAGTGGAAATAGGAAGAGGAGTCAGACAAGGATGCTGTCTATCACCGAGTCTCTTCAACCTGTATGGAGACTGGCTGGCAAGAGAAGCTTTGAAAGGATGCGGAAACTTTAGGATAGGAGGACGCCTCATCAACACCATCAAGTATGCAGATGACTTGGTAGTGTTCTCCAAGAATCAAAGACAACTGCAATACATGATGAACAGATTAGTGGAAACAGGAAGGAAATATGGCATGGAAATTAACATTGAAAAATCAAAAGTAATGAGAATATCAAAACGAGAGAAACCCTTGAGGATAACTGTCGACAATCGAGAACTGGAGAATGTTAAGCAGTTCAAGTACTTGGGAAGCTTGCTGACAAAGGATGCCCACTGCACGAATGAAATTCGAACAAGAATCGCCATGGCCAAAGCCGCATTCAACAAAAAGAGGACTCTACTGACCAGCAAGTTGAGCTTGGAACTAAGGAAGAAACTGGTGAAGTGCTACATCTGGAGCATTGCACTGTACGGAGCAGAGACATGGACCATGAGAAAGAGGGAGAAGAAATACCTAGAAAGCTTCGAAATGTGGTGGACAGAACGGGTGACAAATGACGAAGTACTGAGAAGGGTAGGAGAGAGGAAAATTATTCTGAATACAATTATTCAGAGGAAAGCCAATTGGATCGGACACATACTTAGACACGAGGGACTCATACATGATGTCATCGAAGGGAAGATCAAAGGAACTGCTCGAAGAGGAAGGAGAAGAATACAACATCTGGATGACATGAAAGATGGGAGGAGATACAGCAGATTGAAGGACGAAGCTGGAGATAGGGAACACTGGCGTCAGAAATTCTCCGTACGAAGACATGGACCTGCCACTAGGCAGAATACTAAATAATAGTATATCTTTTAAGGATTAAAATAGGATTTTACCTACAATCCAAAGTCTATATATTGACCGAAATAGGTTAGGGAGAAAGATTGGTCTAAGTCCCTTTTGGAGTTTCGAGAGTATAATAAATTCAGATTAAAGTAGGGGTTGGGACGACATATTCCACTGCTTTGACTGGACGAGAGCGGGCTCAGTCGCCAGTAAGTGAACAATGAAGAAATGTCATTCAAAGAAAGAAACAACTCTGTGGATATCAAATAGGGAAACAAAGAGCTGAGTCCGACGTGCTTTATTATATCGGGTATTCGGAAATTCATATTACAAACTTCTAGGGTTAATCGAGGGGACTCAGTAAACAATATTTCGAATAGGAACCCATGTTTGCTATAGCCATTATATGATATGATATGATATATCTGAGGTGGTCTCCAAGTCCCAAACACTTCGACCTTACGGTCCATTGTGCCTACCTCTTACAGCATTGATTGGAGTCAATCAAATAGTCCGGTGCCTTTAACCAGACTAATAAGCTGCCTCACAATCCTATCTGATGCTGATATCTGCTGGATTTCGGGAGTTCCAAAAATTTGGACCCTTCTCCTGCAGAGAGTTTCACAGTCGTGTATAACATGCCAGGCAGTTTCCTCTGCAAGGCCACAAAGTCTGAATTCAATACTGCCTGTGTGAATGCCCATCCTATGCATGTGTTTCTTCAGTGTACAGTGTCCTGTAAGTAGTCCTATCACAGTCCTCAGGTCGGATTTTTTCAGTCCTAATACCTGAGCTGCTATATTCCTGGAGGGTTTTTTAAAACATCCCTTACAGTGTTTTGCTTTTGGGTATGAGTTCCACAACTTGGTGTGCTCCTTAGTTATCCATGATTCCACTGCAGTGCGAATTAGTTTACATGATATTCCACTGCAGTGCGAATTAGTTTACATGATATTCCACTAAATGGTTCTGGGCCTATAAACGCTTCTGCTGCCGCTGCCCTCGGAAGACCATCTGCTCTCTCATTGCCAGGTATACCCTTGTGACCTGGCACCCAGAAGAGTTTTACTTCATTCCGTTTCGCCAACTCAACAAGGTCTCTATGACAATCCCTGATTAATTGAGATCTAAAGGTACAAGACATAAGGGCCTTCAACACTGCCTGGCTGTCCGTGAAAATTGAGATCCTCTGAGCTATGTATTTTCTTCTCAGATTCTCACGGACACAGGCATGTAGTGCATAAGTTTCTGCCTGGAACACAGTCATATGTTTACCCATAGGAAAGCTTAAGTCTTTCCTGGGTTTACAGCCATATATACCAGCTCCAGTCCCTACTTCAGTTTTGGAGCCATCTGTATACCATGTTAGTTGCTCCGGTCCTGAAGTTGTTACGATGTTATTTGTCTTCCATTCTTCTCTACTGTCAATGGTGATCTGGAATGGTTTTTCAAAATGGTATTCAGGAAGAGAGTAGTCTGAAATCATTTTGCCTACCTCTCCTATATTAACCATTTTATTGATTTTGGAATGCCCCAAATTTATATAAGGGTTGTTCCAGCAATCACTCGCGGCCATTCTGTACGATGCCATCCTTGCCTCCCCCTGGATAAATATGTCCAGAGGCGGAAGGTTGAGGATGACATCCAGTGCTGCAGTCGGGGTACTTGAAATAGCCCCTGTTGTGATTAATCCTGCTAGTCTTTGTATCCTTGCTAATTTTTTGGTGTACGTTACTTGCTTAACTTTTGGCCACCAAACAATAGCAGCATAGGTTAACCTAGGCCTAATCACTGCTGTATATAGCCAATGTGTGATCTTGGGTTTCAGACCCCAGTTTTTCCCACAAGCCCTTATGACAATCATTAGGGAAATTTTGGCTTTGTTTACAATTTTTTCCACATGCTTGTTCCAGGTTAGCTTAGGTTCTAATGTTATCCCTAGATATTTAACCTGGTCAGAAAGTGTAAGTCTTTCTCCAAAGAAACTTGGAGGTTTTATACTCCTTAAGTTTGTTTTGAGAGTAAAAGGTATGAGAACAGTTTTCTCAGGATTCACTTTTAAATTTTTACCTGCGCACCATTTCTCTATTCTGTGTAAGGCAGTCTGCATTACCTCAGCAACCACACTAGGGAATTTGCCTCTAATTAAAACCACTATATCATCAGCATATCCCTGTGTATAGTACCCCTCACCGTTGAGTTCTATCAATAGTTCATCTATGACTAAGCTCCACAACAGGGGGGATAATACCCCTCCCTGTGGGCACCCAGATGCTACACCCTTAGCCATATTCACCCCCAACAGTGAGGTTTTAATTATTCGCATATTCAGCACAGAGTTAACCCAATTACAAATTGTGGGATTTACATCTTTTGCTGTCAATGCCTTAATCATGGATTCGAAAGAGGTATTACTAAAAGCTCCTTCAATATCCAGGAAGGCACCAAGGGCTATTTCTTTTCCCTCTAGTGCTGCTTCAATTCTGCTTACAAGTTGATGGAGTGCTACCTCACATGATCTTCCTGGCCGATATGCAAACTGGTTTTGGTGCAGGGATTTAGCTCTCAAACACCTGTCCCTAATATGCCTATCGACCAGTCTCTCCATCGTTTTTAACAGAAAAGACATCAGACTTATAGGTCTGAACGCTTTTGCCTTGTCATAATCTACTCGACCTGGTTTCGGAATATATACTACTCTCACTTCTCTCCAGGTTTTAGGAATATAGTTAAATGCTATACTCGCCCTGAAGAGTCTGATCAGGATGGGTACAAGTGTTTCCATTCCTTTCTGCAGTAAGATAGGATATATGCCATCTGGGCCTGGAGATTTATATGGTTGAAACGTATTAATAGCCCAGCAAACCTTCTCATACGTTATCACCTCCCTGGCTATCCGCCAACATTCTTCATCAGGTCTACTAGAGACCCTAGATAAAGTGGGGTTTAAAAAGTCCCCTGAAGACAGAGTCACCCCAGGGAAATGTTCTGAGTATAGGACTTCCAGAGTTTCCTCCGGTGTTTTTGTATATTCTCCATTAAGCTTTCTAATAGTTCCTAATGGATTTATAGGGTCCTTAGCCATTATCTTATGGAGTTTAGCACTGTCAGAGGTCTCATGTATCTCCTCACAGTATTTCCTCCAAGAAGATTCCTTGACTCTTCGGATCTCTTTCTTATATTGAGTGAGTGCCTGATGATAGACATCCCACTCGCCATAAGTTTTTGCTCTATTAAAGAGTTTCCTTACTGTCCTCCTTCTCCTTTCTAGGTCCTTATTCCACCAAGATGATCTATTGTGTTTTGCCCTAGAGATCTCTGGACAGTTGTTTTCATAAGAGGAGATTATGTAGCTTTGAACTGTATTTGCTACCTCCTCTAATTGTTTTATACAAGATACTCTTGTATTGATATTACCTAGTTGTTTTAGGTCTTCTTTATATAGTTCCCATTGTGTTTTCCTAGGATTACGTTAGTTTACCTCTGCCTCACTTTTCCAACTGAGACTAAAGTCAATCTGCTTATGATCTGAGGGAGAAACCTCATCAGATACATGCCATCCTTTGATTGCATTAAATACATTTAATGTACTAATGGTTATGTCAATTACCTCCTCTCTGTTTCTTGTCATAAAAGTGGGGACAGAGCCCTTATTCACTATAAAAAGATTATGTGAAACAAGAAATTCAAAAAGGTACTCACCTCTATTGTTGGTATTTGAACTTCCCCAAGCTATATGGTGAGCGTTAGCGTCGCAACCCAATATGAGGTCTTCATTATCCCTCATGGTGTACAGGACCAAACGTTTAACCTCCTCTGAAGGTCTGTCCTCAGGTTCATATGGTAGGTATACGGATCCCAAGATGAGATCCTTAGACCCTTGACCACATTGCCTAAGTCGTACTACAGTTGTATCTCTAGAACAGAAATCATGCAGCGGTAAAAATAAAATATTTTTGCGCAAATATATACATGTTCTAGGTCTTTCATTTGGTACATATTTATATACTATCTTACCTTCTGTTGTATTTAGCCCTGCAACTCTGCCCTTGATGTCCCAGGGTTCTTGAATTAGGGCTAAATCTATCTGCTCTGCTTCAAGTCTTCTTCTCAGTACTGCAGAGCTGTCCCGGGCACGGTGCAGGTTTATTTGAACGACCTTTAGTTGTATCCCGGAGGTTTTGAAAGAGTCTTGAAGGATACCCGTCCAGTGCCGAGGTATGCCTTGAATTGCATTGCCTTCAAGCTCTTAAATGAGTTCTCGTTGATATTGAAAACGAGAGTTAATCCATCCTCTGTTTCCTTACTACTAACGCTTTTCCATTCATCTGTCTGGAGGCCTTTATTCTGGATTTGCAGTAACTCCAAGATTCGGGGTACTCCTTTTTTCTTAAGAATCTTTGGAATCCACACCATCACTTTAGCGATACGTAGTATCGTGTTGGCTGGTCCAATCTTGAGTTTTGCTCCTTGCCATGGTCGGATTTCTGAGATAACCTCCTCTAACCATGTTTTAGTTTTTAAATTGGCACAAGTAAACGTCACTGCGCCATCAGCCAGATTGCTGGAGAGAAACTGTATTTGTTCCCCATCTTCTGATGGTTTAATTCTCTCCAGAACTGCCTCCTGAATGAGTTCAAATTGCTCTTCAGTAACCTTCTCTTCTGGAAATCCTTTAGGGACCACAGCCATCTTTACAGAGGTTAGTGCCTCCCTATAGGATTGAGAAGGACCAGGAGTTGTCTCACTCTCCACTTGTCTCTTTTCTTGAGATTTCTTATCTCCTGCATGTCTTTTAACTTGCCTAGTGGTGCTTCCAGAGTCGGGCGTGCTCCTTTCAGAGGGCTTTCTCTTCTGGGCACGCTCTCGCCTGGGTATTACCCGTTCCCCGGCAGCAATCGCCTCCTGTATTCTCATTTTGCGCCTCTGTGCACCAGAAGGACGTTTTTCTCCAATGAACAGTCTCTTAACAGATGACTGCATGGATTTTAGGTCTTTTGCAATCACGCTGGTTTTCTCGAGGTTTGAACTTGCGTCTGCCTCTGAGATTGCCGGTGAGATTGCTCCAATTGCTTCTTTTCCTGCGAGGATTCTTGTTTCCTCTGCAGTGTCCTCGGTTTCCATTTGGGTTGCCTTTTCATCAGGTCCCCCTTTGGTTTCAACATCTGATATCTGGGTTGCCCCTAAGTGAGGTCCCCTTGTATCTTTCATTTCTAGATCTAGGGTTGCCTGTGACTGAGGTCCCCTTAAATCTTCAGTTTCTGCTCCTTTGGAGCTTTCTTCTCGAAAATGGTCAATTGCGTCCCACGAGCAGTTAGGGAACTATAAGTCCGCCCAGGCAGAGCCCCACTTGCCTGGGTAAGACTAAATACTCTGGAAGGACGTCAGGTATTCCAGAGGCTCCGTTCATGACACATCATCCCCTGTGCCATGCACCCCCTCGGCACGGATCGCCTTACACCTTGGGGTTAGGGTTGAGTTGCTTCTTCGTCTGGTTTCTCCCCACCAACCTGCCCAGCATGGGAGACCCTACCGGTAGCAATGCTACCCCTGGTATAGCCTGGTGGATCAAAGAAACACACAAGCCCCACCACCAACTACAAGGTGTTGCAACTCCTAGGTGGGGTGCTATAGCCATTACAATGTGTCGGATTTGCCGGTGTTATTTTGCAACCGGATAGGGTCGTATGAAGAGTATGGTGTACGAGACTCCTGTAGAGACCGAGGAAGAACTTGTGGTACGAGTGATTGTCGCTGCACAAGAGATTAACGGGACATCAGGTGTGATGGAACGAGTGTACCGGAACATGATTCGTCGGTACTATGTGTGCAACGACGTTGGTGGTCGTCACGTCGAGCCTCTGTTGTAGTGAGCAGTTTCGAATGGGACACATCCAGTGCAGAAAACAGAAACAAATTTGTTTTTTCCACTGTTGACACAAGTGTTATTGTGATCAATGAAAGTTTTTTTGTTACTTTGGTATTGTTACCAACAAACTTCACTTTCGTCTGTAATGAGTCAAACGACATTTACTACTGTACCTTACGTCACACCTCATTTTCACAGGTGATCTTTTGACGTCTTGTACTGCCTCTCCGGTTGCAAAAAAACACCGAGATGACATGATGCGAGCGGCATGACCGATCGCGCCAAACGCGTCTCCTTGGGAAACGCATATTGCAGCGCAGTTCTCTCGCTCTCTGCGCATGTGCTGTAGCACGGCGCACTTTACTCAGGCGGGAATACTACCCCTACTCTTCGGAGTCCCACTGACGTCAGGAGACTTAGCTTTGCACAGAGCTGAATTGCTTTTGTTGGTTCTTAATTATATAAGCGACGTAAGAATTCCTTCTTTTTTCAACTTAAACAACAATAATGAATATGGACTGCTTTATTGACCCACAAGTATGATTACAAAATGACCTGCTTCTGTGTACGGATAACAAATTCAAAGTGGTAATAAAGAATCACGAGATTTAAGAGCAGAAGTGACTGAAGATTATCGTCTGCTGAACTGCATAACATTGTGATAAAGGTAAAATATCATAACAGAGGCGTTTTATAAAAAGAGGACCTACAACAAGATTTGTATAGGCACCCAAGTTTTATAAACAAGATTAATCCACTCGATTGTAAAATGTTCTAAACTGTGGTGCATTTATATCTCCGCGTGTACAGCTGTAAAAGGTATACAGAACATTTATTTAAATGTTAAAATGCAACATTTTATAAAAGTATTATTGTTGTTATTTGGTACTGGATCCTAAAATGAAAACTGATTTGCATATTCAAGAGTAGAACATGCAATTATGTTGTTAATTTGATTTCAAATTATGTTGTCGATTTAATTTTAAATTATTTTAAACTTACAAAATTAGTTTTCTGAGCTAGGTGGTACCGTCTTGAGCTCGCATTCGGGAGGTCCCAGGTTTAAGTCCCGTTGCCAGTTTATTTTTTTATTTGTGGTTTCTCCAGACAAAAGAGCTGTTTGGATATTTATCGTGACTCATCATTCTATTTCATCTTATATCATAATCAGGGCCCGGATTCTAATTACATGTCATCTTTTTATTGTTGCTGCATAGACATTGCCAACCTGTAAATAAATCCTAATCATGGCCTCTAGATTATAGAAATACTTTTTTATTAGGTCATTTTTTCATTTTATGCAATTTTATATTTTTAGGGCATTTATTTCAATTTTACTTCATTATTTTGTCATTTGCTTCCTTATTTAGTCATTTTCATGTATTTACATTGAGTGTATTAACTTTTTTCTAGCGGTGCTGTCTTTGATGTGTTGTTTGTTTAATGCAAGAATGAAAAATTCGTCGTTAAGTATTGTCATGTCTCAGTCGGAAATGAGAATCAAAGAAACGCCAAAATTTTGTATTAGATTGACTTGGCACCAGAGTCCGCCACCTGCTTGGATTTGAGAGTGCAAACTACTGTTTACCCTCAATAAACAACAATATAATCCGGCAGAACACAAAAGGAAATGCCGAATTTTGACTCGCCAGTGCCTTAGTGCCAGTATAAATTTCCGTGAGAAAAGAAAATTAAAAAAATTGCAGTTATTTACAGTTTTTACATTTATTTACAAACTAGTCTATAACTTTGTGTGGACAATACTTTTTTATAAATAAAATATAAGATTTTAGGTCATTTTTTATAATTACTAACTCATTTTCTTTAAATTTTAGGGTCATTTTATAGGCCATTTTCAAACAATTTTGGGTCATCAGAATCCGGGCCCTGATCATTATCATCAAAAAATTTTAGGCCATCAGAATCCGGGCCCTGATCATAATCATCAAAATTCCGTCAGTTGATACACGTATAAATTAAGCTTAAAGAAAATATAGTACAATTTTGGAACTACTGTATTTCGAAACATTGAACTCTTGAAAGGCCTGTACGCTACCATTTTTGTATTAAAAAAAATCCTTTATCTTACAGGATACTTGTTCACTTGAGAAAGTGAAATATTGCATGCTTCCAGTCTGAGGTATTTTTCAAGGTCAGGTCTCTTTGCAAAAGCAACCATCCGGTCATCTCGGAATTTACAGGCTAGTAAAAAATATAACAGAACAAAACGCTGTCTTCTTTCACTACAAAACAATTGAAAAGAAACTACCCTGACCGAAGAATATATATATTGTAACAAGGGCTCGTCGGGGTTCAAAATCAGAATACCGAGTTTCTAATTGAAGGATGGAGTTTTCTTTATTCCCTATAAAACAGTGGTCAGTACAGCCAGAAAACTTCTGAATGTTCTCCGAATCACTCTTCTGTCCGGTGCTCACTTCCACGTCACAGCACTGTCCCAGTACAGTCCAGATCAACTCACCAGCTCTTCCGTTCACTAGTTCCTCCGTTCACCCTTCTCTCCGGCCACTAGTTCCCCGTTGACTAGATCTTCCGTTCGCGGGTCCCTCCGTTGACTAGTCCCTCCGGCCACTGGCTCCTCAGCTTCCCCAGTCCTCAGCTGCGCTGATCGGTTCACTCCGTCCAGGTCCTCAGCTCCTCAAGCCACACTTACTTGAGGTCGCGCTGATCAGTCCTCTCCGTCCAGTTCACACTCTGACGCTGACTCTCTCCCGCGGTTACTGACTGTTACGGACTGACTGTTCTCCCATTTACTGGCTCATCACTCCTCTCGGACTGACTCCCTCCGACTGGCCGTTGCTGTCTCTCCTCGACTGACTGTCGCTGTTACTCTGACTTTCTGACTGACTCTCTGCTGCTCACGAACTGAACTGTCTGCGTCGCCTTACTAGCGCCCTTATATAATCTTGATGAATGTTCTAGAGTCGATGTCTCGAAAGTTCTCCGCCCGCGCATGGTCTAGAATGCCTGCGCGGTGCGCCGTCACAGCCCGTAGCGCGTGGCTGCTCCTCTGGCCCCTCCCACGAGCGCTCACTGTCCACTGGAGCCACACGCTAAGAGCTGTGACGGCGCACCGCGCAGGCATTCTAGACCATGCGCGGGCGGAGAACTTTCGAGACATCGACTCTAGAACATTCGTCAAGACTATATAAGGGTGCGAGCAAGGCGACGCAGACAGTTCAGTTCGTGAGTAGCAGAGAGTCAGTCAGAAAGTCAGAGTAACAGCGACAGTCAGTCGAGGAGAGACAGCAACGGCCAGTCGGAGGGAGTCAGTCCGCGAGGAGTGATGAGCCAGTAAATGGGAGAACAGTCAGTCCGTAACAGTCAGTAACCGCGGGAGAGAGTCAGCGTCAGAGTGTGAACTGGACGGAGAGCACTGATCAGCGCGACCTCAAGTAAGTGTGGCTTGAGGAGCTGAGGACCTGGACGGAGTGAACCGATCAGCGCAGCTGAGGACTGGGGAAGCTGAGGAGCCAGTGACCGGAGGGACTAGTCAACGGAGGGACCCGCGAACGGAAGACCTAGTCAACGGGGAACTAGTGACCGGAGAGAAGGGTGAACGGAGGAACTAGTGAACGGAAGAGCTAGTGAGCAAATCTGGACAGGACTGGGACAGTGCTGTGACGTGGAAGTGAGCACCGGACAGAAGAGTGATTCGGAGAACATTCAGAAGTTTTCTGGCTGTACTGACCACTGTTTTATAGGGAATAAAGAAACCTCCATCCTTCAATTAGAAAATCGGTGTTCTGATTTCGAACCCCGACGATCCCTTGTTACAATATTTTAGGGTTGCCTTTACACACTACACTCCCAGCTGTGGGAATCCAGTCCTATTTAGGAATATTTTCCACCCACTGTTTATTTATTTAATCAAGAATGAACTTTACAGGCATACACCCAATTACAATGCTCATGACTATGCTAGCAATACATCATGTACTTACAATAACACAAATATGAAATAGGTGATTAAAAGTAGGAAAGTTGGAGTAAAGAACATAGGAGAGAGTAAAGAGAACGAGAGAGATTGAGAAGAAACAAGCAAGAAAAACGTAAAGAAGGAATTAAAAATAATGAGAGTAAAAGTAAATAATATAAAGCAATGAAGATACGTTGGTTGACAATATCCAGTATACATATATGATTATAGTTAGACAATATTCACACACAGATTCCTATGAATTACCATTTTGAACAATTTTTAACAATTGGCTTGCAGTAGAATTATATTGTTTAAGATTCATTCCAAATATATTTATATTAAGTGGGTGGATTTGATTGTACCTATTCAAAGTTCTGTTTATTGGTGAATTTTTGTGCAAGTCAGTGTTTACTCTAGGAGTAGAAAATAGTTTTCTTAATCTACTATTTTTACTGGGTTCATATATATAAATTCTTTCTGTAAGGTCTGTATCGTCAGTATGGGAATTAATTATTTTATACAAAAAGCTTAATGACTGATATGCTTTTCTATGTGACGAAGCTTAGAATTCAAAATTTTCCAGGAGTTTATCCATATTCAATGGATAATAGCCACAAACTTTAAACATTAAAAACTTAAGGAATCTGTTTTGTACTTTTTCGATTAATTTTTTGTTTTTTACAGTAAGAGGATCCCAAATGATTGAGCCATATTCCAAGTTTTGTCTAACGAGAGAGTAATATAAACGATTTAATGTTTCCTGGCTTAGCATGTATTAATTTCTCATTATGAGACCAAGGGTTCCCAGTGATTTCCTAACTGTTATTTCTATATAGTAGTATGGTTTTGTCAGTGACGTCACAGGAGGCCCGGAGGCCCGACTGACCACTCCCTCCCCTACTCCCCTTTCCATCATCGACCCCTCCCACGCCACGTGGTTGGTGGCTTGATCGCTAGATATCGGCCCCGCCCATTACCGCCATCTTGACCCCGCCATGTTGGCTCCGCCCACCTTATCGGCCATTATGCCACTTTTGCTCCACCCCTTATCGGTCATCTTGGCCCACGGCCATTTTGAACCGGTCTCACTGGCTCATCCAAATATAGCCTCGCCCAGCGTGTGGTGACCGGATGTCGTCAATGTCAAACCGTTTCCGAAAACAGCCCACCGGACCGGACTGGAAGTCGTCTAGACACTCCTCCATGATCATGTCTGGACTTGCTTTAGCGTGTGTCATACGTGTCTAAATATACCCACGCCTACGGTTTTTATGTTAAAAAATATCGCTCCTTAGCGTGGGCCCGGCATGCGGGTAAACGGTTTTTATATAAAAAATATCGCACCTTAGCGTGGCCTTGGCATGCAGGTCAACGGTTTTTATATAAAAAATATCGCACCTCAGCTTGGCCACGGCATGCAGGTCAACGGTTTTTATGTTAAAAAATATCGTACCATAGCGTGGGCCTGGCGTACGCGCCAACGGTTTTTACGATCTCGGCGGTTCGTTCAAAAATAGCGAATCTTAGCATGGGTCGATATAAATATATAATACGCAGTCGATTTGGCTCATTGAACTGAAAACCTACTGCTATTTTTTAATTCGATTTAATATTGGCCATATTTTAGAATGTATTTCGCTATTACCATTTTTTAAATCCGATTTCGCATTGCCTATATTTTGTTTATATTTACGATAGATCGACGCCATTCGATACCACTACGATGAATAAATTTATCGATTGATTGTTATTTTATCCCCCCGCCAGATTGGCTGAGCGATCTAAGGCGCCAGACTCAAGTTCTGGTCCCCAAAGGGGTCGTAGGTTCTAATCCTGCATCTGGCATACATTTTAAATTTAATATTCATTATTCAATACAGTTTTATCCTGACCAGGTCTAAAAATAGCCTATCTAAGCATGGGTCATCGGAAGCGTGCACATGTTTAAACAGCACAAGCTGGCGATATAATGCAGAATGTTAAAATCACTTCTTAACAGCGATTGTCAGTCAGCGAACATTATGTTCAACATATTAAACAGTAAAAACTAAGAGAAAATCGTGTGTAATCTTCAAACCCCTGAGTAGAAGAAACATCTTTGAATTTTGTTCACCAACATTTAATCCTGTTTATATAGCACGCGTCATGTGTAGATTTATTTTATTTGAAAATAATATCGAAGTATGGAGAACAATTTAGTTGAAGTTCCACAAGTAATTCTATTTCTAAAATTATTTTATAAGAGATATCAAACGATACTTGCCTTATGCTAAAAGCATTAGGCTATTTCTTATCTAATAACATGAGTGTTTAAAGCGATATGAAATTTTTACGATTCAGTCAGTTTTATATCTTTATAAATATAACTACAACCATGTTTTGGTTAGTCATTCTATAAGTGTTATCATATAATACGGAAAAATATTTTTGATTCCGTCACAAATTATAACATTAGGTACTATATAGTTAGATAGGTTACCATTTGCGGACAAATTTAAGCCGAGAAATAACGCGAATTTCGTAAATAAAAGCACAAACGCCATAATCAGCGACGCCATTTTGAAAAAAATATTGAGGAAGCTTTGTTCTGGTAATGGTAGCCAACAGTCGTTTTAACTGTAGTTATTTTACCCTATTTTCTACTACCCACTGAGAGGAACTTTCTTATATGAAGGGGTTTACACATAAAACACACCTGTACTGTTGTACTAATCTTCATCAATAGAAAATACTTCACAATATCTAGCGTGCAGGGAAAATGCTGGGGGAGTACGAAAGGAAACACCACCTTAAGTTCAAAGATTTATAACCATGAAATAGGGTTTACAAGAATAATATAATTTTTTACACAACGTCCCAGAAACTAACAAGACATGGGCCCAACTATGAAGTAGGGTTCACCAGAATAATATACTTTGTCACACAACGTCCCACAAACTAACAAGACATGGGCGCAACTCCACCCAACATACAGAAATGTGAGAACAAGAAGAATAACACTCGTTATACACTAGCAAAACCCAAGAAGCTAACATACCATAACTTAGACAGACTACCCAAATCTGCCTTAAAGCAGCCTATATTTTAATATAGAGGTATTTAATCCCAAGTATATAATTGCAATTTACTTGAAAATCAATATAGAAATATTTTAAATATACTATAAATGTTTGACTCCCTTAAGGCACACTATATTTTATTATAGAGGTAATTAATCCCAAGTATATAATTACAATTTACTTGAAAATCAATATAGAAATATTTTAAATATACTATAAATGTTTGACTCCCTTAAGGCACCCTATATTTTATTATAGAGGTAATTAATCCCAAGTATATAATTACAATTTACTTGAAAATAAATACAGAAATATTTTAAACATACTATAAATGTTTGACTCCCTTAAGGCACCCTATATTTTAATATAGAGGTAATTAATCCCAAGTATATAATTACAATTTACTTGAAAATGAATACAGAAATATTTTAAACATACTATAAATGTTTGACTCCCTTAAGGCACCCTATATTTTAATTTAGAGGTAATTAATCCCAAGTATATAATTACAATTTACTTAAAAATGAATATAGAAATATTTTAAACAAACTATAAATGTTTGACTCCCTCAAGGCACCCTATATTTTAATATAGAGGTAATTAATCTTACAGAATGCTTAAGATTAATATGGGATATTTTATGACTAGCAGGATATAACCTAGACCGCCTTCAAGGTAATCTTTGTTTAATATAAACAACACTGGCAACAGCCATGGACATTAACTTGTAATATGAAACGTTTGGGACCAAAGATCCGCTTAGATTTCAAGTTTTATATGAGAGAATGCTAGCTACAGCAATATATAAATGCTTAAAGGCTTGTAGTAACCTCTTGTTTCAAATGGAATGGCAACTACTAATTCAAATTTACTTGAAATTAATATTGGAATATTTTATGTATAGCACAATATAACCTAAAGTGCCTTCAAAATAATCTTTACTTAATATAATGAACACTAGCAACAGCTATATAAATTAACTTGCTTTCTAGCTTAATAGAAAATATTTAGTAGCAATAATCAGCTTGGGCTTCAAGTTTTACATGAGAATATGCTTGCTACATCAATATATGAAGGCTCAAATACATTCAGAGTACGCCTAGTTTCAATGCAATGGCAACTAGTAATTCAGACTTACTTGAAATTAATATGAGGATATTTTATGAATAGCACAATATAGGCTAGACTGCCTTCAAGATAATTTTTATTTAATATAAGGAACACTGGCAACAGCTATATAAATTAACTTGCTTTCAAGCTTAATAGAAAATATTTAGTAGCAAAGGTTAGCTTGTACTTCAAATTTCATATAGGAATATGCTTGCTGCATCAATATATGCAGGCTCAAATACATTCAGAGTACGCCTAATTTCAATGCAATGGCAACTAGTAATTCAGACTTACTTGAAATTAATATGAGGATATTTTATGAATAGCACAATATAAGTTAGACTGCCCTCAAGGTAATCTTCACTTAATATAATGAGCACTGGCAACAGCTATATAAATTAACTTACTTTCAACCTTAATAGAAAATATTTAGTAGTAAAAATCAGCTTAGGCTTCAAGTTCTACATGAGAATATGCTTGCTGCATCAATATAGATTTACTTTAAGTTAATATGGGAATATTTTATGTATACCGTAGTACAAATAGCCTTCGACTGCCTTCAAGATAATTTTTATTTAATATAAGGAACACTGGCAACAGCTATATAAATTAACTTGCTTTCAAGCTTAATAGAAAATATTTAGTAACAAAGGTTAGCTTGTACTTCAAATTTCATATAGGAATATGCTTGCTGCATCAATATATGAATGGGTAAATGCTCTCAGATTACACCTTGTTTCAAATGCAAAAACAACTAGTAATTCAAATTTACTTGAAGAATAATATGAAATATCTTGCAAGGGCTCAATACAATATTAATTCTCATAATAAATATGTATGAAATCGGAATGTACATTAAGGTGAACTACAGTAGGCATCTATAGTGATACTTCAAACCGGTCAGGAATTTGGACATAACAAGTTAATGAAGGGGGCCATATTTTATTTCCTCTAACATCACGTGACTCAGGTCCTGGAGCAAAAATCTCAAACGTAATAACTAGGCCCAAGACAATAGATTTAACTACACTTCAAAATATGAATAATTAACTAACCTCAACATTTGAGTGAATTAATTGTGAGCTTAATAGGTATACTATAACTTGATACAATTAAGCTACTTGTCATTTTAACATATGTAAATCGCATTTAATACTTAACAACATGGCGGGGTGCGATACCTTCGAACGCAAACAAGCGTAACTTTTCCAAAACAGGAAATAGTCCTCAATATCTCCTATATATTACTAATAAGACAGTTTATAATAAATCAACCCTACATGAAATTGAATTGACTAGTTTATCTGACACCGATAATTCTCATCATAAATCACAGGTTGCACTTTCTGATCATAATTCGTCGACATCAGCACAATATGGCTATTAGTTATGATTATAAGGCTTGGTACACTAGGCATGGGATGGATAGCGTGATTCGTCTATATTAATTTGAATGGGGCAATAATGCCTAAATGAATATACCTCTGGCACACACTGCACATACCTTCTCAAGGTGAAACCGGAGGTCCAAGGACGCCAGGCACAAACCACCACTCACAGAAAAACTCGAAATGGTTCTGCTGCAACGCTGAAGGCATGCAAGCTCGTGACCCGAACGAGACGCCGAGCATGCGCAGAAACACAAAAACGCAGGGAGGAGAGCAAGAGTGAACTAAACACTCTACACGTCATAATGTGACGTCAGTCACACCACCCTATGGATTATAATAGTGCAATGGTTGGTAACATTGTGCCTCATAACTCGGGAGCAACCAGAAAACTGAAACAAAAACGAAACATAAATTCATAGACCGTTATTAGTTTGGGGCGTCATCTTATAGGACAGATAGACTATATGGTAAAACTATAAAACTTTAACGAAAATTTATACCTCGTCTTAGCTGAAGGTCGTCTTATCTGAAAAAATATACGGTAATCAACACAATTAAGAATTTTAGAAAGTAATTTTTATTGTTAAATTGTTTAATCTATAACTGTAGGCCTACGCAGAAAATTATTATAGATTTAAGAAATAGTATGGTTTTTTACTTTCATTTTATTACACTTAATTAGCTTTCGAATTCAGTCGTCAAAGTTATAACAAAGTTAGAGCGAGGTGGTATAGGGTAATAGGGAAGAGGTCCTGGGTTCAATTCAAATTTCATAGCCACCCAAATTTACCAGTAATACCTCATTCGTACAGCATTTGCTTCTATTGTTTGGCCCTATCTCAATGTATCCTACATTTCTGCCTTTGAGATTGAGGAAACCATGCAAACCCCAAGTTATTATTATTATTATTATTATTATTATTATTATTTCACGGTAATAGCAATGAGCATAAGGATCGAGCCTGATGCTATGCGTTGTAGATACTTGTTAGTTTTATGAAAATGTAATAAATAAAATTTAATTGTCTCTTTTTTTCTGTGCTAGCCTTTAACACGTATATTCGAGAATGTTTGTGCAACATATTTTTGCACCATTTATTAAATCTCGTAGGCAGAGCTTATAAGGTGGATGGCGCAACTTTGCATTATTAAAAAAAAACCAAGACTGAGCCGGCATTACGTCACTGTTTTATTATGTAAGTTGTGATTGTGTAGCGAAGTACATCTGGATTCGTAGAACAAAAACTGAAGTTCCTACTGCACGATTTAAATATAACTCATCCCACACGCGATGGCGACTGGACTGAGCGTCTCGAGTGAGCTCCTAACGATCGAATTGAATAAAGTTAGTAAAAAAGCAATAATTGAAATATTAGTTAGCAAAGTAGTATCTTTAGACTGGAGTGATGTAGTGAGACATTATTTTCAAACTTTATTCCGAAGTGATAGTAAAAACTCAAAATGTGATTGTGAAGTAAGTTCCACGCCTCTCGCAAGAGAGTGAGGTTAAGGACTCTGATAATGCTTTCTTTGAAGCATTATCATCTTTTAGTGACACTGACAATATGGTTGATGTTCGCATTTTTAAGTATATAGTAAAACAGAAGGATTTTATTATTAATGAATTAAAAGAAAGAATTACTAGCTTGGAACAACAGAAGAATGTTCCAAGTGATCATGGACATGTAACCCCATCATCTAGTAAGACGAAGGGTCCTGAACAAAGGAATGGTATATGTGGACAAATTAAATTTAATGATCAGTCTGTTACTAGCCCTGAAATTAAAACTATTGACATAGGTGCTGGCTCAAATGTACCGAATGATAATCCTATCATGTTCAGCGATGTGGTTAAAACATCGTCTCGCTTCGTTCTGTGAACATGGATGATCAAAATGTCAAAAATAGCATAAATTGCCAACAGGACAATGGCTGGCATTCAGTTCCATAAAAGAGCAAGAAGAATGTTGGAAATAATAATAACTCAAGGAATAAGCAAGTATCCAGACCTACTTCTAATGAAAAAAGGCGTCATACTTTGGTGATTGGTAAACGTTTAGAGAGTCAATGTGAATCAATTAACATCAAAGGACTAGAAAAATCAGTGTTTCTACATGTCTATCGCATTGATCCTAACACTAGCTCGGATGATCTAAAACAATATATTGTAAAAAGTTTTCCTGAGGTAGAGTGTGAAGGCCTAAATTCTAGGCATCCCGAAGAATATTCCTCTTTCAAGGTGAAAATTTCCCAACAAAATTTTGTAAGGTCCATGGACCCATCTGTGTGGCCGAAGAACACCTGTGTATAATATTTTTTACATCTCAAACCAAAGGTAACTCAGAAAGTTTGGTATATGAACCGGACTTATTGCTATTGAATACACAAAGTTTAAGCAATGAAAAAATAAATGACTTAGTTATAGATATATCAAAATTGGATAAACTGAAATTCATCTGCCTCACTGAAATTTGGTTTAGTAATGATTGCACTTCGAACTATAAAATTCCGGGATTCTACCTTAGCTCGTTTTATAAACGAAATGTTTGGGCAATATGGGGTGTGGCAATATGGGTGAAGGACGAAATTAATGTTCTCCCTTTGGATATTCAGAATTTTGGTTGTGATAAACATATTGAGATATGTGGTGTTCAGTATGAATGTAAGCTAAACTTGAAGCTTATTATTTTAACCATTTACCGATCTCCATCTGGGGATTTACAAATATTTTATGATAGGTTACATGAAGTTTTAAATTATATATATAACAACCTAATGTGAAGATTTTACTCTGTGGTGATTTTAATGTTGACGCGTGCTCTGAAAATCCAGAGTAAAATACTCTACGAAATATGTTAGCTGAGTTCAATTTGTGTAATAGGGTTCTTTGGCCGACAAGAGTCACAAAGTCCACTGTTTCCACTATAGATCACGTTTATACTAATTTTAGCTCTGGTACTTCATGTGTTGTTGATAATATTTTATCTGATCATAGAACTATCTTGTTTAACACAGCCCTTCGTGAATAACGCGTTCATCAGCGTATCATCTTATTCAAGGTGCTTTAATAATGTCTCAATACAGCAATTCGAATGTGATTTACTTATAGAAAACTGGTGTGAACTATATTCAATAACTGATGTTGATGACGCTTTCAAATACTTCCATGATATAGTATTGTATTATTTTAACCTGTACTTTCCGCTTCGTAAGCATTTTAAAAACAGCATTTCCAAAAGTTGGGTAAATAACACAATAAGAAAGTCAAGTAAGCAGCTAAAAGACCTTTATATACTATCTAAGAATGTACTGAATTTAGAGACAAGTATTTGGAAAGAAAGAAACAACACAGGAAATTAGTTGAAACTACAAAAATGCAGTTCTATGAAGATAAAATATTAAATTCACAGAACTCTACTAAGTCACTATGAAGAATAATCTCTGATTTAACACAGAACAACCGCAAAACATCGAATTTATCTATTAACATTGATGGTAAAGTCACATCAAATCCATACAATATAGCCAATGCTTTTAATATGTTTTTCAAATCTGTACCTGAACAAATTGTAAGTCAATTGTCTTCGCAAAATGATTATAATTTTAATGTTTTTGAAAACGGTAACCATATTGATCTTTTACTCTATTCATTTACAGAAGATGTATTCTATAACTTTATGAAATTAAAATTGAAAGATAAGTACTCTTCTGGACCTGATGATATTCCATGTTTCTTGCTGAGAAGGATTCTAAATGCTATAGTGAAGCCTTTTACATATTTAATAAATCTTTCCTTTTGCTCTGGGAAGTTTCCTCAGATGCTAAAGTTAGGTAAAGTTATTGAGATATCAAATTATCGACCTGTAACTGTGCCTTATTGTTTCTCATTAATGTTTGAATACTGTTTTCTAAACAGATTGCTTTACTATCTTAATTCTAGAAGTATAATTTCCGATCAGCAACATGGTTTTCGATCCAATACATCTACTATATCTGCAATTAGTAATTTTTATGATAAACTTGTGTCTTATATCGAGTCTGATGAATGCCCAATAGGAATATTTTGTGATCTCAGCGGGGCATTTGATTGTGTACAGCATAATTTACTATTGTCTGAACTGTCCGAATATAATATTAATGGTGTACCACTCAGATGGATTCAATCCTACCTCTCAAATCGAAGCCAATATGTAAAACTGTCTTATTGCAAGAATAATCAGAAATCCTTGGCAAGGTCTCAAACTGTTAATGTCAACCTGGGGGTTCCACAAGGTTCGGCTTTGGGCCCTGTACTTTTTATCTTATATGTGAATGATATATTTAAAGCTTTTCCATCTTCTGTTTCATGCACGATGCATGCTGATGACTTATCACTAATTGTATCTGATAAATGTCAAATCACCCTAAAGAACTTATGCAATAATCTTTTAAATAATGTACATACATGGTTCTGCACAAATTCACTACATATGAATCCGACTAAGACAGTGTATTTACACTTTCATAATTCACAAAAAAAGGTTGATGAAATGAATCTGTTTATAAATGGTGTAATGATTCCTGAATCAAATTCAACAACATTCTCAGGACTGAATATTGATCGGAATTTAAATTTTAAAGATCATTGTAATCTATTAGCTTCCAAACTTCATTCTTTATCATATGCTTTGAGAAACTTAAGAACTGTAGTAACTAAAAAACAGCTAATATATTTATATTATGCACATTTTGAAAGTCATGTGAGATATGGTATTGATTTTTTGGGATGGTCTACCTTAGTCCCAAGTGTTTTTTTGGCACAAAAAGAATAATCAGATGCATTGCAGGATTACATTTCACACAATCGTGCAGAGAATATTTCAAACTTTTTAATATTATGACTATTCCTAGTTTATTTATATTTGAATTGTGCACATACACATTTCATAATCGTGACGCATTTGTCCAGAATAAGAATCTTCATGCATTTAATACAAGACAATGCGCAGATTATCATATACCTTTTTAAAAATGTAACGTAGGATGTAAATCCCCAAATGTACTTGGGCCCAAATTATTTAATAACCTTCCTGTGTACCTCAAGACTTCATTGTTCAAGTAGGGACTGAAAGAATTTTTGATCGAGAAATGTTTTTATTCTGTTGATGAATACTTGTATGGTCATTAACTATTAACTATTCACTGCTCTTGACAATTTCCTATACAATGTATATTGTCGCTTGGAAAAAATAAATTGATTGATTGATACTACCTAGTAATGGTAACTTTTTCTTCTTCATGATATATACTCTTATACAATTCAACGGCCCTAAATCGTGAGACACCGAGTATACTCGGCGATCTTTGTCTCTAACTTTCACGAAGAGTACAAAGTTTCTTTATTATATTAAATGAACACAATGAACAAATATTCTAAATTTATTTTCATAGCTCTGAACCACAAACATTTAATTTCTTAGAGTCAATTAATAATGGTGGGCGAAGCCGCGTTCTGTATCGCGGACAATAAAAATCCAAACAAACCACTCCTTCCCTTGAAAATTTATATAATTTCTGAAGTTATCAAATAAAATTTCTCTGCCCACAAACAGTTGAGAAACGATACTTATTATCCACCGTATTACACACGAGTAATACAGTCTAGAAGGCAGTGTTATTTTCAGTGTTCACAGTTAACTTTGGAACTGCAGAATGGAATCTGAGATCGTATCCCCAGACGACGCCTGGAATGTACTCTAAAGCCGGAATTTTAGCTGTTTCATTAATTATTATTGGTTCGCGTGCACATTTTAATGCTTTCAATTAATTATCGTGGGCAAAGCCGCGGGCACTTGCTACTCATATACATTTCTATGATTTTAAATATTCACCCCCTTTTATTAATTTTTCACTTATGCTTTGACACCATGTCGTGAAACTTTATTGTTGACGTGTTAGTAAATATCCATTTCATCATGTATAAATTGTTCAACCGCTGGAAAACGACTACAAAACGATACTTGTATACATAATCCGAATATGAAAAATGCCACTTTGAACAAATTAAGACTACAATATAATTTCACAGAAACACACATAAAAATAGACTTCAAAACGCATTTACCACACCTATGACTATAACGGTGTAAAACTCACATACAATTTTTAACAAAACCACCTCTGTATTGCATGTAGTAATATTTCATCCGTACGCATACTTATAACAAGACGCAACACCAAGACACAAGCCTAAAATATCCTTATCTAAAACAAGACTAATGCTATAGGACCAAGACCACGCCAAAACCACGCCAAGACCACGCCAATACATCGCCAAGACACCACCAAGACCAAGCCAAGACCATACCAAGACACCACCAAGACAAGACCAAGACACCAAAACACCACCAAGACCAAACCTTAAACAACTGGATGAGAAGGATCATCCAACTAAAGAATGTATAAAGTAATGTACATATGTATTTTATATATATTTGTATTTCATGTATATATGATTTCTGATACAATATATGCTTTGTGTTACAATAAAAAATTAATCAGATACAATATCTTAAATGTTAACCCAAGAATTCTTAAGAGTCTGCAAACCCGAGGCACCGCACATAAACCTGTTTCCGACGTCATTTAACACATTTCCAAATAAATAAACTTTGTTTTCTGAAATGTCTTACTTCCTCATTCTATATATTTTCTCTCCCTCAATTCGGATATGATTTCCAATATTTCGTTGTTATGTGAGTAATTTCCTTCCTCAGAAGACGCCATCAACAACCGTAGTCTTTGAACCAGTTCGTTGAGGTCATCCCAGTATTTATAATATATTTTGTGATTCACATGCGCGTCTTTCCACATGCCTATACGGTGCGACGAAGCCTCAGCGGATGAGTCTGAATATTGTTCTTCTTTCTCTTCCGGAAATGTATCTGAATATTGTTCATCTTCTTCTTCTTTACCCTCGTCTTCCGGAAATAATTTTTTAATGATGTGATGATATTGTGGGCTGTTAAAGACCACACGAGATAAAAGGAAAAACAATATTCATGTAGTTTCTTTTAATAACAATTCTCAACATACAACAGAAAATAAGAGTAAGACTAACCATTCAGTAAGAAAGAGTATGAAAAATTTAGGCTTTCAAACATATGAATATATATATAGGCCTATGTAATAAAATAGATTGAATAAAATACTCTATCCAAGATCATTAAATTAATATCACTCAAATTAATCCCAGCAATCAAATCCACTGAGGATTCAAACAGAAGTGAGTAAGAAAAGACTCCTCACGAATTCTATACTCTGTCAGGTAAACCTATCACTCAAGGGTCGAATAATATCATCACACGATATCAAGAATCGCCGGAATTATTTAGAATAGTTAACAGTACACGAGGATGGTTTTCCTCCAATCCAGTAAAGTAGCAATATAAGGTATAATTCAATAGAAAACTATTAAGAAAACAAGTGTGAATGTAATTAATTGACTCAAAATTCAAAAAACTAGATCATAGTCTATAAATAAATTACTTTAATCAATAAGATTAGGTTATTCAATATAGTGACACTTGACCAGATAATAAATATAATGGAAACTACCCAAAGATAGAATGGAGAAAATTAGTATGAGAACGGTTTCTCCCAGCTATAATAATTTAACCAGCCTAAAGACTGACCCAAATATTCTTCAATTAATTCACTGAATGAATAACGAATCTGAATAACAATTTATTCCTTTAAATTGGTGGAAATACAACACTGGAATCTTGTATACTCAGTTAATAAGAACAGTATAGCACTGAGGAAAGGCAGTAGCAGTAAGGTAGTCAGCATGAAAATGGTTTCTCTCCAAGAAGGGAGATTTCTCACTAAATATGTTTACCTAAAATTCATATACAGGCCATGATATGCAGAATAAATGCACACTATGCTCAAGCATAGATTATACCAGCATAGGTTATACAAACCTGGCCGAAATAAATTGTAATAAGATATATTTATGCTGAATTTGAGATTATCAAATGGAGAAATATAAAGGTTCCATACAAGAGAACCAGCTAAATTAATATATTCATATACAGTATATATAATATCCTCAATACTGAGCTGTAGAGTAGATAATGGATGATGAAATTTAGAATTCAATACACCCCAAAAAAATCTAAGGTGCAAGAAATATTTAATTTTGGATGAATAGCAAATTACGAGGTTATTAGAACTTTAAGAAGTCTACCAAACCAAGTTAATATAGACTAAACCGATTGTACAAGATTCCAATGTGGAGAATGCCTGAGTGTGGCGACATTATATAAAAAACTTCTAAACTTCAATGACGATAATTACGCCTGAGATACAATAAAAGTTTATCTAACTTACAAAAGGGCTGTGGCTACACTACACAAATGCCTTCAGCATGCTATAAGTTCAAGCATTAAAACGTAGAATATTACTAACAAAATAAGCAAAAAGATGGGACAAATTCGTAATATCCAGAGGGCTCTAGAGCACGATCTAGGAGTACGTGACAATGTTAATTATGAAATCTCCACCCCAAAATACTTTATTACGGAATATATATATATATATATATAATTCTCGTAATCACTATGGAATTCTTTAACAGGGAAAATTCTTAGAACGAAATATGCTATATATAAATATACAATGACTGAAGTTATATGTATATTCAACTGTCAAATCGGCCTGCATATTACGCATCAGTTAAACGCCCACAGGAGGACGTGACCTCGAAGTCCGCCAACATGGCGATCACCATAGAATAAGTCATTATCATACTAATACTCAAACAAAGGGACGTATAACAGTGCGAATCACTGAATAACAAGATTAATAAGTTATAATGTAGATGCTCAGCAAACTTGAATTATCCATTATGAAATACGGAAATGAGATGGCTCGACTGCATAAGATACTAGATTAATTGGTGAATGTCTCGTAGAATGAAAAAATGAAGTTTATTCATACTGAAAACTTACAAGTTTGCAAAGTGCATATCCTTAAATAATTTCATGAAGCAGACTACTACTCACATTGAACCAGAAGGACGATCCCGCAGCCACAACTACTCTTAACGAAGCGCAAAAACCCACTGACTCTGTCTACCGCGTCATACCTTCCGCAAGCGAGAATAGGTGGCAGCACTAAACCGAAAGAAAAATAATAATACAAATGAGACTCACCAGAGGGCCAAGAAAAAGGATTTTTGAAATCGTTTCAATATTTTTGAGTATTGACTCTACGCTTGTTTTCGCTCTCGTCATAATCTTCTTTGTGAGCGCAAGTCTCCTCCAAAATCTTCTTATACGTGGTTAAGTCATAGCGGTTGTATAAATATTTATTAGGTTCACTTCTCGTTAGTAGTTCAAGTAGTCCAGGGCGACTGACATATCTAATGCGACCAATATAAATGTAGTCGTTTTTAATGGTGACAGGGACCGAGCCTATGGAAAATATATGCCTATCGGGATTCCATTTTATTCCGTAATCGTCATCAACATTTCTCGGTTTAAGCTGAACGAGTTTCTGGATGTAATGTGCCGACACTAGGTCGTAGAATTTTTATGGCATATATTTATAATGCTTTTGTGGAATTTGATCAGAGGACTGATATGATTCATATTCCGTTTCTGGTTCCCGTGATTCATATTGTTTTTTGTCTTTATTCAAGTTCACGATTTCTTCCATGGGGTCGGTTATTATCGGATTTACAATATCGCTAATCTCTCGTTTCGACTGAAGCTCGGGTTTTCTTAATGTTAAATATTTTTTTCGTATAGAATTGTCATGTTTCACATTGTCAGACGATATATGTTTTTCTTGTACTCGTGGGAAGAGTTTCTGTGATTCATCCTGATGTGTCGATAACAGATGTTTCTTCAGAACTGATGTATTTTGATTTTTCATTTTTATTTTGACTTTTGATCTATCGCACAGTCTGCAAAGACCGTAAGGCTGCTCAATTTCATAAACTATCTAAAAAATTCATGATATTTACTGTTTGACTCATTTCCCATCAGTTCCGATTGAGAGGATACTGCACTCTCACTACTTTGACCTATGTTCTCGTCACATTTTTTGCTACCCACCTCCACAGCTTCAATGTTGATCATCTACTAACTGTATTTGCCACACATCAAGTCTTTATTAAGTTAAAAATCTCGCAGCGTCCAAAAAGGTCAAACCTCCGGTTTTTGACAGAGTGTCGCATCATTTTATAGTCTTACAGTCTTACGCATTAATTGTCATCCTCATTTTCCATATGAACTATGAAAAAGCACTTAGAGGATCATCCTCATTTTCCATATGAACTATGGAAAAACACTTAGAGGATGAGGATTAATGCGTTGCTTTGCGCGCTTTTATACAAAAGGATGATGTCTTGCGAGAACGAGACCTAGGCCTAGACCTGACTGCTGTCAGTGAGGTCTGATGAAACAAGTAGTATGTATAATATATGATTAAAATATCTTTTTTGCTAGACGTCACGAGTTTTAGCAATAAAGAGATGATGTATGGTAAATACATAAGACTAATACCAAGACCAGGACCGAGACCAACATCAACACCAACACCGAGAGTTCGAGAGTCACATCGAGAGACATACCGAGAGACATACCGAGAGACACACCGAGAGACTCTAAAATGATGCGAGACTCTGTCTAACAACCGGAGGCTTGATCTTCTATGGACGCTACGAGTTTTAGCAAAGAAAAACTTTATAAATATTGATGTATGGTAAATAGAGTTAGTTGCTTTTCGCCCTTGAATCTGTGAAGGAGGGTAGCAAAATGAGTGACGAGAACACTTCAAGTTTTGTACCATCTGATGGGAATAGTGAGAGTGCTACAGATGCAGTATCCGTCCAATCGAAACTGACGGGGAGAAGTCAAACAGTAAAAAAAATGAATTTTTCGAGTTCGTTCATGGGAGTGAGCAACCGTATGGCCTTTGCAAACTGTGAGATAGATAAAAAATAAGAAAGTCGAAATAAAAATGAAAGACTGCAATACATCAGGTCTAAAGAAACATCTATTATCGACGCATAAGGATGAATCACAGAAACTCTTCCCACGAGTACAAGATAATCATATATCGTTAAACAATGTGAATGATAAAAATACTATATGAAAAGCTTTCGAGATCGAGAGAACGAGATCTAGACTGAGATTCAGATATTCTGATCGAGATAAAGGCCATTCATACGAGATCTAACCTGTAAGACTCTAAAATGATGCGTTATTTTAAACTAAAACCGTTGACCCGCATGCCGGGGAACGCTGAGGTGCGATATTTTTTAATATAAAAACCGTAGGCGCGGGTATTTAAACACGTATGACCCACGCTAAAGCAAGTCCAGATATGTTCATCGACGTGTGTCTAGATGACGTCCGGTGGGCTATTTTCGGAAACGGTTTGACCTTGACGACATCCGGTCACCACACGCTGGGGTAGGCTATATTTGGATGAGCCAGCGAGACCGGTTCAAAATGGCCGTGGGCCAAGATGGCCGATAAGGTTGGAGCATAAGTGGGATAATGGCCGATAAGGTGGGCGGAGCCAAGATGGCGGTAATGGGCGGGGCCCACATCTAGCGGTCAAGCCACCAACCACGTGGCATGGGAGTGGTCGAGGGGAGTAGGGGAGGGAGTGTTCAGTCGGGCCTCCGGGCCTCCTGTGACGTCACTGATAAAGTCCTACTACTCTATATGTTCATTAAATCTTAGGTCGGAAGTAAAAACAATTCCTAAATCTTTTTTCTTTTTACCTGTAGTAAGGGAGTGTTGTCAATGCTATAATCAAATCGAATGGTTTCTTCACATCTTACAAAAGTCATTTTTTCACATTTTTTAATGTTAAATGGTAGTTTGTTATCTGTACTCCATTTTGATACTGAATGAATATAGGTTTGAAGATTATAACAGTCTTCTGCTGACTTTATAGATATATATATATATATATATATATATAATATGACATCATCGGCAAACATTATCACATTTGAGTACTGAATTATATCCGGCAAATCTTTTACAAATAATAAAAATAATAGAGGACCCAGATTTGATCCTTGAGGTACACCTGAATTGACGGTAAATTTATATGAATAATGACTTTTATAATTGACTACTTGGGATCTGATGTTTAAATATGAACTGAACAGTTTAAGTAATTGCGGGGAAAATCCATAGAAAGTTAATTTCTGTAATAAGCAGCCGTGATCTACTTTATCAAAAGTTTTCTGAAAATCAGTATATATAGTATCAACTTGTCTGTACTTATCTAATTCAGATGAAACGTATTCAGTGATGTTACATAGATTGGTAATTGTTGATCTTGAAACGTTGATTACACGTAAATACATGAAGAATACAAGGAACCCAGAAAAAAATAGATATATAGATATATAGCCAATGGCCAAGAGGGACGGGTCAGATAACAATTGGAGTATCCGCCTGAATACAAAAGTCCCTATAGCTAAGTTGCTCTTCCACACGCCCCTGAGGCGTGCAGGAAACCAAACAGCCCTGCGTAACTACAGGTACCGTTCAGCTACCACAACGATCAGCTACCAGGTCGCTCATTCACCAAGGCAAATGATCCACAAAAACAAGAATGGAAGTGAAATTCAGTAACAACTGTATAGTACATAATAGGGGAAGAAACACAAACATCTAAATATAATAACACTATTATAACGCAGTTACAAGTAGTTCACTATAATTATGTCTGGTAAGGCTACATAAACAATAATCTAAGTAAATATTGCCAATAGTTAAAACATTTGAATGGCAAGAGAATATATTCCTAAAATGCCAACCATATATACATTTCCTTATAATGGTATATTAATTTCTTTTAATTTAAGGGACAGATTCGCCAATCAATATTTCCATCAACAACAAGCATTCATTTCCTTAAGAATTCACTTAACTAAACTGAATGGAAAATGTACTCTGCAAATTACAATAAGCAGAAATGTGAATCTTCAATTTAATTTCCAAAGTATTTATGAAATCTGCAACAACACATTTGGAATAATCAAAGAATATGAATATTTCCTTGTAATGTTCTATTAAATTCAGTTATATTTAACCACATGTAGCCTAACCAGTAATTTCATTAATGCCAAGCTTTCTCCTCATTGAGAATATAATTAACTAATCTGAATGGGAAATGTCCTCTACAAATTACAATATGCAGTAATGTGAATCTTCAGTTTAAATTCCAAAGTATTTATGAAATTTGATATAACACATTTGGAATAATCAAAGAATATGAATATTTCCTTGTAATGTTCTATTAAATTCAGATATATTTAACCACAGGAAGCCTAACCAGTTATTTCATTAATACCAAGCTTTCTCCTCATTAAGAATATAATTAACTAATCTGAATTGGGAAATATCCTCTGCAAATTACAATATGCAGTAATGTGAATCTTCAGTTTAAATTCCAACGTATTTATGAAATTTGATATAACACATTTGGAATAATGAAAGAATATGAATATTTCCTTGTAATGTTCTATTAAATTCAGTTATATTTAACCACAGGAAGCCTAACCAGTAATTTCATTAATGCCAAGGTTTCTCCTCATTAAGTAATCTGAATGGGAAATGTCCTCTGCAAATTACAATAGGCAGTAATATGAATCTTCAGTTTAATTTCCAAAGTATTTATGAAATCTGCTATAACACATTTGGAATAATCAAAGAATATGAATATTTCCTTGTAATGTTCTATTAAATTCAGTTATATTTAACCACAGGTAGCCTAACCAGTAATTTCATTAATGCCAAGCTTTCTCCTCATTAAGAATATAATTAACTAAGCCGAATGGGAAATGTACTCTGCAAATTACAATATGCAATAATATGAGTCTTCAGTTTAATTTCCAAAGTATTTATGAAATCTGCTATAACACATTTGGAATAATCAAAGAATATGATTATTTCCTTGTAATGTTCTATTAAATTCAGTTATATTTAACCACAGGAAGCCTAACAAGTAATTTCATTAATACCAAACTTTTTAGTCAGACCATCTAGACTGTAGTTGAAATTCATAAATGTAAAATTTATTTGCCGTTCCAACAGTCAAAATTATCTTTTCCCAAAGGTAGGTAATCAACGTAATTAAATTAGGGGTCATATTATTTCATAGAGAAATGGTATAACCGCAATGCAAAACTCAACATTATCATTATCTTTACATTTACACTCCATATACGTATACGTATTCATAGATTAAGCGTTCCAGAAAATACCTTCCTCGTGCTTAGAACATTCCAGAACCAACGCATGGCATATAACATTGCTTAGTATGAGACCATTAGTTAAATTTACCAGAGTACTCTTGACTTAAATTTACAACCTTCATAACCTTCTACATGTTGCATACTAAGATTACATCCCCTTTAAGAATATAATGAATCTTCCATAAATGCAGGATTATTTAAACATATCCATTCCAAAAAGGGACAGAAGCAAAATGGCGACAAGCCATAAAATTCATTTAATAAACGAATGATTACACACATGAAAATATCTAACGGTACGAAGAATATTTGGTTCCAAGAGAAGAAGTTACAGAATTAATTGCATAGAAGCAAAGTACTCACGACCACGTTACCGCCCCCAAAGATGACATCAGGACGAGGAACACACAGCACTGAACTATACCCAAACCACGCAGCGACTGATTGCCGCCTCACCGTCAACAGCTCACGAACTCCAGAGCGGACAAGACGCCCACTGCGCAAGCGCTAACCCACACAGAGAAGGGAATACGAGAGCACTCCAAGGAAACCACGCACAATGTGATGAAGCCATCACAATCTCTTAGGCATAAATCCGTGTTGTTTTGATGAGACTGATAGTTTAACATGATTGAAAATACGTTTATGTAGTATGCTTTCAAATATTTTCGCTGGTGTTGTTAGAATTGCAATGGGTCTGTAGTTTTGTACTAATTTTGTATTTCCTGACTTTTAAATGGGTGTAACTTTAGTAAATTTCCACGCATCTGGAAAAATACTCTTATCAAGTATTTTATTATATATTAGGGTTAGTGGATATGCCAATGATTCTCCACAGCCTTTAAAAATATAGGTGGGTATGTTGTCCGGTCTAGGAGATTTTGTTGATTTTAATTGTTTTATGGCCTGTTGGACTCCTTTAATAGTTACATTTTTCAAATCAAGTCAGTCCAATTCAGTTTTACTGTCATCATTTGTATTAAACATTAAATTGTATGTAGATTTGGTTTGTGAATATATTGATCTAAAATAATCTGCATATTCATTTGCAATTTCAACATTGGTTTTTAAAGGTTGACCATTAAATACCATCTTAACATTAGATTTGAGTTGTTTTCTTTTACTCTTTATAAAATTCCAAAATTGGTTGGTATTTTGCGATATATTCTCAATATTCCGTAGATAAGACCTATAAGCTAATATAATATCATTTTTAATTCGTGCCCTACATGCTATATATAAAAACAAATAGTACTTTGAATCAACTTTCTTCTTTCTTTACTTTTCTTTGAGTTTGATATTGTTTATAATCTGTTTTGTGAACCAGATGGGATACTTCTGTTTATATCCTTTTGTTTTAGGAACACATTGATCTATATTATTATTATTATTATTATTATTATTAAGCCATTAAGTAAAATAACAATAGGCTACGTCAATATAATATAAAAACACAAAAATTACATAATTATATAAAAGCACATAACTTACATAATTATATAAAAACACATAACTTACATAATTATATAAAAAAGTAACTTACATACTAGACAAATCAACATTAAAAAAACTCTTTAACTTCATACATAGGATTATTGAGAAGCCACGTTCTAAGTTTGTTCTTGAATACAGTATTGGGCAGAGCTATATGGTGTGGTGGCAAACAATTATAAAGCTTGCAGCCCATATACATAAAATTCTGAGCAGTCTTGTGCAATCTAACCTGAGGTATCTGTAGCAAATGGGCATTTCTGGTTCTATAAGAGTGGATAACATTCTTTTCATCAACCAGATTAAGATTTTGTCTTATGTATAAAATTAATTAAAAAATATATAGATCAATAACAGTCATAATCTGTAAGTTCTTAAAAAGCTGTCTACAATGAGCAGTCTGTTCTGAGTTTGTGATTGATCTTATGGCTCTCTTCTGTAAAATTAAAATCTTGGAAATTTGGCAACTGCTTCCTCAGAAAATAATACCGTAAGCTATTACACTCTGAAAGATGGCAAAGTAAGTACTTCGCAAGCGATAAGTTGGTAACATATACTTAAGATTTCTTAATAAAAATACATCCCTGCTGATTCTTGTGCAGAGATACGTTACATGCTTGTCCCAGTTTAGCTTGTTATCAATGCAGACTCCTAAAAATTTTACATCTTCATTATAGGTCGAAGAAATGTCATTATTAGTTGGTTTTAGGCTAAAAAAGAATAGACTATGTTTTTTCCTTGATTTTAAAATAATTCATTAGAATTAAACCATAGTTGCACATTGTCCAACGTATCTTTGCTAAGAATTTTTAACTCATTCAAACAGGAACGTCTATTTAACAGACAGGTATCATCCGCATATAAAGTACAGGCAGTAGTACAATTTATAACCAGGTCATTGATGTATACTAAGAACAAAAAAGGTCCCAAAACTGATCCTTGGGGGACTCCATATTTAACTGTTACAGTTTCTGACAAATTATTTCCTACTTGAACTATCTGCCTTCTTTCAAACACATATGATTTTAAAAATTCAAGTTCGACTCCTTTTATGCCATAAAAATTCAATTAATTTATTAGTGTGGAATGTGATACTGTATCGAAGGCTTTTGTCAAATCGCATAGATGTGCCTTTACATAGTTCTTGTTTTCAAAACCTTCCAAGATATACGTGACCATATTACTAATTGCATCTATTGTATCATGTCCCTTTCTATAGCCATACTGAAATTCCGTCAACAAATTGTTGTTTTCAAAGAAAGTGCATAACTGTACTTTTAACTACTCTTTCCAAAACTTTGCTGAATATAGGGACTAATGAAATCGGACGATAATTACCCAAGTTACCTTTATCACCTTTTTTGTAAATTGGTACATTCTTTGAAATTTTTAAGCTTTGTGGAAAAATTCCCACTTGCAGACATTGATTAACACAATAGGTAACTGGTTCCAAAATGGCTCCGATGATGCTTTCTACAAATTTGTTTGACATTTGATAATAGTCTTGACTGCAGGAGTTCTTCATTTTTCTTACAGTACTAAAAAATGTCATCAGGTGTCACATAATTCCATTTAAATTCAATGTTATTCCTAGGTAGCTTACTTAAAAGAACCTATACATTAGTTTTGTTGCCAGTAATGTTATTTATAATATCTGCTGGAGAATTAACAACGTATTCATTGAAGGCCTTAGGACTGATAGACTCACAATCACTTGTCTTAAAATTATTTGCCCCATTTACTTTTCTGATAAGTGCCCAAGTTGCTTTGCATTGATTTGGTGAACTATTTATGTAATTGACATTGGCTTCCATTTCAGCATTTGCTAAAGCTTCATAGTATGCTTTCCTATTAGTAATGTATAACTGCCTATGTTCTTCTTTCTTGATACATTTATATAAAGTCAACAATTTCATTACCTTTTTTTTCATTGTTTTCAAATTATCATTGTACCAGCTCTTTACTTTTGGAAAATTATCCTTGCGTTTGTCCTTGACCATTTTGAATGGAAAATAACAATTAAAAATGTTGTAAAACCAATCAAAAAAGTAATCAAAAGGATTACTAAAGTGGTGAATTATATGAGAATTAAATTCAGTAAAAAATATATCCCACACAACACTATATAAAAAATTTAAAAACAAACCCAAGCCAGTTGGATTAAAAACACGAATTCGTTTATAAACATTATTACATGTATATTCTTTTTCAGGCTTAAATATCTCAATATCAATAGCAGCATGATCTGATATGGCTAAATCGTGTACTTCGGTTTTGTAGGCGCCTATGGGTAAATTAGTAGCTATATTATCTAAACAGGATGATAATCTTGTGGGCTTGCTTATAGTACAATAAAAATCAAAACTACGAAGAAGATTTTTGAAGTCCACAACATCATATGTTTCTCTAAGGACATTTATATTATAGTCACCACGTATCACAGTTTTACAGTTAGGTTTGAAACTTTCAAGTGTAGTCAACAGCATTTCAAGGTTAGAAAAGAACTGACTAATGTCACTATTCGGGGACCTGTATAGAACGGCAACAAATAAATGAAGCTGTTCAAATAAAATTACTGATACTTCAAAATCACATTCAGTACTCATATAATCAACAGGGACGCATTTGATTAGATTTTTTACATAAATGTAGATTCCACCATGAATCATTTGCTTACGGCAGAAAAAGTTGGCTAATGTATAACCATCAAACGTAATCAGGTTCAACTCATCATCAGTCATCCAATGTTCGCTGAAGCATAACACATCGTAGCTACAATTCATAATAGACACCTCTATGTAATTTACTTTGTTCCTCAAGCACTGAGAATTTAAATGAAATACTTTAATAGAACTTGATGTATTATCTTTAATCATATTCTTACTTGTGGTTGTTGGCGCGGGTATAAAACACGTCTGACTCTCACATATTCTGGCCAAATGCTTGCATTCAGTGCAGATTCCAGATTATGTTCAGATATTTCTACTTTGAACGACGAGTAAACATAGGGTTGTCTAGAATTTATCTTCTCGCACTTCACCTCAGGGAAGTTGGGTTTCAGGAAGTTCGTTACTTGTTCATCTGTTACACTTGGTGGAAAACGACACACATGTAGAGGGACAGTTTTTGCAACTCCTCTAAGGACATCAACCTCATCACCGGAATGATTTTTGTTTCCAATAATCGTAATACGTTTTTCTTTCCTACCTATAACTTTTGACCAAGGAACTTCTTTGTTTACAGCACTTATATCATCACCAACAGAATTACCCACACTGTTCTTTCATTTAATTCGCTGCTTCTTTCATTTAATTCAGACAAAACTTCTTCTGCACGTTTCTGTTAATTGTCTTTCTTTGGTTTGTTATGGTTAACAACATTTTTGTTCACCATCGGGTTTTCATTCCTCTTACCTTCTGTGAACTTGTTACTAGCAGACTTACATTCTTTTACATTTTCCATTTGTGCTTTATTTTCACTGTTTTCTGTCAGTGTTTTTTCACACTGAGAAATCTTTGTTAGCAATTCTATTTTCTCTCCCAGTATCTGCACTTTATCTTGAAGTTCACTAATAATACAGTCATTTTGCTTAATAATGTATTTCACTAACCGAATGTCAACCTTATTTTCGGAGTCAGCAATTTCAAACAAAGCATCAAACAATTCAACATCGTCATCGTTTTCCTTCCCAGTTCCATCACCGACTTCACCCGCGTCCAACTGCGTTGTGTGTCAATCCATTTGTATGGTAATAAATATTGTTCTTTTTCATATCATTTAGTATAATTTAAAGTGACGCTCACATTTAAAGGGAAGTCCTATTTAAATAGTGATATAGAAATGGGACTTTTTAATCAGAAATACCTCATAGAAATAACCACTAAAAGGAAGAATTTTTTAAAACTACGCGAAAGTAGTGTGGTATTTAATTTTTTTAAATGATTGTTTTAATTTAAAGACTTGACTCAGTTCACGCTAGAACTAGAGTTCTCTACAGGTTTGTGCTTATAAAAGTACATTATTAGTTTCATAAAATGTTTTTGTGAATAAACAGAAATAGTATATTCCATTCCTTAGTGAGAATTACAGGCCAAAAGGAATAATTTTAAAGTACAAAACTTCTAAAAAATTTGCTTCCACAAAAGATTTTATTTTAATTACACGTACAGATTGTAAGTGGATTGTAATTGGCATGTGTACTAACTGATTTAATAAGCATGACATCTACTTAATTGTACTATTTCTACTATTTAGCCAATGGACATTTGTGTGCTATAATGCGTGTCCCTAAACGAATGTCAACACCAGCCCCTGAATAAGTCTGACTCGTGTCGGTTTGATGCCAAAATTCCGGTACTCAAACATAACCTATGAACACATGTCGGTTTCAGATAGGAATCGAGAAGTGAGGGGAATAAGACAAGCATTGAATGGAGGGTTAGCCTCTGATACGTATCCTCCAACAGAACACAGGGGTGGAGAGTTGGCTTCCCGGGAAAGATTCCGTGCACTCGATTGTACATGGGTTTTAACTTTAGTGTACACTAGTGATCCATGCTTCTTATATATGTATGTGTATAGGTATATATACCTGTACACATGTAATATATTTATAATGGGTGGGTCTCTGTCACCACGGCGTGGCACTTTCTCAGTTTGCGGATAGAGGATACGGCCTCCCGGCCTCCAGGTATGGAGGTAGCTGGGAATATATTGAATAAGCAGTCGCGGACAGACGACTTGAGGTAGTCCTCCAGTTTGGGGTTTTGGCGTGAGGTTACCCTCTCGCACTTAAAAAATAATAATAATAATAATAATAATAATAGTAATAATAATAATTATAATAATAATAATAATAATAATAAGAATAAAGAAACGCTTGCTTGATTTATGGATCCTGTCGGTGTAAAATTTTCCGCAGGTAAAATAGTTTAATAACCCGATTTTAGCTTAGCTTACGTTTGTCTGCTGAGCGATGACATAAACACAATCGAAAGGAATGCAGAAAGTCTTTTTGATGCCTGCAGGGATGTTCGATTGGAAATTGATACAGAAAAACTAAATATATGGTCATTAAACTTCAAAATAATGCACTACACAATATTAGAATGACCGGCAAATCGTTCGAACACGTGGAGAAATTCAAATATCTGGGAACAATACTTACAGACACATATAATTTTAAGGTAGAAGTTAAGTGTAGACTCAAGTCAGGATTTTTTTTTTTTTCAGTTCAGAAACTCTTATCTTCTCGTCTTCTGTCCAGGAATCTAAAAATAAAATTTATAAGACAATTATCTTGCAGGTTGTATTACGTGGATGTGAGACATAGTCGCTTTCTCTTCGGGACGAACATAATCTGAGAGTGTTTGAAAACAGGGTGCTTAGGAAAATATTTGAACCTAAGAGAGATGCATAACGACGAAATTCATAACCTGTACTCGTCACCGGATATAGTAGAGGCAATTAAATCACGGAGGATGAAATGGGCTGGACATGTTGCACACATTGGGGAGGAGTGACATCTCAAAGATATTTATTGGGAGACCCGAAGGAGAGATACCACTTGGAAGACCTAGACCTAGGTAAGAGGACAATGATAGGATAGATTTAAGGGAAGTAGGATTTGCGATGGATGGTTGGTTGGAGTTAGCACAGAATAGGGTTGAATGGCGGGCTCAGGTAAGGGCGGCAATGAACCTCCCATAAAATACGTGATATTCCTTTAGCTTGCTTGAGATTTGTCTATTGCCATTGAGTAAGTAAGTTAGTAAGTAAGTACACCAGTGACGGACTCACAAGATGCCGCTCTATATACACATAGAGAGTTTGCTGTGTAATAGTTACGTTGGTACTTGCTCTGCACGATAATAACTGTGATTACGTCAGTTTATTGATTTTGTAAATTCATGATATCCCATTGCATTTTTGGGGTGCTATTGAAATAACCGAGTGTTTAGATCCGTTACGATTGTCAGAAGATTTGTTTATCACGAGAGGTGAGAATTGCCGAAAATATCTTGGATAACATTTTGTGGGAACGGCATGAACCTTTTGTGGAGGCAAAACCAGTTCCCGTTATCGTCTGATAAAGTTATTTTCTATTACCTTCTTCCCTTTACAAAAATTTCTCCCGTTAAAACACACACCATTCTCTCCCTCACGCTAACGTTACATAGATATACCTTAACGCTGGGGAAGAGTCTTGAATGGAATGTGAAATCAGTCACCTGTAGTATTTATTTGTGTTATGATTTAGCAGCACTTGTACACAAGCAGGGGAATGCATTTGAAGGAGAAGATATACAAACACCGATGTCATTTGTAACCCGCTAGTAACGCATTGTAGTTATCGTAGGTAATCAAACGAGAGATTAAGAGTTTATCACTAGATTCGCTGGAGCGAATTTATCTGACGAAACTCGTAATCTCGTCTGGGATTTATTAAACCTATTCCATGGTTAAAATGTAAAGGATTATTTAAATAAAATGTGCTTTCTTACTTTGTTATGGAAAAACAAATATGTTAGCTTGTCACGTTGTAAAATCGTGACTAGTTATAAACAAGATATATTTGAACTTGGGCACTATATGCGCTGTTCAAATAAACAAGAAGAAACAAGTGCGCATGCGAGACGGTTATAAATTTAAAAGAAAGAGACAGTTGAAGGTTGCAGAGGAGGTGTGAGATAGTTAGAGTGAAGGAGTGGATCAGTTGAGTTGCCAGTGAGTTGAGTTGACACTTGACAGTTAGTGAGAGTAACAACAAGAGCGAGGAGGTGGTCGTCGCTCCGAGGGGGCACAGCCCACCCGGGCTAGTGCGTAATGCACCGAAAGCTATAAGAGTTGTGAAAAGACAGTGAGTTGAGTTGACAGTTATTTACAGTAAGAACCAGAGCGAGGAGATGGTCGTCGCTCCGAGGGGGCACAGCCCACCCGGGCTGGTGCGTAATGCACCAAAAACCATAAGAGTTGTGAATAGACAGTAATAATAATAATAATAATAATAATAATAATAATAATAATAATAATAATAATAATAATAATAATAATAATAATAATTTTATTGCCATTAAGCATTACTGCAATAGACAAAGTCAGTAAGGTTAAAATAATATTACAATAAATACAATAAAATATACATACAAAAGTTTCGGTCACTGACCTATATGACAAAATAGAGGTAGATAATCATATTATTATGGCCATATGGCACACACGTCAACTTGAAAACTCGTATCTAAAAAATTCTTCTGTACAGTAAAATGGATTTTTGACAAGAAAACTATAAAGCTTGTTTTTAAATTGCTTTGCTGGTAACCGAGTTATCTTTAGATGGAGCTTGTTATACATTTATGCCTAATACCTCATAACTGTTCAATGACTTTGATAATCTATGAAACGGAATATTGATAAGTTTATTGTTCCTGGTGTTGTAACTGTGAATTTCTTGTCCAGTGTGATAGTTTGATAAATTGTTATTAACATATGATATAGCTTGTAAATTATAGAGATTTATGACTGTCAAACATTGTAATTTAATAAACAGTGGTTTGCAGTGTTCTAATTTATGTTCATCCGAGATTATCCTGATAACTTTTTTCTGAAGTAACAATATTTGTTTAACGTGACTGCTGTTTCCCCATAATAAGATTCCGTATGTAATTATGCTTTGAAAAAAAGCAAAATATGCTGTTCTTACATAATAAATTGGTAAATGGCTCTTTAAGCTTTTCAACAAAAATACTACTCTGGAAAGTCTGGCCGAAATGTATCTAATGTGAGGTTCCCAGGATAGTTTGTTATCTAAATAGATACCTAAGCACTTTACACTTCTGTCATAATTTACTGCAGGCAATTCTCTCAGACTAATATACAGTTGTTTAGTTTTACTTTCATTCAACAGGAACCCATTTGATCTGAACCATATTGATGCTTCGGACAACACATTGTCCGTTAGATTTTGAAGAGGCTGAAATTCAGCACTGTTATTTAAAAATGTTGTGTCGTCTGCGTAAAGTATTGTTTGAGTGTTTATACAGGACGGTAAGTCGTTCATCATTAATATAAATAACAAAGGCCCCAACACAGACCCCTGGGGCACTCCACTCTTAACAGTTACTACATTTGACTTTTCAGAACCTATACAAACAATTTGTTTTCTGTTCTCCAGAAAAGACTTGAAAAGTTTTACACTTTGTTCACTCAGGCCATAATAATATAACTTATCTAACAGTATCCTTTGATCAACACAATCAATGGCTTTGCTCAGATCACAAAAGGTGGCCTGGGCAAAGCCCCCGAGTTCGAAAATATGAAGAACGTTTCTGACTAGCAACTCCATAGCGTCAATTGTTGATCTGCATTTCCTAAATCCGTATTGTTGGTTACAAATTATATTAAAATGTTCAAGATAAAAGCACAACTGAGAATATATAACCGTTTCTAAAACTTTTGAAAAGACAGGGGTTATAGATATAGGTCAGTAGCTGGCGGCATGATTTTTCTCTCCCTTTTTAAAAATTGGAATTACCCTAGAAATTTTAAGTACGTCTGGAAAAATTCGTTCTATTATGCACTTATTTATGCAATATGTTAACGGCTCAACTATAGAATCAATAACTTTTTTTAACAGATTACAAGAGAAATCGTAAACATCAACACTATCCGAGCGTTTAAACTTATTGACAATACTTAAAATTTCATTAGCAGTCACTTCCCTAAATAGAAAATTTCCAGCTTTAGGTCTACTAATGTTGCTTAACAAATGTGTAGCAGTTTCCACAGGTCTACAGATTTTGAAATGTCATCAACTGATTGAATGCAAAAACTATTAAATTCATTGGGGGATACTCCAACAACGTTTTTTTCAGCAGGTTTTGTGACAGAACCAATTATCCTCCATGCTGCCTTGCATTTATTATTTGCAGTTTCAATGTGTCTAGTGTTATGCTGTTTTTTTGCTTCATTAATTGCTAGCTGGTAATTCTTCCTGAAGTTTACATAGAATAATCTACTTATATCTGACTTATATCAGAATACAGCATCACTTTGTTCCTCATTTCTGCCAAGTTAGATGTGTACCATTCTTTATTATCCATATTAGCCTTATTTTTTGGTCGCATAAAATTTACATTACATGTTTTCTTTGGTATGTTCTTTTCAAAATGCATTAAGAACACATCTACAAAACGCTTAAAAGTAGTGTCAGCAGGGCATTGTGTATTGTTATTATAAAAATCCTGCCATCTAACCTCAGAAAGGGCATCTTTAAAATTACAAATTTTGTATTCGTTTATTGGCCTTGTAACCATAACCTTGTTTTCTAAATAATTGATACCATTTAACGTAATATTATTCACTGTAATACATACAGAGTCATGATCAGAGTAAGGGAAATGAACAACATTAGAAAACACATATGATCTATTGATATTAGAAAAAAATGTTGTCCAGGCACGCTTGCCCTCTAGTCGGCTTAGCGTTAATATAATTAAAATTGAATTGTCTAAGAATATTAATAAAATCCCTTGTGGTGCTTTGATTTTCCTTTGTAACATCGAAATGTGAATTAAAATCCCCTCCAAGAACAACATTAAATTTTTTCCATATAGGCCTGTTCAAAAATGTCAACAGTTCTTCTAACTTTTCAAGAAAGTTTACAACATTTCCATTAGGTGATCTATATACAACTATAACAATTAGCTTCATGTTTTTGATACACAATCCTGTGACTTCAAAATCCAGCTCTGAACAGAAAATAATATTCTATGTCTAACTTGCAACAATTTAAAGATAGTGACACGCCGCCATGGATATGGTGTTTTCTACAAAAGCTGTTTATTAATTGAAAATCTTCAAGTTTTTTGAAGCTTATCTCATCCTTACTTTTCCAATGTTCATTTAAACAAAGAACGTCAAACCTGTTCATATTTGAAAATTCATTTAAAATGTTGCATTTCCCTTCTAAGCCTTGAACATTGAGATAGCCAATTTTTAACTCAGCAGTGTCTAGTCCCAGGCCTGGCTTCTGTTCTACTATAGGCCTAGGGCTTACTCTAAAAAACTAACTCCCCTGAATCCGAGAGGTATAGGTTTAGAAATATTCATAAGTCTGTCTTTTATAATTTTGGTCTACAAGAAATAACCGATTATAGTCAATGGACACTGTTGGTGTTCTGACCTTACCTTCTTTGTGTGTGTTCTTTAGTATTAATTATGTGCATACGAATGTTAATCACTTTACATTAAACAGTGACATACACCAATATAATACAAGAAATAGTAATAATCTAAGAACTCAGCATGTACACTACAGTAGCTCTCAGAAAAGCTTTTTAAATATGTCGATTAAGCTCTATAATGCTATACCACCTAGAATAAAAAAATTGCCAATCTCAGCATTCAAGAATAATATTAAAGCCATACTTGTGTCTGAATGTTTATATAATATTTAGGAATTTTATGAAATTGATTGGGATAAACACACATGATCATTTATTATTGTAGTTATCTATTTTATTTCATATTCTGGTACACTTTTAATGTTTATTAATTTTAAATAGATTGTAATTTTTGTAGTCAGACGATGTCAATGCATCATTGAATGTTTATATGACAATAAAGTTATTATTATTATTATTATTATTATTATCTAGAATTCGATTGGAAAGAGTGAACCGTCGGACAGCAACTAAGTAAAAAGGTTAATCGGTGGAAATGTTACTCAGTGCCGAGAATAAATTAGACGTTTTGCGTAGTGATAGCATAGTCAAAGAGTTTGACAGTTCGAAACCTCAGAAATATGAAAGTTTATAAAGAATAGCAGTGAGAGAAAAGGAGAAGTGAGCTGGCTTTGAGAAGTTGAATAAGAAGGTTGGTAGGAGAAAGAGAAGATTTGGGTCGACGGGTGATGGAGCTGAGATGACGGAGTCGTCTGACGTTCTATAAACGGAACGTGGATGGACAGCTGAACCAAGAGAATATCGACCTATGACTGTGAAGAGAGAGCTGGTGGCTGGTTTACGGAAAATGTTGGTTGGCTTACGTGGAGCCGTTTGTAAGCAAAACGTCTACATGAGAAGAGGAATATGGTAGAGTCTAATTGCTGTTTAGATTCACAACGAGACCCATTAGAAGTTGGACAACGACAGCAGGAGGTCGACACGATGATGGTGGAAACATCACTGGACTACTGTCGGTTGAGTAATATATGTCTTGAACTTAATAACTTTGAACTATAAGAGTTATGGTTAGGTAATTATGATGAAATATGTAATTTTTGAGGCAGTGAGCCTGTGGTTAAATGAGGCAGTGGGCCTGTTTAATTGACCAAATATGGTGCCTTATCCATATAAGAAGTTAGGTTTGAGATAAGAGGAAATGCTGATTCTCGTGAACGTTTGCGGCGCCGTAAGGTGATGAGATGACTAGTAAGTGTTAGTCTCTTGTACGTGTCCATCTGTATTAGCTAAAGTAGTAAATTATTTTTTATTGTAATGATTGGAAACCATATTCGCTTCAAGGAAGTAGTAGATTGAGAGTAGGATTTGTACAGAAAGAAAAAAAGATCCGTAGTGCAGAGTAATATGTGGAATGAGAAAAAGAAATATTGGATTTAATTAACTTTGAAAACAGTAAGAAGAGTGTAGAGTAATATAATTCAAGTTCACGATTAAGAGAGTGAAGTTAACAGGAACGTTAGGTTAAAGAGAAAACCTTGAGTAGAAAAAATAGAAGTAAAGGGTTATTAGAAAAAACAGTTGATTGGGGGTTAAATGTAGTTTCAAAATGTAATTCATAAAAGGAATGCAAGGACGTAAATGTTCACTAAACTGAAGTAGTAAATTAAGATAGTCGGCGGGCTTAGGCGCCCTATCGTAAGCAAAGGATTGGGAGATCGAGTAAGTGTCATACTCCGAAAAGAATGTTGTAAGATGCAAATTTCAAGTTAGAGAAGGCTATTTATTAATTTATGTGCGCGATGCTTTGCGCCTTATCGAAGCAAAAGTATAAGGGAGACTGAGGAAGTGATTTACTCCCATTGTTCAAAATCAGAAAAAAAATATTGCACCAAAAGTATTGTAAGTTGAATAGTTTTAATCTAAAAGAGTAAAGAGCTAACAAAAGAATTTATCCAAAGTAAAGTTGAAGATAAAATGATCAAAGTTAAAATGGAGCAAAGATTCAAAGTAAATTGAAACCAAAGTAAATTAAAATGTAAAAGTGTGTTGCTGTAGGTTAGCAAAGGTTAAGAAATTAAAGAAGTGAAGAAAGCGAAGAAACAAAGAAAATAAAGAAATCTAAGAATTCTTATAAAAAGTATTTATAAATGGAAATAAAAAGAATTGTTGGTATATGGATAGTTCTAGTTATGTGAAAACCGTGGTTCCAGAAAAGAGAAAAGAGTAAAATGAAAAGCTAGTAGTAGGCCTATGAACGACTGAAACTAGAGTAATTGTATAGTTATTGAGGAAGTTACTACAGACTACCATGGGGTTGCAGAGTAAAAGATTGTTAAGAAAAGAAAATGGAATAAATGAAAATTGGTAAGAAATATTTACTAGGAATAAATTCCATTGGTGTGTTGATAAATGAAGGTTAAAAAAGGTAATTTCAGTTGTTTAGAAAGATGTGAAAAATATAAATGAAAATGTGAATTTTATGTGGTAAAAGCATATCATACATATATAGTATTGATGTTTGTTACAGTTAAAAGTGCTTAATAAGTAAAGTTGGAATAAATAAAATTTGTTGTAACTAGAATTGGAAGAAAAGAAGTAAAAAGATGGCTATTGATTTGTAATAAAAACTTGCTAATTGTTTTGAAAATTGTTCTCTTCATAATATATTGTTGAAATTAAGACACTAGAACCTACCCAATTCCTCATTGTTTAAAAGCTAGTCGATAGGCATAAATTGTGTGAAAGGACTTAAGTTAAGAAATAATAATAATAATAATTTAGTCAATGGATTGATAATAATATAATTAGAAGTAATTGTGGCTGGCGCCCATAAAAAATAAGTATTCCACAATAGAAGAGAGACTTGAGGAATTAGTGAGAGTTACCTATGGTGAAGGAATTTGGAAACACCATGTAATGTTGTTGAAAAGTTTCAATGTATTCCTTGTGTCTTTACGTCGCTTAAAGTTGAGAGTACAGGTGTTTGTTCTCGTAATCACTGAACTAGGTCATTGACACAGAGGGTGGTTATAAGATGTAGACTTTGTTACGTAAATTAAATGTCAAACAATGAAGACTATGAATTCGCGTATTTATATATATTAAATTAATTAAGTCCCTCATAAGCTGCGAGGTCACAGTATTGTGAATCAACAACCGATGACTCGATTCAAGTTACCAGAATGTAACCAATGCTATTAGTAGTGCGTAAATTAGAAATAGTTAACCTAAGTCAGGTTAGTCACTGCACGTTGATACTTACGTTTCCAGTATTGAGCTTACGATTTATCAGGTAAATTCTCAACCTTGTGTTTCTAATAAGCATATTTTTAGGTAAACGATCGTGATTGGTCTTTGTCCGAAGCATTGCTGTACGTTATTGGTCAATATTAAACGCACGTAGTATGAATGGAATGGCCTAAGCAAAACGTTAGTACGACAGTATTGCACTGAAACTGTCTAAAAAAAGTTAGGCAACTAGTGATATACTGTAGATAGTTAAGAAAACGTTTGCTTGTTACTAATTTATTGTAAGTAGTTAAGAAATCGTTAGCTGTTAGTAATTTACTGTAAGTAGTTTTTAAACAGGTTAGCCCGTTAGCTAGAGCGCTAGTAATGCACGAGAACTATATAACAAAAAAGTTAGCTAGCATTGTATCAGTTAGGACTTCCTTATCGTTAAGTGGTATAAGGTGGAATCTGAGAACTCTGTGTATCAGCTCATGTTTTAATGCATTGGTTATCACCAGCAGGGAATACAGGCATTTATACTCATTTTTTATTAATTGTATTTATTGTATTAAAATGAGTTTCTTAGGTCTAACAAATCTAGAAGCAAATCAATTCTAGTAGTGTAATGATTTAGAAAGTTATATTAATTGGATTGTAATGATGTTCTAGATGTCCAGGAGCAGCGGTGTCCAAGCCCCCCCGGTCATCATCTTCTGCAACGTCGTCATCTTCATCCCAACGACCTCCATTTAAAAGCTACCAATCTTCTCCAGCAAAGCATGGCGAATCCAGCGCCCGAACCAAAGGTAAGTTAAGTTCTCTTTCCTAGTAATTAAAACAAATTAAAATAAAATCCCGGGGAAACGTTATAAGAAATTTATTACATGAAGACTTGATAATTTAGTATGGAACATCCCACTAATGGTGATCACTGCTTGAAGAGGTGAACTTACAATTAGAAATCCATTTCTTTTCTCAGATGACATCTACCAACAGTAGTTCGCCTTAAAATTTTATACATTGTTGCAGAAATTATAACAAATAAGTAAGAAAAAGAAACATTGATATGTTCTAAGCGACAGGGCGAAATTTCAGTTTCGTTTGCCACGTTATTTCAAGTAGATACTTCAAAGTTTCATAAGCTGCACGAGAAATTACAAGAAAACTAAGTTTTTGAACCATCGGATGCATTCACCAAAGCTACAGAGAGATCGAGGTCAGCGTATCTCCCGTGTGTGCAATTCGACTCCAATAAAAGCAAGAGAGTTCTACTTAAACACAACATAAAGACTAAAAGGACCAACTTCTACACTACAAACCCGTCAGCAATTCTATAAGGACAGAAAATGACCGCAAGCCGCCATTATAGATACCTAGTGTTTATGCCTTCCCTGTAAATGTCAACGACAATACATTGGAGGAACTGGTGGAAAGGTAGGAGAAATATTAAAGGGAGCACATGAGATGTGTAAGCACGCTGCAAACAAAGAAGTCGATTGAACATGAGCAGATCCAACCACCCCAAATAAGTCAACTGAGGTCAGAGCATACCTCAACTCCAATTCGATACCTGCATACGAAATATATGGCTGAAAATGAAAACGGGTTCCTATTATTGGCCATGAGAAGGACCGGTTTTCTATTATGGCTGGGACCAATCACCAGAGTATGCTAAGTCAAACTCTGATCGACTGGCTATGGAAAATAAACAATCCCTATATTTTGCAGGAGACTATCCCAAGTGGGGTTCGAACAGTAGATAATATAACTACTGCTTTCGCAAACCGAGAACATACCGTAGCGACATTTCTGGGCATTGAAGAAACCTACGACTCAGCCTGGCAAACTGATACATGTAACGTCCCAGACTCGCTAGTATACATTGTTTACAGCTACTTGCGACATTGACAGTTTAGAGTGAAGGTGGACACATATCTTTCTAGTTGGAGACCTATAAAGGCCGGTGCCCTGCAAGGGAGCGTGTTATCACCTACTCTCTGCAACGTTATGACACATGACATATCACAAAGCGACCAGACTTTCTTAGGACAATACGGCTGAAATTTCTACTCAAAGAAATATACAATATGCCGTAAGACGACTGCAGAGACATCTAGACAGAATAACTTAGTGGTCCAGTAATTGAGAATTAAACTTAATTTTGCCAAAATTCAGGCCACAAGACGACGACGACCGCGTGACTATGATAACATAGTATTAGGTGGTGAAATCATAGCTTATACTGACCACGTGAAATTTTTAGGAGTAATCGTAGGTAATTCACTGAATTCAAGATGAAATGTAGCGAGCTTACGTGTGCTCAGCTATTCCGATTTTATCCAGCAATTAGTAAGTCATCTCTGTAATTAAGGCTGTACTGCACGCTGTTCATACCCATAATGACTAATGCCTCACCTGACACTCTGTTACAATGGCTGCAGGCTGTTGAAAGAAAAGCGACTAGATGATTACTGGAGTTCACTTTTACACGAGAAACACGAAACTCCACGAGGACTTAAGACTTCCCTTCAACTGTCTAAGGGAAGTTATAAGACAACAAACACTCAGACTGGCGGACGGACGAGACGAATATCCTAATCCTCTAGCTAGGGTTATAGGAACTGTGGAACGGAGATGACATGTTCATAAACACAACCAGTACGACCTACTGCTATAAATCCGAAATAGAACTCAAAACGACGGCGATGGGGCCCACAGACACTAGAAATCAAACCGTGAAGACACGGGGGCTTAATACTTGTCTACAACTACTATTCATGAGTCATAGTGTAATACGCATTGGCACCGTTATACCCATACAAGACTTTCTCTACAAGTGGAGAGACTTCTGCACAAAACTCTTTTCACAGGGATACACATCTCGATCTTCGCTTCGTGAAAGTCTCTTTTGTGGGAAACAGCACCGTTCCTACTATACCAGGTATCTGCGAGCAAGGGGGTAGCCTGAACCATCAAGACCTCAGTTTTCGGCGGTTATTCCTTATCCGCTCCAACCCCTCTTACCTCAGGTACCAGTTCCATTTTGTTTTATCCTAATCCGACCTCCACCTGGGCTCAAGTTAGGGCACCCCATCCGGCCCTGGAAACCCCTACACGACGCACTCTCACGCCAGAAAGAATACGTTAGCGTATTGTTGGAAACTTAACAAAACGTATTCATCCACACCTGAACGTGATGCTCAGCAGTATGGACAATGAACCCATGACCATGACTGGATTCTTGATTACAGGCTGGGATGCGGCTATTTAGCGAAAGAGTTGAGCTCATTTTCGCCTGAGATAAAATGCTTTCCTAATAAGGTGAAAACGACCATTTATTTCGCGTGCATAACATTAGAGAAAAATTAAAGCACCGGTACTCTGAAACTCCAGAGGTGACAGATGTTACTGACACATGAAAAAGGAATTTAATCGAAATCAGACAAAACCATTAAGACGCGTTTGCCACATTACTAGCACAGTTTTTCACTGCAAAAGAACCCTTAGCTGCAACGCCACGACAAGTCGACGATGAAGTCGAGCCTAACTTAAAATTACATGGTAAGTTTCATACGAGGACTCCAGGGAGGTTGAAACCTACTTAAAGAAGAAAATAATAAGTATTTCCCAATCATCTCCGTCAACACATGGATTTACGAGTGATCATATGCTGGCTTTCTAACAACGTAGATCCTGCCGACAACAAAAACTCCATAACACATTTAGCCGTTAAAGTCCTCGGTTTTATACAACTACAAATGACCAAGGACTGCGCAGTTATATTTCCCTTGTAGGCAATTTCCTTCGAAATTGACGCAAACATCACTGATATCTAGAAACTTACAAGTCGTGACCAGTACCTGACATCAACACTTCAATCAATTAAAGTAGCGGCCAAACAGAACCACTCCATGTTACGATGTGACAATTGCACGAATAATTGTGTGAAGAACTTACAGGAGGTGGAAAGTGTCGAAGCGATTCCCATAAGACACATTTTCACGTGAAGGATAACAATGTCATATCTTAATAATAGACTTGAGACTTTCCCGGCGTTGGTTATATATAATGGTCTCTCGGGCTTCCAACCGGGTTAAAGTATGGTTTATTTCCGAGCTTTCGGCTGCTGTCAGCTCTGCAGCCATCTTCTGGGAGAGAAGTGCGCTAGTTCTGTGTCTGGCTCCTTTTTATAGCTGGTGGAGTTTGCAGAGAGCGACCAATCGGAGCACAGGAAATCCCGGGGTGAAAAGCAGGAATGCTATTGGTTGGAGAGAGCGACCAATCGGAGCACAGGAAATCCCGGGGTGAAAAGCAGGAATGCTATTGGTTGGAGAGAGCGACCAATCGGAGCACAGGAAATCCCGGGGTGACAGGGACAACGGGCTAGAACTCAGCCAAGCCTGGAACCCAGCAATCAGAATTCTACAGGAACGGGCCAAATCAGGACCAACTTCAGCACCAACCAATAGCATTCCTGCTTTTCACCCCGGGATTTCCTGTGCTCCGATTGGTCGCTCTCTGCAAACTCCACCAGCTATAAAAAGGAGCCAGACACAGAACTAGCGCACTTCTCTCCCAGAAGATGGCTGCAGAGCTGACAGCAGCCGAAAGCTCGGAAATAAACCATACTTTAACCCGGTTGGAAGCCCGAGAGACCATTATATATAATGTCATATCTTCTCTTGAATGTTGCCACTAGTGTTTTTCACCAAATCTCTTCCGATTCCATTCATCGCCCCCAGCCTCCTTATCAACACCCAACACGTTCTCCCAGGCAGTGGAGTCTCCACTCCCACACGACTATTTGACAAGGTACCGACCAATCCCAGACATTTAATAGGATCCATGATATTCCCGTTTCTAACCCGAATATTCCAACATGGCCCACAAACAAAGGCATCAGTTACTTATGTCAGCCTGGAATGCAAACTACATCCCAAGTCAAAATTATTGTTTAGGGAAATTTATGAAGGACGAAGACATAAATTTTGTTTTTGTTAATGAAACTCATGTACAAGCCTACCAGAGTTTCAAAGATACAATTAAATAACATCGCAATGTCACAGGAGACCTTGGTGCAGATACAGTCATCATCATCCATAAGAACATATTTTATAGCCAAGCCCTTACATGACCTAGAGCTACTGGCATCAACATACGATGGTGACGAAGTGCTGTTAATCGCATTTTATGGAGTCCCAAAATGCCCACCTCAAACACTCGAAATAACATAAGTACTCAAGCTGTAGAACAAAGTAAAACTTGCTGGAAACTTTAATGCCAAACATGATTGATGCGTTAGCTTCAGGTGCACGACCCTACAGCACCTACACTAACATAACTTTGGGCATAGGTACACCTTTGGAGATGTGCTGGATATAATCTTTACCAAAACACTTCATAGAAACACAAATCAAAAGCCATGACCTTTTAGACTTTGAAAACTTTCCCATAACGTTCAGACTTAGGGCCACACTCAATGACAAATTCGACCACTAAATAGAGAAAAAGTAGCAGTCACAATGTATATGTGGTCTTTCACACTCACAAAGTATACGAGGGTATTCACTGTTAGACACAGATGTAGTGCGGGTGTTTTTAAAAATAAGATATGTCTGACATTCACAGATATATAAAGCAATTTTTAGGTCATTTTCAGCATTTTATGTCATTTTTGTCATTTTAGGTAATTTTCGGCATTTTAGCAATATATATTTTTTCTTTCTTTTTAAATGGCACATATTTGCTAGGGGCAATTTGATGGGCATGCCAGTTCAGAAAGAATTTATTTTTCGCTAAGGGTCCAAGTAGTATAAATTTATTTACTTCTTTAGTAACAAAATAAGTGCGTTTTGTATTGCAAATTCATATATAAAGTATCGTCATAAACTGTATTTAGCAATTCATTACTTAAGAAAAAACTAGTTATAAGTAATAATGGTAAATTTATTGGTCATTATTTTAAGATTCCGGGTCATTTTTTTACTATTTTTAGGTCATAAATGCATTTTTTATTTTGCATTTTTTCACTATTTTATGGTCATTAAATGCCTTCCCCTAATAATGATAAATTCCATGTTATTTTCAAATTTATTATTTAATATTGTGTTTTACATTAATATTCTTCAGAATACTAATTTTTACACTTTTCTCTTCGGACTTGCGAGAAAATTGGAACTGTTATTAAAGGCAGAAATGCTCCCAAGTCTGCTTGGTTAAAAGTGAAGTTCTTTATACAGATTTATGAGTATGACTAGACAATTTATTTTCAAACAACATTCAAACTAATTGCCGAACTAAACCAAATAAGTAATACATCACTCCCAAGGGAAAAATGAAAAATATTCGACGCTGAACATTTTTTAAGAATAAGAGCATACTTATTTTTCTATAAAATAAAGTATACATAATATCAGTAACTCAACAATATTTTATTTTATAATTTTCCCAGTCCTTTCTGCGTATTTCCGCCATCTTTGGGGCATCTTCTTTGTTGGTTTGGACGCTTCAATAATTAATTAGTTATTACTGGTACTGGTATTAAGTCTGGACTTACTAGTATTCACTCTATTGTATTTTATTTTATTTGCTTGATCGTGCTCAACGGTATATAATATGTATTCTGATAACTTTTTTTCAATGCTTTCGTTCTTCTTTGGGGAACGGAAGTTATCAAAATTTTACACATTAAATAAACCAAATTCTAACGGAAAGCCGCCAATTTATAATATCAGAACTTTTTTCTTTTTCTGAATTTATAATTTTTCATACAATAATGCAAATATCGTTTTCATCTGTAGTAAGTTAAATATATTCCTCAGACATCAGTCTACAAGTTCAGACAAAGCTGCAGTGTGCAGTGAGTAATAGCTATCATCCAGCAGCGGTGACTAGTGCAGCAGAACAGAACAGTAAGAAAGATTCTTCAGAGCGAAGACATCACAGCATTCTACATTCGCAAGTATTTTCTTCCATTCACGATGGAAAACGACATTCGAGCTTTGATTAAACGTAGAGGTATAATTAAGCGTGAACTAACTCACATGCAAAAGGCTCTTGCTACTATAAATGAAGAAACAAATGTATTTCTATTAAAAGTGAAATATGGCAGTTTAAACGTCATTTGGGAGAGATACGACACAGTTCAAACTCAAATAGAATCGCTTATAGAATCCGAAGAAGATTTAGATGAACACGCAGAGCATAAGGAAACAACAAGAAGTTATTACGAAGAATTGAAAGCTAGACTCAGTGAGCTTATATGGCATCATGAACAGCCAGTTCGTAGTGCAAGTCCAGTGAACAGTGAACAATCACAGTGCAGTGGTACATCGCATCACACATCACATTCTTGCAATGCACAGAGCAGAAATATCCCTCTACCGGCTTTAGAATTACCTGTCTTCAATGGAGATGTTACAAAATTCAAACATTTCCATGATACCTTCAGCATTCTTATCGTGAACAATGAATCGCTAGATCCAATACAGAAGCATCATTATCTCGTAGCAGCTCTTAAAGAAGAAGCGAAAGTGCTAGTCGCAAATCTTCCTATCACCAGTGACAATTTCCCAGTAGCCTGGAAATTGATTTGTGATCGCTATAATAATACACGATTAATAGCTACATCACATGTGCAGCAATTGCTATCATTGCCAGAAATGAGAGCAGACAATGTAATAGAACTGAGAAATCTTCTGAGCAGTTTTCAGAGCAATTTAAACGCAGTGGAAGCTCTCTCTCTAGAAGTTCCGCTACATGAAGTGCTATTAACTCAGCTTCTGTTAAACAGCTTAACAGACAGCACGCGCAAGGAATTTGAGAGTAAAATCAATTCTCAGCATTTTACGTCTCTTCAAGACCTCATACAGTTCATAGAATCTAAATCACATGCATTAGAGAGTTTAGCAGCTTCTAGCAACATGTCCAGCCCATCACCTGCAAGAAAGGTTGAGCTGCGATCACCACAACACACTGTCCATGAGTCGCGACAGTCGTATGGAGGTACAAACAGATTATCTTGTACCTATTGTCAACGCAATCACAAGCTCTACCATTGTGATGAATTTCGGCAAATTCCAGTCAACGAGCGATGGAATTTCGTCAAGTCACAGCACCTGTGTGTAAACTGTTTCTCATCGAATCATCAGGTACAACAGTGCAAATTAGATTCCTTCTGTAGTTGTGGAGAAGCAAGTCACAGTCAGTTGTTACATAATGACATGAATAGTGTTTCGCTCCAGAATGAGCCTAGCTCTACGACAGGTGAAATGCATTCTTTTGTGGTAACTAGCAAACCTACGCAACAGCAAGTTTGTCCTCTGTGTAAACTGAAACATGCTTTACACAAGTGCAACAAATTTCGCAAATTCACAGTACAGCAGCGATGGAGTTGTGTACGATCCAAGAAGCTGTGCTTCAATTGCTTCTCTTATGAGCACAAGGTACAAGAATGTAAACTAACTTCTTTTTGTAAATGCAGTTTCACACATAGTAAGTTATTGCATTTTACAACTAAGCAAGTTCAGTCCAAAGCATACGCCCTAACATGCTTTGATATCAGTCGAAGTCAACAGAGTACTTCACTGCATAGCAATTCTAAACAAGGTAGAATTCGCAACAACTCAAGCAAGGCCTCTCATCACAAGCAGCCAAACGCTTCGAGACAAATAGACCCAGTGCAGCGGTCAAACCAGTTCGCAACAGCTTCGCTTCCTTCAAAACCAGGAACGAACATTTGCACACATCCCTTCACAATAAATCTTTCAACAGCCAAGAAAGGTTTAGAGCAAGTGACAGTGGAAATTCAAAGTGTAAGTTAGATCCGTTCTACAGAGCCTTACATTCGCAAAACAACACTCAGCAGTGTCTGTCTTCAGAGCGAAACAACACTCCGCAGTGTCTGCCTTCATCGAAAAACAACACTCAGTGTCTGTCTTCAGAGCGAAACAACACTCAACAGTGTCTGTCTTCATCTAGAAACAATACCCAGCAGTGTTTGTCCTCTTCAAAATAGTGAAAAGCTATTTACTTGTATCATCTGCATATATCCAGTCAGAGAGCTACTGTGTCCGCAAGAATTCTCACAAGGTAGCCAACCCGTTACGCTGCGATGTATGTAAGAAAGAAACCATTTAGCACTGTTTGTGTTATAAAGTGCACTCAAGGTTTTCCAAGGGTATTTCAAGATTCAGTGATAGTAATATGATATCATCAGCTGTGTACTGAATGATATACAGAAATCACCATGCATTTCTTCAACAAGAGTTTACAAATTGTATTTCAACAAGCCACCTGATCTCCACTACATGTTCCTGATCCAGCTGTTGTGCACAAGTCGAAGTCTTCACTTATGGATGCTACAACAACGGTTTGGATTCCAGACATCATTCACCTAGACCTTCACAACCTTACGTGTGTTGCCAGTCTAAATAGTGTAGAGTCAGTGCTTTACGTGTATATACAAGTGTATTTTCTTTATCATAGCTTTCTCCCTAGTTATTTTTCTTAAAGCTAGTGCTTTAACGGGGGGAGAATGTTGGGGAAAGCTATAGGTTCTACTAGCATTTTTCTACGTGTCTAGTAAGAGTGTATATTCAAATGTTCCGCTTAATGTATTCTTGCTGAATCAACACTCCGCGCATTGATATTAGTTTGAGTCCGCCTGTTTCTGTGATTCCCCTCTTAAGCAGGTGCAGCTTTAGAGGCATCGTGACATCACGGCGTCATGTTAGAACACAGTTAGTTTCCTGCTTCCGCACAAGACAGACGTGCTGGACAGCTTTGTAGATTCGCGCCAATTGTAGACAATAGAAACAGAGGCTTTCTATTAATTCGCGAATAAAGACATGATACTTCCAGTTACAAGTATTATCGTGTGCGAGTATTTAATCTACACTAATTACAGTAGATTCATCATTATCGGCTTCTTAGATTATTCTAAAAGTTCGTGTATCAGTTCGGCAACGTTGTGCAATCCAAGCGATCACAATAGTTCGGCTATAAAGTGCATTATAGTCAAGATACCAGTGTTAAAGCGTATTAGAAGTAATACAGCGATCATTACGATCAGTTTGATATATAATTCATTGCTGGCATAATTAAGGAGAAATTGTCGCCACGTGTTTCAAGTTCGCGCCAAATCACATTCCATTGTGCAGTGCAAGTGCACATAGCTCAGATTCCATTATATATCTTGTTTTCAGTGTTTATTCGTCTTTCAAGTGAATTATTAACCTATATGTTGTGAGAATAAAGGTTCCATAGTTTATTACATGAAAAAGGTTTGTTTTCCAACATTACACTCCGAGGATCCCTGTATTCCAGCAACCTGAGATTTATAAGACCACTCGCTCTATTTTGGGTGTCTGCCCCTTCAAGCAGACTGGTCCTCCGAATTACCAGAGATTATTACTAACATCCCTTCCCATCTTTTCCCTCTACGGCAGGGCATAAGCCGTTCTTGTCCCCAACAGTGTATTATCAATACCTCGGCATCTAGATCATGTCAGGTCACAAACATGGTGTCTAAATATAAATTTTTGAGGTCAGTGAATACAACTAAACATGATTAACTTATCAGGCTATATATTTGTTCACTAATATAGCCTATGTACCATTTACAAACTATTCATCAATTTACTTAGTTGCCGGGCCCGTCGTTAAATAAATTCCACCTTTCAAATTCGCTGTTCATAGAAAGGAGAAAAGAAGAGCACTCACCATTTCCCCCTTCACTACCTGACAATGGAACTCTGCGATGTGGAAAGAAGTCTGATCTTATGAATATTCTGGACAACGATTCTCCAAATGATCCTCTTGATTATGTCGATGCAAAACTTCTTGACGAAGCCACTGTTGTGCATATTCTCCCCCAACTACCAATATCGTCACATGTGATGATTATGCTGATCATGTATTCATTCCTTACATCAATAAGCAATTAGAAAGCTGCAAACGTGTTGATGTAGCTTGGGACAAATATATACCATCAAGCCTCAAAGATACCACCAGAGAAAAGCGAGGCCAGGGTGTTAGGAGAAAGTGTGAAGGAAGGAACAAGATACCACTTAAGTGGGCAGATTTTTTAAAAGACCCCACCAACAAACAATAACTTTTTGCATTCTTTTAAATAATTGGCAAGTTTGGAATGTACCGAAAGCAAGGTTATTGTCGTCACATGTGATGCCGAAGTTATTATCCGAGGAACTGATAGGTCCAAGCCACCATGTGACCATGAGGAAGCGGTTACCAGGCTGATGTCTACTTACAGGATGCACTATTGAATGGCTGCAGTAACTGTGTGGTGCGTAGTGTTGACACGGACATAGTGATGATCCTCATTGGCAAGTTCTGTCACCTGATGACCTTGTGTGCAGATGTAAAGATTTGTGTTGCTTTTGTTACAGGAAAAACTTACTTATATTAGCATTAATACTATATGCGCGAAGTTGGGTGTCGAGAAATCCCAAGCCCTTCCTGTATTCAACAGTTTCACGGGATGTGATACCACATCATCAATTTTTTTGACGAGGCAAGAAATCTGCATGGGAGGCATGGAATTGTTATCCTAAAGTGACAGATGCCTTTACCTACATGGCACACCATCCCTACACAGAACTTGATATTCATAATGAAAATTTCAAATTACTAGATCGCTTCACTGTGATCTTATGTGATAAGAACCGTGATTTAGAGAATGTGGATGAAGCCAGGAAGGAGCTGTTTTGTAAGAAGAATAAGTCAATGGAGAAACTTCCCCCAACGAAGGACGCACTACTCCAACACTCCAAGCGGGCTGCATATCAGGCGTACCAGTGAGCACAGTCAACAGCATACTGGGGCTGGACTCAGAAAGTAGATAGTGCAACATGGGTTCCTGTATGGAACATCTTACCTATTACCTTACCTATTAACCTATTACGAATTGGTTAAGTGTAATATTAAGTCTGAGTGGCTGATCTGGTAGGTGTGCGTGCAAAGTTGTTTGTTGGAATTACACTGAGCTGTGCAAATGTCAGTGTTTGAATGCCACATAATAAATTTATATACGGTATCCTTTCTTATAATACGCCATCTTTATATATGATTTTGTAATATAATGTATTTATGTTGTTTTTGTATATTTTGAATTGAATAGTTCGTAAATAGTATCATAGATCTATCATTAGAAACATGTGTAGTGAATTAATATGTAGTCGGATGCATTTAAATTTCTTTCAAACGATTGTATAAATTTGTTAATTTTTCCACAGTTAATTGGTGAATAACTTGCAATTGGTAATATACTAGTGAATAAATATATAGTCTGATACATTTAAAATTGTGTAATGGTAATCCCTGACCCAAAATACGTATATATAGACACCAATTTTGTGATCCTAAGTGCTTTAGGAGCCGAGATATTGACAATATACTTATTTTTCATAATGACCGCTATAAAATCCAAGATGGCCGACGGATGAGTTGGATCCTGTTGAAAATTGTGTAGTTATATTCCCTGACCCCAAATATGTATATATAGACACCAAGTTTGTGATCCTAAGTGCTTTAGAAGCCGAGATATTGATAATATACTTATTTTTCAAAATGACCGCTATAAAATCCAAGATGGCCGACGGAGGAGTTGGCGCCTATCAAAAATTGAAAGCTAAGTACCGAAGTAGCAACTGGAAAAAATTTGGTGCTTTTATCCAGTGTGTCCACATTTTCATGCTAAGGGACCCCACTACCATGACGATTCCAAGCTTTATTCTGTTCTAGTGCTTCAAATTTTTCCTCTACTGCTTTTAGCCAATTTTCCTTGTTATCTCTATATTCTAATTCTGAATATGAAGTATGTACACATTCACATATTGAAATTGCATTTATAACATGTTCTGAATTTAATTATTCACTAGCTGCTTTGTCTTTACCCTCTGGTAATTCTACTAGATTAGCTACTTCCATTCTATGCACCATTTCTTCTTTCAACAAATCTTTGTAATTGTTTAAAATTTCTACTGTAGCATAATGATTTAAGTAAGTTTGTCTTTGTTTAATTCTCGTACTCCTTAACCCATTAGCAATCACTTCAGTGTTACTTTCAACATCTGTATCTTCTCCTATGCTTAACCTAGTTTCATCATAATCTGTGTCTTCTGTTTTACTATCGCCTGACCTCTCCTTAAATATATCATTCCAATTATTCTGTTCAAACATTGTCTTAGCTTCATCAAATACTACATTACATGACGTAATTATTTTATGTTCTTCTAAACTCCAAATTCTATAGCCATTAGTTCAATAGCCTAACAATATTCCCTTTTTCGATCTTGAATCAAATCTACTATTTATTTCTACACTGTTCTTCTTAACATAACGTATGCACCCAAACTTTCTTAGCTTACTAATATCTAGTTTAGTTCCATACCACAACTCCGCAGATACTTTGTTTTCCCTAAGAGCAGTAGTTGAACTTCTAATTATGAGATATACTGTTGTATATACAGCTTCTATCCAAAAAGCTTTGTTTAAATTTGATCCTAACAACAAATAACTTGCCTTTTCTTTAATTGTCCTATTCATTCTCTCTGCTACTCCATTTAACCCTGGTTCATATGCTATGGTTAATTCCTATTGAATGCCTTTCTCGTTGAAAAATGTAATTAATTCCTCGTTTAAATATGCACCACCATTATCACATCTAAACTGACAAATCTTTAAGTTAAAACAGGATGTTGCCATTCCCTCATATTGTTTTGTGAATTCAAATGCTTCACTCTTTACTTAAGTCCATACACTACCGTAAAATGTGTATAATCATCTCCTATGGTTAACATATACCTAACCCCATTATGAGCAGCAGGACCGATTGGACCAAATATATCAGAATGTATTCTTTCCAATGGTCGAGTTGTACTTTGTCTAGTTCTAGTATGCAAGGCTGATACCTGATTACTTTCTACACATATTTCACATATCTTCTCTTTCTGAGCTTCCTTATAATTAATACCATCAACTAGACCTAACTCTTTCATTTTCTTCATTGAGGTATAATTTAAATGTCCTAATCTTCCATGCCATTGTTCTGCACTTGCTACATTACATTCTTCCAAAGGGTTTCTAACCTGCAAATCTAAGCTGTACAAACTTCTTCTCCGCCTTCCTAAGCCTATTTCTTTGTCATTATATAGCAATTTAAACTGATTTTTATCTATTAACATTTTACATCCTTTGTCTGCTAATTTTGATATAGATAACAGATTGTGCTTAAGATTTTCTACCCTTAACACGTCATTGAAACATAGTCTCACTTCTCTATCACCAACTTGTTTAGTTGGTACTACATCACCCATTGAATTTGCTATTAGAAAATCACCTGCTGTAGCCATATGTATTTTTACGAGCTTGTCTAACTTTCTAATATTGAATGCATCAATATCAGTTCTTATTAAATGATCTGAAGTTCCACTGTCTAGTAACCATATGTTTTCTTCTCTTATGTTTGACTCTACATTTGTCTGAAAATTAAACACATGTTTTTCACTTATATTGTCATCTTGTCTTTGTCTTTCACTTTCATTAACACACTGATTCATATTTATATGTTGAACATTTTTCCTCCACGTAGGTTGTTGATGCCCATCTTTGTATGCTGTCAGCTGTCTGTTTCCATTGCTTCCTTGACGTTCACTCTTCTGATTTTCTTTGCTTCCACTTCTGCATTGATTATATGATCCTCCTCCTGGTTTAAAATATTCTCTTATTTTGTGATTAGTTCTCCCACAGTTAAAACATCCTCCTTTCGGTTTTACATGTAGGCCTAGACTCTTCTGTCCTTGCTTGTCCTACTGACATCTTGTTCTCTCTTCTGATAGCTTGTGAACACTGTACTTATTTGATTCTGGGTTCTTGAAGTCTTCTTTGTTCTTTCCATTTCATAATCTTCAATGTGCTGTCTTGCAAATTCCATTGTTAACTCTTTAGTGGCTAATGAACGTAGTGCAGTTACAACATTTTCGTAATCCTGTGGCATTAATAACAAAAACTGAATTACTGCTCTTTCACTGTCTATGCCATCACCAGCTTGCCTTAAACTTTTAATATCTAATAAGTCTGTCATACTTCAAGCAATATTCACTGAATGATTCTTGTATTGGTTTGTACACCATCTGATGTAACTTCTTGGTCAAATTAATTCTGCTTGCCGCTGTTGACTTTTCAAATCTTTCTCTCAGTTTTTTCCACATCTCGTACGCCGTTTCTTTTCCTTTCATTATTTCTAACTGTCCGTCTTTAATTCTCTGTACTATGTAGGTTTTGCATTTTTTGTCTTCTTTCTCTAATTCTTTCTTCTTTTCAGCCTTTGTCTTCTTCTGTCCAGGTGTATCTCCTTCTTGTTTTTGTGATTGCTCTATCACCTCTCCCACGTCTTTTATAACAACTTTTAAAACTTCCTTTTCGTCAAGATATATTTTTATCCGATATTTCCAATCATTGTAATTGCTCCCATCCAACAAAGGTATTCTGTACTTTTTTCTTCCATTTTGTTTTCTTTCTTTTGATCACTCTTTTCTTTCAGCTTTTCTTCTCTGCTTAATTTCTTTTCTTTATGAGCAACTTCTTTCTTTAGAACATGAACGCGTATGCGTCCGCCATTGACCTTAACACATGCTTTCCATCTTTTATTTCGTAAATTTGTTCTAATTTTCTTTTCCAGTCTTACCTCAAGTTTTGTTTAATACCTGTTGGGATTTGTGAGGTAGACGATAATTACATACACCTGGAACATTTAATATATTTATTCAACAACTCCACACCGCACACTTACAGACTCCATCCTGAGAAACTCTTCCTTCACCATTTTTACTTGTATCACTACTGAAGATGCTACTTAATCAATACACATACTATTTTACAAAGTTGCTACTTCCAACAGTAAATAATAATAACATAATGAACTGAGATCTGCGCATGCCCATTTTCTATTACAATACATTTGGTCAGTCTTGTTGCATGTTTATAGCTCGCTTGTCTTCAAATTGTCTCTTATATTATAGTTGAAGACAATAATTATGAAGATATTTTTGAAACACTCTAAAGGAAAAATAGTAAAAAAGTGGTGAAAAATATATTTTTCTGAATGTGTACATGAAGTTTTGTAAAAAGTATCCGGATTTAGCCATTGAAGATATTGTTAATTTACTGTCCGAGTTTACTGGTGTTTCCGTAAAGACTGTCGGGTCATACAGTGTTACGACTCCCTCCCTATCATTGTGGGTCCAGGTGAAGGGATAGATTTAGAATAATGATAGGTCATTCACACTCAAAGATTCCAAGGCCTTGGTGATAGGACAGTAACTGAAGTAACACTTGACAAGCGGCGACAGTGTATTGAACATGTCATAAAGGAAACAAAACTTGGGATCAGACAGTATGTGCGATGCCATTGTTGACCGCTTTGTAAACAATCTTGCCGACAGCAGTGGCGCCGAGGACGACAGTCAGCTGGAAATGGATTGAACTGAACCACTGTTATGATCTCAATAATAAGGTACATTTTAATTTTCATTATCTTTACAGTTTATGTTACTATTTTAGTATTTTAATTATAAAATCATACTCGGTTAATAGGAAACCTGTTCGTTAAAGAACGTAGCTCTTCAATTATTTTCCCCAAATTTATATTGAAACGTTTGTAAGCATTAAGCCGCACGGTTAGTTCAAGACACAAGCATTTGTTGTCAAATACAAATAGTGCACTCACACCGCCCATGGCGTAGTAATACAATTTCAGTCCAGCACTTCGCGCGCTTTTGTTTGCTTACATCGGGTTCCCTTCTAAGGCTGCCGTTGGTATAGAGCTCTGGGCTTTTGTAGTTTTTCCTCCTGCCACTAGAGCGCGCTGCTCTCCACATTCAGGTATTGTCAACTTCCGGTTTCCTCATTCTTGTGTGTTTTCAATACGAGTTCGGGACGGTTCGCCAATTTTACAGTGAAGGAGTTAAAAAGGATGTTATCCGAAGATGGCGCAAGAAATGTTTCATAGCTAACAAAGCAAGAGTTGATTGCAAGGTGAGAAATCAAAGCTACCTGTCTTCTGAAACGTTCGCTAACTGTTCTAATATGGTGCAATATGCCTGCGGTCTCAAATATTTTTGTATACTGTTGCACGATTTATTTTCATGTTTTTTTACAAATATGCATGCATATCATCATCATATCATCGTATCATAACTTATTGAGCACACAGTCTAATATACGACGCTGTTTTTGGTTGCAGGTTGCTCAGGCGAGAGAAAAATCCGAATAGGAACTTTGCCTTATTCGAAGTTGAGGTTATAGAATCAGAAAGCACCCACGACTTTCCTTCGATAAATTTCTTCAAGATAAATTAATTCAAGAAAGAACGGTTTAACTTTTTTACGAAGACTCCATAACCACTTGGTCCGAAAAGCGTAGGGCAGGCAGCAGTATGAAAGCTGGCCGGACTCTAGCAATTAGAAAATTCATCAAGTTCAAGTTAGTGAATAAGAAACATTATGCACAAGTACAGGCACAGATGTTACTGAATGATATTCACAGGTGTGACTTTGTTATTTGGACTAAGAAGGGCATCATTATTCAACACACAAAATTTAACAAAGCATTTTCTGAGGGGCTACGTCATAATGTAAATGTTTATTATCAAACAGTATTTTTGCCTCTTCTGCAAAATACCAATAAAAATGATTAGTTGTACAGTTGCTCTTTTGATTTGTTTTAAATAAAAATAGCTGAGCCACAATGCTATTTATGACTACGACAAAAATAAGAGGCTACTTTAAAATTTTGGGTATTTGACAAATTTATATTTTCCGGGCTCAGCCTGTGTTCCGCCATCCCAATTACCTCCAAATTATTGTCTGATGACATAATACATAACATATCTGATTTACCTAGAAAACTTTGAATGTTAAGAAACATGACATTTACAAAATTAGTGTTATAATTAACTATAGGCCTATTATGATTACATTTTTCTTTGTCAGGTTTTGATCTACTTGTTACAAGAGTTTCTATTACAGGCATACAACAAATCTGGACATTTTCAGATACATTTAAGCTATCCTTAGGCCTAGGCCCACTTTCTACTCTAAAAATCATCAAGCCCGGACCCATGTTTTCCTAAAAATTTGTATGTAGTTTGTTTTTACTCAATTACAATACAGAATGACCATTTTATCGGTTTCGGGAGAAATTTCGATTGACGTTGACATTCTTAAATGTCAAAATAAATGACCAAATAAACTGGCATCAAAAATTGCACTGAAAAGATGAAATACTAATTTAACATGGAAATGAAACTTGCAGAGACCTGCTGTACCAACCTGAAAATAAATCATCTAAAACCAATAAAAATATTGACATAATATAAGGTAATGCTATACAATAGAGTTAACCCCTTATAAATTAATGTTCAACCCCACTATAGGGGTGGTTTTTAAGAAATAAAAATAAGATGATTTTTAAAATCTAGTATTATAATTCATAGGTGACCTTATGACCATCCGTGACAAAAGGGTGGTAGGAAATGCTATACAAAAAAATTAACCCTTTATAAATTAATTTTCAACCCCACTATAGGGATAGGTTTTAAGAAATAAAAATGAAGATAATTTTTAAAATCTAGTAATATAAATCATTGGTGACCTTATAACTATCCATGACAAAAGGGTGGTTTTCACCCCCGCTTCCAATCTAACCCAATTAAAATTATTTTTTTTACATATAATCATCGTAGGGAGTGATATCAACTATTTGACTTGATTTACACCCCCAAGAGGGTTAATTTTTCATAGGGGTGGTTTTTCAAGGTCACCCACGTTTTTGCAGATATGGACAACTTGAGCCACAGTAAATCGTCTAGAGGATAGTTTTCACCCCCACTTGCAATCTAAGCCATTAAAAAATTATTTTTCTACATATAAACATCTTACAGAGTAATATTAACTATCTGAAATGATTTTCACCCCCTAAGGATTTAATTTTACATAGGGGTGGTTTTTCAAGGTCACATAGGTTTTTGCAGATATGGACAACTTGAACCACTGTAAATCGCCTAGAGGGTGGTTTTCACCCCTACTTCCAATCTAACCCATTTAAAATTATTTTTTGTCTTATAAACATCTTACAGAGGAATATTAACTATCTGAATTGATTTTCACCCTGAAATGATTTAATTTTACATAGGGGTGGTTTTCAAGGTCATCCACATTTTTGAAGAAATGGACAAAATAAGCCAATATGAATCGTCTAGAGGGTATTTTACACTCCCACAACTGATATATCCATTAAAAATATATTTTTTCGACATATAAACATCTTACTTAGTGATATCAACTATCTGACATGTTTTTATCCCTAAATTATTTAATTTTTCACAGGGGTGGTTTTTCAAGGTCACATAGGTTTTTATAGATATGGACAACTTGAGATACTGTAAATCGTCTATGGGTAGTTTTAACCCCCTAAGCATTATATCACATTTAACATTATTATTTCGACATATAAACATCTTACTGAGTAATATTAACTATCTGACATGATTTACACCCTTAAATGGTTTAATCTTACATAAGGGTAGTTTTCAAGGTCACACAAGTTTTTTCAGAAGTGGATAATTTGAGCCATTAAACCCCCACTGATATTCCTTGACCAACGGATTCCCTACAACTAATCTATTTGAACAAAACCAACTCTCGAAATGGATTACTTTCAACTCTAAAACTGGTTTTAACCAGATCTATAAAGAAGTGACTTCAGCATTTAAAGTATATTTTCAAGATTAAAAATCATAGTATGCTATATTAAGTGTCTACACCCGAGGGTAGTTTGCAAAAATTGACAGTTTAAGCCATTACAAATGGTTTTCATCCCTAACAAACTTAAAATTTATTGCTATGTAACATCAAATGTATGAGTATGTACCACTATAGTCAAAGTTAAGCCTGGACAAATCCTAAAAATAAATTAATTTATATCACCGAAGTACTCGTCACAGTCAGAAAAGACGAACTCTGATATGTTGAAATTTTGGTAGTACCATATCTCATTGGAGAGTTATATTTTATTTTGTGAATATCTGTTCCCTTAATATAGGATAGGATGAGAGGACAACTCAAAAAGCCTTAAGAATTCAGACAAGTCTGCAAACAAACAAAAATTGTAACAAAGTGTATGTTGGAACCATTACAAAATATTAGGACAAACGCAACTCTAAAAGCACAAACAAACTGCTTGTAAAATAACAAAGAATTAGGAAAACACAGCTGAAAACAAAGGGAATATATAGCAGGAGATGAAAAAATTGTCAAATGTGTATTAAAATTTTGAAAAATTACATAATAAATACACAAATTATGTCCATCGACACAGGAAATGAAGCCATTTATACATTAAGACTACGAAACGAATACTTATCACTAATCGATATGACAAAGGCAATTCCAAAAGCCTTATCAATTCAAACAAAGAAATGGTATGCTGGAACAGTAGAGCCTCTACCAATAACTCATGATTGAACATATTCTGTTAACAGAGAAAAAGAAATCATTTATACATTAAAAATGTGAAACACCATTAAATAATATTACAAAGGCAACCTAAACACTTCAAACAAATTGATTATAAACAATCAAAGAAATGTCAAAAGTTATGATTCAACATATTATTTATTTATTTATTTATTTAACCTGACGGAGTTAAGGCCATAAGGCCTTCTCTACCACTCAGCCAGGGCAAAAACATGAAATTCATAAATAATGATGATAATAATAATAATAATGATTAATAATAAATTAAAAAGAACTGATATACATGAATACAATACAGTAGCCAGAGGAAATTAAATCATTAATTCATTTAAAATCTGAAATTCATACCTTCAATATGGTAGTGACAACTGTAGAAAACTTAAAAATTCAAACAAAATGTTTATCAACTATCAAAGAAATAGTAGAAAAAATCTATAAAAATGTACAAACATATTACAAGTACATCTTAACAAGACATAAAAAATGTCAAAATTAAGAAATTAAACGATTTAATACTAGTATTGTGGAATGTGAGGGTCTCAGAATAGCTTTTATCAATATAACATGATTGAACATAACCTGTTAACAGAGGAAAATAATTCATTTATACATTAAAATGTGAAACATTATTAAACAATATTACAAAGGCAACCTAATCACTTCAAATAAACTGATTGTAAACAAGCAAAGACATGGCAAAAACTATCATAGAACATATCCAGTATACAAAGGAAATTAAATCATTAATTCATTTAATATCTGAAATGTAGCTATAAGATGTAATACATACAGAGATAAGCTCTACTCAACATATGATTTCAACAAACTGAACGATAACTTTTGTCTTTTTTAAACATTTCCCTCAGGTTCACCTATAACCAAACAATATGACAAAGACACATAAACTGTAAAAAATACCAAATTTGGTATGTATTAATTATATCTTACACGTAATACTTGTTGAACCGTAAATGAGTGTCACAGGAATACGATAGCAATGTATCATAAGCAAGACAAATGTGGATTGTATTAATTATATTTTACAAGTAGTACTTGTTGAGTCATGAATAAGGGCAGAGGTTCAGGATAACAGGGTGACGTCAGTAAGACAAGTTTGAACAGGCCTCACTGAGAAAAATTACTAAAGATGGACGAAGCAAAGATGATGTGATATTACAAGCAAAAAGGGCTTTCTTTAACAAGAAAAGTCTATTGGTGTCAAATATTCCCCTAAAAGTCAGACAAAAATTTCTAAAGTTATATGTTTGGAGCATAGCACTCTATGGCAGTGAGACGTGGACTTTAGGAAAAAGTGAAAGGCATAAAATAGAAGCTTTTGAAATGTGGTGCTATAGACGAATGTTGAAAATCAGGTGGACTGACAGAATATCTAACGAAGAGGTCTTAGAAAGAATAGAGGAGCAAAGAAGTCTATGGACGACACTCATTAGAAGAAGGGCCAGACTAGTGGGGCACATTATGAGGCATCCAGGCTTGGTCAACACTATATTAGAAGGAACAATAGAGGGGAAAAATTGTAAGGGAAGACCACGATTAGAATATGGAAAACAGATTATTGGCGATTTTGGATGTAAAAAATATGTAGACATGAAGAGACTGGCTCAAGATAGGAAGAACTGGAGAATTGCATCAAACCAGTTGTAAAACTGATGACTACAGAGAGAGAGAGAGTATTTACTAATGTAAGATTTGAGGCTTTCCTGGCGAATCTTACGTTGGAGTATTTACTAGTTAGCTTAATGGGGTGACTATGAATTCTCAAGTATTAGGTATTCGTTCGTATTTTGTGATGCGATGATTGTTTACTTTTTCATTTGTGGTGTGTATTATAAGCGTAAAAATGCCTGGCTTAAGGTGTGCACATGGGCGTCCTTAAGGGCGGGGCAGGATAGGGCCGTCCCTTGGAAAATTTGAGAATCTTAAGAGTATTGTATTTATCTTGAAGGACTATTTTTGTCACATGCATTATTATTGAAACTGTAATATTTATTTTGGAGAAGATCAAGACATTTGTACAAAATTAATTACTATTTACGATAGTCACATAGGCCTATAGGCCTATAATTAGGCTTTGATTAAATAAGTAACTCCATACAAGTAAAGAAACAGATATATACAGTTCAGATGTGTGAGGAATTCATTTAGCGATTGCAATAGAGAAATACGAGGTCGGTTCAACAATATCGTAACGAAATAATCATAAGAAAGCAGTTTTCACCAAGCCCAAGCACAATGTTGGAAGAGAATTTTTGCACGTCACACAAAAAGGAGCCGATATCAATATAACCGTAGTACTGTTAGGTCCTGTGAGGCGGCGGATTATCCAATAAAATCATATTACAGATAAATCACACTAGAGAAAGCTCGCTTCCTTAAATGAAGTTACGCAAACAAGTTTCGCACGAGGGGAGAAGTTCATACCTCTGCAGGATCGAAGGAAAAATTTCAACCTAAAAACAATTTTTTTTTAGCGTCAACCGTTTTCAAAATATTTCATGCTATCAGTGCATGCTTTGTTTATAGCGAAGCTAAAGCAGTTAACCATTGCTGCATGAATAGCGTTCGTTTTTTACATATTTTCTCTGCAGCTTCGCTTTACCCCAACCCTACTGCCCGTGCAGCGATCTCAAATCTCGCTTTACGACTGCTGATAGGTTTTGCTGCACGAACTGTCATGGCGGAGAAGGTGTTCGTCGAAAATTCCTTAATGATTTTAACATCATTGTTCAAATTCCCGAGTACGAACGCCTTCTTCAGCACAGTTAGTACCATTTGATTTTACTTGTACATCATATTGCACAATGATTATTATTTTTATCCCCGTGTAATTGTTATTTGCACGTGTCTTAACCATGTTGGAGGGCAGTACACAGTGCCGGTTTCATTGAGCAAGCTCTCAGCTGATCGACTTTGCCGTTCTTTTGTTTTTACTGCAGCGGTCGTAAAGCGATGCTGTAGCACTCGTAGTGTTTTACAGGTTTTCTTTAAAGAAGAACGCACGGTTTAAATTTTGTCAACTGTAAATGCTACTTAGATATTGACATAAATAGTCTGAAGATTGGCGACAATTTTTTTCACCTCCATGATGTCATGACAAGAACGAGTTTTAGCAGTGACCACCTTGCATATGAGAAGGTAGAAATAATTACTTCACTAAAACTGAAATCATTTCTATCCAAACATTTTGTCGTAATGAACATAATAAGGTAATAAAAGTGTCGCATTTTATATGAAAGTATGAACTGTAAGAGAGTATAAAAAGTCATGTGGGTGTACTACATCAGATATTTTCTTTGTATCCATAGTCATGGGTCCGGCTACAGTAAATCAAGCATGCGGATTTTAATATTAAAAATAATAATAATAATAATCATAACAATAATAAAGTGGTTGTACAATAGTAATGATGGTGGTGGCAGTAATTTGCTCGTTTGCCCCCCCCCTCCACGACAAAATTCTGCGGACGGCCATGGGTGTGCAGTGGCTGTTTGCCGAAAATGCATGTTAATAAGAAAGGCGCAAATAATTCACACTTCTGCATACCGAAGGATGGGAAAATTTGAAAACAATGGCTTGTTGCTTGTCGGAGAAATAACAAATTTAATCCAGATTTCGAGCAGAATTTGTTCTGTCCACTTTACAGAGGACAGTTTTATATGCGACTTAAATTCGAACTTCTTGAATTAAAACCAGGAAGGAAGTTAAAACCTTTAGATTTAAACTTCAACTTTTTTCGTGGATTAGGAAATTGTATTGTGCACTTTTATTTTATTTTACTTGGTTTTATTTATTTATTTATCTATTACAGCTGTGCTAACATTACATTTAAAAACGCGGGACACGGAAATCTATTCCTCCCAGAAGCATAAGATTACAAAGTAGGAAAGGAATTAGTAGAGTCACTTTTGCAGGAAGGCTGAAATTAATGAATATTTTATTGCACAGTTTCAAATTGAACGGCTATGGAGATAAGAAATAGTAGAATAGCTATATGAAATGTTTGAAATATTTTCTCATATGGGAGAGATTCTATCTGACCTGTTTAAAACTAAAGTTTCAAAACCTAGCGGCACTTAAGCAGAATCTTTACAAATTGTGCAATGTATAGTAAATCTTACAATACCCAAAATCGTAACCATAGGCAGCAATAAATAATATTTCTCTTCCCATATAGCCCTACCCTTGTTCTAATTTATAACACAGACAAGATGTATAGACTCAGAATTTCTACACCCTCATAAAATACAATTCTACTTTCTCTCAAATATCAGACCTTCAACTAATCTGGCCATAAATAGGGCCCGGATTCTTAGGTTTTACACTATTTTATTCCTTCCTAGCTACCTGTGATAATTTAAAATAATTATCCATTTCACAGTCATGGCAGTCACATATCCAGTCTTTTAAAACCTAAAAATGGCTAAATAAGACGTTAGAAACTTAAAATGGCCTAAAACTGCTTTTCATGTAAATTACTATAAAATAACAATAACAATTATAATAATTAATCTCATTATTACTGTTTCACTAAAAGACCTTTTAAATATCTACCTACATTTTGCATCTTGCTTATTGTTGCCAGCAGATTATTTTGTAAGAAAAAATATGGCATTTCGTCTTATAATTTTGTCACTTTGGATCCCATTGTCCCGGTGCAAGAAATCTTAAGTGAACCGAAAGTCCCGGTTTTTTTAGAAGAAAATTAAAGGCATCCTTAATATGCTTACACTTGCAGTTTATTTACAGTGTTTGTACCAGACGAAGAAAGTGAAGTATTCTAAAAGTTGATTAATTGAAAAACGTTCTTGTTGTGTTTGTGGTGGAGTTGGAAATGACAGGGGTAGTTCTAAAACTAAGCAAACGGTATTCCAAAGGTTATGTTTTTCAAAGCCATGGAAAGAAGTAAAAATAAAATGAATTCATAACTTTTTTCAATGTGTTTATTGTACTTACTAAAGTGAATCTAAAAACATCGTCTGAAAATGGTAAAAAAACTAAAATAAAACTATTTTAATATGTGTAAGAAACTAAGGGCCTTTCTACACGGACGGAATAAACGCGACCGATTCTCAGCGACCGAAACGCGTATCCACTGGGTCAATGCGTAGTTAATGTTATAAATTACACGGACGGAATAACCGCGCCTTCAGACTCGAAAAAACTAGAGGACAAGCCGAATCTCGGTCACCGAATTTCAGGGACCGAAACGCGTGATGCATGTTACACGGGCAGAATGGTTACCGAAAAAACGCAAGCTGGAATTCTTTCGAGGGCAATAGTCCGTAACTTGCTTGGTAACTTCAATTACAATGACCACAGCCAGCACACACTACTACAACAACGTAAAAGTGTAAATTTTGGATGTCATGGTTATGTTTTGGCAGATTACAGGTATTGCACATACTACATAGGCCTAGGTGTTAAGTTCATAAACATGGACAGTTATTTCTTTTCGGATATATAGAATTAATTTAGGAGGCATATATGAGCACGTTTTAAAAAATAATATTAATAATCATTGTACAAATTAGTATGAACTTGGAGCAATTTTACTTATTTTCAATAATAATGCCTGAGCTTCGGCAGGGCAATGCACACGGTTTAAATGTCCGGCATAGTAAATGGATTTGCTTGCACAAGTTCCATCTGATAGCTGAATCATGGCAACTGCAGGCATACATATGATTGTAAGAGCTACAGTACATTCCTGACACAATCTGACAATCGCAGTGGGACAAGAAATTGTCTAATTTCGTAAAATTCTTTAATTTTTGGCGCCGAAACAGCTTGCCACTATCCGTCTTACTGCATAATTCTGTCAGTTTGGAAATCAATACTTTTCTTGTGGCGCTTCCTTAAGTCAGATATTTTTAAGTTCCGGTTAACTTTCCCTTGTGTATGACTGTTTTTCTGTCAATGAGTTTGTCCCTCATGAAAGCCATAGTTGCGAAGGTAACAGAAATAATCAATTCTGCTAGTACAGAAAAACAAATGCTCTTGGCAAACATATAGCCCCTATGCCGGCTCTAATGAAGGCAGTTCAGCAAACCAAGGACTGCAAGAAAATTAATACCGAGAGATACAGAAGAAACCTCCACGATCCCTGACAAGCTGCAAGCAATGTTATTGAAAGAAGTAAAGTTGCTCCAAGTTCATATTAATTTGTATTTAGTTGTTAATATTTTAAAAACGTGCTCAAATATGCCTCCTAAATTAATTCTATATATCCGAAAAGAAGTAACTGTCCATGTTTATGAACTTAACAGGTAGGCCTATGTGTTATGTGCAGTACCTGTCATCTGTCAAAATATAACTATGACATCCCAAGTTGACATTTTTACCGTGCATGCGTGGTCGGTAGAGTCTTACAGAACACACGTCGGCTGCTTGACTACTACCGTGTTAAATCTAAAATTCTTGCTATACCCAAAGTTTCGAAGTTTATCAATTTCTGTAGATTCAAAGAGTCAAGTGGTGACATCAAACAAAACTATATCTATTTTCCAAGGAATTAAACGTGCAGTAGCCATGCTTGGTTGGTAGGGTCTTCCTGTATGTAGTCGCAAGTCAATCGCCATGCACAAACACCACAACGTATTTCAAATTTTTCCCACCCTGTGCGCTGCTACCCCTCCACACGCGTGCATTCGGTAGACATTCTGCCCGTATAACTTAACATGCGTTTTTTCTGCGCGCGTTCTTTCCGCAATTTAACCGGTCGCTAGGCGAAAAAACCACCTACACTAATTTTTTCGCTTCTGAAGGCGCGGTAATTCCGTCCGTGTAATTTATAACATTACCTACCCATTGACCCAATGGATACGCATTTCGTTCACCGACAATCGGCCGCGATTTTTCGGCCTCCGTGTAACATGGGCCAATTTATACGGGCGGAATGTCGACTGAATGCACGCGCGCGGAGGATTTGATAGATGTGTTGCCATTTTTAAACTTCCAACTCCATACATTTTGCCCTTGACAGAATTCCAGCTGGCGTTTTTTCGGTCAACATTCTGCCCATGTAACATGCATCACGCGTTTTGGTCGCTGAAGTTGGGCGACAGAAATTCGGTTCGTATAAAACATGGTCAAAATCAGCCGGTCTCGGCCCGAATATTCGGCCGCGTTTATTCCGTCCGTGTAGAAAGGCCTTTAAACAGGTTTTATAAAAACCTAAAAATTCGGGCCCCAGTCATAAATAACTATAACTGCTCTTCATGCAAGTAAATTAATATGACTTCCAAAACGCCAGGCATTTCGTACGTTTAATACCATTTCCCATTCGTTAGCAATAAGGAAATTATTCTTTTCGTTCTCACCTTTAATATGCAACGGCAGTAAGAACATAAACACAATCATCATTAAGTGTCAATAACATTTTTAGTACCGTAGTAAAAACAATGTTGCTTTCATTGGATTTTTAATATCCAATCTAACACAAGCAAAATGTACGCAGTAGTAGGGTTTTGTCGGTGACGTCACCGCAGGAGCCGCTGACGTCATAGTGAGCGTGGCTATGACACCACGTGATTCAAAATGGCGTCCTATGGACCAAGCGCGGAATTAAAAAATTGTAAATTACAAAATGAAAATGGCTACGTTTCCAGTTCCTATTTCAAATGGCGTAAGGTGGGAAATTTAAAATTTGTATATTGGTAGATGGCGGCTGATTTGAAAATTGCGAATGGTGGAAATTGGATATTACAATTACAAATGACGGAAGGTGGGAAATTTAAAATTTGTATAGTGGTAGATGGCGGGTGATTTGAAAATTGGTAATTCAAGATGGTGACATTGCTTACGTCACAAGTGGATTGAGCGGATTGGGTCATGTGACAGGTGGATAGCTTACGTCATAAGTCAATATGGCGGATTGCTATGACCTACCTCAACGGTGGGTTGCATCATGTGACAGGTGGAGAGCTTACGTCATACGTCAATATGGCGGATTGCTATAACCTACCTCAACAGTGGGTTGCATCACGTGACAGGTGGATAGTTGACGTCATAAGTCAATATGGCGGATTCCTATAACCTACCTCAATGGTGGGTTGCATCACGTGACAGGTGGGATATTTACGTCATAATTCAATATGTTAGTTTGCTATGACCTACCTCAACGGAAGAATAAGAGGGGAGGGAGGAATGAATATGTCATCAGAGGAATGGAAGGATTGCTATGACCTACCTCAACGGAGGAATAAGAGGGGAGGGAGGAATGATTACGTTGGGAAATTTAAAATTTGTATATTGGTAGATGGCGGCTGATTTGAAAATTGCGAATGGTGGAAATTGGATATTTCAATTACAAATGTTGGAAGCTGGGAAATTTAAAATTTGTATATTGGTAGATGGCAGATGATTTGAAAATTGGTAATTCAAGATGGCGACATTGCTGACGCGTAAATCCAACGTCATCATTATTTGTAGCCTTCATGTACTTTTATAATTATAGTCCGCCATACAATTTTTTCGTAAGATGTATATTTTTCTAAAACCTAGCCCTGGGGTCCACTCAGCCTGGACTAAATGTAGCCGATGCCTAAATCTGACAACCCCATCACCTTCATGTGCCAAATGCCTAAACAATCTGGGAGCCTCAACCTCCTAGGCCTCCAAGGTCTGTATAGGGATCACTTTAATTTATTATTATTATCAGACGCGATCGAAAGTGTAGAGATAGCGATATTTTAAGCCTTCATAAATTTTTATAAATATGGTAGCTAATGTCTTAAAACTATATTTCATCATACAAATTAATTTTCGATTTTGATCGTAAGATATAGGTTATATTTCAATAAAACCTAGCCCTGGGGTTGACTCAGCCTCGATTTGGCTACTGGCTTACAAGTTAAAACAATAGATTTTACTATTAAGCTTCAAAGGTGTATGCTGCATAAGGATGAAAAATTTCAGATATTGTATGTGTAATCCACATTACGGCATTATAAAATTTGCGTACAAGTTTTATAAAGAAAGCCAGTGAGTGATTAAAACATGCGGTATTATACTAGCGTACAGAGATTTGTGATGATACATTCAGAAGTATCACCTCGCAAGATTCCTGCTGACGCAAGAGTTCATAGTATTCTTATGAACGCTCGAGTGTTATAATGACTGTAACACCTTCATTCAGTGAGACTCATCTCTATAAAACTAAAATCGTAATGCCTTGTATGTTGTAACAGCGACAATTCATCTATCCCTATAATATTTAAATACATGAATCAATATGCCTTGTGTGACTAATTTATTATTCAACGTTATTTTGTAGCGATATATTAAAAGCCGATATTGTATTATAGCATCGCAGAATGAATTAAACACATGGAACTGGTTCGCTGTACAGCAAGATCCTGACATAATCAGAAGTCGACCTACTCTTCTGTGATATGTGTGCGTTCGTAATTCTTATCACCCAGTCTCTTTAAACATTAGTCATGCTTGTCCCTTTATTTAAAAACCATTCATATGTCTTATGTATTACCTATTTCTATTTTATATAATAAAACACTGCTTCATCTCTGATGATGATGTATTATTAAAAATGCTTGTATCGTATAACATGTCAGCATTTGTTGTAGGAGAGTGAATATTTTATTTCCGCAAGCACGTAATATCATACCACGCTTTGAGAAAAACGATGATCAGAATTAAATATCAGATATCTGTTGATTTCAGCGTAAATGAATATTTTTGCCGTTGCGAGGATAGAATTTACATCTGTCAGCAATTTATTGTGAGAAAATGAATATTTTATTATCACACGCATGTAATGTCATAGGCTTCACGCTTTGAGGAAAACGCTGATCAGAATTAAATATCTAATTACTGATGATTTCATCATTTTTAAACTTTCCACTGGTGAAATGTATATTTTCCCACCGCGAGGCTAAAATTCAATACATCGTCAGCATTTTTTAACTTCCATCATTTCATTGCTGGAAAATATATTTGTCCCGTTGCGAGGCTAGAATTCATTACGTCATTATTTCCCATTGTAGGAAAGTGAATATTTTATTTCCGCAATCACGTAATGTCATACAATTAACCGGAAGACACGCTTTCAGAAAAGCGCTGATCGGAATTAAATATCGGATATCTGGTGATTTCAGCAGAAATGAATATTTTTGCCGTTGCGAGGATAGAATTTACATCTGTGAACAATTTATTGTGCGAAATTATGTTCATACATTTTCACAAGTATATAATGTTATATTCTTCACATTTTGAGAAAAGTGCTGATTGGAATGAAATATCTAATTACTGATGATTTCATAATTTTTAAACTTTCCACTGGTAAAATGTATATTGTCCCGTCGCGAGGCTAGAATTCATTATGTCATCATAACTTCTCATTTCCTAACCGTCACTACGCTAGATCTCTTTGTATCATCATCATTTTTTTAAACTTCCATCATTTCATTGGTGGAAAATAATTAATTTCCCGTTGCGAGGCTAGAATTTATTACGTCATCATTATTTCTCATTGGCTGATTTTATTCCTACCGTAGCGAGGCTATTTCACAGCGTCACTATATAATCCAATGACGTCATGTATTATGCTCACTTCTTATCAAACCATCATCAGCTACACAGCATGGAAAGCTCATCTGCCGTCTTCTTTCAATGCGAGGAGTGTGCCTCTAGATATAGACACAAATTTAATCTGAACAGATATATTAAACAACATCATAAGAATCCAGAGTACAAGTTCGATATCTGCGGTGTGTTATTTACACGCAGTAATAAATTAAAAAGACACATCCAGGCCGTGCCTTCCAGTGTACAACCACAGGTATGTAGTGAAATTATTATTATTTCTTATATTTCAGTGATTGTACAAGACGTCCAACTTATTTTTTTATCATAGTACATGCAATAAAACTCAACATTTTTTTTCGTTTGTTACAGAATGCAAGATCATTGGGTGTTGGTGTTATACAGCCGTCAGCCATCCATCCAAGTGTGGCCTGAACCAAACTGGGCCTTCTGGTGTACAACCACAGGTATGTAGTGAAATTATTATTATTTCTTGTATCTCAGTGATTGTACACGACATCCAACTTATTATTTTTCTCTCTCTCTCATAATACATCGAATAAAACTCAATATTATTTTTCCTTTGTTACAGAATACAGAGTCCAACCGCCTCAGTAGCAACATGTCTGATATGTTGAAAGAGGTGTTCTTCTATAACCATCAGGAGAAGAAATTCTTCAAAGAAGATATTGGAGAACGACTTTCTTATTATGGTTCTTTACCAACTGGACATATTTGGCCATGTATGTGTTTGGAGAAGGACTCACACTCTCGCGAGTATCATCTTCAAACTTATGATGGTGTTCACGACTACGCGCTATGTGTAGAACCATTGTGTGTTAGTAGGGCTATGTGGACTCATATATGTGCAGACGGAGAGGATTGCGATATGTTTAAATCTTCTAACAAGATGGTACGTGATGTTTTTTCATTACTTTTTTTAAGTAGTCTATGAATAAACTTTATTTTCATTTGTATATTTTTTTGTTTTAGACGTTCGATGGACTAAAAGAGATGCACCTCGAATGGCTGTACGCCTAAGAATTTCTACCAGACATGCTATGTACAAGCGATGGGATGTAAATTTTAAAACATAAATTGTGTAGTTAAAAGATAATCCGGTGTCAGTGATAATTATTTCAAACCAAATTCATTCATTTACATATAAAGAATGGGTTCGGGTATATCCTAGAACCACAGCCCCCTCACTACTTCCGTCACACGTCATGTCATATCGATTTTTTACAGGACGCTGTTCAACCTTGTATGTCAACATAGCTGTCCACCAACATTGCCACACTACAGGGAACTACATCATGCGGGTGTTGTTACCAATATAATGTTGACATTCAGGTTTTGCATTTCCTTCATGTATGAAAAATGGAAATAAGACTTATAGACGAGCTTATTCTTGCTCTTACACATCATACGTAAATTATTTCAGAGAATATATCATGATATTCGTCGATATCCATCAATCGTTTACTTTTTCTCACATCAACTATACATCTTTTAAACACCGTATATGGTATTAGATAGCATTTTGAAATTATTTTTCACATAAAAAATTGTCGAACACTCTTAAAAGTACTCACAGTTATTTTAGTCCAATTTATAGTTTATTTTATAGGTGGTAAAGAAGAGGAAGAATGAATGAATAAATCCAATGTGATAAAAAGGTATTCTTATTTCATAACTGGATTTTCTAAAAAATTATATACGTTTGACAATGTCCAGTTTTCCCTAACCTATCCGATTCCTATTTCCTAGGATGAGGGGCTGTGAAATAAAAAACACATCTCAGGATTCTAGAAAACATATGTACATGTCCTAGTCAGATAGAATATTCTTAGTGATGACCTATGAAATTTTACAGTCTGCAAACCTGAGCCGTCTGTTTTCTATAGTTTCTCGTTACGAAATGTATCACTTCATTCCAAATCCTGAAGCAGATATCACTATACTGGTGATGGTGTTCTTGTTCTGGTTGTTGTGGTAAATATACAAGACTAGTTCTATAAGAATGATAGCGAGAAGTGGACCAAGAACGAGAATTATACCCAGAAATAGACCGAGAAGTACACCGAGACGAGTCCACTAGTTTTTGGTAAGATGAAACTTAATAAATAGTTGCTGCCTGTCAAATGTAGTTAGTTGCTTTTCATCCTTGAAGCTGTGAGGGTGAGGTTATGAAATGAGTGACGGGAACATTTCTGATCAAAGTAATGATGGTGAATGCTACCAATCGAAACTGTCAAACAGTAAATATGATGATTTTTTCGAGTTATTCTATGGAAGTGAGCAACAACCTTATGGTGTGTGCAGACTTTGCAATAGGTCAAAACATAAGAAAGTTGAAATAAAGATGAGAGATCATAATACTACTGGTCTGAAGAGGCATTTGATAAGGGTACATAAAATCCTCCCACGAGTAAGTGATAAACGTATGCCTCCAGATAGTGTGGAACATGTTAATTCTATTCGGAATAAATATTTAACGATAAAAATATCCAATCTTCAGTCTAAACAAGAAATTGGTGAAATTAGAAACCCGATAACTCTCCCCCTGGAAGAGTTCGTGAACATCGGTAAAGAAGAATCTGAAGAGTCGGAAATGGAATACGAATCGTTTCACTCCTCTGATCAAACTCTGCAGAAGCAATATAAATACCTGTTAGAAAATGTCTATGGACAAGTGTCAGCGTCTTACGTCCAGAAACTCGTTCAACATAGACCGAGAAATGATGAGATGATATTTACGGTATGAAATGGGATCCTGATAGGCAGGTATTCAGCATTGGGAAATTCCCCGTTACCATAAAAAATGACAACCTCTATATTGGTGATAAGAGATATATCGTTTGTTCTGAGTTACTTGAACTATTAACGAAAAGTAATCCATTAAATATTTATATGACTGCTATGACTTAACCATGTATAAGGAGATTTTGGAGAATACTAGCGCGCATAAAGTAAATTTTGACCAAAACGAAAACATTCGTAGAGATAATACTCACAAATATCTACAAGTCATTAAGAAATTATTTCCTGAAGAGGACAAAGAAGAAGAAGAAGAACAAGAACAAGAAGAGGAAGAACAAGAAGAAAAAGATGATGATTAAAAAGAACACTATTTAGACTCTTCCAAGAGGCTTCGTCGCACCGTAGAGGGATGATGAAAGAAGTACATGCGAATCGTAAAATTGAATATAAAAAGTGGGACGATCCGAATGATCTCGTTGATAGATTGCGGCTTCTCGTATCCTCATCTGAGGCAGGGAATTATTCTCACCACGACGAGATGCAGGAAATCATATCTGAATTGAGGGAGAGAAAAAACATAGAATGAAATAGCGGGAAGTCGCATACGAACTTCATACATTGGCTCGATCGTAAACAATAAGAATGGAACGTATGGAATCCTTTATGAAATGTATGTTAGATTACAAGGGTCGTACTATCAAAAACCTTCTCACTCTCTACTTAAAAGAAGCGATTTTATCATGTATACATCGGTGGATGGCAGACTTGTACATTTTCTTCTCCGACTGCCTAAAGACATTCACCTAGATGTAAAGTCGTAGCGGTACATCGAATCCTACATCCATGGAAGTCCGTGGTAGAGGGATACTTACTCTACGACGACTTGAAGCCTGTTCTTGAAAGTGTTTTAAAACCAGTGTATGTTCTTCATTGCAAAGGACTGGAAAAAGTTGGTTTCTTTTAACTGCTGCAGAGATCTGATATAAACATGTATGATCATGGTGTTTCGAAGCTTGACAAATTAAGAGACTATGAAACCAAATGTCTTTTTCATAATGACTCTAATATGAACTGCGCATTCTAAAATGTTATTGTGCTTACACTGTGGATGAAATCCCAGTATGATTGTAATAAATTGAATAAAATTCTAGAATCCTGAGATGTGTTTTTAATTTCACAGCCCCTCATCCTAGGAAATAGGAATCGGATAGGTTAGGGAAAACTGGACTTTGTCAAACGTATATAATTTTTTAGAAAATCCAGTTATGAAATAAATTAAAAAATAATACATTTTTATCACATTGGATTTACTCATTCATTTAGGTTTTCCTCTTCTTTGCCACCTATAAAATAAACTATAAATTGGACTAAAATAACTGTGAATACTTTTAAGAGTGTTCGACAATTTGTTATGTGAAAAATAATTTCCAAATGCTATCTAATACCATATACGATGTTTAAAAGATTTATAGTTGATGTGAGAAAAAGTAAACGATTGATGGATTTCGACGAATATCATGATATATTCTCTGAAATAATTTACGTATTATGTGTAAGAGCAAGAATAAGCTCGTCTATAAGTCCTATTTCCATTTTTCATACATGAAGGAAATGCAAAACCTGAATGTCAACATTATATTGGTAACAACACCCGCATGATGTAGTTTCCTGTAGTGTGGCAATGTTGGTGGACAGCTATGTTGACATACAAGGTTGAACAGCGTCCTGTAAAAATTCGATATGACATGACGTGTGACGGAAGTAGGGAGGGGGCTGTGGTTCTAGGATATACCCGAACTCATTCATTACATGTAAATGAATGAATTTTGTTTGAAATAATTATCAATGACACCGGATTATCTTTTAACTATACAATTTATTTTTAAAAATCAACATCCCATCGCTTGTGCATAGGATGTCTGGTAGAAATTCTTAGGCGTACAGCCATTCGAGGTGTATCTCTTTTAGTCCATCCAACGTCTAAAACAAAAAATATACAAATGAAAATAAAGTTTATTCAAAGACTACTTTAAAAAAGTAATGAATAAACATTACTTACCATCTTCTTAGAAGATTTATACATATCGCAATCCTCTCCGTCTGCACATATATGAGTCCACATAGCCCTACTAACACACAATGGTTCTACACATAGCGTGTAGTGGTGAACTCCATCACGAGTTTAAGATGATACTCGCGAGAGTGTGAGTCCTTCTCCAAACACATACATGGCCAAATATGTCCAGTTGGTAAAGAACCATAATAAGAAAGTCGTTCTCCAATATGTTCTTTGAAGAATTTCTTCTAGTGATGGTTATAGAAGAACGCCTCTTTCAACATATCAGACATGTTGTTACTGAGGCAGTTGGACTCTGTATTCTGTAACAAAGGAAAAATAATATTGAGTTTTATTCGATGTATTATGAGAGAGATATAATAAGTTGGATGTCTTGTACAATCACTGAAAAACAAGAAATAATAATAATAATAATTTTACTACATACCTGTGGTTGTACACCAGAAGGCCCAGTTTGGTTCAGGCCACTCTTGGATGGATGGCTGACGGTTGTATAACACCAACATCCAATGGTCTTGCATTCTGTAACGAACGAAAAAAAAAAATATTGAGATTTATTGGATGTACTATGATAAAAAAAATATGTTGGATGTCTTGTACAATCACTGAAATATAAGAAATAATAATTTCACTACATACCTGTGCTTGTACACTGGAAGGCACGGCCTGGATGTGTCTTTTTAATATATTACGGCGTGTAAATAACACACTGCAGATATCGAACTTGTACTCTGGATTCTTATGATGTTTAATATATCTGTTCAGATTAAATTTGTGTCTATATCTAGAGGCACACTCCTCGCATTGAAAGAAGACGGCAGATGAGCTTTCCATGCTGTGTAGCTGATGATGGTTTGATAAGAAGTGAGCATAATACATGACGTCATTGGATTATATAGTGACGCTGTGAAATAGCCTCGCTACGGTAGGAATAAAATCAGCCAATGAGAAATAATGATGACGTAATAAATTCTAGCCTCGCAACGGGAAATTAATTATTTTCCACCAATGAAATGATGGAAGTTTAAAAAAATGCTGATGATAGAATGAGATCTAGCGTAGTGACGGTTAGGAAATGAGAAGTTATGATGACATAATGAATTCTAGCCTCGCGACGGGAAAATATACATTTTACCAGTGGAAAGTTTAAAAATTATGAAATTATCAGTAATTAGATATTTAATTTCAATCAGCACTTTTCTCAAAACGTGAAGCCTATAACATTATATACTTGTGAAAATGTATGATCATAATTTCTCACAATAAATTGTTCACAGATGTAAATTCTCTCCTCGCAACGGGAAAAATATTCATTTCCGCTAAAATCAGCAGATACCCGATATTTAATTCCGATAAGCGCTTTTCTGAAAGCCTGTCTTCCGGTTAATTGTATGACATTACGTGATTTCGAAAATAAAATATTCACTTTCCTACAATGAGAAATAATGATGACGTAATGAATTCTAGCCTCGCAACGGGACAAATATATTTTCCAGCAATGAAATGATGGAAGATTAAAAAATGCTGACGATGTATTGAATTCTAGCCTCTCGACGGTTAGGAAATTGTGGAGTTATGATGACGTAATGAATTCTAGCCTCGCGGTGCGAAAATATACATTTTACCAGTGGAAAGTTTAAAAATGATGAAATCATCAGTAATTAGATATTTAATTCTGATCAGCGTTTTCCTCAAAGCGTGAAGCCTATGACATTACATGCTTGTGAAAATAAAGTATTCATTTTCTCACAATAAATTGCTGACAGATGTAAATTCCATCCTCACAACGTGGAAAAATATTCATTTCCGCTTAAATCAACAGATCTGATATTTAATTCTGATCATCGTTTTTCTCAAAGCGTGGTATGATATTACATGCTTGCGGAAATAAAATATTCACTTTCCTACAATAAATGCTGACATGTTATACGATACCTGCAATGTTAATAATATATCATCAGAGATGAAGCAGTGTTTTATTACATAAAATAGAAATAGGCAATACATAAGACATATGAATGGTTTTTAATTAAAGGGACAAGCATGACTAATGTTTAAAGATACTGGGTGATAAGAATTACGAACGCACACATATCACAGATGAGTAGGTCGACTTCTGATTATGTCAGCATCTTGCTGTACAGCGAGACAGTTCCGTATGTTTAATTCATTCTGCGATGCTATAATACAATATCGGCATTTAATATATGGCTACAGAATAACGTTGAATAATAAATTAGTCACACAACGCATATTGATTCATATATTTAAATATTATAGGGATAGATGAATTGTCACTGTTATAAAATACAAGGCATTACGATTTTAGTTTTAAATATATGAGTCTCAATGAATGAAGGTGTTACAGTCATATAACACTCGAGCGTTGATAAGAATACTATGAACTTTTGCGTCAGCAGGAATCTTGCGAGGTGATACTTCTGAATGTGTCATCACAAATCTCTGTACGCTAGTATAATACCACATGTTTCATTCACTCACTGGCATTCTTTATAAAACTTGTACGCAAAATTTATAATGCCGTAATGTGGATTAGACATACAATATCTGAAAATTATCATCCTTACGCAGCATACACCTTTGAAGCTTAATAGTAAAATCTATTGTTTTAACTTGTAAGCCAGTAGCCAAATCGAGGCTGAGTCAACCCCAGGGCTAGGTGTTATTGAAATATAACCTATATCTTACGATCAAAATCGAAAATTAATTTGTATGATGAAATATAGTTTTAAGACATTAGCTACCATATTTATAAAAATTTATGAAGGCTTAAAATATCGCTATCTCTACACTTTCGATCGCTTCTGATAATAATAATAATAAATTAAAATTATCCCTAAACAGACCTTGGGGGCCTAGGAGGTTGAGGCTCCCAAATTGTTTAGGCATTCGGCACATGAAGGTGACTGGGTTGTCGGATTTAGGCATCGGCCGCATTTACTCCAGGCTGAGTCGACCCCAGGGCTAGGTTTTAGAAAAATAGACATCTTACGGAAAAATTGTATGGCGGAATATAATTATAAAAGTACATGTAGGCTACAAATAATGATGACGTTGCATTTACGCGTCAGCAATTTCGCCATCTTGAATTACCAATTTTCAAATTATCTGCCATCTACCAATATACAAATTTTAAATTTCCCACCTTCCAACATTTGTAATTGTAATATCCAATTTCCACCATTCGCAATTTTCAAATCAGCCGCCATCTACCAATATACAAATTTTAAATTTCCCAACGTAATCATTTCTCCCTCCGTTTAGGTAGGTCATAGCAATCCTTCCATTCCTCTGATGACGTAATCATTCCTCCCTCCCCTCTTATTCCTCCGTTGAGGTAGGTCATAGCAAACCAACATATTTAATTATATCGTAAGTATCTCACCTGTCACGTGATGCAACCCACCGTTGAGGTATGTTATAGCAGTCCGCCATATTGAGTTATGACGTCAGCTATCCACCTGTCACGTGATGCAACCCACTGTTGAGGTAGGTTATAGCAATCCGCCATATTGAGTTATGACGTCAGCTATCCACCTGTCAAGTGATGCAACCCACCGTTGAGGTAGGTTGTAGCAATCCGTCATATTGACATACGACGTAAGCTATTAACCTGTCACATGATGCAACCCACCGTTGAGGTAGGTCATAGCAATCCGCCATATTGACTTATGACGTAAGCTATCCACCTGTCACATGACCCAATCCGCTCAATCCACTTGTGACGTAAGCAATTTCACCACCTTGAAATACCAATTTTCAAATCACCCGCCATCTAGCAATATACAAATTTTAAATTTCTCACCTTCCGACATTTGTAATTGTAATATCCAATTTCCACCATTCGCAATTTTCAAATCAGCCGCCATCTACCAATATACAAATTTTAAATTTCCCAACGTAATCATTTCTCCCTCCGTTGAGGTAGGTCATAGCAATCCTTCCATTCCTCTGATGACGTAATCATTCCTCCCTCCCCTCTTATTCCTCCGTTGAGCTAGGTCATAGCAAACCAACATACTGAATTATATCGTAAGTATCCCACCTGTCACTTGATGCAACCCACCGTTGAGGTAGGTTATAGCAATCCGCCATATTGAGTTATGACGTCAGCTATCCACCTGTCACGTGATGCAACCCACCGTTGAGGTAGGTTATAGCAATCCGCCATATTGACTTACGACGTAAGCTATCCACCTGTCACATGATGCAACCCACCGTTGAGGTAGGTCATAGCAATCCGCCATATTGACTTATGACGTAAGCTATCCACCTGTCACATGACCCAATCCGCTCAATCCATTTGTGACGTAAGCAATTTCACCACCTTGAAATACCACTTTTCAAATCACCCGCCATCTACCAATATACAAATTTTAAATTTCTCACCTTCCGACATTTGTAATTGTAATATCCAATTTCCACCATTCGCAATTTTGAAATAAGCCGCCATCTACCAATATACAAATTTTAAATTTCCCACCTTCCGCCATTAAAATAGGAACCGGAAACGTAGCCATTTTCATTTTGTAATTTATAATTTTTGAATTTCGCGCTTGGTCCATAGGACGCCAATTTGAATCACGTGGTGTCATAGTTACGCCCACTATGACGTCAGCTGCTCCTGCGGTGACGTCAGGAGCGCGTGACGTAAGCGGCTCCTGCGGTGACGTCACCGACAAAACCCTACTACTGTAGGCCTATGTACAATAAGATACGTAACTGTAAGCTATGAATATTAAAGGTAGGGGTAAAAAAGGATAATCGTTATTGAAATAGCCTACTGAGCACGGCAATGAGCGTTTTAAGTTAAGGGAGCCATGTGTGAAAAATGTCATCAGACATAGGCCTAGTTTTCTTATATCCGGAAAGAAGTCAGAGAATTTAGTGTTAAATAAATGTATGGAGGAATTTTTGCACTTTTATTAACACATCATATGGTCAATGTAGGCTATATTGTGTGCAAAATGAAATTTCAGTATATTTATTAAGGCCTGAACCTTTCCCGCCCTTTATGCTTGAGAACTTTTGTATTTAAACATTTTGAAACTGTCGTGCAAATCTTCAATTGAAGAGTATCGTCGTATGGAATTACATTTAGGAAAATCCGTCAAATTAAGTATAGGTTTTCTTTGTAGTAGTTCGTTTTTAACGTATTAGTAACACGGGTTGTATACGGAGTTCACGTATTATTTAAATGGTGCGCCCCGTTTGGGATACGGATAGCGTTATATAGTGAGTCTTCTGTCATCGGTTACACAATGAGACAACCTATACCGTCTTAAGTATACTAGCCTTGTACTGTCCCGGGTAGCGACTATGCTGCGCCTTTGGGTAGCGGTCGCTGGCTCGCAGCATACACAATGGAGCATTTACAAAACTTTTCAAAGAGCGAGGCTGCAAAAGTCTTGCAGTTAGGTATTGTTCTTGCAAGAGTCTTGCAGGCTTGGTCTTGGGGTCGGTTTTGCATGGTCGGTCTTGGTCTTGCTAATGCAGATGCGGTCTTGGTCTTGGTCTCGGTCTTGCAGAAAATGCAAGACCAAGACTGCAAGACCAAGACTGGTCTCTCTCATCACTATGTATAACAATTGGTTGGTTAGGTTAATAGCTGTGCACTATCATACCATTGTCTGTTGCATCTCTATTATGCATATGTAAATTTACTGACCACTTCTTAGCAAATTATTGTTATTAATATAAAATAACTCGTTGGCGCACTGAATACCAGAAATTGTAAATTAATTCTAGATTAATATTAACCAAATTGGCGATGGTTCATGGTATTATCGTGTTGCATTAATTTAAGTTTGTTACTTTTTTTATTATCACAGTTATACTCAGGCAATCCGGATGTCGAAATTTACAGTCATAAATAGGGACTGATGATCAAGATATGATCGAAATGCGCATATCCAAGAGAGAAATAAATCCCACAAAGTTCAATTAAGTCAACGCGATACCAAACGACTTGTAGAAATAGGCCTACTTGCATTCTTTAGATTGTGACCTTGTTTTTATCTTAGAAGTTTTCCTAGTCACTTTCATTGAAGACCATTAGATTTTCTTCATCATCCTCTTCTTTTTCTTCTTGATCGGAAAGGATGCTAATATCATCACTTTCATCATAGCCATCATCATCATATTCTAGGTTTTCTTCTTGGTCCTTCCCTTCAATTGGATCGTCTGGATTACCAGCTCTTTGGGATTGAACTCCAGTAGATTCACTCTTCTTTTTCTTCTTCTGAGGTTGAGCATTCATCAGTTTCCAGTTGTATGAAATATAAGTGAGTTTAGCTCCTCGCTAAGATGATAGGCGGTTCCTCTTTTTATAGTGCGTACGTACGTACTGATGCCTGAGTGCACCATTCTCCTGTTTTCTCAGCTGTTTAGAAACCGGGGTAAAAGTAATATCGGGGTATTCTAAGAAAACCTGTACACCATTGCTACATTACCGTGGTTTCCAAACGCTCGAATATATCGCGGTCACTCTGCTACGAAGCCATTCCCATGGAGAAATTTTGTGTTGGTTTGTGTTGGTTTCTTCCATGGCCGCTAGATTAGCTCTCTCTCTCTCTCTGCACGTCTTCCAGTCACGGTGGCTCGTCTATTGACCCAATTTCATTTATTTGTTGCCTTATTGTTCAATAATAAATGTTTATAAGGATAAAATGGAATATTATTGGGTATATATGTCTGACTTTGAATTCAAACACCATAGATACTGTAACAATCGTGAAAATTAGTTGATTACGCCTACTGGATGGACCTGGTTTGGTTGAGGTCATTTCAGTCGATGTTACATACAGCATTTGCAAATATATGTATCATCGTTAATTCTTCAAATAGATCCCACCGGTCTCTACATGTCAATAAAATAACATTTATGTTTTAAAGAATAATTCTCACACCTGTGCAATCCAAGGCAAAGCAACACCATGAAATCTCTGTTCTCAGTTCGACATAGCCTCACTTTTATTCCCGTTCGGCTAGTGGAAATTTTAGGTGCAAAGTCATGAACATAGCCATGAAAGGGCTGTTATAATTATGTTCGTGTGTGTGTGCAAGTATGATTACATACACTACAAACCGGTACATAGGCTATATCGTGATGCATGTAGCCATTCACTGTAAATTTGGTCTAGGCCCACTGGTTTTCCATATTTTATTTATTTGTTGCCTTATTGTTCAGTAATAAATGTTCATAAGGATAAAATGGAATATTATATTGCGTATATATGTCGTCTGAATTCAAACTTCGAATTCAAACACCATAAATACTGTACTGTTCGTACTAATCGTGGTTACGCCCACTAGCCTACTCGATGGACCTGGTTTGGTTGAGGTAAGAAAGGAAGGTCATTTCAATCGATGTTACAGCACAGTATTTGCAATGATATGCACCATCGTTCATTCTTCAAATATATCCCACCTGTCTCTCATTATTCTTTATGTTCAGTTAGCTTTTGGCCTAGGTTTCCAAAATATGATACATTACGCTGATCTCCATCTTGGAAAGAAAACCGCGGTTTTCTCACTTTACAGCTCCTTCACGGCCGGTTTGCATCTTACCGCGGTGAAAGTCGAAACCGAGCACGATGAAACGAAATTATGACTTTACCGGGGTATGCTAAGCAACTTTACCGCGGTATTCTGAATACCGAGGTTGGTGCACTCGGTCATGAATGTATATTCTTTGGCGGCAGAAGTGACTGGAGCTTCTATGATTTGGATGGTCATATCTGCCAAGTCGCAGGTTCCTCTTAGCCCTCATAAGTCTTGAAAGTACTTCATTTCCCTCTATACTACAGTAGGATTAGCCTAGACCATGGGACTGACTTATGATTAATTATTAGGCTGTAAGTGAGTGAGTCGGTAGCGCGCCTTCATTCCACTCCGGCGGCCCGGGTCGGGGATTTTTCAGTAGTGATAAATTCCTGTCCCGGTTTCAGGACTGGGTATGTGTCCTTAGGTTTAAGTAGGTAGAGGACTGGTGCACCCCGGTAGCAATTCCGGGATCACCAGGGGTAGCTCGCAAACCTGAGGAATACCTTTTTTTAACTTATTTAAATTTGTGTTTGTTACTAATATTGAAGGTGTTGGTTTTTTGGCATTCTGTTTTAAATACCAACTCAATCTATTAATAATGATGTTAAATTACTTATCTTTAATTTTGTTTAAATAAGTGTGAGGTATCACTTTATAATATATAAGTCTATAAAGAAAACCTAAGAGATTATCACGACTTATTATTTTTAAAAAGAAGATGACGTAGTGTACATTGGTATAAAAATAAGTGAAACGTTATATCATAGGAAAGGGTAATACTTTCCTACACGACTCCTAGGTAAACATGTGGAATTTTACTGAAATAATTTAATTTTAAGGTACCTGAACCGTTAATAACCAGTAAAACATTCAAAACTAACAATTTTTATAATTGCTCTCTGCTGCCCAAGGAAATATTCCCATTTTATAAATTCCAACCCACTGGGAATATTTCCGGACCACATCACTACTGTGGAGTACAAATGTATTTTTGTCTCTCTAAACTTTAGTTATATAAAAAAGTTATATAAACTATTTGTTAAACAAAAATTACGTATAACTTGTTACATGTTACATATAACTTGTTACATGTAATGAACAAGTTACATAGTGTAAACGCAGCTTTAGGTTGAACTGTGGTAGTCCATATCCTGAGACAGAAGCACCTTTATTGCTATACAGGACCGTCATGAACGCCAGAAACTACCAGAAATGTATTACAAATACATAAAGTAATAGACGACAGCTAAAGACGAGAAACCAGAGACCATCCTGCACGTTAAGCTGCGTTTACACTATGTAACTTGTTATTAGAACTTGAGTTATATAAAACGTTTTCAAAAATTGTTATAAATACATATAACTTCTTACATATAACTTTGTGTTATATAACTGATTTTTGTGTTATATAACCATTTGGCTGCGTTTCCACTCACTTAGCTGCGTTTACACTATGTAACTTGTTAATATAACACATTTTCCAAAGTTGTTACAAATACATATAATTTGTTACGTTTAACTTTGTGTTATATAACTGATTTTTGTGTTATATAACCAAATAGCTGTTGTTACACTCAGTTAGCTGCGTTTACACTATGTAACTTGTTAATATAACTTGAGTTACACTCAGCTGCGTTAAATTATGTAACTAGTTATTATAACTTCAGTTATATAACACATTTTCCAAAATTGTAAAAATACATGCAACTTTGTGTTATATAACAGTTTTACCTTTCCCGCACGAAGTGGGAAATGTTTAACTTGTTACATATAACCTGCTACAAGTACATTTTGCTCCGTATATCTATAGATCGTCTCAATCTTAAAAGACAGTTTTGGTTATATGCAGCGCACTGATGCCATATCTACTCACGAAGACCGGGCATATAATATGACAAAGCTCTCACATAAGCGTGAAAACCTCGATTTTTGTTTGTTTGTTGTATATAATAATTATTTTGAATCATTCCCTGCAGATAGAACGAACGTTTACCCACCTTCCCTTATTTTGAACCCCCCATGAATAATATTTTCTCTATTGGCCCACAAATCTACATTCTTTGACCAATGTCTACAAAATGTTACACATGTACCCTGTAGAATCGAGTATAAATTCTCCGAGGCAATTATTCTCGAAAAAAAAAAAAAAAAAAAAAAAACACCCCTTGCGAAATTTTCAATCCCTACTATGTGATCTTTTTACAAGTCTACATTCTTTGAACGATGTTACCAAACTTTACACACAGACCCTATAAAAACAAGAGAAAAAATAGGCAAAATTAATTTTTGCAGAAGCCACCCTTTAAATGTTTCTACCCCTATTATATCACCAAAATTTAGATCTACATTCTTGACCTGTTTTTAACAGATTTATACACAGAACGTATAGAATCAGGAGACAATGGTAGGAAAACTAATTTTAGATCAAACCATATTTTACATGTTTCACCCCTATTTTGTGGTATATATTTATATCTACATCCTTTACCAAATCATACTTTATGCCAAGAACCTATTGAACCAAGAGAAATTTTTAACCAAAGTTAGTGTGAAGAATCCACTCCTTAAATGTTGCAACCCCTATTATATAAATTTTATTTAAATGTAAATTCTCTGACCAATTTTTACCAGACTTTACACAGAGTTAATAGAACCAGGAGAAAAATTTAGGCAAAACTAAATTTGAAAAAATACCTTACATGTTTTAATCCCTATTAAATGACGGTTTAAATCTACATTCTTAGGCTCAGACTTGACACAGAGATAAGCAAGACCAATAGGAATTTCTGTCTCTCCTTACCTCAACCCCATCATCCATGGTCTTTAGAAGTAATGGGGTGCATAATCCCATGTCCTTGAGTGTGATAAGTCGTTCTTCCTCTAGGACTACATTTTAAAAATTAAAACGGCCTCCTCCAAAATTGACTTCGAAGAACAAGCACAATACAAAACCAGGTGACCCCGGGTCCTTTAAGCTAATAATTTATAAATGTTTAATTTAATATTAAGTTTCGTTTCGATAATATTTATTATTATTATTGTTGTTATTTATATTATTATTAGCCTACTATTATTCTGTTGTAATAATCAAATTTTCAAGAATATAATTATATTAGGAAAGTAATAGTTAAAATGCATTACATACCTTCAGCCCTGCTCACTATCCTCAGAGAGTGGTACTATTCCTTCCATAAATTTCTCCATGTCCCTGGATGGTCCAGGTTCAGCCGAATCGGAACCAGTAGGTGGTACATCAGGAGAGGAAGATGAAGATGACGAAAATGACAACGTTCCAAAAACTGTTCCTCCTCGTCTTGATTCTAGTCTGCTTTCCAGAGATCACTTTCGATTTTCCTTGTATGGTCCACGTAATTTTCCCAATTTTGAATTGTCACTTTTTGGTATGCAGCCAAAATTAAAGTATTTATTTCTTGTTTTTTGAATGAGACGTTAATTTTGATATAGTTTTTCACTTGCGCCCATACAATTTTTTTTGCTTGCTCGCTCTTTTAGGTTTGTTTTTTCATACCAATTTTTTTGCTTGCTCGCTCATTTAGGTTTGTTTTTTGCTGGCGTTCTCAGAGGACCTTTCTTTTCTTTTTATTCTATGTAGTAAACTTTCTGAACACCGGTAGCTTCTGCTATCTCTTTAAATGCCTTCATTTTCTTCAAGAAATAATTAAGTATATTTAATACTACAGTTCGCTCTTTACTGCGCAATTTTGTCTAATTTCTAGTTTCTCTATTCATAATTAATATAAAATATTAATAAATATAAAATGTAATTCTTAAAAACATAAGAACCACTTCAGAACAAGAGAAACTTCACTACACAGCTATTATTATAACACTGAGCTCTGAAGAAGATACGATAATCTTAGAAACATCTGAGCAAACAAAATCTGTACCGCATGAGTCATGACCGCCTGAATGATGCGATAAACATGACAGCGATAACTCATGAATGCTATGTGATAACGAGCTCTGGTTTGTTTTAAAAACAATTTCAGACATTTGTAAGCATTTCTTCTCACTTAGTCACCAACGTAAAGTAAAAAACAAAGTAGGTTACTCGCTACTTAACGTTTTTGTTACCATCCAAAAATTTCCAAGCAGCAATAATTGCAAAGCTATATATTTTATTAATTATTAATAAAAAATATAGGTTTCTTCATATGCAAAATTTATTGCCATGGGAAAGGCGCGTATTTTCTATAAACATCAGGCAATCCAAGAAAAAAATTCTTTGTCGATTTCGGTTATTGGTTTTTTGTCTATCGCGTGATAAGTTATTCATCTGAAAACAATGTAGATTTCCGCCAAAATAAGGTAATTATGAAAAATAGGTCTCATATTAATTATTTATGACTTTACAATTGCCATCATCAGAAAGAGCGGAAAACTCTCTATAAGACCTCGCAATCACATTATTACATTTATCATTTTGGATTTTCGGAAAATTGGCAACATTGGTGGGATAGAGAAGGACGAAGCTAATTGCAGAACGTACGAGTGCAAGTGAGATGCAAATACTACATTAAACTCAATACTCTCTTTTAAGCTTGGGACGATCAATAGTAACAAATTACAAAAGATAGTTGAGATAATATTATGATAATATTATAGGAGAGAAATTCCTCTGACACTGGGATTTGAACCTAGGACCTTTGGCTATCCGTGCCAATGCTCTTACCAACTGACCTACGCCAGAGGTCAATTCACAGAGCCAGATAGAACCTCTCTCCTATGACTGACTGCCCTTAATGGTCTACCTCACTGACAGACAAGTTATGTCAAATGCAGTACTGTGAGGCACACTTATTAGTGATTTTGTGACCAGGCTTCCACTGTTATTGTACAGTAACATTCAAGATAGATGTATGCATTCATGTACCACAGATTGTCTCTGTTGGACATTACATGATAATATTACAGGAGAAAAATTCCTCTGACACTGGGACTGGAACCCAGGACCTTTGGCTATCCGTGCCGATGCTCTTACCAACTGAGCTAAGCCAGACTTCAATTCCGGGAACTTAATCTCGAGGAAATATTGCCAGAGAATGTTCTCGGAAATGTTCCCAAAATTACATGAATTTCCTAGAATTTATTATTTACGAGCAAGATAACTCATATACCTATTTTTTACTTAAATTTAATCATGATTAGGTTAAATAAAACTAAAAACTGTCATAAGTTCATAGATTAATATATAATTAATGAAAGAACATAAACAATGAACACTAATTAATTACGTATAAAAAGCTGTAATACTGGGTTTTCACTTAGTTAACAATGAAAATTAGGAAGATAATGATTAAAATTTGCCCTGGTTCTTGAAGATCAATAAAGAAGATTAAAAAAAGAGTTCATTGAATAGACTGACTATTAATTATACACAAATTACAGTAATAATAATAAATTGTACGAACCTAAACAACTTTTAGTAATAGGCCTACTTGCTTTCTTTAAATGTGCGACCTTGACTTCATGTTAGAAGTTGGCCTTGTCACTTTCATTGAAGACCATTAGATTTTCTTCAACATCCTCTTCTTTTTCTTATTGATCAGAAAGGATGCCAATATCACCACTGTCATAATGGCCTTCATCATCATCATCATCATCTAGGTTTTCTTCTTGGTCCTTCCCTTCATCTGGATCGTCTGGATTACTAGCACTTTGGGTTTGAATTCCAATAGATTCATTTTTTTTTTTCCTTTTGAGGTTGAGCATTCATCAGTTTCCAGTTGTATGAAAGGTAAGTGAGTTTAGCTGGTCGCTCAGATGATAGGCGGTTCCTCTTTTTAGAATGGATCCATGGAAACGTACTGAATGTCGTTTTGTGGCGGCGGAAGTGACTGCAGCTTCTAAGATTTGGATGGCCACATCTGCCAAGTCGCAGGTTGCTCTTAGGCCCCATAAGTCTTGAAAGAACTAAATTTCCCCCATACTACGGTACAGTAGGTTTAGCCTAGACCTTGGGACTTATTTATGATTAATTACTAGACTGTAAACTTATTTATTTAAATTTATGTTTGTGTACAGTATTATTGAAGGTGTTGGATTTTGACATTTTATTTTAAATACCAACACAATCTATTAACAATTATGTTAATTTACTTATCTTTAATTCTGTTTAAATAAGTGTGAGGTATCACTTTATAACACATAAGTTTATAAAGAAAACCTAAGAGATTATCACGACTTATGATTTTTGAAAGAAGATGACTTAGGGTACATTACTTTTGAAAACAAGTAGAAAATTATATCATAGGAAAGGGAAAAACTTCCCTAGACGATTCCTAGATAAACATGTGGAATTTTACTGAAATAGTTTCATTTTTAGGTACTTGGACCGTTAGTAAGCAGTAAAACATTCAAAACTAACGATTTTTATAAATTCTCACGGAAATGTTATAAATTCCTTCCCACTGGGAATATTTCCGGCCCACATCACTCCTGCTCAATACAGTTGTATTTTTGTCTCTCTAAACTTTAGTTATCGGTATATAAAAGAGTTATATAACCTATTTGTCAAACAAAAATTACATGTAATAAGTTTATTAAACAAGTTACATAGATTGATAAATTTCATTTCCGTTTGTGGTAATTCTTTAAAAGTATGTTACTAAAAGGTTCCACCTTATACCACAAAACATGCAAAACTGCAGGTAGTATTATCTAGATACACGATAATTACTCATGGAGTCAGGAGGTCATGCTTTCGTGTTATTACAGCTACTTTTAATACATTTTAGTCCATTGAGGGTCATGTTAATAGCGTTTGGTTTCTTTACCACCTTATACCCTGAATAAGATGCGTAGGAGTATACTATAGACACACAACATTAGGAGGCCTGATTCGCCTCGCGGATTCGCTGCGCGTAAGATCAGTGAGCTACTGCTAGGAATGCTGCATGTTGATAGTTGAGTGGAGGGATAATGCCGCAGAGACAGAGACAGACATACGTGGAGTGGGATAGCCAATCAGGGTGCAGCTACCTCCTCTAGCCAGGAACTCTACGAGCGGTGAGACTCGCTCCTAAGGTATATACGTAAAAACACAGAGACTTTGTGGAGGTAATACTACTCTAACTGTCTCACACAAATCATAACATTCATAATCAGGTTACCTGTACCGATTTTTTTCTGGGATTCGTGCAAAATATCTGGCTTTCATATTGATTAACTAAAAATCTCTTTTATTCCTACTAATTCTATGTTCATCGCACCTCTGTATTCTATCCCTCTGTATTCTATCCCTCTCTTTCCCTCACTCAATCACAAATCCCTCTCCCCAACCATCTGTCATTCTCTTTCCATGCATGCGTTATACGCATTCCTCTTGTTTCTATGTTGTTCACACATTTCTCTGTATTCCCCAGTATTACCTCTGTCGGTCTTACCCTGCCCCCACCTCAATACTCGGTTACACTCACTCTCTGCTTCCGGTTTCATGATATGTTCAAAAGGTTGGGGAAATAGATGTACTTTAGTCGGAAAGAAGTGGATTAAGATGTGAGTCATTTGCATTTCATTGTTATTTTCAGGGTGGTTCATGACGTACCGTAGCAGCAAGTTCAGTGTTTCTTACTATTTACTTGCATTAATTTTTAACACTATTGTTACGAATAGTCCTCGCATGCAAAAAAATCTCTAATCTACTCTTCATACGTCAAAACGGTCACCATCTTGAAAACGAATAAAAAATAAAATCTTTACACATACCAAGGTTCTTTAACTACAGTATACCAGCCTTGTACATACACGTAGTTTTTAATCAGAAGGAAGATTCATATTAAATGGGAAGAAAAACAAACAATGCGTTTGGTAGATAGCCTACAGTGTAAGTAGCTATTTAGGCCTATGTAACAAATAAGCAAAATGACGCTTCGGCGAACGAAACTAGTATTGCGGCCAAGGCAAATCCAGGGCCGAAATAATGGATGAGTCCACTAGAGCTTTTGTGTACGTGGTGTAAACAATATTTTTTTTTTAGTAAAAGCTCTGTAAATGATATGAAATTAAATAAAAAAATACCGTATAATTATATTACCGTATATTATACCGTATATTATAAAATGCATGGCCAGTCATTTGTTGACGCCATGTTCTCACAGCCGCCTGAATCATATGCTATGAACCAATACGAAATGCGGATGTACATGGCAGTACGGGTTTGTTATGAATAGTATTACTATGTTGGCTTAGGTCCATATTTGTTGTTATATTATTAAATGTTTTCTATAAAAGAACTTATAAAGTGTCTTATTAAAGTAGACCATGTTGCCTTATACTGTATTTGATGTTTTATGGTCAAGTATTTTGTTTCAAATCCTATTACGGTTGGTATGACTGGTCACTGTCATCTGGATTTTTCAGTTGTTATGACGACTTTACCGGCCTAGGCTGGTAAAGTCTTTTCGGCGTGTTAACAGTCCGACAAGCAGCTCTTATGCAGAGCGTGTACTAAAATAGCTATTTATGTATCATGTACGCAAAATAAGGCTTTAGCGGCCGAAAAGCTGGATGAGTCTGCTGAAGTTTTTGCATACGTGGTGCATATACTAAACACTTTTACTAAAATCTATTATTTTTAAATTAAATTGAATTGAATTAAATTAGTAAATTTTTAGTAAAAGTTCTCTAATTTTACTACAAATTTGATTAGTTTTTCACTCATCTTCAATGATTATGCGTAAAGAAAGCAAAGATAATGGCGATTGTATCAGTAGTGCATGTTTATAAACTTCGCTTGCTGTCGATTGTTTCTTACCTTAAAATACTTAAGATATCGTTAAGATCATAATGTTGATTAATTCAACTAAATGTATTTACATCGATTGAAATTACGTGTCATTTTTATAATATTTTCTGCAACTAAACCTATTACGCCGTGTTAAAAGAAGGAATCGTACTAGAGACTCATCTGAAGTCTTTTCTGTAATTAGCATTCGTGGTCTATGGAACTAAGCTATGGCGTAGTAATGCAAAGTTCGCGCCTACACCAGTCATAAAAAATATAAAATGTTATTGATATTGAAATTATTTCTTAAATTCAGGATTTCTCAATGACAAGGTTTACTAATAGACAATGGACAATAAATCCTTAACATGTAAAATTTAATGTACACTGGGAGACACTGTAGAGACATCTAGGAGCCATAGTTGGAACTACTTCCACTAGGGGTTACCATGGCAACTTCAGCTGCCGCAGCCGCAGCCGCTTTAGAGAGCGTCTACTAAAAACAAATTTACAGGCAAACGGAGGAAATGTCAGTAAGCTATTAATCCGGGCGCACAAAGCTTACGTTGTCAGTGCACACATTGACTGGTACTTGGTACTGTTAATCCTCATCAACAATACTGCACGAAAGACTGGTTTACCATCCAAACGCAACAATGGTGGGTTTCAATAACGGAAATAGAACAGTTTTATTATTAGAGCTAACTGTCTGATGTAAAGGTGCGGCCACGAAATTTTAATACAAAATATTTCTGCCCGCTATTCCGATTTCCAGCAATGAAAAATGCAATCTATAAAAGTAAGGAACAGAATTCCGGGTGAGAAAATTAGCTATTTCAAACGTGCGATACTAATGAAGTGCTGGATGACAAATAAATACAATATCTGAAATAATAGGAAATGTAAGTAAATACTTAAATACCTTCAATACAAGGGGGCCCACGGTATGGAAATCTTGCGACCTACTGTTACAATTTTCCTGCATGGAATCTAGCATGGTGAAAAATTACGTATTATGGGAACTCAGTAACAAAGAAATTTTGCCTTTATGAACATTTTTGTTGAAGTTACTTGTATATGAAACATATTGTGCCATTCTGAATATGTTATTGTAAAAGCAGTGTTACCTGTACTACAGTATTTATATATCGCATCCCTTCCTAAGAACCTCTTCTTCGATTTGTTAGGAAGCAAATGATGCTTAAATGTCTACTAAGTAAGGAATTGAAGGCACTTAATCAATAATAAACCATATTGTTCATTACTGGGAAGACACTGCTTGTTTTGGAAAGTATCTACCCTACATTGGGCTGCGTGCCGCACTGATATCAATACGACGCGCCGCCCGCGCATGCACCGCACCGCACCGCACCGCACCGCCGTCAGCGAATGTGGCCGGGAGCGGGCGGAGTACGATCAGTGAGCGAGTGGCCCGCTGCCGCGTTGTGCAAGGTTGCAATGTACACAGCAGTGCTTGACACACGTGGTTGATATCAACCCTCGCATGTTCCTTTCGGAGGCTCCTTACTGGTCAAGGGCTCCCAGGCAAGGATTCTGGACCTCTCAGCGACGCCTAGCTATCAACGTCATCAGCGACGGTATGTATCTGTTCTGTACATCTAGTTCAGATATCAACTTAAAACATTGTTTCGTTCTCAGATTCACCCTTTGTTAACTTTAACATTTTCTTACAATACAATAAAGGGGCTTTAACCTTCCTAAGTACCGTTGGGATGAATATGACCCCAAATGCACTCTTGATATAAATACCTCCGCTGGTTTTCAAAATTTTTGACCTTATCCCTCTGAGTCAACTGTATCCAATGACGTCGTTTTATTTTTTTTAGTATTAAAAACTTAACTCCGTGGCGCTAGCATCCCAGACCGCTGCGTCATCTACCATAGGGAGACGGAAGGAGGGGGCATGAGGTCAGCACGGCCGTTAATGGTGGTTTCCATGACCGGAGTCGCTACTTCTCTATCAAGTAGCTCCTCAATTTGAATCACGAGGCTGAGTGAACCCCTACCAGACCTCCCTACCTCAGATAAATCCGAGGTGGTACCGGGGATCGAACCCGGGCCGACGGATCTGTAGTCAGCGACGCTAACCACAAGACCACGCGGCGGTCATTTTTTTGTATTAACACATTAAAACACATTGTTTTTTCACTGAGTACTATTGGACTCAAAATGACCTCATTCACAACTGTCCTTTTCTCCTTTGAATTTAACATTATGTAAAAGTGCTGATATACATACTTGTCCTGTTTTCAAGGTAAAATGTATGTTTTACGCCAGTTCATTAAAACAGTTGCAATACGACCAATATATTCCACGTAAATTACTTGGGGTATTTGCTACTCAGTGCAATAGGAAGGTTAAAATACAACAAAACGGCTTTAAGGTGTGATTAATTAATGTGATCGTACTATTCAAATATAGATTATTTATTGTAATTTTTACATTAATCTAATCTGAGATTCAGTATAAGTGGAAGTGGATGTAAGCATATAACATCTAGGCTAAGCATATTACTCGGATCTGTGTTAGTTTTGAAACTAATTGAAATGTCTTAAATAAACGATTTTCTGATTGTTTATGCGACAGTGGAAATTTTCACTTGTAATTTTTTGTTGTTGTATTTTTGACGTTAATATAGCATCAATGATGTGTGAGCGTTGTCAATACGATGAAACTTGTGTAATGTGGTATTAAATGCTGTGATGTACCAGGTTTGCTAATAGACAACAGCGTGGTAAAGTAGTAAAGGCATTCTTAAATCGGAACGAAGAGATGGAAACAAAATAATGAGTTAATTGAGAAAGAAAGATGACTTCCTGAAGAAACACGTGGCACTTCTGGATGACAAGAGACTACACACAGCCAATACGTCTAACCTTTTCTACTAGCATACTTTAAACAAATGTGATTATAACCGTGAAAGAAGAAAAGGAAAGTAATAGCATTACCCATTGTTAATTTACATTCTAACTTCAGAGACAGTACAACCCTCCTCAACAGATTAATGATGAATCTTGCCCCAAGGCCATCGCAAGAATAAGAAAACTTCGTTAATAATTATTGATAATGAGAATGTGAAATGTATCACTCCAAGGTTGTGTATTGTCTCCAGATACAAGTGACCAACCTTCAGATTATTTAAAAGCTAAGTTTTGTCATGTTCGTTTAGACTGTTTACTTGTATACAGCCAAATTCTATTCTTTTTTCACACTTGACATAAGTTGTTAGAAGAAAATGTATCTTCTGCCTCAGTCTCCAATATTTTGACAAGGGAACCTGGTAGCTGGATCCAACTGTAGCTATTCTGAACTTAACTGTATTGCATTGATTCGAGTGGGAAGAGTGTCTTAACAGAATCGAGGGAAAATTAAAAAAAAGAGACGAAGTTGAATTTTTTTCTATTGGCGAAATTATGTTATGCACTTTGACACATATGTGTAGTATAGAAGTTTTTGTGCGGTAGGGAAAACTCACCCGAAAAAATAATTAAATATAAACATCTGTTCGAGAAGGATTCTCGAAGTCTGCCAACCTTAAAATGTTGCTTTTTTATCTTGGCACACTGTCGTTTTGATCTAATGTATGCCGTGCCAGTGTGCGGTGCTTGGTTTCGATCGATTACTTTCGCCTGGAGGATCTCACAATTTTTAATATCCCTTGTGAGTGAATTATTTTCGTTTGTTAATAAAAAATTTGCAGGCGCAACTAGTCGCATTGTACATACAGAGACTGACTTCTGTAAGAGAGAAACCTGATGTAAACAAAAATTACTATGCCTGTCTCACTCTAGCACATTACTCGTATGTTATAATAGTGAGGCAGACATACTGGTTTTTGTTGACTAAAGGTTTCTTTCTTAGAATGGTCAGACTATAGTTCCTGGACACTGATTTGGGGTATGATACAATGACGCACCTATGCGGTAATGAGTGTAGTAAGTTAGGTTGCTGGCACTGGGTACTCAAAACTTGGCTTTCCACCATGATAGAAGAATCGCGAAATGGATGAAAGAACACTAACAGTAGAATAATACTAAATGTCTTCATGATAAAACGAACATTCTTCAGGAATTCGTCTCAGATAAGGTATACAACTTAATTTGTTTACCTAAATCTTTGTTAGTTAGCTAACAAAACAGGCCATAAAAGAAATCAAGTCTTATGCTTGGAAGCACCGTCAGTTATGCACTAGAAATCATTGGATGTAAAGACACAGGAAACACATGTATAAAGACATGTAAAGATAGTTTAGATGGATTTTCCATTCATACAACTGGTACTGACTAATTACGTTTGGTAATGCCTCGGAATTTACCAATCACTATCGTTTATAATATGATAGATCTCTAGGTGATAAATCAAGACAAACAGACTCGCCATACGAAAACAACCACCAGATGTCTAAAATGTGACGGGTTGGAATGAATCTAACTTAGTTTATAATTTATCATACCAAGTGTATAAACAGAAGGCTAAGTGAAAACACGTGTCAGCATAAATATCTTAGCTATTCCAATTCATTTCATACAACGCTAGTTTTATGTTGTTCGTGTCCAGTGTGAGATTTCAGCGTTTGGTACTCTTGTGAACGTGTATATGAATTGAATTCATCAACTCTTATATAACAATACATACCTGAACAATTTCACAACCGGTTCCAAGTAGTTATAGGTAAGCTTCATAGAGCTCAATGGCTTCATCGAAAAGAGCAGACAGGTACGGAAACCTCAACAAATGAATTTTTCCACGTCAAGACACAACCTAAGAAGGAAATAATATTTCGTGCTTCAGAAGAGGCTTAGAACATCATAAACAATATCGTATCCGCGCCATATGTTACGATCTCCATAAATGATAAGAATAAAAAGCAATCTTTATTTCCTTCGGAAATTTGGATATTTTTTATTTGCTGTAGGTTAGGGTATTTTTCTTTTAGGAAGTATCCTTAAGGAAAAGACTTCTCTAGCAAATTTGGTAGGATAGTGTAATGGTTTTTAGGGAAAATGCATATAGTAAATTTTCATTACAGGGGAAATTAAAAACTACGTCCCAGAAGGATAATGATTTTCCACTACCATGTGCTATACAGTAGAGTATCTTCCTTGTATTCAAAAAAATATTTTTCTTTGTTTCAGGTATGTTGGTTTGCACTGTATGTCCATGGTACTACTCTCTTTTTGATAAGGTATGTTCTTTGACGATATACGCTCGTAATTTTCTTGATGAAGGCAATAACAACAAGAATGATAATAGAATTAAATATGCGAATTATACCTAATAAATTACAGGACAAAAATTATTTAGTACATTAAAATCGTGTCAAATACGTGAGAATATTAATTGTTAGAAAATATTTTTTCCTGATATAAATTTACTGACAGCAGCAACGGACGATGGATTACTTGCTTAAAATTACTTTTTCGTTTAACGTAACAAACATTTTTTTCGACCAATTATTAGCTTATGCGGATGAAGTTTGTCTGTTGGACGATGACGTAAACGCAATCGGGAGAAATGAAGAAAGTCTTTTCGATGCCTGCAAGAATTTAGGATTGCAAATTAATGCAGAAAAAACTAAGCATACGGTCATGAAACGTCAAATAGTGCGCTATTAAATATTATAATAGCAGGCAATACATTCGAAAAAAAGGAGAAATTAAAATATTTTGGAGCATTAATTACAGATATAAATAATAATAAGGAAGAAGTTAAGTTTCGACTGAAATCAGGAAATGCCCGTTTTTATTCTATTAAGAAACTTTTATCTTCTCGTCTTGTATCCATAAATCTAAAAATAAACATTTATAAGACAATTATCCTGCCGGTTGTATTATATGGATTTGAGACTAGGTCCCTTCGGGAAGAACACAATCTGAGTGTTCGGAAATAGGTGCTTAGGAAAATATTTGGACCTAAAGGAGATGAAAATGGGTACTGTAGAAAACTGCATAATGACGTGCCTCATACTTGTACTCTACACCGAATATAATAAGGATAATTAAATCACGGAGGATAAAATGAACTGGACATGTTGCACGCATGGGGGAAGAAGGACATATCTGAAAATATTGACTGGGAGACTAGAATGGAAAAGACCACGTGGAAGACCTAGATGTAGGTGGGAGGACAGTATTAGAACATATTTAAGGGAAGTTGGATTTACGAGGGATGGTTGGATGGAGTTAGCACAAAATAGGGTCGGATGGCGGGCCTATGTAAGACTGGCTATCAGTGGCAGCTCGTGACCAAACATCCAGGGTAGGCAAAATACAGAATACAGAATAACATACCGATACCGTGTAAGACTGGTAAGGTGTACAGTTTAGCTTACCTTCACTTGAAAATTAGATCGATGCGCCGATCCCGCCTGCCAGCATATCGTCATACCAGGATTCCTGTTTCACCAGTTGATTCAGAAGGCTACGTTCAATGGACGTTGTGGCTAGTGCTGTAAGTCTGTTTTGTCCCATGGTGGTTCGTAAATAAGATTTCACTCTCTTCAAACAAGAGAAACTCCTCTCAACGCCGCAGCTTGTTGCTTGTATTGTTGCTACTAAGCTAAACAGTTTGTAAGCTTCCGGTAATACACTATGGATATCACTGTCCACAAATCTCTTCACATTTTCTTCAACACTGAGAGATGCAAACTGACTGTCGGAATACACAAAGTCCAGTTCGTTTCTCAGTCGAGGAAGATCAAAATAAGTCAAATAATGAGTTTTCAAAGACGATAGTGCAGTGAGGGGAAATGTTTTGTTGTACTCCTTGAATTTAGAAGAATCTACTAATTGAAGAAATTCCAAGTTCTGGATATCCCCGAATCTTGACCGAAGCTGAAGTAAAATATTGTCCAATATTTCAAAATAGAGCTGCCTGTATGTTGTCGAACTTTCACTTCCAGAAACTCTGCTTACTTTAAAGGTGTCTGTTCCATTTCTTGCTTTCTCGTAATATTCTGCAGCTTTAATTTCGCTTCTCATTTCAGTAAGCTTTCTTGTCTGTTCCTGTATTGCTGCAAAACAGTACTGAATATCCAGTGACCTTTTTTTGGAGAATGTTAAATAGAGTTTCTGTCATTCCAAAAATTGCTCGATATACATTCAACAAGAATATAAATTTTAAGTTCTGTAAATGATTTTTTAAACCCAGAGCACCATTCAAGGTCTCTGAACTCGAAAGCGGATCATCCTCAATATTCTGAAAAAACAATGAGTAGTTTTTCCCTCTCACTGGCAATAGTTTAAAGAATTTTGGCATTCGAGCTCCAGCGTACCTCGCTAGAAGTTTGCCTTAGAAGTACCCTTTTGCCTACAACCTCGTCCAGAATAGATGTTCGCTTACATGATTTAAGGAAATAAGCAGGGAAAGCCTGAAGTTTTGAGAAGAAAATGCGAACATTTTTTATACATTTTGCTCCATTCTGTAAAACAAGATTCAATCGGTGAGCACAGCAGTGTGTGAACAACGCTTGTGGAGCATGTCTTTTCACAAGTGTCTGAAGTCCTGCAATTTCACCAGCCATTACACTTGCTCCATCATAGCACTGCCCAATTAATTTCTGCTCAATATTAAAGTCCTTCAGAACATCAAGTAGCAATGCACACAGGTCGGTTGCTGTTCTTTGGGTGCTAATATTTTGAAATCCTAAAAATCTGTCTTGTATAGAACCAGATCCATCTACATATTTTACAATAACGGATAATTGCGATACTTCTGTTAAATCCGTCGTGTCGTCACATTGGATAGAAAAGAAGGGAGCTTCCTTAATTTCTTTGGTAATTTTTTCCATCAGCTCTTCATATATGCATTCAATTAGTTCATTTGGTACTGTTTTTGATAATCTTGTGAATGTTTTCCCCAACTCCTCCCAGTGATGACGCAGATCATCATCGTAACTGAAGATGCAAGTTGCAAACTCTGTGAAATTCCCGCGGTTTAGTGATGACTCGCTTTCATCGTGTCCACGGAACGGTAGTGCCTGCTTACATAACAATACCGTAACATCAATAAGTCTTCTCATTATTTGCCTATTTTTCTCCACTTTCTTGTTGTACAGCTGTGTTGCTAATTTTTGTTGCTCTGACAACAGTTCAGAAATTGGATTAAAGTTATATTTTCCAATCTCTTAAGATTTACGGAATTGCCTATGTGATCTTGTGACATTTCGTGCTTTTTAATAGCTTTTGATAGGTTTTTCAAATCAAAGTATCCTTCTCTATTCCATGCACCGATCTTTATTGATAATAAAAGGCATAGCCAGCAGTAAAGCTTGGTTTTTACTTCGCTTCTTGTTAACCATTTATGTGAATCATACCACGAAGGATTAAATTTTCTACCACCCTTCTCACCAATGCGACGTACAACTGTGTTAAAACTAGGGGTGGGTCGACCCCTTCCGCTTTTCTACATCGTTAAGACGAGAGAACGGTGTCTGTAGCAATTCAGCCACTATATCAGTCATCATGAAATGTAGCCACAGTAAAAACTTATGCCTAACGTTAAACTTAAATTATAACACACTTACTTACAGTACATACATCACTTTCGCAAAACTGATTTTAAATAGGTACTCGTATACCGTAATAATCACACCAGTAATATCTTGACAAACAAACTTTTCTCGTCGCTATACTCAAACTTACAGCATCTGAGCCTTTGTAAAGACATCGACTACTTTCGGAAAGTTTCGTGAAGGAACAGATTTTCCGTGCGTTTTTTCTTTACAGCGCTTCAACTTCGCTGCAAAAACTAGGGTTTAAGAGACGGACACTGCAGCAGCTTTACACCAGCTTTCAAAAACGCACGATTTTAATCTTCGTAAAGATATCGGCTATACTTTCGGAAATATCCGGAATGGGGCAGGCAGAAATTGTATTAGCTGGCCAGGGCAGTTTACGCACGCGGGGGATGTAGACAATTCGCACAGGCAGCTTGCTGCATTGCCCCGTCTCAGAGCTCAAAAGGCAGGCACTTTCCAAAGCTGCCTACCTCGTGACGTCATGACGGTTCATTCACCGAAGTGTAGTCGAGAGGTCTGTCCGGCGGGCTTTTTAAATTACTGTGGGCTAGCGAATTGAATAATTCGCATGTAATATAAAAGGCAACTGTTAACTATATTAAAAAAACTATTAAACGTTATATAGTATATCAAAACGTCAATTGAAATACCTTCTGAAAAAAGTATGCGTGCTGTTTTAAAGTACAGGGTAGGCTGAGCCTACCCTGCCTACCCCGAGGAGCCGCCACTGCTGGCTATGAACCTCCAGGTTCCATAAAGTAGATATTATTCCTTTAACTTGCTTAGGAATTGTTTATTGTGTAGTAGAAGATACCCATTACGTATAATGCAACCATGTAAGGCATATACTGTATATTACAGTATATATATATATACATACGCAATATGTGTATAGAGAGATAGAGGGGGGTGAATGGAAGAAAGATTGTTAAAGGTATACTTACTTACTCCTGGGCGTTACGGTCCTCTCAGAACCTTAGCCTCCTTTATGACAGCAATCCAATCCTTTCTATCTTCTGCTTTTTTCTCCTCCATCTCTTAATTTTAAGAGTTCTCAAGTCCTCTTCTATTTCATCAATCAACCTTGTTCTTGGTCATCCTTTCCTCCTTCTTCCCTCCATTTTTCCTTAGCATCAATTGTTTTAATTTTCCCCTGCTCCGTATAATGTAAGAACGTTCCAAGTGGCTAAATACAAATCATGTTCCTTTATTTGTTTTCCAGGTCTTATTTCCGTTTTATCCGTCCGATTGCTGCTATTAGGTTTCTGAACTATGTATTTTTCCGAAATGGTTTCGTCAGCCCTGGAGGACCAGATAATTTTCTTTCTGGGGTTTCTTCCCATAACCTTTAGAAAACCAATTCACAAAACCTGCAAGGCAGCAGCTCCCTAACCTTGATTGGAGCACTTGTGTCTTGGGAAAAACGATGAGGAGCCGCTACGACTGTTCGGCAGCACTGGGCTGTGACGTCACTTCTCGCATCATGGCACCAAATTCGAATATTAGATCCTCAACCCAAGCATGTGTTCAGCCGCTCTTAGAGCACACACGCGACTTTCTCTACCTTCATAAAAATTGCTTGCCATTTTCTCTCGTCTTATTCTAAATTTTGAAAAACACACACAACTTTCCCTACCATAAGCATGTAGATTACTATTTCCCAGCTTTTTGAAAACTCACATAACTTTCTACCTTAAGGATTGAAATTACAATTTTCTTACAATCCATCTCTGGGAACTCTTTCTCTACCCTAATAATTATTTTCCTTCTTCTTTACTGAGTTTTTACCGACCCCGGAGTAACCAAGGATCGGCTTTAAATTTTTTTAAAGATTATACTTTACACTAGATAATTCGTCTTATTCTTCCTTTTAGAACTCACACAACGTTCTGTTTCTTAAGCATTGGAATAACTATTTTCTCGCGTCTTGTTTCGCCTCTTAGAACACACATACAATTTTCTCTTCCTTAAGCAATGCAATTACTATTTTCTTGCGACTTATTCCATACCTGGGAACTCTTGCATGGATTTAATATTCTTATATGCGTTATTGTGTAGAGGTAATATTATGTATTCTGTTGATGAGTTTTATAATCTATGAGTGTTTTAATATCTCTTATGACTTTCCTGTTGGGCCTTCACGGTTACCGTAGCGGTCCCGGGGCTCATACGTCCCCACCGTACTTCACCCCAACAAGCAATCTCCTACTTATAGTTGCCCATCCCCCGTGACGTGGACACCGAGGTTGGATTTTGGGGGGCTGTTAAATGTATACGTAAAGATATTGGTACTAAATTGGAGTAATTCCAACTTCTTTCTAGAATACAGAAGGACGGTAGTGTTGAAGTCCCTACAGTGTCTTCAAGTTGTTTCGCCACGCCCTTAAGTAAATGTTATTATTAGGCATAACCTGGACGATCAATCATACTGAACTTGTTGGTGTGAAGTTCATTATTTTCATTATAAACTGTCATCTCTATACTCAGTTCTTATTTATGTCCATGTGAAAGGAAAATTACTTTAACTTATGTTATCTTGTTTTTTTGAGAAACCATAACCTAGATTGAGTCCCTTGAATAAAATTCTGCCAAAAATGGTATTCCACAAAAAGCAAAACTAGATACCACCATCAATGAATTTCGTGTTGACCAACGAGGGGCTAATATAACTTGCTTATACACATGGACATACCACCTTATACCATCCTTAATACAGGACTGTGCTCAATCCAAGAAGTCTAAGAATTGATAATATATATGTCATTAGATAGCCAGGTGATGAAAGTTATTTCTATACATAGGAGTTCCAGATAGTGTCTCAAGTAGTAATATGTATACAGTTTGATCTAGAAATCATGTGAAAATGATGTAGCTATATGTCTTGTCACAAATTGAAACATAGGTAATACCACAAAACATAGGCCTATCATCAATTAAACTGCATAACCCTATTAACATTTCTATAATTTCTAACCTGCCGGTTAAGATTGTACAATTTAGAGAGTATGTTAAGTATAGGCCTAGGAATTCAGTAGGCCACTCTGTCACAATTAAAACGGTTGTGTTCAATAGAATAAACAGGATAAAATGAGAACAGTACTTCTAAATATATTTTAAAAGTCATAAAATCGCAATGAAAATGACAAAGCACAAGTCCCATATGAAGATCAGATTAAAATGACTATTTAGTTGAATCATGGCCGGTTTCTATAAACTCGCGAATTACCTATGGGTAAATTATCCCATGAACAGAATTTGCACAAGGAAAACTCTTACGAGCAGAAATAATTTAAAGATAACGATCACACACAGTTATGGCGAGTTTCTAGATAAATGTCCTCTAGGTAAATATGAAAATGAGGGAATTTTTTTTTCTATAAACCAGGGTTAGATCTCTCCAAGGGTAAATCTTTGGGTTAATTTATCCTTTCATAGATGACTGGATAAAATTTAACCTCTCGTAGGATCAATATGGCGGACGTGCGCAGCTGATTGCAGTACCTTTAAAATACAGTTTTAGAAATGCTGATATGATCTGTAGTGTTGACTTTGTTTCTCTGTAATAGGATAGGCTTAGCAGAATTTATATACATATTTCTTATTGAAATTTTCATGTACCGTACATTGTAGCTAATTACTGTATTTGCCGGTATTTGGTAGCACTGAGTGTGCCAACATTGCAAACTTGAGTCGTATTTCTAATTTTTCCTTCCTCTCACGCATTAGATCTTGACAATAGTATTATTTATCTGAAGACAATATTATTCCGAACTAATTACTATAATGTATATTGCAAAACCATGTCTTGACTTGCAGTAGTGGAAACATAGGATGAAACAATCACATCTCCGTTATTCAAGATCTATTCTCAGTGTTCACCGTAGCTCATTGTCAGCGTGCTGGATTACGGTTCAAGCGGTCCACTGTTCGATCCCCGGCATGGTAGTATATATTATTTTTTTATTTCCTCATTATACCATTAGTGCTCTGGTGGGTGATTCTGGAACTAAGTTGTCCATTGGATAATTTACCCATAGGTATTTCGCGAGTTTATAGAAACCGGGCATCAGTGACCAGTCCAGTATATGAACATGTGGAATTTCAAACTATCTTAAGTGTCTGTTGTCATAATTTTAACGTTTTATTTTGATCAAATTCACTTCGAACTCACTTACTTTCAATTCTTTTTCATCTAAATTAGCAAGGACTGAACATACAAACATACAGGTATTCATAACTGTAGCTTCTTTCATAAAAGCAATTAATCATTGAACATAGCGATGGGGTATTTTTAAGCTGCAAATGAACAACAACAAAATCAAAATAATATATAATTATTTATGTGTAGTGAAGCATTTAAAATCTCGGATAATAATAAATACAATATTAATAATACGATATTATATTATTCGCAATTAGGTTAAAATAATCAGCTTACCAATAGTATTGCTTATGTTTATTCAGTGTATTTACTAGACATATATTTCTGTTGGTATTGAAATCAAGTTGACTTATTGAACATTTTTATGATTTTATGTTATTAAAGCAGTCTAAAGAAAACTACATATAGACAAAACACATTATACGATTATTTATTTAGAAGATTTAGCAGTTAAAATGCTATTTTATTTAGGCTTATTGATCATATGTATCCGTGCTAGAGAAAACCGACCACGTTTCCTTGTAGAGTGGAGTAGAGTGATCCCTATACAGGCCATGGAGGCCCAGAGGGTTCCAGGAGGTTGAGGCTCCTAGATTTTGGACATTCGGCACTTGAAGGTGGTAAGGTTGTCAGCCTTACGCACCGGCCGCCTTTACCCCCAGGATTGCTCCTGGTACTCATTTCTGTTAGAGGCTGAGTCGACCCCAGGGCCATAGTGCCACCAGAAGGATTAGGCCAATTGAAAAACTCCAACGACCTCATCGGGAATCGAACCCGCGACCTTCCGGTCTGTAGCGCAGCGCCTCGACCACTACGCTACGGCGTACCCCACGTTTCCTTGTAACAGTACAAAACAGTTGCCGGGTGTAAAATATCGATTTATAGATTTACACGCCATCAATTGGTTTCCTTCTTGTACTACATTCTCTGATCACAAAAACATAAAGACATTGTTGCCAACCATACTATTTTAAGTTTGGAAAGAGGTCTGCACTTCTAGAAACCCATCCATAAGTTGCGATGTTTTTTAACTTGGTCCGTAGTGTTCACTTTGTTACTTTTCGTGGGGGGGACATTAAATACAGGTAACAGAAACACTTGCTATGCTGTAGTAATGTAGTTGGACGTTCTGTTAGTGCGTGACAAACTTGGAGCATTGTATTTCAGTACTCTGAAACTGATGTTTAAAACGTGGAAAAGTTCCTTATCTTTCGAGATCAATAGCCTTAGATTTTTGAACAATGAAGTTTCAGAGGTCATAAAACATCAATTTATGAGCTAGAGGTGTAATTTCTTTTTCTAGAATGCTTAGAATTTTATGCTGAAGTTAAATCCTTTCAAATCATAAAATTTGTTTTGCCGACTTACATTATTATTAGGCAGGGCACATATTTATTAATCTCCACCAGAGGAAATAAGTGGTGAGGACATCTATGTTCACCTAACCGTGTCCACTTTAAGATAAAATAGTGAAGTAATCTATTCTCGGAATTCTAGTAACCCCACGATGTGTATGGATTTACTTTGAATAACAGTATACTGTCGTTTCATTGGTTAACCGAACTAACGCATACTTCACAAGCTCAGCCAGATGTTTACTTCCATTCCGAACACATCGTAAAGTTATAGTCTGTTAACACTGGTGTAATCGCTACAACATAGATGTAGGTATAAGCATGGTGGGGTTGCTATTTATGTCAAAAGCGCTGCAAGTTACCTAGTTTTAAATTTAGATAAATTCTGTGATAAAACATATAAATGTAACAGCAGTAAATTAAATTAATTGTTGTATCTCTCTATCGCTCCCCGCTAAGTGACTTATAACATTTTTTGAAAAAATTCACAAGGCGTTCATAACATTATTATTACATTAATTTAAAATGACTATTGTAATTTCCGGAGATTTTCATTTAGATGTAAACACAATCTCAACGGCCACTGCTAATTATTGTAATTTGCTCAGGTCTGCTAATTTGTTCTGTGTTAATGTTGCTCCAACAAGGGGAAATCCTTTTATTGACAACATGTCACAAGTATTTCACATGAACTAAGTGAGTCAAATGTTTTACATTTTCCCTTATCAGATCACAAAGCCTTTTCTAAAGAAATATCTAGATAATGTTATGATTTCTAATTTCAATAGCGACATAATTAAATCACGCGTTTTTAATCAGCTATATTTAGTGAAGCTTATTGCAATCTAACAACTATTGATTGACAGAGCGTTTTTTACTCTGAAAATAGATTTTTTAAATACTTTTATGTCATGTTTTGTATTGGTATGGGTATTTGTTTTCCAGTTATATATATAAAACTGACCCGGCTATAAATGGTTCAAATCTGAAGTGGTACAATAATGAATGTAAACAAATGACGAAAAATATGTTATGTATCTCTATTACCGAATCGTATGGGCCAAATGGCATAACCTGACTATTAACGAGAGTAGAGAGGCTTGTATATCTGCCAGGAAATGTTATAAATTACTTTTAAATCAAACAAAGATTAAGTACACCTGGAATTATATTAATTCAGCCGTTAATAAAAATGTAAAGTTGCTTGGCAAAATCTAATATTTGTAGTCGCAGTATCATGCCTTATTATTTTAATTAATCTAATGATAACTCTGTGAATATGTTATCTAATTTAATAATTCCTAAAGGGAAATTTAAATGGAAACAGATTTCTTGCGATGTCTTACTCAAAATAGTACGTAACCTGAAAAACTCTAAAACCGAAGACATTATTATTAGTGACTTTCTAAAACTAGTAATTTCTTCAGTTGTTAAACCTTTGACTGATACCATAAACCATTGCCTCTTTAACGGAATATTCCCTGATTCCTTAAAACTATCTAAGGTGGTACCGACATTTTAAAAAAGGCGATCCTTCTAATCATAGGCCTATTTCATTTGTGCCCACTATTTCGAGGTTACTAGAAACTTTATTAAAATCCAATGGACTCAATTTTTGGAAGCGAACTTACTTACTTCGAAATATCAGTTTGGTTTTAGAAGTCTTCTGTCAACTGTGGATGTTAATTGAAACCTTAATTTCTTCCAAACTTACTGGATTTGAAAATCATGCAAGTACTTTGGCCATGTTGTGTGATTTGACCAAAGATTTCGATTGTGTGTTCCATGTAACTCTACTTTCGAAACTCAACTATTATGGGATTTCCAGCAAATAACTTGACTATTCCTGAGGATGTGGTTTGGGAATGCCAAAACACTGCTCAGTTGAGGGAGCCCTTTCAGAGACTACTACAAGGTAGGCAAATAGGGAACATAATTAGAGAGTCCTACTCGTGGAAGTTGTTGGATGAAGCAGCAAATAGAGTTTCCCAGAAAGCAAAAGAAGGCTATATAAATAGCAGACACGGATAAAGGCAATAAGATGTATGATACAAGACACACAAGGACACACGACGACGTAAGACATATTATAAATAAAAGACAAAAAATACCCGGATATGACTTTGTGGTGCCAGGAAGATATGACTTTGTGGTGCCAGGAAGACCTACTGGTCGGCGCCGATGCCTGAAGTCAGGCTTCCAGACTAAGGATTCCGGTGACGGCTGGTACTCACCTGGGTGATGATGAGATGGTGGTGAGGACGCGGGAGTGTACTACATCCGTGAAGGTGTGGTATGCTTAGGCGCGACCTCCCATAAATAGGTCCACAAATCTACAAAACCCCGGATTCGACATGTACTGTAGTTAGTGTAGTTAGTATATTATTTAGTATATTATTAAGCTATCAATGTTGTTTTTCTCCTTAATTTGTTAATTTAAATTTTTTATTTTTCTGTTCATTTATATATTCTTTAGATTAAGTTATAAAAAGTTTAGATAACCTATGCAATTATAAATTAGTAAGTTGCAAATTTTAAAGTGCTTGTAGAGGCCTCTGATACTAATCGAGGACAGGGGTCAATAAGTATTAAACAAATAAATAATTAAATAAATAAAATAACTTTACTTGATCAAATGTTAACTTACTAGCATTTCTCAAATAAACGGTCACACTTCAGAACCTCTTTTTATAAAGTACGGCGTTCCACAGGGATCTGTCTTGGACCACTTTTATTTTTATAATATTTAACGACTTGTTAGTGTGAACACTATATCAGTTCTATTTACCGACGATTCCATTTTTTTTATTCTACCGCTATGTATATAAATTTCCTGGCATAGCCAACTCTAAATGCAATTAAAGAAGAAACTAACTGATTTACTTCAAACGGACTTTGTTTAAATGATAATAAAACACAGGATCCTCTTTACTTCAAGACCTTTTTGCAGTTTAGATACACTGCCCAATGTCAAGTTTCTTGGTATTGTCGTAGATAAGAACTTAAATTGCGCTTCGCAATAGGCTTTATGTAGGCCTATTAGACCTATTATGCCATTTAAGAAATTAAATCCCAAAAACATTTAAAAATGCGTACTATGCCTTTTTAAATAGCATTTTACTATATGGCATTCGTCTCTGGGGGAATGGCAGAGGGATTTCAAACGTTTTAGGCTTACAAAAAAGGCAATATGCATAATAACAGGCTCCAGTTACAGTGCGCACTGCAAGCTTTTATTTATTAAAGAAATATTTTTATCAGTAAAAAAAGTATATCTTTACTTGTTCGTTACCAATAAAATCTAGATTCTGTTACTTAGAAAAGCCATTTATAATAATCACACTAGGAATAACCATCTCATACATCAGTCATCTGTTAGATTGACCAAAAATAAAAAAAATAAAACTGGTTACATACTGTAACCATTACAATGTTTAATAAACTACCATATGAGTCTCATTATATTTCACTAAACATATTTAAAAATGTTTCATATAATTGGCTTTCCGAACATCCTTTTTATAATATCAATTACCTTATTGAACAACGTGTAATAGATATTGCATTCTGATGTTTTATTACTTTTTATTGTTTTTTATTTTTATTTTATTTTTTATAAAAAATAATTGTAATAATTGTAATTTTGTCATTAATTGTCTTGTAATTATGTATTTAAAAGTGTTCAGAAATCAATCCAAAATGTTTCAATGCTCGAAAATTTATTGTGCATTGGTATAAAAACAAAAGTAACTTTAACAAAGCGAACCTATACTGTAGTTTTACTCGAAATACTTTACAACACCGGAAGAATCGAAATGCTAGTTTAAATGCAAAATGCTACAAAGGCGAATTTTTAATTCAGTAGCTGAAACGATATAATTGATATTCCTATTTATGTTGAGGAATTATCCTTGTTTAGGGACATGCCACTCCTTCTGCCTCTTGCACACACAGTACTCGATGCAGAGAAATGCACAATACGAAGGACACAGACGAAAACATGCCTGTGTCGTCTGATCCACTTGCCTAGTTGGGACTGCATCTCCTCTGTACTTCGTGTTAACACTGGCAGATTGTATGATTGTGACATAATGTAATTTTCGTCAAGTTCGTTCGTTGCTACAGGAATCTTTGTAGAACGAATAAATCATGTTAAATAACCATCACATTCAGTACTGAATGTGACGTCGCTTCACATTGCTAAGAAAATTACTCTAATATACAAATAGTTGAAAGAAAGACTATTTATAAAAATAAAATAAAATAATAGCTGCACAATTAATTCTCTAGCCAAACAGTTCATACTGTAAAAATATGAAAAGTACTTCCTCTCCCGAGCGTAAAATATTCTACAACTTTGCTCTAGTACATTTTTAACGTCTACCTCCAACAGTTTACCGGAATTCCGTCTGTTTGTAAATGTATTCGTTACGCAATCACAATCGAACACGTTGTTCGATTTTGTTCGAATTGGCTTGAATGTTCTTTTAATTGCTGGAGCCGTCGCTTGGACGATAATTTTAAGATAATTTTTAAAACACAGAGAAAAATTTCAATAAGGTAACTGTTTTTTACGAATGTTCTTTGTATCACAAGGTAACTCTCTGCACTTTCTAACATAAAGCATTATTGTATAATTATATTTTATAGTGATGGTCGACATTTAAGCACATGTTCTTAGTGGAAAAAAGACGAAGAGAAGATCTTAGATTTTCTGGACGTGAGGTCTTCTGTAGTATTAGTATATAATTATAGTTTAGTCCTTAGCTGTAGTAAATCTCTATGAATGTATATTTGAAATATACAAGTGACGAGTCTGATGGACAAAAACGAACTGCGGCAAATCAGCAGTATCGAAAGCAGTATACGGAAGAGTTTCCTTGCCTCAGGCCTTCAAAAATTTCACCGAATCACGTATTTTGTGAAACCTGTAATTGTGATTTTCGGTTAAACATGGAGGACGTGATGACTGTAGACGCCATGTGATCTCAAAAAAGCATGAAGAGTACGGGTGCGTCAAGGGGCAGCACAAGAAGACGCTCTCGTCTTTTTTAATACACAAAGTGATAACAGTGTCATACGGGCAGAATTTTTTTCACTCGTTTTTTGGTGGAACATAACCTCCCTGTATCTGTAGCAGACCATGCCAGACCTTTATTCAAGGCCTGTGTTTAGTGCATGTTGATGTTTGAAATTGCATATTTGCCCGAGACGTCGAGTCCCCCACCATCCGATTAGACTCACACTACCGATAACCACCTTTCAAGGTTGGCATCTCTGTATTTGTATACTGCATCATTGTTTTATTTCAGGTAACTACATATTGTGTACTATCCCCAAATCTTCAAGCATAATAAATTCGTATAGGCCTATGTTTAGAACACCGAATGTGTGACTCGAATACATGTAGTTATGCTATTGCAAAATATAAGCCTAATAAGTCTTTGAATAAAGTAAAGTTTATAGTACTGAATATTAAATACATAAATTAGTAAACATATGAATTGCTATATTTTATCTTCGATTATGGTAATTTGCTATGAACTCTTTATATATATCTACACATCACGTTAGACTATTGTATATAATTCTATGTTAACTTGCTATGTTGGTACCGCGTGTGTAATTTCCTGCCACCGGCATTGTTTTTTTTACCATATTGAAATACCTACTGGGCATAGGCATATGTAGATTTTCAGTATGAAGACCTCGAACTAATTCGAAACGTCACTACTTAATGGATCCATGAGACAGAGTACACGATGTAACTAGTTACGGTGCACAGTAGAATGGCCCTCTATGTTCCCTATGCTAGTGGCAGCGAGTTCTAGGTTAGTGACACTTAGATATAGGTTAGTGACTGGTAGCTCAAGAAAGCGTCATTGGCTAAATGACCTTTCTCATTATTCTACCTTTCTTCAAACCCTAAGATATTAGACGAAATCGCAAAGATTAGAATACGGCTAGGAAGCATTAACACAGGTTAGGTGTGTTACCCCAAAGTTTCCTTGCAATCCGGAGACGGTCGGAGCTGGACCTAGCAATCCTACCCCGAATCTGTTAGATTGGTTGCAGTTTCCAATTCAGTAGCAGTTCTAGTTGTAATTTCAAATAACGCTCTACAAAATTATACCCCACTAAATTTGCCGCCTCAATGTGCTTTGAATCTAATAAATTCACTGGCTCCATGTATCTCAAACCTAACTTTTAAGCACCGTTTAGTTTTCATTTGCAAATTCAAAGGGACACACTTCAGAGGATGAACCCCGCCCTAAAGGATGAGAGATGTTTAAGGAAGCATAGGTAACCAACCCTAGGGAAGTAAACCTATTCCCTAAAAACGGGCCCGCCCATAGGTATAGTAAGTTATCCCGGAGGGGGCACAAAACAGAATGTAAAAGTTCTAGATTCAAAGAACAATAACAGATAATATATAATTTAGAACAAAAATATTACAGGACAATGAAATTTACAGAACTAGGTTTGGCTGGAAAGAAATAACACATACAGGAGCACATCAAGTTACATTTTGGTAGTTAAGATAAATATTCTTCATTACACCGAAATCGCAAGGTGAAAGAGTAACCAAACATTATAAACTATTGCATTATTATTGATACTCAGAAGAAGGGGACTTTAAAATAGAAAAAAGGGATTGACTCCACAAAAATGATACAAGGGTCGACGGGTTTTAATACACAAGATGGATTAACCGAAACATACTGAAGATGAAAAGAAATGTAGGCCTACGCTCAATTTCTATCAAGGGGGAACAAATTTTGGAAAAAGGCGGGAAAATACTGCCGATCGAGATGCCATGAAAATCCCAATCGACAGGAGAACGAGCATGGCACAAAGACAAAATAAACTAAATCACAGACCAAAAAGAATTAAGAAAACAGAATTTAAAATAACTTACCGGACCGCGAACTTCAGGTTTGCAAGCAGGCACAGGAGGGGAGACGAGAAGGAAGAAGAAGCAAATATGGCGAGGTGACGCCGACAACAAACACTATTACAAGAAAACCACCCGCAACTTAAATAAATAGAAAACTCACTTAAGAATACTACCCAAGCAAATGAAGGCAGATTACGTAATTTCTACTAAGAATCTACACAAGATGCAGAATCAAAACAATCCAAGAAACTACTCGCTATCAAGCACAGAAAAGGAGGGGGGAATTATACAATTACATAATTTAAAGTTAAAACACAAGAAAAAGTACTTAAAACCTGTTGCAAACCTGAAGGAAACTTTGGGACTGCATTATCCCCACAACGGAAGCACTAAGACTGAAGAAAACATATTGAAACTGAGAAACGAGACTAAGCTACGAAAACAGGTCTGAACGAAAGGAAGCCATGCCCGAAACTGACGCCATACAGAATAAACCCTCGCGACTGGCTTGCCGCAGCGGACAGCGGACAGCGGACAGCGGACAGCGGGGGGGGCAGCGGACCTACGCCCGCCAAAGCACACACAACTGAGCAGGTCGGGCCATCCAGCGACCAAACTTAAAAACATGTACCATTAAGCGCGAAAAATAAATACAAATCAAAATAATGGTACAAGGGTTACGAGAATAAAACCTGCTGGGCTAACTAATCCAGTTGACAGCTTACTGATGTCCAAAACACAGTTCTTGGTCAATACACCTGAGCAGGTATTGGATTCATGAGAGAGGCATGGTCGTGTGTTAGGCAAATCCGAATTTCACTTATGGGCCGTTTCTACAAGCTGTAGAACGCCGAATTAAAATGGAACATTTTTCACGTTTTCTATATAAAAATAGGCTATTGAACTAACCTGATGGTTTCCGAATGAAACGTCTTACAAATTTATCAAATTTGCCATATTAAAATATTTTCACAAACAATGAACAAAATATGTTCAATGATTGCGTAACAGTACTTGGCGAAACATTAATTTACCTCTGATGGAACCCAGATAATATGTCACATCAGGAGGATCAACACACAGTTTTTCTTCACTCTGCTCACTGTCATTTGGTTGGATTGCTCTCGAGCACGAGCAGTCTTGCTCAATCGGGTGTATTCACGTTATTACCTATTTATTGTCTTACATCTCTATTAAATATTTTAAATCTTTCGTGTAAGCTTATATATTGTTGTGTTTCATTATGTCCCTAATAACAATACACAACTACGTAGGTTTGCAAGTATGGTACAGCATAAGTGCTTCTGTAAAACTCTGCGTAAACTGAATTTTAGAGAATTTTCAGAGGTTATTAAAGCAAACACTGCCGTTACTAGGTTTCTTCGCGAATTTATCTCACACTTTGGCCTATATAGTTCAGGTAATTGGGATGAGTTAATGGGAGTCGGAGGTAAATGCTCAAACGTTAGGTGTTGGGTCTCCCTGCCCACGTGGACAGCTAGAGCGCATGACCTCCTCTAGCTGATCTTAATCTCAAACCCAAATGGGAACTTGTAAATTGAACCAATCATGGAAGATTCTTGTGTCCATGATCCATGCGGTGCCGCATTTCACAATTGTACAGAGGAATGACATTGACATTTTGATCCATCACATGGACGTCCGCAGAAATGTTGTCAAGGGGGGGGGCAAATGAACATATTATTGCTACCACCACCATCACTATATTATTATTACCACAACCACATCATTATTATTATTAGGCGTATCATCATCATCATCATCATCATCCACAACCTTGATGTATCGTGGTTGGACCTATGATTATTTATAGTCGGTAAAAATTTAAAATTAATTATTCCTACATTCTGATATCTAAGGTACTCAGCTGTTACCACACGTTTTTCTCGTTTTTTGTACAAACAACTCCTGATTATTCCAACCCGATTTTTCGGTACCTACGGATATTACGCCATTATTCAACTTGAAGGTGCTCAATGGTAGATTAAATGTTGGGTGGAGTGAATAAAAGACAGTAAATGCTGTTACTGCAAAATTTCAAGTAAATACTATCATTTTAGTGAATAACATATTTCATTAAATACTGTTCTAATGAGTAATCAGTATATGCTAGATCAAGTAGTACCTATTGCAAAATATGTGAATAATAGCAAATATTTACTTGTCAAAACCAGTAAATACTGTGAAATATCCAAATGTGGTACAGACCTTGCTTAAGATTGGGAGCAATTGTAATGCTTGATCTGAAATGCTTGCTTTTATAAAAATTAGGAAGCAAAAAGTGTACAGAGAGCAAATGGAGGCTAAAGAAGATGATTATCACAATTTGTTTAGATTCAGATAGGAAAATAAGGAGTGGCTGCAAATATTGAAACACATAGCAAACAGGCAGAAGATATAAATTTTTCATTTTTAAGTGATCTAGGCTATCAGAGTCAGAATTTGTAGCACTTAATAATGATTAATATATTTATGTGCGTTTCACAATTTTATTTTCTTCTTTTTGTTTAATCAGCATTTAATCAATGTGTAGTATTCAGATTCTAAATTTCACAATTTTATTTTATTTTAAACTAGCAGGTGTCCGTGAGTTTGCCTATGTTTATTAATACTATCGCTAGATTTTTAATACGTTTAATAGCAAAAATTAAAAACTTATACAGTTTTTAAATGAGTTGCATTAATTACCTAATTTTATTATTAATTGTATTGAGACGTAGTAAATAAATAAATAAATAAAACTACTAAACAAATCATGTGCTGTCATATGGGCATACAAATTGAAAGTGAAATTATTAAAACAAACCATTGAATTATGAACCTTACGCTTATATGCAAATCATTCATTAACATTTAAATGATTAATAATTAAACAAACAAAAATCAGACTTCGGGGTGCATTCCACGATTAGAGTGTACTGTCCGGGAAGACCTCAGATTGGAGTTCCTGACACAACCCCACCCTCCCGCATAGTGAATTTCGTCCAAATCGAGCAATGTTTTACCATTTAGACCTACGTTCATGATCTCCGTTCCGTCCACTTATGTTAAAAATTTCACATCTCTTCGTGCTGTAATGTTATAAACAAATCAAGCAGACCATGCTAACAAAATCAAAGCGATCGAAATCTCCATGTGTTATTTTGAAAAAAATCTATTTGCACCATGCTCTTCTTCCCCAGTTGCTATGGCAAAAGAGGAAGGCCACTTAATATTAATTTCAAAATTGAAAAGTACCCTAGTACTAAAATCTGGTGCTACAATATTGGAAAAAATCATGTTTGCTTGTAGTTTTTTTTGGAGGAGTCTTATAATTCGCAAACAAAATAAAAAAACTGAAAATCTGACTCTCTGGACACTCTTTAGTCCATCTATGTAAAACGTTAAGATATCTGTGTGCCCTAGATTTGGCTGGGCATCGCACTCAGACAGACAGTAAGACAAACATTTACTATATAGATCCACTACATGTAGTTTGCACAGCTAAGCAGGTAGTAACTACTAATGTTCATCCAGTATTAAATTCGTTAAGGTTATACACTCAAAATGAAATAAAAGCTGGTAATTGTAAGTAACTACTGAAAGCAATTACTAATACTAGTACTTACTACTAGTAATGACTACTTAATTTTTATTCATTCCGACCATTGAATCAGTACCCAATCTTAAAGCTTCCATGGTTTTTTGAAGCTCAGTACTTCAATACAAGGTTATGAAGAATTTATAAATAAATTTTGAATCGTTTGAGAAAAGTTGATTTTACAAGTCAATCCAAGGTGCGATTTCCTACATAGCAAATAAATTTCTTAGTCCACATTTGTTTCTCCACAAGGGCTAAGATTAGGCCCGAATACAATTAAAACGGTAAGGGGTTTTCCTCTTCCCAGATACGTAAGTTTTATAATTAGCTTTCTCAGTATGACTGATTTATTTGAAAGTTTATCGCAAGACTATCACAGTTGACTTCTATTCCGAACAAGCTAAGGTGTTAGGACCAACGTTTTCAATGGCGTTAAGAACAACAATGTGGTCTTTACCACTTAAAGGCCGCAATTTGTAACCCCTACAGTATTTCCGTATCTGGTTCTTCAAGATCTTTTCTTCTTCTAGCTAATGCTTATGCACCGCTCTCGGTGGCGTGGTGTTGAAGTTTCTTGAAGGGAGCATAATATCACTAACCCATGCTTTGAACTTTTACGGTCCAAGCAGTCTATTTATGAACTGGATGGCTAAGCAGTATTGATGAGTATGGTGAAGTTCGGGATATATGTTCCATCTTGAAACATGTAATCAAGGGATTTAAAGTTTAAATGGCTTCGATCAGAAAAACTGGCCAGCTTCTGCGATGGGCACGAGTATTTCTGCACCCTTATTCACTGTATTTCACACTGGAAGCTCTCACAATATCCGGACTTATGAAGGATATAAACTCTACGGGATCTGGCTGGCAATAGTGATTTGCCATCTACTCCAGACGATTTATACCTTGAGCCAATGAGGAATTCTAACTTTCGCAGGACAAAGACCCTTTCATTGCTGGAGTTAAATATCAGATCCTCGTAGGCGAATCTACTTTCTCTTTGGTCTATATGCTCAAGATTAGTTTTCAGTGTTTTTCGGACAGTATAACATTTTGTGTAAGATGAGAGAGATGTATTTGTGAATTGAGGTTTTCTGAAAGATTAAGACCAGCGTTAAGGCATGTAGTTCACATTAACTAGGTGAGCTGTTATCCTCCTTATTTTCAGTTAAACCCATGGAGAGGCTACTGATGAACCGCGTGGATGAGCTACTTCGCTCAGCTTTCGCCGAAGTCACGGGCATAAATGGTAAGCTTTCCAAATCCGTTGACATTGATTGTTGGTTCCACTTGGATTAATTTTTAGCTCCTTTATGTTCTGAATAATTTTGTATGTGATTCGATTTTGCTGAACCCCGATACGTCGTTTATATCACCTAAGAAATCGATACGATCATACTCAATTCATGGATTCTTCATTTCAGAACGCTTCAAACGTTTGCACTTAATAGTTCGAAATTGAACAGTGATATAACAGGTATATATTGTTTTGTTAAAGCGAGTACCCTATAGTCTACCCTATAGTCTATAGTTGAATTTGTTGATATCGAAGTCTACTCGACCTTATTTCGTGGAAGACACACTATCTTAGTTTGTAACAAAATAATTATCCTTTGTTCTGTTAAGGGAGTTTTTATTTCGGATTTCAAAACATTATCTCAAAGAACTAATATTCTTTTATTTCGTAGTATTTAATTTAGTATTTAAATGTGTTTCAATTTATAGACAATTGTAATTATCTTACGCAAGGAATGTCGGATGTTGCACTTGCTTTCATATTGTTATAACAGGGGTGCCCATCCCCCCAGCTTCATGACTCACCCCAAGTTTCATGAAAAGTGACCTCCCCTTTTACAAATAGTAATCCTACTAAACAAGTCTTCCCAAGGGAAAAAAGCTATTGTGTAGTTGTAAAAAAAAAGAAAATTAAAGCAGTGTATAGCAAACATGCCTAATTTCGCAGTACCCCTAATTTCGCAGTATCTTTTTATTTTATTTATTGCAAAATTGGGAACAGTAGTGGAAATATTTCATCTTATTCATCAAAGAGGGCATCATTTTTCCATTACTGTTCCTGATTTCGCAGTAAATAAAATAAAAATACTGCGATATTAGGGGTACTGCGAAATTAGGCATGTTTGCCCATATTGAAATAGTGCATTATGCGACAAACTTATAATGGCATTTATTAAGATACGAGTATGTTTATGAAACGAGCAATACGAGTTTCGTAATTCTCATACGAGTATCTTAATTACCATTATAAGAAAGTTGCATAAGACTTATTTGTTAGACCATAATTAAATGTTTAAGTTTTTTTTTTTAATTCCTCGTGATTGGTTCAGCAGACGACTCTTTGCCATACGCAGTTGTAGTTCTTGTCTTTTTCGATAGATGTCAGGCTTCAAGGAATGCAGGCTTGAAGTGCTTCTCTTAAGCTTTAATGTCAATCAACGCATATTAAAATACAGGAAATAAATTCAATGAAGTATAACATGAAAATTAAGACGAACAGAACTGACTTTATTTTAAATACATGTTCTTTAATTACGCATTTTCATTTGCTGCTCTGAAGATCTCAAGATCGTTCCATGTTCGATAACAATCGATACCACACGAGGTCCGAAATGGAAATCAGTGTCGAAATGAGTATCATTATGATACCGTTACGTATCATACACGTGATAAGCGTATTATCTATGGTCGAACAAAAAGGTATGTTTAAAGAGTCTGCTTTTAGATGATGCATTGCGTACATAATTGATAACAAATCATTACAAAATATATTCAAAAGATTTAGAAGAGGCTTTTATTATCTTTTGAAGTTATAAAACTGACTGGTTTTTATTTTTAAAATATAAAATGCTAAGTTTGTAATATTTTTCAAACCACCCCTCAGAAATTTCAATGACGCACCCTACGTCTTAACCCATCCAAGTAGGCACCCCTGGGGCCTATTTCATACAACTCTACAGGTGCTACAAATACGACAACTATGTCAAGTCTGACATATTTGTCAAGATATCGTCACATTTGTATATTTCATAAACATTACAAGTTTTCCTTACATTACAAGCAAATTAATGTAAATTGTCATACTAAAAAGAAAACTTTTTAAAAACGCGATAATTTTATATCAAACCTAAAGTTTACTTTATTAAACTGTACATGGCTCTCATATACGCGTGTGATAATTGCTTTCAACACTGAGAATGTAATACATAAGCAATCCATTATTAGTATCGAAATAATATAAACATTTGGCGTTCTTCTACACATTCTACTGACCTATGGAACAAATTAGACAGAATGTCCCGTACCTGTGATAAGATTATTGCTAATATCACTGCCGGTACTACTAGTGTTCATTATGAATAATAATGTTTAGGTTCACAAACACAATTTGCCAAGTTACATAACCTACTCACTAGGCCTACATATGGAAGATTGTCTGTCACTTCTATAATGATAATTCTACATTTCTATAAATTTGTAAATATTTCAAAAAATAACGTTTCATAAATGTTAGTTATCATATGATTTTACAAAGTCGTCACATTTTTATCGGTCAACGCTAAAGTTTTGAGAAACAACAATTTGTAAAATTGTCATACATATCTACAAAATTATCATGACTAGACTTCGGATTTTAGGTAAAAATCTATTATAATCCTTAAGTGATATTTGTACGAAAACTTGTACTTACATGTTTCATAAGTGACTATGCCTAAAAATGATACTTTTATAGGACCTAAAACAGCCTATTTTTAAGTTAGAGCCTAATAATGCCTTTTTTGCGTGTTTTTCTGTAAAGTTCAAAATAAGTCATTTTTTTATTATAAATTCTAGCATTTATTTTCAGTTCGTACTAATTTCTTAGCTCGGAATGTGCAGTACATGACACATTTGTAACGTGGTTAAATAGTAAGGAATGTTTCGTCTTCAGTAGAAAAATTTCTTGGAATTCCTAAGAGAATGTTGTGTTTTTCTCCCGACTCCCACATCCAGTTAAAACAATTAATAAAAAAAATAAAAACCCGTAGTTTTCTGAATCACTGAGGGATTCAAGGAGATGAATATGCTAGTATGATATGCGTAGCTTCTGGGTGCAGGGATTAGGTTTTCACTGTTATGGTAGTAATACAGGCCCTAGTGCCCTAATAGGTCTATATCATTCTGTGTACAATAGGCCTATATCTATGTTTTATCATGATTATTGATTATTGGTGACTTCAGTAAATATAATATTCTGCATTGCAATTGAGATATTTCAGAAAACTGGCAACTTAATGATTTTATAAGAGACTATTTTACGATTTTTAGAACCTATTTTCCAATTTTTAGAGCCTATTTTAGGTACCTAAAACAGCATTTTTAGCGACCTAAAAGTCCGAAGTCTTGTCATGACATTTCGGTAAATTGTAACTTTTATGAAATAGGGCACTGGTTATAAACCCAGCAGTATGGCATGCCTTTATCTCATCAAAACTACGTCGTCGGAGTGAAGTGACAGCTTGCAATATTGCATGCAAATACAGTATGCTCTAAAATTTGTAAAATATGCTCCGGAAGCAAAGGAAGTATGCTCTATTTTAAAGAAATTTGAATATTTTACATCTTTTTGTGAGCTGAATTACTTTATAAGCTCCAAAAAATAGCGTAAGTTGTATAAATTACATTACAAGAATTCGTTAAAGACGAGATCAAAGCAACAAATTATAGTAAATTGAAAACCAATGCAGTGAAATATCGCTGTAATATTATGAGTTCCGAGAACACTAGGTATGTACTGTCAATGATTGTACAGTTGGTTCTCAGAACATGCACGAAACCAAATTTGCTGTAAATGTTTGAATGAATAGAGATATGGACATTATTTAAAATCTGCCAGGTGTATGCCGTTAAAATGTGAAAAATTAATCAAATACTTACTTACTTACTTAATCAATGGCAATAGACAATTCCTCAGTAATGTAATGGAATATTAGATATTATGGAACCCGGAGGTTCATTGCCGCGCTTACCTGAGCCCGCCATTCAACCCTATTCTGGGCTAACTCCATCCAGCCATCCTTCGCAAATCCTATGTCTCATTCACTATCGCTCCAAATGATCGTCATCCACTTGGATGTTGTCCACAGGACGACATCCAAAAATAGGTGGCCATTCACTGTAACTCCACTGCCACGTCCGTTGCTTCGTGAACAGTTAGGTTGAACCTTGATTTTTGAAAAATTGGCTCTAACGATTTTAATAAAAATTTAAAATTTGAAACTCTTGTATATGACTATATCCGTTTTTCCGCAAAAATTACTTGGGTAATTGATTCATTTCCATTTTCAATTCTTCTAGATTATCTCCATTACAGTATGCGAAACATAAAAACCTTCCACAGTAAAGTTGTAGAAAAAATTAAATTGAACATTTTTTGTTTAAAACATTTTTATACATCTAATAGATATTAAGATAAACACGAAATAAATACAGCTTAAACGCGAATTTCATAAAATACATATGAAGGGCCTAGTTCCATAAGGGCGTAAGGCACAAGGACATAGTTTCGAGAAATCTTGATGTTTTTAAACAGTGTTACCACTCACAAATAGGTGGTTTAAAGTCTAATTTTATAACATATATTTTTGAAGGACAGGCTAAATTAGTGTTCTGCAAATTTACAAGGTAGAGTGTATGGGGATCTTTTACAACTAGAGGTACCTAAACATGTTAAACAGAAACTGAAGTACTTGTACAGTAGCAAAATCTTTTTACTTTGTATCATATTATTTGTTTTTATTTTATTTTAGTAAAAACCTGTATTATGCAGTGACAATTGCATATTTACCAATGAATACCAGTATCCTCATTAATACAACAGATGATAAGCAAAACAATCTAGTTTGAACATGGGCGTTTTCAGCTTTTTAACTGGGGTGGCAAGGTCTGGAAGGTATGGCATTTTTTTTAAAATTTGGCATTAAAATGATGTAGTTTAAGACTTTTTAAAACTTTTTTACATATCATACCAGCATAAATGTTAAGTTTAATAAAGTTTAATACAGAATCAAGATTGTGCCACGTTTATAAACTGTAATTTTTCACTTGTTTGCAAATAACTGATATTTTTTCTGCCGATTTTTGAGGTGGCAAAAAGAGGGGTTGGGGAATTCTGGGGTGGCAACTGCCACTCCTTGCCACCCCGTAATTACGCCACTGATTTTGAATGAAGTTATACTTCAGAAATGCAAGTTCAGTTTTTATAAACATTTGCTTGGATGGTAGCACTGCAGAAAATAAAAATAATTGATAAACACACCTCAATAACAGATAGGAAGTGTGCCTCATGCCTTTATGGAACTGTTATGAAGTAGAACGAATGTGCAGTCTCACAGGTCTTTTCTTATAACTGAGCAGAGGTTTAAGGCACAAGTACAAATAGTTCATTGAGTATTTAATAGATATGAGGGGAAGGCATAAATGTTAAAAACTCAAAATTAAAGATTTGTGCCTTACGTCCTTAAACACGAAATAAATACAGCTTAAACGCGAATTTCAGAACATACATATCAATTAAAATATTAACGACATTTTGTTGCCCATAGTAACATGAAAACTATAATCTACTTATTGCTGTTAAATGCAGTCAGTTTAGCTCAGTCGTAATGAACACACCAAAACCAATTACAGCGACGTGGTATAGGCTAATAGGGAAGAGGTCCTGGGTTCAAATCAAATTTCGTGGCCACCCAAATTTACCGTAGGCTCTTGTAATAACGCATTCATGAAGCATTTGCTTCTGTTGTTCGGCTACACATCAACGCATCTTGCATTTTTGCCTTCGAGATTGAGGAAAGCATGCAAACACCAAGTTATTAAGTGCCAGTATGGTACTTTATGAGATTGTGTGTCCGTCCGTGTGTTTTTACGCGCGATAACTCAAATACGCTTTATTGGATTTTCATGAAACTTGGTATACGCATTTATAACGTCCATGGCAAGAACCCTATAGATATTGGACAAATTCGGTTGACCGGTACCGGAGTAAAGCCCAACTTAGTGCCTATTTTATGGTAATATATTAGAAAGCATTTATCAAATGCAAATTAGTTATCATGACAACATATTGTTTTACAGTATTCATATAATACGGCTTTGGAAATTGCAATACAGTTAGCTTTGACAAATAACATTATTCCTTCACATACGCTTATGAAAGTAGATCGTTAAATTGAGCGAGGTAGTTGAGATGGTAACGTCTTGGACTCACATTTTGGTTGTTCCTGGTTCAATTCCCGTAGCCGGCCAATTTGACATATCTTTTTCGTATTTTTATGTGAGTGTGCGATTATCAAGATATCACAAATCTGTATAGTTCTGCTGATGCTGGACGATTTAAAGCCGATTAAAAAACTAGACCTTTGTTCTCCCTGAAGCTCTACTTAATGAATGAATGAATCTGGAGCATACAACATGGCGGCGGTAGAGGATGAGCGTTCATGTGGTCCATGCAAAATTCTTGTAAAAAAGTAGGATAGTTTTATCATCTGTGATGGCATCTGTCAAAATGTGTTTCATAATAACTGTGTTAACATAAAAGACAATGAAGTTAGGCTTCTAAATGCAGCAAACAGAAGTTCGGGCATTCTATACATGTGCGAATCATGCCGCGGTGCAATGGCAGTGCTAAAAAATCTGGAAGCGTTTAAAAGAGAACTTGTGACAAAAATGAATGAGGGTTTCACAAAAGTGAATGCTGAAATAACAACCATGAAAGAAATAATTGAAAAACCGTCACTCAGCAAAAATGAATCAATGAAAACAGGACATCAGAGTGCAAAACTTGCATCACGGCCTACTGAAAAGCGAAGCAACATTCCAGCAGAAGCAGTAAAAGATGGAAGTTTGGTGGTGGAAACAGGAGTACCAAACCTAGACAGCGAGCAAACGACAAAAAATGATGATACTGATAGCTGGGCCACTGTCGTAAAAAAACGGGGAATAAAGGAAAATAAGGTACTGCTAACCGGTACCAACAAATCGGATAGCCTTAAAACTGTAGTCAAACCGAAGAGAAAGAAGGCGATATTTGTGTCCAGATTTGATCCTGAAACATCAACTGAGGAAATAGTTCAACATGGTCGTAACAGCAACCTAGAATTCAAAGTTACAAAACTGCGTACAAAATATGACTCTTACTCGTCATTCCACGTAGAAGTCGATGAAGAAATATTTGAAACAGTATTCAAAGCTGATCATTGGCCAGATGGTTGTCTAGTGACTGAGTTCTTTGGAAAATTAAGGCCTGAGCAGGAGTGGAAAAATAATGGGGACAGCAAAACACAAAAATGACAAAAAGGGGAAAGTAATGGATTCAGAAAGCTAGAGGTTGTGGAGTGGAACACACAAAGCAGTTCTAATACAAAGAACTACTATGAAGTGGAAACAATATCTGGTTTGAGTATATTGTACTGGAACGTGCAGAGTTTTGTGAATAAGCTAAGCTACATTTCTCTACTACTTTCTGAGTGGGAAGTTGACGTCCTATGTATAACAGAGCATTGGCTATGCGCCTATGAATAGGCCATACTTGATGTCCCAGGATATGTGCTATCTGATTTCTTTTGCCGGAATAGAAGTGGCCTGCATGGTGGTTCGGCTATTTATGTTAAAAATGGTCTTGAGGTCTCTAAATTTGACCTCTCCACTTTATCTTCTGTGTTTTAATTTGAAGCCTGTGCTATTATGCTTAATTCATTTAATATCCTGTGTGTGTGCTTTTACCGAATACCTGACCACAGTAAACATGGCACCGACAAATTTGTGATAAAACTGCATGATCTGTTCAACCTAGTTTACAAACACAGTGTGAACAAACAAATTGTCTTAACTGGTGATTTTAACATAGGCCTCTGTGCTGATAGCAACGAAGTAAAATAAATATATAATTGCTTCGACAGCTTTGGTGTCAGGCATTTGATCGATGAGCCAACTCGACCTCACAACAATGGGTCTGGAGGAACTTGTATTGACAATGTTATTACGAACATTGATACCAACAAATTCACAGCCAAAGTAGTTCATACAGTTCTATCAGACCATGATGCCATTCACTTCAACACTAATCTAAAGCCCAGCAGAACTCAGCCATCTAACCCTGCATTTACATTTAAAAGATCACTTAATGCATCTAATGTACCATATTTCATGTATTTATTAAGTTTAGTCAGCTGGTTAACATTGTATGGCTTAACGAATCTAAGTGATAAAGTTCATTATTTTCTGTCAGTCTTCTCAAAGATCACTGATGCAGCATTCCCTTTTGTACGATCACGTATTGGACCAAAAAGAGGGAATAACAAAGAGTGGTACAATGATGACCTCCATAAATTAAAAGAAGAATGTACTCTGTATTACAAAATGTACATACACAATGGCTAGAAACAATATAAAGATAGATATAGTGAATTACAAAAAAAGTATAAAAAAGCCCTTAAGGCCAGTAAGATAAATTATTATTCTAATTAAATCAATGCTTCAATCAATAAACCTAAATCTACTTGGTCAATTATTAATGATTTGCTAAACAAGAGTGATAGGAGTTCTACTCCAAATATTGACCTAGACGCTGAAAATTTTAATTCTTATTTTATTGACAAAGTTCATGACATTGTCAACAACATACCATGTGATTTAGATCCAATGAATCTCATGAACAACTTATCCAAGCCTCAGATCAGTTTCCTATTTAAACATGTAAGTGTTGAAGATGTTTACTCTGTCATACTAAATTTAAGTAATAGTTCATGTCTTGATATATATGGCTTAAACTCTAAAATCTTGAAATTAGCATCTGTTTATATTTGTGAACCTGTAACCCATATATTTAACAACTGATTGAGAAGGGGTACTTTCCTAATGCTTTTAAATTTGTGAAAGTTATCCCTGTTCATAAGAAAGGGAGTAAATCCGATTGTGGAAACTATAGGCCTATAAGTATAATACCAGTACTATCAAAGGTCTTTGAAGTATTACTAAACAAACAAATAACCATGTATTTTGAAAACAACTCTATATTTACACCCTCACAATATGGATTTAGAATGGGACATAGTACTATTGAAGCTGTACTTGCATTTATTAAAAAATGTTTAGAAGGCATCGAGAAGGGTGATCATGTTGTACGCCATTTTTTTATCTATCCAAGGCTTTTGATACAGTTTCCCACAACATATTAATTCATAAACTTGTTTATTATGGTTTCAGCGAATCTAGCTTAGAACTTATGCGTTCATATTTGAGTAATAGGTATCAATCTGTTCTCTTTAATGATAATGTATCAGATTATAAGCTGGTAGAGTATGGTGTACCTCAAGGCTCTGTCATGGGTCCTGTCCTTTTTATAATATATATTAACGATCTTCCCTCTACAGTACAGGAGAACTGTCTCACTACCTATCTTTTTGCTGATGATATAGCACTTGTATCATGTGACAGAAATGACTCTATCTGTATTGGCAATGCTTCTTCTGACATTACTAAATGGTGTGATGCTAATAACCTGAGTCTTAATGCTAATAAGACTGTTGAATTGACAATTAATCTTCAACGCTCCAATAGCCTGCTAAGGAATCCTGTAAGATTTTTAGGATTATATATCCAAACTAATTTGGAGTGGCATTCTCACATTGACTATGTTGCCAAGAAAATAAGTAGAGGTCTATTTATGTTGAGAGTACTAACTCATAACATAGATTCTAAGTCACTCTTGCTAGTGTATCATGCCCATATACACAGCCATCTCAGTTATGGAGTCCTATTGTGGGGAGGACATCCTTATGCCAACAAAATATTCATCTTGCAAAAAAGAGCAATAAGAATTATCTCTAGAGCATCGCCTACAACATCCTGCAAACCACTCTTTACAAAACTTAATATACTTACATTACCGTCAGTGTTTGTTTTGAGCTGTCTTCCCTATATAAAAAAGAATGCACACTTGTACAATAAATGCTCTACTGTCCATAGCTACTCTACCAGAAACAAAGAAAACATATATAAATAAATGTAAATTCAGCACCACCCAGAAAAGTTTTGAATATGTTGCCCTCAGACTATTTAATTCATTGCCGAACAAAATTAAGGAGTTATCATATGTTCCTTTTAAAAGGAAAATTAAATCTAACCTGATGTCAAACACCCTGTACAGTGTCAAGGACTTCAATGACATTATCTGGTGAAATGTGTACTTGTATATTCTATCTCATTTGTGTTTATTGTTATTGCTAATACATTGTACAATGTCTGTGGCAAATAAATCTAATCTAATCTAATCTACCTCGGAAATCAGTAAAAAAAAAGGAACTTATATTTTCTGCATATCATAATTGCAATTATAACTGATTAAACAAAAGCATACTGGCACTTTGTTACATCAGTTTACCTGACTTTATTATTATTATTATTGTAGTATTATTATTATTAACATTGTTATTATTATTATTATTTCACGGTAAAAGGATTGAACATAAGGATCGACCCTGATGCTTTCTTCTCTAGATACTGTACTTGTTAGTTTTAGGAAAATGAAATAAATAAAATTTAATTGTCTCTACAACTTACTTTCTTCTGTGCTAGCCTTTTAACACGTATATGCGAGAAAGTTTGTGCAACATTTTTTACACAGTTTATTAATTTTGTTGTGATAATCGGAATTAGTAACTTGTCATAGGCACGGAAACTGTCTTTGGGATTCGATTACTTCGAGAACAAAGTCTCGCTGAAATTATAAAACACGTCTGCACTGGAGGACACCTGAAAACAGAATGAGGCTACTTGGATGTGGGTTTGGCCACTGACTAGCAGATTTGCGGGGTGGCTTGGAGTCACTCCACGTAGTTTAATAAAAACACTTTCTTTAACGCACTTTATTTTACCTTAGTAAACTTCTGGACGGCCGTTTCGCAGGTTGTGTTCCTGCATCATCAGCAGAGTGCCAACTGCACTCCACGTAGTTTTCCCCATTCATTGTACGACGGCTTGATGGACGGATGAAGTGAACGGATGGATTTTTGCTCGACTGGATATCCAGCAGACCCATCACTCCATGCCAAACGGACTCCAGCCTTCCCATTCATTATGAGATTTTGGAGTGACACCACTCCACTTGGACGTTTGGAGCGATAGTGAATGGCCGTCTTATAAATCTATCCACCTACGCCTAGGTCTTTCAAGTGGTATTTTCCTTTCCGGTCTCCCAATCAATACTTTTGGGATGTGTCTTTCCTCCCCCATGCGTGCAACATATCCAGCCCATTTCATCCTTCGTGATTTAATTACCCTTACTATATCCGGTGACGAGTACAGGTTATGAAGCTCGTCGTTATGCAGTTTTTTCCAGTCTCCATTTTCATCTATCTTAGGCCCAAATATTTTCCAAAGCACCCTGTTTTCGAACACTCAGATTATGCTCTTCCCGAAGAGTAAACGGCCATGTGTCACATCCATGTAGTACAACCGGCAGGATAATAGTCTTATAAATTTTTTATTTTAGATTTCTTGTCATAATACGGGAAGATAAGAGTTTCTGAACTGCATACAATCAAGCATTCCTTATTTGAGTTTACACTTAACTTCTACCTTGATATTATTTGTATGTGTAATTATTGCTCCCAGACATTTGAATTTCCCCACTTGTTCGAAGGATTTACCGGCTATTCTAATATTTTGTATTGCATTACTTCGTCGTTTCGTGACCATACTCTTAGTTTTTTTCTGCATTAATTTACAATCCAACTTTCCTGCAGGGATCAAAAAGACTTTTTGCACTTCTCTCGCTTGTATTTATGTCATCGCCCAACAGACAAACATCATCTGCGTAAGCTAAAATTGGGTGACTCACGGCTTACTATGAATCAACCATCCATGAATCGATCCGAGTTACCTTGTTGTAACCAGGGCTACCAATGGTGCATATAAGACATAGTTAACTTCATTCAGGTAAGCTAACAGCAGAACAGAATAAAACACACGATGTGGCTTGCATCGAATCGAAATTGTGTTTTTAGTCAGTGTACATTTCTATTATTTCAATTTCCAAACAAGTTATGTTGTATAACATAATCTTCTTTCGTGTTTTATTGGAATCATGTGACGTACGAGTATTTATCACTGCACACTGATGCTTTCGTGTTCAGTCAAGAGCAGACGATTTTACGCGATAAAATTCCATCCTCGCTAAAGCGAAGGGGATTGGTGAGTGCAGGTGTTTTGCTTCTACATGATAATGCCCGTTCTCATTCTGCTCCTGCAATCATGCAAACCATCGATGACATTCGCGTCAAGTGCCCCTCACATCCGCCATACTCGCCAGATTTGTCACCATCAGATTTCCACTTCTTTGGTTCATTAAAGGAGCACTTATTGGGCAGAAGTTCCAAGTCTGATTAAGACGTCGAATCGGAGGTGCACGAGTGACTACAGCATCAACCAAAATAATTTTTCGCACGTGGTAACGAAGCACTTCCTATCAGATGGTGTAAATGCATTGAACTGGGAGGGGACTATGGAGAAATATAATGTACAAGCAAATTTTCTTCCTGCAGTAAAATACTGGGGAAACAATTGCAGTTTTCTTGTGATTCTCCCTCGTATTAAGACTATTCCATGAATAAAAATGTAACGGATTATACAAATAATAATTACTTTCGTGCTAAAAACTCCACCCATCTTCGCGATTCCTACAAGAATATTGTAAGATAAACGGCCGTGATTGGTCTATACCCGAGGAATTGCTAAACTTTATTGTCAATATCAAACACGCGGCGTGTGAGTGGAATAGTCATCCTAAACTGAGGGCGGAAGAAAATGATGAAACAAATCAACTAAATTCTGTTGTCTGCGGCAGGTTATGGCTTGCAGGTTTGTTGATTACGACCAGCTTTTTAGTTTTACTCAGGTGCTGAGTGAACCTAGTTCCAGAATCTGTCTTAGAAAGATGAGGAGATAAAGGGTGTTGATCAGTATTCAGCAGCCAGAAACGCTAGCCATTAGAACAAGTAGGCGGGCTATCCTTGTGAGTCAGTTACCAATCTAATATAAGAATGTGTGGAATTCCAACCAATCGCAAGTGTCTCTCACCATAATTTTATCGTGTTACCTTTATCACTTTAATTTTATCGCACCTACGTGCACTTGTTTTATGTAAATTCACGATGTCTTGACACTGGAACATATTCATACTTGTAGCTTCTTTGATCAAACACAGCGATTGCATAAACTCCATATGAGGAAAGGACATATGAAAAGACGTTTCGCCTTGAAATATACCGTTAGGTAAGTTAAGTGAAACAAAGTACACATCGAATTAAATGGCAATCGCCTGAGTTTAGCTTATGCAGATGATGGTTCCTGTTGGGCGATGACATAAACACAATCGAGAGAAATGAAGAAAGTCTTTTCGATGCCTGCAGGAATGTTGGATTGAAAATTAATACAAAATAAAAAACTAAGTATATGGTCGGGTCATTCCATATTAAATCAACAAATGGGTTTTGCCTCAACATTTTCTATTTTGATGAAATTTGGTAGGTGATATGTACCAGTCTTCTGAACCCCAAAACAAATCTTTTTGTACTTCTAAGAAATTTTACTCCTGAGATATAGGCATTTGATTAAAACACGAACAAGCAAAAAATGTAATTTCAGACTTATATTCTGAAAGCCGTAGAATTTATATTTTAATCAGTAGGATGATCTGATAGGACTCATTGGAAAGCTTAAAGAATAGGCTTTCGTTTGAGCATACTAAATTAGATTTAAGTTAAGTCTAAACAGAGGATTTTAGGCCTCTAATCTTCGTTCATAAACTGTCGTTTTGCGTAACTTTAGGCATTAAAAAACAATGAAGGACTTAATGTAACAGGTCAATTTTTTTTCTTGTTACAATTTTGTATGAGTATGTGTAGGAAAAAACTGAGCTGTTACTGGTGGTCCTTCACCCTGAAAAATTTGCTTCAACTTCGTAAAAATGTAAATCGTGCTTTTTCTCGGTCCCAAAAAGTAATGTGGGACAGGTGATAAAAATCTGAAAATGCCAGGATGAGAATCCCTTGTAATGCACTTTAAAATAAAAACAAAATCATTGTGTGACTCGTAGGGATAGAGGAGCCTTTGAAAAATCAAGAAAACAACGATTGACCTCCACTGAATATAGGCTAAGGAGATAGGATAATGTAAATTTACATAAAACACAAAACATTTATTTATAGATGACAATTTTCCTCAGTTATACAAATTTCTGATTTTTTGTGATATTTTCTAGCAAATTTCCACATTTGATTTCTTTTTAAGCTACATTGATGGCAATTTCAAGTTCTGTATTTTCAACTGTATAGCAGGTCCTCAGTTCGATATTGGGCACCTTGTATACACAACTTGGTGTATACTAAATTTATATTTTCGAAGTTGCTGCGATCAATTCCAGCTAGGCCTATCGGCCTCTGAGCAGTTGACTCTATTCTCAGGGCAGAGAGTGAAGAACAAAATGATAATACTTGTTCTTTGAAATAATATCTGCAGAATCCAGGTGTAGAAATTATTTATTGCAAATAATTAAAATTGTCCAATAAGATGATCAGTTTACAATGTCTCGTACAAATAGTTCTTATCGTAAATTAATACCAGAAGTTAAAGTATCCACTATTAGTTTCTCGGCAAAATTGTTTAAGTTAATTCAACTATGACTGGCAAAAATTCTGAGTTCGATAAATTATACTGGAGAAAATTTATAAGTTCAATAAAATATTCTCACGAAAATTTCTAAGGGCAATAATTATTGATTTCGCCGCGAAGCAAACGATGATCTATGGCGCGTGCCGCTACTAGACAGAAAAGATGTATACCACGCGTCGCCGCGTGTCAGAATGAATATTTCCCACACTCCATTAAATTAACATTAACTGCGGAGAAATACATAGGTTCCCCCTCCATTTTTTGTCATTGGTGGATCCTGGTCACCTGACCTTACATTTTATATTTAATTTACGTTTAATTTCGCGATCTACATGACCAATCGCGAATTGTCTTATACTCCAAAATTTCCAACGTTATAGGGGTTTACCCAAGATGAGAGTCCATAACATTTTACTGATAAAATCTACTTCTTATAACTGTAGAGCTTGTAATTTCCAGCTTTCTTGCTGTGAGAGATACCCGAGCAATGGGAAATCCCAGCGTGCTCGGCTTTTTCCAGCCACTGGCTGCTAATACCAATATGCATTATTTAATCAAAGTTTCTTTCTTTCTTAATGTTAATATTCTTATTAAAATGAATGTTATTACTGTTTATTTTATAATAAGCTGAATTTTTTGATACCATGCACTAAGTATGTATTACCAGTTATTAGTTATATAAAAGTCGAATAAAATTATGAAGTTAAAAATTGTGTTAATTACTCTCATTAATCTAATGCCGGGCTGTTTGGACCGCCTTACATGCCCCAGTAAATTTAGACAATAATCTTCATATCATATGACAGATTTATGGGCTAAATATACTGCATCTCTCCGAAAATGACACATACAACATTCTTGTGTGGCAACTTCTTAATATTAAGTTTTCTTTTTATTTTACCTTTTGGCCTGAGTCTTCACCTTAAATTTCATTCCAAATTTACAGAATATCTATTCTATCCACATTCATAACTCATACTTCTTGAAGTGATATATGCGTTGCATTATGAATTTTACCACACGTAAAATTTTCCTTTCCATCTCCATGATTTCCACTGACGATGTTCTCGCTACACTGAAGGTGTCGAAGCTCTAGACCATATAATAAAAAAGGACCTAACACAATTCCACTGATACTTATATACATTCAAGTCTGCGGAAAGGTAGCCCGCTGAGTTCTTGATAAAGACATTAAAATCTTAAAATGGTCTCAAGACAGGGGAAGGGACGCCCCCAACGTTCTTGATTAAAAAAAACACACTAAAATTTCTAAATACACTTGCATATAATGGTCTCAAGACCGGGAATGGTCGCCCACTACGTTCTTGATAAAAACACACTATACACACAACAAATTACACACACACATAAATAGCCCTTTACACATATCTTTCTATTTTTGTAACCTAATGTGGAATTAATATCCCAACATCCCTGTAGCTTTTTACTCGCGACTCATTAAATATTCCAAAAATTATTAGGCCTTCGCAATTCCCTCTCAGTATAAAGCTACTTGGGTGTTGGCTCTTATATATGGTTTTTATGTACAATTTCACATATCTAGGTACGGGGTTAAGCGTAATTTTCTTATTATTCTTCCTTCACCAAAGAATTCCTTGATATACGTTCAATCAGGTCCACTCATAATATATTCACAGAATATCGATTTTCTTTGTTGAAAAGCCTCCTTTCTCATTAAAATAATTCAGAATCTGCTAATATAAGGCTGCTCAGGAATTTCTACATCTTCGGCTTCTACCGGCGTTGATATATCAGTTTTATGCCGGGAGTTAGTTGAACATTAATTCACTCTTCTGTTATTTTCACTGCCCCATAAAACTTCTCGTTGTTTAAGGAAAAGCTATTTCCAATATTAATAAATAATCCTGCTAATTATTTCTTTGTTTTATTCTTGTAGATTCTGTTTAGGGACACCTGATTTTCATTCTCATTAATTGCTACGCTGCCCCATCTCTAGCATTTTAATAATTTAAATGCCCATCTCGAGCTGGAGATCGTTTGCAGTGATTAAGACTCGCGTTCGCATAACGGTTCTCTCTGCCGACGCGTGCCAAGCGCGTGGAGGTATTTCCTGCTGTACTGACCCCGTTATTGCTATTGGAAACATCTTTCTATCTCCAGTACTAGAATTTTGCTGTGGCAGTTCTCCGTGAAATTTTACGTAATTAATCTGTCTGCCGTGAGGCCTATTTATCTGCTCAAAATGTCTCCAGTTTTGATCTGTTCTCCTCTGATTATGATTTCTTCTGTTAATGTTATAGTTGAGGGGTCCACAGTTCGAACCCGTGTTCCAATTTGAAATGCCTGTATCTCTTATTCTGCGAGTCTCCCCTTACATCTCGATTCCTATATAAGCTCTCCGTTCTGTGTGGCCTATATTCTTCACAGCAGGATTCCTTTTTCATTGGTATTTCAAATCTTTATAATAGCTCAAGTGCCTGGTTGTAACTTTGAGGACGAGCTACAATGAGCAAATTACAAATATCTGGGGAAAAGTGCCTCAAAGTAATCTGAATGACGTCCGCCTGTGTCATCCCTGGATCTAATTGTTTCGCAAGGTTTATTATTCTTAAAAAGTGTTCCGATCGAGTTATATCTCCCCTTGATGGAAATTTTCCGTTGTATACTTCATTCCTGGCTCGGGTCCTTTCTGCTTCCCCCCAATATCTTGCAAGGAACATTTGTTTGAACTCCTCGTAACTACAATTGTGGTGCACGATGACGTCAAACCATTCTTTAGCCTTCCCCTGCAACGTCCTACCAAGTATTAGCATCTTATACTGATCTGGAACTTGTCTTAATTCAAAATATTCATCTAATTCTTTTAGGAAGCTTCGTTGGCTAACATTTCCTTTACTAGGAAGCGCAACTTCGATTCCTAACAAATTACAAATATCTACTTTATTTTCGCCAGCTACAGGAATATTATGGGTTATCGTCTCGCCTACATTAATGATAGACTCAGTACTCATACAGGGTGCACCATGTGAATTTTCGACACCATTTATGTTCCTACTACAATTAACTGCAGAATTACTAGATATAGGCCTACTAACTTCAAATTTTTTAGCTAGCCTGCTCACTTTTGCAAGCATTTCCTCTACCTTTTCGTTTAATACTTGTTCTAGATAATTTACCTTATCCCTCATTTCCGTATTAGCCTTGCTGGATTCTGTAGCTTTGTTGTACAGTTCACTAATGATTTTACCCAGGCCCTCTATCCTGTCATTAGTTGCCAACATCATGTTTTCTAATCCTATCCTGACGTTGCTCACCTGAGAATCTATATTCTCTTTCCACCTAGTTTCTATTTCTTGTATTTCATTTCCTACTGATTTTATCTCATGAGCCAATTGCTCCAGGTGTTTCTTATTTTGAATGTCTATTCTTTATCCAATAGCTCCTACCTGTGCGTTTATCTCGGATCTAAATTCCCCTTGGCTTTCAGAATTTTCTTTCCTCATTGCTCTCTCACTTTCCATAATTTGCCAACAAATTTCCCTCATCTGATCAATAATGTTAGCTTGAGCTTTTTTCATTGAATTTATTTCTTTTTCCATTTTGTTAATATTTTGTTTGTTCTCCTGGCTATTCTTATCTATTCTACTTCCTAGTTCTTTAGTTTCTTTTCTTAGTTCTTTAGTTTCCTCCCTACTTTCCTTCATGTCTTCATTTCCTAGTTCTTTTATCATGGCCACCAACAAAGCCGTATTAAAATCGTTGGTCTGATTAGACTCGCTAGGCCTATCTTCGCCTACTTTATTACTTTCGTTCTGATGGTTTTCTAACAGGCTACCTTCCTGACTTTCATTTTCTGCATGAACTGTAGAACTCTCATGAACTATCATAATATCCTCATTTTCCATTTTATTACTATTTAATTCCTCCCCAGTAAGCAGATCGTGCCCATCTCCATTCTCATACGTATTCATCTCAGCAGTATATGTTCTATTCCTGATTTGCATATAAAATCTAGTTACGCAAAAGTAAATTGCTAGCACTAATTTAATAATTAGCATATGCCTGACGATAGTTGCCACACAAACTTCATTGTCTGCTGTAATATCTACTTTTTCCCTTCTGAGCAAGTTGTGCCCCAGTCACGTATTACTCCATAACGACTCTATTCCTCCTATTTCTAGGACACATATACAAATAATCAAAGCACTGGTACACTGTCTATAATCTATCTTACCTTTGGTTTCTGACGATCAACATATAATACACTTTACATATACCCTTTACAAATTGAATTTACTTCTATGCCTGAATGAAATTTTAATTTATTATTTAATTGCTGAAGTTACTTTAATGAGTTTCAGTTTCTATTTAAAATCCTTTAATTTTAGCGTCAAGTTTTAATTTAAAAACAACAGGCTTTCTCTCGTAAAAAAAAAATTACTGAAATAATATTTGAAACTCTTTATATAAATTTCTTATCTGAGGTTGATTTACTGCTGATGGCTTCTGCGGTGTCTTCTGTTATGAGTTCCACGATCGATGTAACACGCAATTACTCTTGAGGTCCAAAGCGGTGCCTTTACGGTTGAAGTTCCCTGATGTTCTGCGTTGTCTTCCTCTCGTTCTGGGCGTTGATTTTTAAAGTTGACTTTTCTGAAGTTCAGCTTTCCTCGAGCCACACAGTTGGGTCGGCCATATGTAGCGGGTCCTCAGTTCGATATTGGGCGCCTTGTATAAACCACTTGGTTTATATTAAATTTATATTTCCGAAGTTCAACTCCAGCTAGGCCTATCGGTCTCTGAGCAGTTGACTCTATTCTCGGGGCAGAGAGTGAAGATAAAATTATATTACTTGTTCTTTGAAATAATATCTGCAGAATCCACGTGTACAAATTATTTATTGCAAATAATTAAAATTGTCCAATAAGATGATCAGTTTACAATGTCTCGTACAAATAGTTCTTATCGTAAATTAATACCAGATAGATTTGCTATGTAGTTATAATGGCTCGCTTAATAAAATGGAATATCAGATTCCAATTAAATAATGTTGGATAATAAGTTAAAGTATCAACTATTAGTTTCTCGACAAAATTGTTTAAGTTAATTCAACTATGACTGGCAACAATTCTAAGTTCGATAAATTATACTGGAGAAAATTTATAAGTTCAATAAATTATTCTGGCGAGCATTTCTAAGGGCAATAATTATTGACTTCGCCGCGAAGCAAACGATGATCTATGGCGCGTGCCGCTACTAGACAGAAATGTTGTATACCACGCGTCGCCGCGTGTCAGAATGAATATTTCCCACACTCCAATAAATTAACATTGACTGCGGAGAAAGACATAAGTTCCCCCTCCATTAATTGTCATTGGTGGATCCTGGTCACCTGACCTTAAAACTTATATTTAATTTACGTTTAATTTCGCGATCTACATGACCAATCGCGAATTATCTTATACTCCAAAATTTCCAACGTTATAGGGTTTTACCCAAGATGAGAGTCCACAACCTTTTACTGATAAAATCTACTTCTTATTCATCGCAGGCCATTATAACTGTAGAGCTATTAGAAGTCAAACCTTAGGAACAAAAGGACTGACTCCCAAAATAGACCAGTGTACCAGCATTGTATAGATAAGGACACTTTAACCATACACAGTATATACCTGGGCTTGTAATTTCCAGCTTTCTTGCTGTGAGAGATACCCGAACAATGGGAAAACCCAGCGTGCTCGGCTTTTCCCAGCCACTGGCTGCTGTTACAAATATGCATTAATTAATCAAAGTTTATTTATTTCTTAATGTTAATATTCTTAATAAAATGAGTGTTATTACTGTTTATTTTATAATAAGCTGAATCTTTTGATACTAAACACTAAGTATGTATTACCAGTTATTAATTATATAAAAGTCGAATAAAATTATGAAGTTAAAAATTGTGTTAATTACTCTCATTATTCTAATGCCGGGCTGCTTGGACCGCCTTAACTATCGTATTTAGAAACCATTCTTATCCTGGTTTATTAGATGCAGGTACTGCATTAAACTCTAGTCTTATATACAGTATATTGAATTATATGTTAACTGTTATGGGTAGGATAAGTTCTGGACATGCACTGTTGATTGGAATCTGGTTGCTGACCAAGTGATGTTTGAACATGCATAGCTTCATATGATCCAGCCTCTGTTCAATGCTGTCTACTATTCACTTATTGAGCTGACTCAAAGCAAGTAGGTTGTGTTTGTGCTTCATTGTCTTTTGATTAGTTTCCTTTTAAAAATTATTACTATTGTTATTTTGTGCTGAATACATGCTATTGAAATCGTTACCAGTATATTATTATGATGGAGTGTTCTTGTTCTGTTGGCATCTTCAAAGGAGAGGTATGTCATAAATTATCTTACTCTAGGTCTTCAGTACTCGATACTATTTCCGAGTTCATTGAAGAACAAAAAACATTATTTTCATATAGAACTGATTGCGATGATATAAAATGTTCCACAAGGCTGAATTTTTGGACAGATACTTCCAAATTTTATGTACGGCTTGCTCTGACCGCTACAGTGTTCACTCAAAACCTATTAAAAATCTCTCTCAGATAAATATCAATGACACTTTCCATGTGTAATCCTGAGCTGAAATTAATCCCAGGGAAGGTATTGTGCACAAAATGTTTAAAAAAATTAAAAATCCAAAACAAGGCACAGAGACCGGTACTGACGGTGAAGATGAATGCCCAGACATTTATGAACTGAAACCATTCTTGTTGGAACAGTTAATGATGCTTGTTCAGTTCATGGTATTTCTCCTGTTAAGGTGCAGAAGCTGTCAGTTGAAGCTAAACCCTCAGTGTTAACAAAGAAAGTTAGTAAGTCATCCAAATCTATAACAGGAAAGTTAAGTAAGTCTTTTGATTTGAACATTTCTACTAATAATGAGGAATTTTCAACGAACATGCAGCCTGCCAGTTTAGCGATTGAGTATAAGCAACCAATTCACAAGCTTAAAGAAAAAATGGAAGTTGCATCTTCTACTCAAGAACATTGTAAGTTTAGCTCCTAGCAGTTGGAGTATTAGTAAAGTTCAGAGTGAGTTTAATGTCAGCCAATACTTTGTCGGCCAGTCAAGAAATTTAGTGAAAAAGAACGGGATTTTGCCACAGAATAGGGAGAACAGGACTAGGAATTAACTTGATGAAGTTTCAGTCAAAACTGTACAAGACTTCTACGAAAATGATGAATACAGTAGAATGATGCCAGGGAAAAGGGACTGTGTGTCTGTTAGAGGACCTAATGGAGAAAAATGTTAACGTACAGAAAAGGTTAATTTTATGTAACCTTCAAGAGCTTTATGCAGCTTTTACTATTTAATGCATTACCTACATCTAATAAACCAGGATAAGAATGGTTTCTAAATACATTAGTTGAAAATACAGTACTTGAAATTGCCATCAATTAGCTTAAAAAGAAATCAAATGTGGAAATTTGTTCTAAAATCACAAAAAATCAGAAATTTGCATAACTGAGGAAAATTCTCGATTGTTAATGAATGTTTTGTATTTTATGTAAATTTAAAGTAAATTTTGTTGGTAATTATCCTATCTGCTTAGCCTATTTTCAGTAGCGGTCAAGTGTTATTTTCTTTATATTTCAAAGGCTTGTAGCTCCTCTATCCCTTCGAGTCACACAATGATTTTGTTTTTATTTTAAAGTACATTACAAAGGCTTCTCATCTTGGCATTTTCAGACTTTTACCACCTGTCCCACTTTACTTTTTGGGACCGAGAAGAAGCCCAATTTACATTTTTTTCGAAGTTTAAGCAAATTTTTCAAGGTGAAGGACCACCAGTAACAGCTCAGTTTTTTCATGCACATACTCCTCATACGTAAGTGTAACAGGAAAAAAATTGGCCTGTTACTCCAAGTCCTTAATTGTTTTTTAATGCCTAACATTACGCAAAACGACAGTTCATGAACGAAGATTAGAGCCCTAATAAGGTGTGTTTAGACTTACTAGTTTAGTATGCACAAACGAAAGTCCATTCTTTAAGCTTTCCAATGATCCCTATCTGATCATCCTACTGATTTAGATAAAAGTTCTACGGCTTTCAGAAAATAAGTCTGAAATTACATTTTTACTTGTTCGTGTTCCTAACAAATGCCTATATCTCAGGAGTAAAATTTCTTAGAAGTATAAAAAGATTTGTTTTGGGGTTCAGAAGACTGGTACATATCACATACCAAATTTCATCAAAATAAAAAATGGTGTGGCAAATAATTTTCTTAAAATTTGTTGATTTAATATGGAATGACCTGGTCATGAAACGTCATAACAATGCGCTACAAGATATTAGAATAGCAGATGAAGCATTCGAACAAGTGGAAAAATTCAAATATCTTGGAGCAATAATTACATACACAAATAATATTAAGGCAGACGTAAAGTGTCGACTAAAATCAGGATATGCTTGTCTTTATGCAGTTCAGAAACTCTTATCTTCTCGTCTTCTGTCCAGAAATCTAAAAATAAACACGTATAAGAGTTTTATTCTGCCGGTTGTACCTTATTATATGGATGTGAGACAAGGTCGCTTACTCTTCAGCAGAACATAATCTGAGTGTTCGAAAACAGGGTGCTTAGGAAAGTATTTGGGCCTAAGAGTGATGAAAATGGGGACTGGAGAAAACTGCATAACGACGAGCTTCATAAACTGCACTCTTCACCAGATATATACCATTGTCCAAAATTAAAGGAACAAACTGATATTTCTCCTTCCTGTGTCTACTATACGGGATATTCGCATAAAATGTAAAGGTATATCCATACTGTCTTGTCCTGAACTGAAGATGGCATTCTTGTCATCTTACAAACATGCAAACGATGACGTAAGTGCACCAATCAAAAGGGCAGTGCACTTATCAAAAGGGGCACTGCAGAATAGTGCTTGTTGCTTAGTCCAATATCAACGCTTGCTGTGTAAACATTTACTGCAGGTACAGGATGGTACAGAGAAGACACCTAGAAGATTCTCTTTGGTGGAGGGCCATAGGAAGAATGGAAACAGGACAGTCTCAAGCTGATGTGGCCGGATGGCTTAATGTGAATCGTTCTGTTGTTTCTCGGATGTGGCAACAGTTTGTAGAGTCCGAAAATGTATCCCGAAGACTTAGGGCAAGGAAGACCAAGAGTGACATCTGAAAGAGAGGATCGTTATTTAGCTTTAAGGGCACGACGGTACCGCCGCAGTACTGCACGACAACTGGCATCTGACCTCACATCATCCACCGGAACAGTTGTATCGAGGCAAACAGTGTGCTTCGGCAGAGGGGCCTTTATTGTCGAAGACCTGCTTTATGTGTACCCCTGACGCGTATTTACAGATGAGTACGTCTAGAGTGGAGTCATCAACATGCCAACTGGACGGTCGAACAGTGGGCCAATGTTCTCTTTACAGATGAGTTCAGATTATGTCTCGACGGATTCGCATCCGGAGAGAACCTGGAACACGATTTCGGGACGCAAACATTGTGGAAAGAGACCGATATGAAGGTGGATCGATAATGGTGTGTACAGAAATTCTGTTGACTACCCGAACACCTCTTCATGAAGTTGTACTGGTAAATCGGCAAGGTTTAACTGCTGTCAGATATCGTGACGAGATCTTGACACCTCATGTGCGGTTGTTTCGAGGTGCTGTGTGCCTAGACTTCGTACTGATGGATGACAATGCTCTTCCTCATAGAGCACAGGTGGTGGATGTTTTCCTGGAAACTGAAGATATTGCACGAATGGATTGGCCTGCTTGCTCTCCCGAATTGAATTCTATAGAGCATGTCTGGGATGCACTAGAGAGACGACTTGCTTCACGTGAACATCCACCAACCACTCTCCAGGCCTTGCTAGCTGCTCTGCAGGAAGAATGTGCGTCGTTTGCCTAAAATTGAGATTGACGACATTACTCACATCATGGCACGCAGTTGTGAAGCCTGTATTGCTGCTAGAGGTGGTCACACCCCATACTGAGCACATTAACGCGTTTTTATGGATGTGTGTGAAAGTCTTCATGTGTGCAAAAAAAAAGCGTTTTGTTTTACTTGTATGCACAAACGTTGCAATAGTTTACTTTCTTTATTGCTCATATTGTCTATACGTTATTATCACCTGTTTATACTGTTTTGTGGCAAAATAATCCACCAAAGATGAAATTTCGGTTTCTTGCTGTAATTTTGGACACTAGTGTAGTAAGGGCATTTAGTCATTACGGATGAAATGTGCTGGATATATTGCGTGCGTAGAAACGACATAGCTAGAAAATATTGACTGGAAACCCAAAGGGAAAAGTCCACTTGGAAGACCTAGATGGAGGTAGGAGGACAATATTAGAATAGATTTAAGGGAGTAGGAATTGTGACGGATAGTTTCCTAGAGTTAGCACAGAATAGGGTTGAATGGCGTGTCATTGTAAGTGCGACAATGAACACCCGGGAGCCATGAAATAGATAATTTTCCTTAACTTGCTTAGGGATTTTCTAATGCCATTGAGTAAGTAATTGTAATAATAATTAACTCATTTTGGGATGAATCCTAGAACATGTCCGATGCCCTATGTAACGTATTACAAGTTTTTAATTTCGGAAACACAATTAAAGTGATGAAAACGGTAGTTATGAGTGAAAACCACTCTCTGAATGTTTTGTATGTGGTCGGAAATGCTTAAACGGTTCACTTGTGCGAAAACCCGTTTGACCTTGAAAAGTAACACTTACACAAAAACTAACCTAATTGGGGTGTAAATCAGTTTTAAAAAATGTCCGATATGTGATATAGGTAACTTACTACAGTCTTTTTTGTAAAACAGTTTTTAAATTGATGACATTTCTAGCTGGGATTGAAAACCACCCTCACGTTAGAGGATAATTCATAGGTGGTCAAAAGGGTTTAAACGGGTCACCTATCCGAAATACCAATTGACCTTCAAAAACTACCCTTAATTTTTATCCCTTAAAGTCTATCCCTCGGAGGGGATTGAAGGTCATGTCAGGAAGAGGCCCAACCATTTATACAACACCTACATATTTTTAAATTTTATTTTTAGCCTACGGTGGAACGGGGACCACACAGATTTACCAGTTAATCTTAATGGCGTATTGACCAATAGCTGATACTATAAATGTTCCCAGGAGTAAAAAACCTTATAATGTATTTTCTAGATATTTGTATATTTTTTTCGTTAAAAGACTGCCTCTGCCTTCTTTCGTGTGGTCTAAGGCAAATACTTACTCTTCCACTGATCTGAATTAAAACAGTCGATTAATACATCGGTTTTTTTTTTTCAAAGGAAATTACAGTCACTGCAGTGGCGAATTATCCACAGGATATTGACTTACCAAACAATAAATAAATTCACTCATTTGCCACTTGATTTTGCTAATTAAAATGATTGGTTGTTTACGGATCCTGGCATAGCATTGTTTAATTGAAGCAAGTTGATGCATAAGAATTCCTGGGGGTGCTGGATAGGGGCCGGGAGCCGACATGGCGACTAGGAGACAGGATTCTGCCGCCATCCCCCCTCCCCTCCGCTGTCTCTAACCTCATTTTCATGCCAGGAAAATAGAAATTTATTCTTTAGATGTAAACACAACCAGATTATTATAATTTTACATGTAGCAAGTTTTCCGTAAGCAGGTATGGAAATCTAGAAGTATTTATATCTTTGTTTTATTATTTGGTATTGACTTGAATTACAAAGTATATTACATAAATCTGATTCTGTCAAAAAAGGTAATGATCTTGTTCCAGACCGGCTACAAGAGTTTTACAACCGGAACTGAATTTCTGGAGGGGTCAATCCATAACAAATCAACCAATGATGGTTGCTGACAAAATTTAGGTTTGCGTTAAACTGTGTAGCTTTTTAAATATATTTGGTTCAAACAAGAACTATGTTAAAGAGTATAAAATGTACAATATTTTATATCCAGTATATATAGGCCTACTTAATTGTAAATAAACGAAATAGATAAGTAAATGTTAATGTTTTAAAAAAAGAAGCCTCCTCTTTTAAAATTAAAAATGTTACAAATAAAACTAAGTTTCACCTTACATTTTTTTTTCTGGATCTAGTGTTTATGGTATATTACTTCCCTAAAAAGTTACAGGCCTCAGAGTTACCTCCTTTTTAAAGGGTCTTCAAATATTGCAATTTTTCTAAAATCAGCTATTTTCAATCTGAAATATTTCAGAAGGGACACGCTTTAAAAATCAATAATTAAAAAAAATATTGTGTTGTAATAAGTGATTAAAATTTTGTCACTGAGAGTTTATTAGGTTTTTAGTTAGAATTATTTTAATACAGCTAAAATTTTAGAAAGTTCTATTAACTGCAGACAATACATTGCTTGCAGTAAATATCTAAAAAACACATTATTGTTTTATTTACACATTATTCTTCTTTCACTGCTTACAGTCTGAATAAAACAAAAGACGTACCGATAGTGCGTTATATATTGTCATTTCATAGCTGCTCTTAAGAAATCCTCATAAAAAGTTCACCAATTGTTGTTAACAGTTTTTCACCAACGTTGAAACTACGACATGTAGCAGTTGTGATTTCTGTTGGCGTAAATTTTTGTAGTTCTTACTGATTAGAAATTGGAAATAAAGTGCCGGAAATTCGAAATAAAATGCCGAAAATTCTAAATAAATTGCCGGAATTTGGAAATAAAATGCATGAAATTCGAAATAAAGTGCCGGAATTTGGAAATAAAATGCATGAAATTCGAAATAAAGTGCCTAAAATTCGAAATAAAGTGCCGGAAATTCCAAATATAGTGCCGGAAATTTGAAATATAGTGTTGGAAATCTGAAATAAAGTGCCGGAAATTCGAAATAAAATGTGGGAAATTTAGAAAAAAGTGCAGTTAATTCGAAATAAAGTGCCGAATATTCAAAATTAAGTGCAGGGAAATCTAAATTATCGCGCACGGATAATCCGCAAACCGGATAAACAGCCCACGAGTAATCGGGAGTTTGCTGTAAATATAATTTTTGTTCACATTGTGAACTGTACATAAGTTAACAAAAATTGCTTAACATTACTTTTATGTTATTTCAATTTTTTACTACAAGCAAAAACGTGAAAAACACTGTAGAATGTCTGGTATCTGGTATCTGGTACCCTATGATTCCCAAGTGGGGCGAAGGGGCCTCCAATGGAGGTTTCATTACCTATACTAATTTTGATATGCTTATTTTCTGAGAGAAGGACTGTAGAATGTAAAATGTTAAAAAATAAATATATTTCAACCAACTTACGGTCATTCTGTGATAAAATTCTGTAAGTAAACATTAAAATATAGCTACACCAAACCAAAATTATTGTGGTTATGTAGCTATGCTGATACTGAAGTTATTTTTTCAAGTTACAGCCAGCCAGCATAGCTATATTACCACAATAATTATGTTGGTTCGACATAGGTGTGCCTTAATTTTTTACTTAAAGATGTCCACAAGTTGGTGGAAATATGTTTGATTTTTAACATTTTAGATTTTATATTGACAAGGATGAGTTACCGGATTTTCAAAGAATGCAACATATTTTAACTTAGGTGCATTTATATAGCCGTAATGTGTCCTTTAAGGGCTCTGCGCAAGTGCTGATCATCTACGTCGCAACAAAATATATTAACATTAACATTATTTTAGAGTAGATATTTAAAATTATACTTCCAGTAATGCTGGAAGCAAATTCGTTTATTTTTCAGGCTATTATCCAAAAGAAATCGTTATTTGGGGCTATATAACTAGTAATTACTTTGAAATTTTCAACAAAGCCCCTAGACATATCAGCAAATAAAACTTAATAGGCCCTGGTCTATATGAATTTTTAATTAAAAACATGTGTGCCCTTATAACTTGTTGCTTATGATTTAAACTTAACAAAATGAAGTAAAATCACGTTTAACTTATTTCTAAAAGAAGTACCAATTCTGTTAAAGTGAAAAAGTAACTTTTTTGGTTTTGAGTGTCTGGACATCAAATCTGCAATTTGATCTTGGAAGTTTGAAAACTGCACCTCAAGAACCTTTTCCCATGAAACCCGTTAAAAAGTCACATGGCCCTCCTCAAGATATATTAAATCTACAGATCAGAATATTTTAAGGCTTATTGTGGTAAATGTTTCGACAGTCGGGTTAAAAAATAAATAAATAAAAAACAATAATATGAAAAATATAGAATTTGTAAATTTCACAGGTCGGTCCCCTACATCATCTTCACACAGAACTTTCATCTGTAGAATTTAGTGGCAATCAGTACTGCCAACCATCTACGACACTATATCCCTCACACTCTTTCACAATGAAGATGCTGGGATCGATATAGTGTGGAGTGCGCACCACCTACCGGCAATCAGCTCAACCAAAGCAGAGAGACGGCTTGTGAATGTATATAAGTGATAATGTGTTGTTTATTGGTAAATGTTTGACATGGATATTTCACATAGAAGTAGTATGCAAAAAATCTGTTATGTAGGGCCATGTTTCGCTTACATAAATGGGATGTGGTACCCAAAGAGTACTTAAGATCGGCCTATTTGCATTTTTTGATAGTACAATTACATATGGGCTGATTCTCTGGGGGAATGGAACAGACGCACGTGATGTATTATTACTCAAAAGAAAATGTTAAGGATTTTGACAGGTGCAAAGAAAACAGATCATTGCAAGGCACTCTTTATTTCAGTTCAAGTTCTAACAGTTGTAAATTTGTATATAATGGAGGTATTGATGTTTGTGAAAGAAAACCCAGAATTGTACAATGAGAGAAGTAACATACATAAATATGAAATAAATTCTGAAAAACTGGACATAACATTGCAAAGAATAGAAACGACTAAAACATATAAAAACTTAGGACAAAGACTGTACAACAATAAATTTCGTGTGCAGGCAACGAATTTACGAGTAGACGTTTCTGAAAGTAGGATACGTAAATGTGTGACGTAAGTGGTTACCAAATCACCCGTTTTATAATATACAAGAATACTTCAATGAGAACAAACAAGGTATGTAATTACTTGAAAACTGTAGTAAGTGTAGATATCACCTTGATATAATACTGAGTATTGTAATACGGTATTACAAAAAGTAGATATGTAGTTTTATTGTGTACATATAATACAAGTAGTAGTAAGTACTACTAATTTTTATATTTTAAATTCTTTTAACCCTTGTTATGTACGTGAATGTAAGTGAATGTAAGTAGTAAGTGTAAGTGAATGCAATATCAGCGTGTATTGATTTTTAACGACAAAAATAAATCTATCTAATCTAATCTATCTAAAGTAAAAGAAGAGAAATTTGTTGAGGTATTTTCATTGCCACCTCGTGGGGTGGTAGAAAATTTCGAAGCATTCAGCGATAGTATTTACATTAACCAAGAAGTACAGACGAATCCCAGGTCCCTAGCGTGTTCTCAGTTCGAATCCAAGTAGGGGCCTCCAAATTTTCATGGAGCTCATGGCTCCCGAAGTTTCAAATCATCCCTCAAACTAAAAACAAAAATAAGTAAGAAGTAAGCAAACGTTAAAAAAAAAACAAAGGATCATAATTGAGATTTAATACATTCCGCAAAGTCTCTCTTGTGTCTTCAGGGCTGTATTTCTTCTAACCACTCAGCTTTATAATACAAAATATGACTAAACAGGATTACAATGATTGAAATTAAAACACTTTGAGATTCTAGAACAATGTCACATAAAACATCCGTTATAGAATAAAATGGTGAATTAACTAATCAATTATTAATGTTATATTTAAATACTTTTGATGTCAGCTCTGTAAAAATGAATCCTAAAATTTCAAAACTATTTAAAGATTTCGATAGTCTTTTGAAGATGTACATAAATTCTCCTTCTACTCCTAGTATTATATGTGTGTACATCTTTTCTAAAGTAATGATCTGAAAGGTTATTTTAGTATAAAGCAAGACATGGTAAATATACAAGTTGGTTACTGTTAGACACCCTCGCCTGATAATCAATTACTAACCTCCGTATTTATATTTCCCTGCCAGGTAAGCAAGCTCTGCTACCTAGCGGGCAAATGATCTTTAAAGCCCTGCCACGTTCCAGGCTTCACCTACAGCTGTAACCTGAAGCAAACTGGTTCCTGCTGGCCCCTCCTCCCTGTCTTGAACACGTGGTGTTTCCTACGATTTTTGCCGAAGGCGTTCTTAGCAGGAGGAGGTTGCCAGAATTGTTCGGCGCGGCCGTCTTTAACATATCACTATTGCCAATTTACACTTTGAATAATACAATGTTCTTATGTTTAGTTATAACTATTAAGATAATCTTTTATAATAGTAACACTAGAAGATTTTGTTCAGAAAATGTTTAGTATGCCTCATAAATGTTCTTAAAAACATACGACTATTGAAAATTTATATTGACTTTTCACCTATCAGGTTGGTGAGTATGATGTATCTAATTTAACTTGATGACATGAGTCTAAACGGTTGCCATATCGCTACAAAATCCGGAACCTCTGCTGGAAGGGCTCTGTAGATACCGTAAGCAAGCAGACTCCAAGGGGTCTGCCATCTGGGTGTGGGTACGCTGCCATATCTAGCAGAGCTTCATAGGTACGGCGGTTGCAGTATTCTAGTCTGTCTGCATTTGTAATTATTCTAATAACTTTTTGCAACAGAATATTATTAGCATAACAACTGTTTCCCTAAAGCAGCGTTTTTGAACCCGAGGACCTCTAGAATGCCTAAAAAATTTTACGGACCCCTAATTTTACATCCCATTTTTAAAAGGAGACCTATATTCTTAATATTTGGGGTATAGGTCATTATAACGAAATATGTGAAAAATTTTACTTCTTTACTTTCCACTTGCTTTATGATATTTTAAAATTATGTCTGCGGACCATCTGCACCATCTTCGCGGACCACTGTGGTCCGCGGACCATAGATTGAGAAACGCTGCCCTAAAGTAAAATTCCATAGGAAATTATACTTGGGGGGGGGGGGGGAAAGGCGAAATATGCCGATCTCATAAAACTTATAGCTACAACATTTTTAAGGTTATAATAAATAAATTATCCTTGATAACATTTTAGCAATGTAATTAATGTGTTGTTCCCATGTAAACTTAAAATCAACGTAAAAACCCAAAAACTTAACGCTTTCTTCGTTATTTTAGAGGTAAATCTCTGAGACCAAAAGACAACTTCTGTGTTTTGTTGTCATTTAGTAGAAACCCATTTGCTCTGAACCACAATGAAGCTTCCGATAGAGTATTCTCAGATACAGTTCGAAGGGTGTTTAAACCAGAACTTCAGTTGAAGAAAGTTGTATCATCTGCATATAATACTTTTTTCCCGAATGTATACAAAATGTCAAGTCATCGATCATTAAAATAAACAATAAAGGCCCTAAAACAGATCCCTGCGGAACACCATAATTAAGTTCAGCTACGTTTGACTTGTCTTTGTATACACATACAATTTGTAGACGATTCTTAACAAACGATTCAATCAGTTCAATACTTTTACCAGTAATTCCATAATAAGTAAAAGTATAGTGTGATCTGCACAATCGAAAAACTTGCTGAGGTCACAAAAGGCACCTCAGCAAAACACTTCTTTTCAGATTAGTTAACACTTTCTTAACAAGGGACTCCATAGCATGAACCGTGGACCATCCTTTTGTAAAACCAAAGTGTTCTTTACAAAATATATTACATTGGTTGGGGTACAGTGTGTTCCACGCAAGAGTTGGCCAATCATGCGGGTTTCTTCGTTGCGCCGACTACAGCTCTAACTCCCGAGCGAGCGGGTGAAATATCTACGCTAATAAAGCCGCTAATAGCGTTATGATTCAGGTTCTCACATTTACAGTTGGAATTACAATGGAAATAACTACATACCTCATCATAAGGGATGTTGGAAATGTCCTCCTCTTGCATCCACACAACACTGGAACCTTTTTAAGAAATTTTCTTTCACGCGCATAAGTTCAGCTTCCGAGATAGAATTAATTTCTCTTCTGATATTGTCTTTAAATTCTTCTAATGTATAGGGGTTTGGTATAATTTCTCTTCAGTAAGTACGCGACTCTTGGTCCCTCGTTTCCTATCGAGAATCGAACCCGTTTCCCGACGTTTACTTACAAGTTTTCGCACGGCTTCTCTGCTTGGAGGACGTACACCTGGGAATTTTGCTAAAAACCGACGTCTTGCGTCCTTGCAAGATGATGTAATCACATACGAATCGTACATAAATATCCTTTGTTCTATTATATACGTAGGCCTATTGCAACGATTAGGAAATAATTGGTAATGTAATTAACTATTTATAAGCGTTGCTAAATAACAGAAAAACAGCAAAAGGAAAATCCAATAACCTAACCAGATACTACAATGTAATATCTCAAAATCCAGGTTAAAGATTTTAAATGTAAATAGAAATATAAGGTAATATTTATATAATCAAATAGCTTATAAGAACCCTAATTTCTTTTCCACAGGAAAATATCAAACTCAGAAGGAGCGTGAGGAAATGCCCACAGAGGGAGATCGAATTCTCCAGAACAAGGCAATGTAGAGGGCAGGTTAATAATGCACCATAGAAAACAGGCAGAATTCAAAATGGAGTAACAATTTTAATAAATAGAATACAACAATTCTTATAAAAAGCAGAATAACTGCACAACAGTTAATAATATCTGAGAAACATCAAGTTAAATATTATATAGAATCTTAAAATAAATCTATACTAAACAAATACATGTTCGTAATTATTCTCAAAGCCTAATTGCTCCTATACTGCAAAACCAATTCCCTATAATCATATATCTCAGGTACATGAAGTTAAGTAATTAAACCACTAAGTAGTTCGAATCATGTTAATCCTTAACCAAAGAACTATAAATGGGATAGCAAACTACAATAAGATGGAGGATAGTTGTCTAAATATGTCAGAAAAACATAAGCAGGCAAATGTGTATATAAGCAGGGCTCAAGAAAAGATGATTCAAAATATGTAGGCCTAAGTCAGACGACCAGAAGGGCCAGAAGATTTTAATAACAGGTACCCAGAAAAATATAAATTCTGAGATGGAATAATAGTCCAAGAATAAATTTAGAAAAATGTAAAGAACAGAAATACTAATGTTCCAAAACAATAGGCCTATGATAACCTTAAATAACTTTAGTAAAGCACAGGCGAAGAAAATCAGAATATATGACGGAAAATGGGAGGGCAAAGAATTAATGCATAATAGAATATGGAGAAAGTGAATAAATAAGAAAAAACTAAATTTACCTAAACTGGAGGAAAATATGACTATATAATAATGAAAGTCAGAAAATATAAATAAGTCAGGAGGGCAATTCTTGAAGCCAATAATTTAAATAGACTGAAAATATTCGAATACAAAAACAGTAAGTTAATTTGAAAAAGCAGAAATAAAAATCTGCAATATTGGAGAAAATAATTAGGCCTAGGGAGGTTCGAATTAGACTACAGTATCACAAAAATTTAGGCCTAACAGAGCTCAAATTAAGGTACAGTATTACAAATTTTAGGCCTACCAAAGCCCAAATAGAACTATAGTATCAGACGTTTTAGGCCTACATGAACCATGATTTACTAGCCTAATAGCTTCTAGATCTACATAACAAAGCAGAATAAGACTGGACATAAAAAGGGGAATTTTGGGAATGAACATCTATTAAATTACAATGCAAGAGGTTATAATTAGTAATAAACCTCAGCCCAAAGTTTATTTAAGATAAATGCAAGTCAGCATTAAATTCAGTAAGAAAAATCTAACTCTTTCAATAATAGAGCCAAATCTAAGTTGTATAAACTTCAATTTTACCTGAAGAAATCAATTTAAGCAAAATGGCATAATTACATACTTTAACACAGTTAAAGAATTTACAGGCTCAGTACTAGGCAAAAATGATTATACTTTAGAAGCCAAGAATATATACTTGTTAATAATATAATACCAGAAATTGGAATTAATTTGAATTAAACTTAGACAAGCTAGGCATAACAAAATCTGGACATAGACAGAAAACTATTTATGGTCAAAGAATTATCTAAGATGGCGACTTTATTTTACACAGGAAACGCCCATTAAATGTACAATGACGACAACGCATCTACCTCAAATTTCTATCTGAATATTCTTGCACCTAGTAAGATAGCTAATAAATACGACAATAAATTCTGCTTCCACGCCTAGATGAAAGATAAGTAACAGAACATCATAATATTACTCTACAAGTAGGCGTTGCCAAACCTAACGGGACGAAATATGACCCGAACCCCACTAAACTTTACGCAACCCAGATATAAATTACCCTAGTGCATATCTTCCAACATCTTTCTGGATACATGGTTACTTCCTCAGATCAATATACAATTCTGCGTACATAATATGGCTAATTTGATTCCAACTTCAAAGATTGGGTTGCCTATACAAAAACTGATATTTCGACATTATAATACTAGAGACTAGTACTTAAGACTGGCAAATTGGTAGTCTTAGAAAATGTTGCCTCTCTCTTAGAAAAATCTAAATAAGTGCTGAAGGCACAAATATGAATTTAACATTACGCCATAGTAAAGAATATCGTCACTCACATGCAGAAACCAGGGAAAATCTCCACAGCGGCTCCTCACAACCACACAGTTAAACACACTCGGCAGCTCTGAGAAGCGAGTCGATTGGAGCGAGATACCCCGGCTCCCCACGAGAGCGCGACACCGTACAGTGACGTAAAGCAAAGAACTTAGAAAGAAAAGAGAGGTAATTTAAATTTCAACATTACAATACTCCTCTCTGTCCCATTAAAAAAAGTTTTACCAAAACTTTTTTTTGAAAAATTGAAATACCCAAAAATAGACAAAGTGGTATACCAAGCAATAGGTAACTATTAACAATCCCCCAAAAAACTAATACTAATACAAGAGTACACTTTACAAAATTAGAAGCATGACATGTCTCATATACATGAATGCACCATTTGGATAATTTAGCAGTTCAAAGTGTCAGAGATATATCTTGATGTATTATTCTCTTGAGAAGTTTTTCTTTTACACAACCAGAGAGCTTGACAGCACATATTATACAAATAGAAATGTTTTTGTTTATATCCAAAGCCAAGTTACGAAATTATTTGTCCAAAAAAATGCCTAAATCTTGAATGACTTATCCAATAATCGTTATCTTCTTGATTCTGCATTAACTCATACAGCACAAACCAAAAATGCCGCCAAATGTCCATATTCGGCGAAAGTAGCAAATCAGCAAGGTCCATACTTAGCTGATACACATGAGTATAGGTGAGCTGAAGATGAAGAGGGCGAAGAGAATAGAACACCATGCATGTTCTATGATCGAAGACTGCTGGATGAAAAGTAGAGGATGTCTCCGGCCACCCACATTGAGTGACAAAGAAGAAACTAGGGCCGTCGCCCCCTGAGGCATCCATACAGAGAGTCCAGAGGCACGGTACCAAATGTCTCCAAACAAGCCAGCAGGAACTCCATGGCTTCCAGGCCCAAATGACACATGTAGAATACATCTTCTTAGTGCAGCTCATACATGAAACACATGTTCAGAATCATAAGCGACGTTCAATACATACTCACAGGGAGGGGACTAGTACATCCTCTGAGAGATGAGAATTTTACTGGACAAGTAAATGTCTTTAGGAATATCACTTATTTTGAAAGTGAGGGTCAGAACTTTAGGAGATTACTGATAGTTTTTTTTTTTTTTTTTTTACTGTCCAATATCAGTTTCTTGATATGCACTAATATACTTGGAGATCATTTTGCACCAAATTTTTCTTGAATTGGCTTGGAGATTTTCTTCTTTTATTTAACTTGGTAAAATTTTTTGCACATTCTTTATCAGTTTGATGTTACTCATTCCTTTTTTTTTCTTTTACAAGGGAAATTTATGCTTCCCTAAGCATTGCATAGTTACTGCCGGGGTTTACTTAAATCTTAGATAGTGTTTTTTTTTTTGTAGGGGCCCCCATAATACGTAATTGAGAGAGAGACCGCCGAGGAGGGATTTCCCAGGTTAAGAGTGAGTTGCGATAAAATTTACTAAGGCAAAAAAACTTTACAAAAAACATATTAAAAACATTTAAATCGAAGATAAGAGAGAGGTAACAAGACAATTACAAAATCACAAACATATGTATTAATATACCCTTACATATTATTTCCATTCTCATTTACATAACTAATAATCAATACAGAAAACCATGAATCAGAAAGATATAAAACTGAGACTTAACATTTTTTGAGTTGAGAAATATGGCAACGCCTAACAGATTTATCAGATACGTGTTCCACTAAGAAGGTGACTAATAGACTGGGAGAGCAAGGGGGAGTCACCAAAAAAAATTCCCACGAAAAGTGCAAATTCAGAGACATAGTGAATTCTAATAGAATGAAAGGACACAAATAGTTAATAATCTATGCAAAAGGTCTATATATGTGAAGCATATATCTATATATGTAAAGCATATATAACTTCCCTCGCCTTGGACCGAAGAGTTGCTACCATGCAACGATGAAAATTACTTCTTCTAGCCGGTAGATTAGCTTAGTTTGAACTTGAAATGAGAAATAGTCTCGAATGGAGACAAAAGCACAGCCAGACATATATAGAGGAACATGCCACGCCCGGCAGGACTCAAAGATTCAGGGCGAACGATGAGTGTAGTATCCGCCTAATAAAAAAAATAAGTCCCTACGATTACCGTTACCCTTCCACATGTTCACTGCCGAACATGCAGGATACCAAACAGTGTCGCTCAATCCTGCAAGCACAGTTCAGCCTACCACAGTAATCGTCCGCCAAAACCCAAAAGCCAACCAAAACCATGGATATCCTAACTAGATATATATATCTGGCAGCGCAAGATTGTTGCTTTGAACAAAAACACAGTCTAGCTGAATACGTCCTGAAAACAGCCAAAATGTGACAAAAATACACGCATAAAATAGCATCTACAAATATTAATTAGCCGTACAAACTCTATAATAAATGCTCTTCTTCCAATTCCTACTGCAACTCTAAATTCTTTACATCAGGTTAAATATCAACGGCTCTGAAGGAGCGTGAGGGAATGTGCCCCACAGGAGGAGATCGAATTCTCCAGAACAAGGCAATGTAGAGGGCAGGTTAATAATGCACCATAGAAAACAGGCAGAATTCAAAATGGAGTAACAATTTTAATAAAAAGAATCCAACAATTCTTATAAAAAGCAGAATAACTGCACAACAGTTAATAATATCTGAGAAACATCAAGTTAAATATTATATAGAATCTTAAAATAAATCTATACTAAACAAATACATGTTCGTAATTATTCTCAAAGCCTAATTGCTCCTATACTGCAAAACCAATTCCCTATAATCATATATCTCAGGTACATGAAGTTAAGTAATTAAACCACTAAGTGGATCGAATCATGATAATCCTTAACCAAAACAACTATAAATGGGATAGCAAACTACAATAAGATGGAGGATAGTTGTCTAAATATGTCAGAAAAACATAAGCTGGCAAATGTGCATATAAGCAGGCCTCAAAAAAAGATGATTCAAAATATGTAGGCCTAAGTCAGATGACCAGAAGGGCCAGAAAATTTTAATAACAGGTACCCAGAATAATATAAATTCTGAGATGGAATAATAGTCCAAGAATAAATTTAGAAACATGTAAAGAACAGAAATACTAATGTTCCAAAACAATAGGCCTATGATAACCTTAAATAACTTTAGTAAAGCACAGGCGAAGGAAATCAGAATATAATGGCGGAAAATGGGAGGGCAAAGAATTAATGCATAATAGAATATGGAGAAAGTGAATAAATAAGAAAAAACTAAATTTACCTAAACTGGAGGAAAATATGACTATGTAATAATGAAAGTCAGAAAATATAAATAAGTCAGGAGGGCAACTCTTGAAGCCAATAATTTAAATAGACTGAAAATATTCGAATACAAAAACAGTAAGTTAATTTGAAAAAGCAGAAATAAAAATCTGCAATATTGGAGAAAATATTTAGGCCTAGGGAGGTTCGAATTAGACTACAGTATCACAAAACTTTAGGCCTAACAGAGCTCAAATAAAGGTACAGTATTACAAATTTTAGGCCTACCAAAGCCCAAATAGAACTATAGTATCAGACGTTTTAGGCCTACATGAACCATGATTTACTAGCCTAATAGCTTCTAGATCTATATAACAAAGCAGAATAAGACTGGGCATGAAAAGGGGAATTTTGGGAATGAACATCTATTAAATTACAATGCAAGAGGTTATAATTAGTAATAAACCTCAGCCCAAAGTTTATTTAAGATAAATGCAAGTCAGCATTAAATTCAGTAAGAAAAATCTAAGTCTTTCAAAAATAGAGCCAAATCTAAGTTGTATAAACTTCAATTTCACCTGAAGAAATCAATTTAAGCAAAATGGCATAATTACATACTTTAACACAGTTAAAGAATTTACAGGCTCAGTACTAGGCAAAAATGATTATACTTTAGAAGCCAAGAATATATACTTGTTAATAATATAATACCAGAAATTGGAATTAATTTGAATTAAACTTAGACAAGCTAGGCATAACAAAATCTGGACATAGACAGAAAACTATTTATGGTCAAAGAATTATCTAAGATGGCGACTTTATTTTACACAGGAAACGCCCATTAAATGTACAATGACGACAACGCATCTACCTCAAATTGCTATCTGAATATTCTTGCACCTAGTAAGGTAGCTAATAAATACGACAATAAATTCTGCTTCCACGCCTAGATGAAAGATAAGTTACAGAACATCATAATATTACTCTACAAGTAGGCGTTGCCAAACCTAACGGGACGAAATATGACCCGAACCCCACTAAACTTTACACAACCCAGATATAAATTACCCTAGTGCATATCTTCCAATATCTTTCTGGATACATGGTTACTTCCTCAGATCAATATACAATTCTGCGTACATAATATGGCTAATTTGATTCCAACTTCAAAGATTGGGTTGCCTATACAAAAACTGATATTTCGACATTATAATACTAGAGACTAGTACTTAAGACTGGCAAATTGGTAGTCTTAGAAAATGTTGCCTCTCTCTTAGAAAAATCTGAATAAGTGCTGAAGGCACAAATATGAATTTAACATTACGCCATAGTAAAGAATATCGTCACTCACATGCAGAAACCAGGGAAAATCTCCACAGCGGCTCCTCACAACCACACAGTTAAACACACTCGGCAGCTCTGAGAAGCGAGTCGATTGGAGCGAGATACCCCGGCTCCCCACGAGAGCGCGACACCGTACAGTGACGTAAAGCAAAGAACTTAGAAAGAAAAGAGAGGTAATTTAAATTTCAACATTACACTATGTCGTGGCATTGTAACAACAAATGTACACTTGACACAAGCAGATGGAATACTGACCTGCTTTGTCGACACTTGAGTCAAGGTCGTGGCAGTTCAACGACACACGTGCCAGTATTGACAGATAAATCACATGTCTTTTTCTTTGTGAGAACCTGAACCATTACACCATCAGCGGGCTTTATTAGCGTAGATATTTCACCTGTTTCCTTTGTACGTACGGGAAGTTGACCTATAGGCTACACTTTATTTTTCAAGTTTCTCCATAGATAATATTCACATACTGTTAGAAGAACTTAATGACAATATCACATATGCCTATCACAGGAGAAATGAACTCTGTCTCGGAAGCTGAAATTATGCGCGTGAAAGAAAATTTCCTAAAATGTTGTCAGTATTGTGTGGATCCAAGAGGAGAGCATTTCCAACATCTCTTGTGATGAGGTACGTGTTTATTTTCTTTATAATTTTAACTGTAAATGTGAGAACCTGAATCATATCACCGATCGCGGCTTTATTAGCGTAGATATTTCACCCGATCGCTCGGGAGTTGGAGCTGTGCCCGCCGCGCAGCAGGAACCCGCGTCATTGGCCAACTCTTGCGTGGGAGACTCACTGTAGCTGTACAATTGAGAATATATTATATTTTCAAATATTTTTGAAAAAAAATGGGTTTAGGATTTCTCCATAGGCTATATCACACACTGGCACATGATATACAACATAATACAAAAAATATAAAAAAATGTAATTCTCATACGATGCTACAAAATAATTCTCATACGAGGGCTATTTTTTTCAACTTCCGATGGGGCATAAAATGAAAACCACGCTAAAAACAAAAAAAAAAAAAATTATTTGCAACATTTACCTACACTTTCTAGCTACTTCTCTACAAAGTTTTGCTCCGATTGAGGCGTGGTACCAACTTCCCAACAACCTTTTGATAGAAACTGCCGCCACCGTATTGGGAAGGGTCTTCACAGCATTTTGAAGTGGTTTGAAATTCTTCGTTGGTGTGGAAGCGTTGTCCTCCCAAATATTTCTTCAGGGGCCGAAAAATATGAAAGTCACTGGACACGGGCACGAGTTTTTGAAATCCATCGTGACAGGGGATGAAACGTGGATTCGTTACGATAGTCCAGAATCAAAAGAACAATCCAAACACTGGATGCACACAAATTCCCGAACAAACCCAAGATCTGGTTTCCACGCCAACGTAGGATTTCAAAACACTTCAAAATGCCGTGAAGACTCTTCTCAATACGCTGGCGGCAGTTTCTATGACGAAGGTATTGGGAAGTTGATACCACGCTTCGAAAAAATTCTCAATCGGAGCGAAAATATGTAGAGAAGTAGCTAGGATACTTAAATGTTCCAAATAAAACAGTTTGATTTTCACTGTGGTTTTCATTTTATGTCCCATCGGAGGTTGGAAAAAATAGACCTCCTTTTTATTGTTTTATATTATACACATTTCTAGAACTGATTAAAACGAAGTGGCAATTGTATATATATACTACTCTGCACGGTATTAACCGTAACTTGGGCAGCTTGAGTCGCAGTATTGAACGAGTTACAAGCGGAGGTGTGGCGGATTAACATATACATTCAAACAAGCGCAAATTCCAAAGAGAATGGGAAAGAGTTTTTCTGTATAGTTAGAGTCTGCTATGTTCCAAAAGGCTATTAGGCCTATTTAAGGGAAAGTTAATCACCATTATCATTCAATCATAACTATTCTCGTCAGATTGAAACGATGTTGTTACAAGAATTTAAAGACGCTTATTATAAACAAAGGAAACTACAGACCGAACCAAACGAAGATAAATTGGCAAATAAGGTGTTAATATAATAGTCAATTAATGTGTAGTTTGGGAGATTTGTAAGACTATATCTCAGGTTATATGTTCCCAGGAAAAATAACTTGAGAAAATATTGATAAGTTTCGTCTTTTTTCTTTGAAGGTATTCAGATTGATCAACTATAATATTTTTAACGCCTTATACCCTCAAATAGCCTTTTTATTGCTATTTGAGGGTATAAGGCGTAAAAATGATTTTAGTTGATCAATTGAGAAAATATGTTTGTCCAGACGGACCGCAGTAAGAAGAATGGAAGGTATATTAAAATATATTGAAACAAAATTGTAGTTAAATTAAAGAATTTAGAAGATTTTTTCAATAACTTTACAGGAAAATTGTAATATAAATGATACCTAGCAATTAGCCATGTGTCTTCAGGATTTAGCAGTGTTGGCGTTTAATACTGCTCTCCGAACATCTAACAGAGGGGATATTTACGGCTGTTAGTTCTTTATTTACAAGTAAGGAATTGAGTGGTAAAAATTAATTTGCATTATTCATCAGGTTACTTTGTGTACTAAAGTACAGAATTTGAATAGCGTCAAGAATATTATTGTCAAGGCAATAAAAATCTAAAGAACTTAAACACCATCACTTTCGAATACAGTGAACGCCGCTTAATGTAATCGCGGATAATGTTATCAGTCAGGTAATGTTATAATTTTTATGAAGTCCCGTACGGATTAATACTCATACATTGAAAAAAATTGCCGTTTATTGTGATCAAAGATTCGGTTTATGTTATAACATTTTCCTTCTTGCGGCTTTATTTCCAAGTACTGTAGGCCTACGTATTTGAAAATTTCGTTTTTAAGGATTTTGTTTTCTAACTCAAATGTATTGTGTTGTACTGGAAGTAGTAAAACTGTTCCCAGCTCACAGGATAACCCGTTCGAAAGGGTGGCATTACCTAACTTTCTCTTTTAAGCACTAAAACATGTTTCACTCCACAGTTAAGGTGCAGCTTTTGATTTATGAAGATAAAAGTGTTGACATGCAGTGATGGCTAGTGTAAAATAAAAAGACTTGAAAAGACAGGCGTTAGATGTTTTCCTACGCGTGGTTCACCACAGATCAGTATAGATTTCCAAAAAACACTCGTTACTCGTAACTGAGTATGAAGTATTGGTTAGTGGACTACTAAAGGAAAGTAATATCAATTAAAACTTTGTTACTGGTTGAAAAAATAGTTTCTTGCAGTCTATTGTTGTATTAGTGGTTCAATGATTCACAGTATTATTTTATAAATAAATAGTTTAATTCTGTTTTGTAATTTATTATCTTATATATGAATAAATAACCTTCAATTAATTCTTTCAGCTACTGTTATCATTCGGTTAATATTATCAGATTATCTGCGTCCCGAAGGGATCACAGTACGTGGCGTGCACTGTATTTTTGAAAGTTGTGGGTGAACATTACGAATATTTACGACGGCTGTCCACGACGTAAGTTTCCCTTGGGCCGTTTACACAAACAAAACACAATTTCAGGGAAATATTTATTGCAACAGATAACGTACAACAAGTGTTTAGCTATTTTTCAATATGTTCGCCACTGGAATTGAGACAATTATTTCCGCCTTACTGTCATTTCTTGAGGTGTAGAAAAAGATGGAAATCACTGGAAGCGAGATCCGGACTTCAGTGTGGATGTTTAAACAGGATGTATATGCAAAGACTATGGTCGCAACCTTGGCTTGTGTTTAACGTAGCAAACTGCATTTATGTTATACGTATGAACTTCCCTTATGTATTTGAGATGGCTTTTGCGTCCAGATTAATAATTCATTTAATATAATGTTAATTAAAACATCTCTGAATAGTTAACTTTGAGGATTTATGATATCTTGAGCCATAATCATTTCTACATAATGTCTCTAGTATGACGCAAGCTCAATTATGGGGTATGATGGTATGAATCTTCGGACTTAAGGAATTTTAATAACTCGTTACAACATCAAGATAATATTTATTATACTTTTCAATCACATTTATTAATCCGTTTATAACTGTACATGTACAGCAATCACTTAAAAGCTGTCGAATATATACACATTTCAACCATATGTTTTCTCCCCTTGTCATCAAATTCGCCCATATTGGTCTCTAGGGTATCTCAGTACGTCCTTCTGTATCGCTCCATCTTTATCCTTGAATTAAAAAAATAACTTGCATGGTTTACCTATAGTTTGGTAACTAGAACTTACAACACAGCTTTATTTATTTATTATGTTGAGAATATAACAGGCTCATTGCCCAATTACAGTATTGTCTTATACTAATATACCAGTTTCGCAATACTGATATTAGATATTTAAAGTTATACTAAAAATAACATTCAACTAATGCTAGGACTTTAAAAAAAACCATAAGCAAAAAACACACCCAATACGAAAATTACACAAAGAAGGGAACAGATCAAAACATAAATAATATAATAGTTTTGGAGCAAATGTGTGTGTGTGTGTGTAAGAAAGATTCAAATAAAGAAAATGAAATGTAGCATATTTTAATTATAACTTTGTTAAAGTATTCAAATTTTCATCACATATACTTTTAAACTACTTATTGTTAGTATTAATTGTTTATAATGCCCATTTTGTGCAATTACTTGTATAAACAGAGCACATTATAAAGAAGAGAATCATTATGAGAGTCAGTGTGTGGTTTTGGGATAATTTTTTGTTGTTTTAATTTATAAGGTCTGTAACGCTCATCAATAATATTATCATCGATTTCATTATTAAGTAGCTTGTATGAAAGCAACACCGCATTTCAATATCGTCTGTATGATAATTTAGGGATATTGAAATATTGTAATGTAATCGAAATGTCTGACTAGGATCCGGGGTAGAAGGTTCAAGGCCTAGCAGCCCGGTTTAACCACGTAAATGCTAAGTTGCACATTCCGATCACATATCCTGTCTTTGTCTTTTAGCGAGCTGGTGTGGGCAGTCTCGCGCAAGCCAGGCATGAAGGCCGACGTTTTTATAAGATTAATTTGAAAACCCCGAGGGGGCAGGTCGAAGAATGAAGCCACGGGATATGGGGATGCTAGAGGGTTAGAATGTGTAGTGTGTAGAGAAGTTGTATACACTACTTGTAAATAAATACTGGGGGATCTAAGTGGAAAGTAATTTCTTCATTAATGAAATAATATTCTCCCGAATATCAATATCCCAGTGCTTGGGGGGGGGGGCAGAGATCAACTGAAGGAGCCTGCGGCTATGGAGCTGAGAAGATGATCGTCGCTAACCATTGGGGTAAGCATCATACACCCTGTGACTCAAAACCCACCACCACAGTTGGTGTCAGAAGTTTAGGAGCAGTGTACGCGTGCCTAAGGGCCGATTACGATCGTTTCGTGGGGGGTGTATCATTCGTGTCGGACGACGTCGCGCTGCAACTATGAAGAAAGAAGAAACTGGTGTTATTATCAACACGACCACGGACTTCTCATTTGTCGTTCGCGGGCAGTAAGGGTGTGTTAATAATTCTAAAAGTTTTTGTTGTTGTTGTTGTAAAGTGTAAAAAGTGCTCAGTGAAATTGGAATTCAACATGGCCAAGGTGACGGTGCAAGAGGCTGTGGACGCGTTAGTGCGTCGGGTGGCGCAGCTAAGAGCGAGGGAGAATAACACGGAGCAAGTACAGCTAATCCAGGGAATGGACAGCAATAAATTTAATTCCAGTTTACTATCTGTAATACCAGTATATGGTGGTACTAGCAATGAGAACATTCATACATTTTTCTAAAATGGAGGAAGTACCGGAGATTTCGCATTGGACGGAGGACGATAAATTACGGGTTGTCCGCCTTAAGCTGGTGGACCAAGCTTTGGAATTTGCAACCGCAAATGAGGCGTGTAGTGCAGCAACGTCATATGGAGAGCTAAAAAGGGGCCTTATAGACCGCTATAGAAGTAAGACAACCTCAAGATTCCACAGGGAGTTGCTGGCAGCTATTAGAATGCTACAAGGGGAGGAAATTGAGGCGTTCGCTGACAGGATTCTGAAAATTAACGCTTGTACGTATGAGCTTACGACAGACCAAGCGGTAGACAGATTATTAAAACAAGACGCAGACATGAGAGCTTTGGACGCGTTCCTAAATGGCTTGAAAGGGGAGGTCGGACGTCTGACTCGCCTACAGTTTCCGGACACGTTCCAGCAGGCTTTCCGGAAGGCGGTGGCTATCCAGGAGGCGGATAGAAGGGTACCTCGAGCGGTGAAACCGCAGAAAATTTTGTCGGAGCGGCATGGATCCGATACTAACAATGGAACTAAAAGGGCCAATGGACATCGGCAACCTGCTGCATGGGAAGAAAGGGGACAATGGCAAAATTTCCAAGGGGTGAAGCAAGAATTTAGACCGGCTGCAGTGAATCAGATGGAGTGGTTTCGATGCCACAAAAAATGGCTTATGGCTAGACAATGTAGGGTCAGATTGGCCCACCCAAATGCCGCAGGGGTGTTGAGGTCCACGGGTCAGACACCCCAATAGAAAAGGTGAATTGGGCTCCGATGTTGCCTGGTAAAGGAGTACTACTATTGCTAATATTATATCAGGGCACAAAATTATACTTTATGGTTGACACGGGTGCTCAATCCACAATAGCGTGGAATCCAATTTTTAGGCAATGCAAGTTACGGAATCTGAATGTTAGCTTTATGGGGCTCACTAAGCAAACATTGAAAAACCGAAGAGTAGTCCAGGTAGAAGTGCAAGTAGGGGAGCAAAATTATGAAGCATACGTACATATGTAGCGACGGTATATTAGGGATGGACTTCTTAGCCAAGCACTCTGCTAGAATATGATTAAACTCTAACCAACTGGGATTAAAAAAGTGTGAAAATGGGCAATTGTAAAAGAGAGAAAAATTGGACATTAAGGAAGGAACTTTAAAGCTGACTCAAGAAGTGATTATTCCCCTAAATTCGGAAGTTCGCTGCTGTGTACCAATAGAAAATATGTGTCGGCTTTATTTTCGATAAAATTCATCATGTTTATGTTTAGTGGAACCTATTTCGGATACAGAGTTGGAGACTAAAATAATATATGCGGCTGGAGCATTAATAAATTTGAAGGAAATTTGAGAGGGTATGCTATAGTAAGTTTAATTAATCCCAGTGAAGTGGAAGTGAACTTAACCAAAGGCACTAGAGTGGCGGATTATGAATTAATTGAGGTGCAGGAAGGTGAAATCAGGGGAATGGCGGAGGAAAGTCAGGAATTGTATGGCATTGTGGCAGAAAACTCAGCCATTAATTTCGGACCAGCACTAGAGCATTTATCCCGACAGGATAGGCTGGATATATATTGTATATCGGCCGGTTTCGCGACCTGTTGGCGTCGTGGGCCCGGCCTGCCTTTTTTCGCGAAACTATCTTGTCGCGAGACGTGCTTGGAAATGTTCCAGGTTTTGCATTGTGCTATATAAACCGATGCAGTTGTTGTAAAATGCATAGTCGCAAAAATGGCTCACGTATTGAGGTCAGATACTCAACCAGCTGCAGGCTACTGGACCACCACCTCCTACGACGATGCAGTGAACTTTATTTTGGCGTATTTAGAAATTGAAAAAACTATTAAATTAGTAATCCACACATCGGCTTTATTCATCAGAGACGGCGAAGAGATCCTGCTGCATATACCAGTCTCCGTCAGTACGCTGTTGGACATTGATGAACTGCAGATACAAGATTTTTTCGGGGAGGTGTTCGAAAAACTTACCGACCCCGACGAATATCCGGATGCAGCAGGGTCAGGCATGGCATTTATTAGCATCGACCGGTGGTGGTTCAAAATTGCACCGTGCCAGCCCAACAATACTGCGGTCCCGACATCGAGAAACGTCCTGACGTCGTAATATGAGGTGATGGATGTGGACGAAGTAGACGGCGGCGTCTCCGACATCGTAATTACAAAGACCTCCGACACGCTGATTGGGTGCATTGCTCTTCACCATCATAGAAGACCCGGTGACAACCTAAACCAGCGTCGGAGGAAGGTGCGTGCATGGTTACGACGGGAGGCGACGCCGCATGAAAAGAATGCAGCTCGTGTCCACATCTCTGAGCTACCGGCCTGGCATACGGCGGCAGCGAGATTCAATCTTCGCATCTTCAATGACAGAGGTAATGTTCTGTATCAAAAACGGTGCGATCCCGGCAACAGGGAATATATAAATTTGTATTATTGCTGAATTCGCAAATACAAATTAATAATTAAATTGGATGCCTTTTTTAAATGATAGGACCCGCGAAGTCCGACATTTTTGCGAACATTGTCTTAAGTATCATGTCCCTAATAAATGCGAAGTGGAGGTTGTATCAATAGGGCCAGACGAGGACAACACTGCACGGCCTCGGGCCAAACCAGACTACATGCATGGGCTTGTTTGTTATGCAGATTTTGAATCGTACATAGAACGAGACCAACAGCAACACATCCCGTCCGGGTACGGTTGGGTCGCGGTATACAATAGGGATATAATTAAGGAGGGTCTGCAATCGCTTAATGATTGTAACGACGTGGCCGAAGCTTTCATTGAGGATATAATCGGCTATGTTTATGATTGGTCATGCGCTTTTGGCATTGAAACACCGAAATGGGGAATCTGTGGCGTTAAATTGAACGCAACGGACGAACGCATTTCGGGTCGGAAAAATTACATTGACGGCCGTCCCGGCTCATATCACATAAGATGTTGGTTGGTGCCCGAAAATACGTGCCCAATATATTTTCATAATTTCCGAAGCTACGACAGTCATCACATAATAAGGAATTTAATCCAACGGTTCGGTACCGATGTTAAGATTTCCGGTAAAAATTTTGAAAAGTTCGACGTTGTAAGCATCGATAACGTGAGGAACCGTGTTCGATTCCTGGATACTTTTAACTACCTAAACTCCTCACTGGCACAATTAACAACAACGGTTACGGATTTTAAATACGCACCATCCGACGCTAAGGAAAAAGCACCATTCCCTTACGAATGGTTTGACAGTAAAATTAAATTAAACGATCCCCTACCTAACACCGATGATGCCTGGTACTCCCATTTACATGATGCCATGCAAGATAAAAACCGCGCTATGTCGATATGGCAAGAAAAGGGGTTTGCTAAATTTGAAGATTACCATAACTATTACCTTCGGCTGGACGTGTTGTTGCTGGCAGACATATTCGAACTGTTTCGAAAAAAACGCATATTCTGCATACCGAACAGATCCCGTGTATTTCCAGGGTGCGCCGGCATTTACGTGGCAGCTGGCCCTGAAGCACAGCCCCACAAATTTCAAAATCGTAAGAGAAAAATTCTTATACATTTTCTTTCAAAATCAGATCCGGGGCGGGGTTTCTCAGTGCATAAGACGTTATGCCAAGGTCGAGAACGTCGAGACAGATCATATATTGTATCTCGATGTGAATGCATTATATGCGAAAGTGATGCTGGGCAGACTGCCGTGCGAACTCGTTTGCAACAGACCTGACCTACCTCCAGACTTCGAAAGCTGGTCGCCCACCGACAAGCATTGCTTCCTGGCCTTAGTGGACATAACCTATCCCAATGAACTGCATGATCGCGACGTCGAGTTTCCACTCGCCCCTCACCGTTACGATAACAGATTATGTACGACCTTCTTACCAAAGAATCGGTATCTATTTCATAGCGGAAATTTAAAATATTACATACAGATGGGTTTCAATGTGGAAAAGGTTCACAAGTGCCCATACTGCACGATTATGTGCAGGGTAATGTAAGCAGTAGACAGGTCCACAGAAATAATAAGCCCTTGTCCAACACCTATAAGCTAATGAATAATAGTCTCTTCGGCAAGACTGTCGAAAATACCTTCCGATATAAGAAATTTGTTGTTAAAAAATCGACCGAGGCAGGTATGCACGGTCGTCGCAATGCTTTTCTGGCCCAGGTAAATAATTTCCTCGAAGTGGACGGGCATTTTCTGTGCGAACTTAACAATACAAAAGTGCTCCTGAACAAACCGGTACAGATCGGGTTTACCATTTTGGAACTGGCTAAACTAGAGGTATACCGGTTTTATTTTAGTCTAAAGACCAAATTTGGTGACAAGTTAAATCTGTTGACCACGATACCGATTCTCTTATGATGCATTTTCAAAATTGCGAAACCCACCCTCTAAAAGCAATGGCCTCCGAGCCGGACTTGTTGCGTTACCTTGATTTTGAAAAGGCTCCAGACGATTACGTAATTCGCACTAAAGATACAGATGAAGTGCTTGGTTTGTGGGCGGACGAAACCGGTCACAGACAGATACTGGAGTTTGTAGGCCTCAGAGCCAAGACTTATGCCCTACGGTTCGATGACGGCGATTCCTTGATGAAAAACAAAGGAATCACCGAAACCGCAATCGTAGATGCGAGTCGAGGTCGTATAACCTTTGACGACTACAAACGGTGTTTGTTTGAGAACCAATCGCTGTATGTACAGCAGTATCTTATCCGCTCACAAAACAACACCCTGTATAGCGTTCGCCAACGCAAGTTGGTGCTTGTTTCGGAGGATAGAAAACGGCAAGTGATGGAGGATAGGATCGGAACATTACCTCATGGTTACGAAGGACAGAAGTACAAATATATAACAAACTTGGTTGTGTACATATGAAAGCTTTATTACACAATAAAATACAATTTATGTTAAAAATGGTAGTGTTCTTTTGGCATTATTGTAATCCTGAACTCCTGACCTCAAACATCCTCGTGCGCGCATATGCGCCATTTCCAAGGGGGCCATAGCAGAAATTTCCTCAGCACGAAATATAAATGATACCTGGAAACTTTGTTCCACCATACAAGATGCCCGTTGTTTCATCAATGTTCCATTAGATTTATGTATTAGAACCATGGTGAAAAAATGGTGTTGTATGGGATGGTATTTTGCCTGGAGCGGCGTTTTTACGATACATTTTAGGATTAAACGTACTTGGCCATGGCGTAAAGCCTACTTTCCACAGCGTTTGACTGGTGGTTTTTTCTGTGCCTTTTACCATAAAATACGAAAAAGGAGAGGGTGTAAACCCGTCCGGGGTATCGGGATACAGGACATCTCCCTCTATGTTGGTTTCCACGTCGTACTCTATTACGTCGGAGGCACCGACAATTTCAATCTTATCCAAATTCCTACATTTCGATATGGCCCTCTTATCAATAGACCAGGTACTTTCTACTTTAGTAGAATCCCCGTTTTCGTCTCGGCGGTGTTAGCAGCCGCCAACAGTTAATAATGTTGGGATTCCAGAGCATTTAAAACATACCCCTCATACATTTATTTCTATTCACGAGATTACCGTGAATATTAGTGCTTATGCCATATATGCTGACGGTTTCGTGTTAGGCAATTTCACCATTTGATTTCGCCTGTTATGTCCCACCAAATCACCGTATTTTATTGGATAACGTATAACCAGTAGTTACAAAGTTCTTTGGCATGTAGTGAATGATCTTGCTTTGTTGTACAAAGGAAGACATTTCTGTTGGCGTGTTCGCCCTCACCTGCATTTCGTCTGTGAGTATGATGAAATTGCTAAGCTTAACATGAGGTTTGTGTATACCATATCCCAGACAACACGGGAGCACTTGTTTTATCACTTTCAACATCTCATCGTCCAGCACGGGATACAGCGCAATTGGTGATGGGCAGTGTACTTAGGGAGTTGTCTATTTCCTCCCATGATCTCTGTATAAATGTGAATGTCACCGTTTTATACGGTAGAGGTCGCGGCACAGGTGACACGCTCTCCCCTGGTGGTATTCCATGTTGTCCTGATTTTACCGTTCCACCGCTGCTGCCTGCAACGACTCGTCTCGCTCGTGGACTGTCCACGACGTCCTCTTCTTCCTCTTCGGAATGCCATGTAGGGGGTGGTGTTTCTATGGGGTTGCTCATTGTCCGCGCCCTCTTACCACCACTACGTAACATTATATGTCCCTGTAGATAAACAAAACCCAATCAGCAAACTGTTCTTGCGTTATGTACAAAGATGGGGTGAAGGGTTCACGGAGTTCATATACAATTAGTCTATTACGTAGTGCCTCCTCGTCTCTAGGACTCAAATATCCTTTACCTAGCTTCTCGTGATTGCCGGTCATTATGACAGGGGTGCGGAACAGGTCCTGTTTATTCATGTATTTTTTGCCTACTTGTAAAGCGGCTCCAGCCAAAATATTTTTCATATCGTCGCACGTCGCCTCTGTTACAAATGGTTCCTCCAACAATATCAAAGATTTATTTAGGACATTTTCGTAAGTGAATTCGGACATGCTATTTGCACATGAGGCATAACCCGTCACAAAATGTGACGCAATAGACTGGGCTATAAAACTCTTTCCTGCATTGGATGGTCCGAGGAGGAAGAGGCAATTGACCTTTGTTTCCTTACCATTAAGTATTTTCTCAAGGTCGTTAACAAAACGAGTAGGAACAATATGATTTCTAATAAACAGTTCACTAATTGCATTTCTGCTGTGGCCGGTCCCATTTTCAGCACAATCTAATAAATAGCCAAACCTGTCTTCTCTTTCTATTTGAAGTCTACGCTTAATGTAACTGGATATGGAGATATTAATATTATTAGTCAACAAAGAGTTACTCTGGTATTTATTTAAAACTGAATCCCATTCTACAGGTGTACAACGATCGAGCAACGCTGTGTAAGACGTTGCCCTATATTTATTTATCAAATGACTTAAAAGATCTGAACCTTTTTGGGGTGCCGAGACGAAACCCTCTGATGTCCTCCTCTGCAAAGGCCGTGCTGCTGCCGGGACCGTGCTGGGTGTTACTGCTGCCAGGTTGATGCCTCTCCGGAGAATTGGTGGGATATACTCTGCGCTTGGAGATCAGCTCCAGAAAACGTCGTGACTGGTCCTCGGAGTGACGCGGGCTGTCGGGTACCACTCGAAGCAGGTCCTGGTACTCCCCAAACTTCTCCAAAAGATTCTCCAATTTAATGGAGTACGTCAGGCGTAATACAATTGAGTCGTTGTCCCGACGTTCGAACTTTGCGTTTCCGGATACGAATATGCCTGTCAATAGGATGTAGAGGTCCTCCGTGGGCAATTCGGTGGTATCCGTCGATTGAACCAGCCAGGCAGATGGTGTTGATAGCGCCGACATGACAATGTGTCGGAAAGTGAAAATCATCTCGTTGATATAGCTCAGAGCAAATCCGGGAACATTGCCAAGCGTCCTTCGCGACAAGCCAATTTCACGAAAAAAGTCAGGCCGGGCCCACGACGCCAACAGGTCGCGAAACCGGCCGATATACAATATATATTAGAGAAGTATGCAGGGTTGTTCAGGAAAAGAGGATTACCAGCTACAGATATCTTACAGGATACGATAGATACGGGGAGGCCAATCCAAGTTATCACAGGCCCTAACGAGTTCCTCATCATTTAAAACCGATAGTACAAGAGTTTATTGACACGCAGTTACAAGATGGAATTATCCAACCGAGCAATTCCGATTGGACAGCTCCTATAGTTATTGCAAACAAGAAGTCACCGGATGGAAGTCCTAAGTATAGATTTACTTGTGATTTTCGCTCATTAAACAAAGTAACTACCCCTGATGTGTATCCTCTACCGGACATTCGAGAGTGTATAGACAATTTGGGCGAGTGTAAGATTTTTTCCAGCCTTGACATGACCTCTAGTTTTTACCAGATTGAAGTGGATCCTAAAGATAGACATAAGGTAGCGTTCAACGTACCACAAGGGCATTATGAGTACGTTCGCCTACCGATGGGGTTGAGAAATGCAAGCTCATGTTTACAGCGTCTAATGGACTTAGTATTGAGGGGTTAACACCGCAACAGTGTCTTGTGTTCATAGACGATATCTGTGTTCTATCGACTACCCTAGAAGAACATGTAATACATCTAGAAATCAAGCTTAAGAGGCTGAGTGAAGCGAACTTATCCCTGTCGTTTGAAAAGTATAAATTTGGTGGGAATGGATTATTGTGTTTAGGACATGTGATTTCTGAAAAGGGGTGAAGGTAGATCCAGTATTAATCAAGGCAGTGAAGGAGTTTCCACCACCACGCAATGTGAAAGGCATTCAGATATTTTTAGGGCTAGCAAATTTTTATCGGAAGTACATGGAAAATTTTACCACAATAGCATATCCGTTAACGGAAAGATTGAAGAAAAATGTGAAATTCGAGGGGTTGAAAGAGCAGGAAGTAATGGACAAACTGAAAGATGCCTTGACCTCCGACCCTGTATTATCTTACCCAGTTTTCACCCATCCATTTATTGTCGCTAGTGACGCATCGGATTTAGCCCTTGAGGCGGTGCTGTCGTAGAGGATAGCTGGGGAGGAGTACCCCATTGCTTATATTAGCAGAAAATTGTCGCCTGCCGAACAACGTTACGGCGTGTCACATAAGGAATTATTAGCAGCAGTGTGGGGGGTTAAACATTTCAGGCCCTACTTAATAGGGGGGCCCAAATTTACCCTTATTACTGACCACATGGCATTAAAGAGTATATTGTCCAAAACTACAGACAATGCTCAGTTAGCCAGATTAGCTCTGCAACTATCAGAATACGAGTTCGAAGTTGTGCATCGTCCGGGGAAAGCGCACGGTAATGTCGACACTTTATCTCACCGGTTATGCCCTCTGGGACTGGCTACGAGGGAACGGATTCAGGAAGAGCAGGAAAAGAACAAGCAGTGCTGGAATCGGAGAAGAAAAAAAAGGATTCAGAATGCAAGATGGATCATTATGTAAAAACACCAAGTGGGGGTTGAGGATGGTGGTTCCTAAAACATGTCGAAATGAAGCTTTGTTCGAATCTCATGACCACATGCTAGCGGGACACGGGGGGCGGAATATCACTAACAAACGTGTGGCATTGAAATACTGGTGGCCTGGTAGGAGAAAAGATGTAAATCGGTGGGTTAGAAATTGTATAATGTGTGGGAAGAATACAGATAATGATCAAAGGAGGGCCAAGCTACAGCAATTACCAGTGGTGACGCAACCCGGACAACGTGTGGCATTGGATATCTGTGGAAGTTTGGCGCGCCCTTGAATATTTTAATTAACCAGGGAGCGCACTTTACGTCTGAACTGATGGAGCAAGTGTGTCTCTTATTAAAAATTACAAAGTTGAAAACCACCCCGTTCCAACCCACAAGCCAATGGACGATGTGAAAGAGTTCATAAGACCATATTCGGCATAATAAAAATATATGTGAGTGCTAAGCAAGATGATTGGGATAGATTAATACCTTACGTTGTTGCAGCTTATAATGCCAGGATGCATGAGTCCATTGGGATGAGTCCCCACGAGGCACTGTATGGTAGGAAGATGAGATTACCCTTCGATACGGAAGACGTTGTACCACATGTCATCCACCCGGAGGTGAAGAACCTAGCCACGCGCTTGCGAGATACTTGGAATGTGATAAAACGGAGGTATCAGCAGGCGTTTGAGAGGCAAGCTAAGCAGTACAATAAAGGAACCGAAACAGTAAGTTACGCACCAGGAGACTGGGTGTTGTTGGACAATCCTCAACTTAAACCTCGGCTTACGAAAAAAATAAGCTCGAGCTACCGAGGCCTTTATCAAGTGAAAGACGTACTGCCACCAGTGAATTTGAGGATTAAATTACCACACAGAACTGTGATTGTGCACAATAACTGGATAAAGAAATACGAACCTAGAGAAGATCGGGACAGGGGCGTCACACATGAAGAACGAGACAGACCGCGGGGAAGACCTAGAAGGCTAAGAGAGAATTTAACAGCAAGTGGAACGAGATGGGAGGAATGCTTTGACCAGATTGATTGGGACTCGGAAGATGACTTACCTTTAAGTGCAGTGTGCAATCAGCCTAGGCGGACTGAGAGAGCTGCGCTAGGAAATAACCAGCTGGAGGGATCTCCGCAGGCCACGTTACAGGACGGGTTATCACCAACAGCCACCCCCATACGTGGTACCGAAGGGGACGTAGAAGCTGTATCCAGTCCTGAGAGGCTAAGTGCAGGGACGGGAACGCCGGAGAGGACACGGAGCGGGCTGGACTTGGAAACCATCTCGGCGCCTAGCGTCGATGCGGTTACACCAGCGTACGGAGGTCCTAGTGGCAGCCCGGAACTAGGAACACGGAGCCCTGCTGGAAGTCAAGAATCCAGGGAAGAATCGACCCCGAATTTTCCTTACAATCTATGATCTAGGAGTCAATCAGTAAGAAGGCAGTGCAGTGAACCGTGTAATAGCCAGCCGAGTCGATATTTTTTACGGTCACGTCATGATAGTCAGTAAATTCTGGAAAATGTGAAAACTTACAAATTGTGTAAGGCTGAATTGAGTGATTGTAAATTTTTCTTCTAAATTTTTTTCGTTGTTATTATGTAAGGAAGTGAATTCCGGCATTTTTATTTGTCTTTCTTTATTTGTGTAATTTTTTAAAATCTGCTGAGGTGGAAAGAGGTAATGGTGCAATATTGAAGTGAATAAGTTGAAGGTATTGCATCAAAAAGTAATTTGTTTTTCTTTTATATTTGCCAATCAGTTGGTGAAATGTGAGTATGCATGAGCTATAGAATTTATTATTGTCAATTAAGCTTTTCCTTTTTTTCACAAGAAGCAGTGAGGGAGTGGGTATTGGAAGTTAAGATGAAAAAGTGTTTTAATCATCGCCCAGGCGAGATAATATTGTTTATGTTATGGTTCAATTTCCAGATGATGATGCATGTGAGGGCAGAGGAAGGGAAAGCTACAAAATATCCGGCCGGTATAATGTTTCTTTCACAAGGCCAGGCATATGTCTCAAATCAGCGACTAATTCTGTTTTGTAACCTGAGTACGAAAAGTGTTTTTTATAATGCTAAATTGTATAATAAGTATTTCGGAGAATTAATACCGTGGGTACAGAATACTAGTTGGTTGCGAAACGAGTGTGAAACGTTTGGCAGGGCTTATATAGCAGAAAAGAATGGTGCTGTAAGCCATTTGCTTCAGGCTAATGCCGAATACCAAGTAGAGCTTGCAAATCTCCATGATTTGGTGCCGAGGTGCACTTGTTATTTAAAGTTTAATGGTAAATAAGTTTATAATTAATATATATAAGTTAAATGTGTATTAAGTATCCCTTCTTGATCACAGTGCACAAAGATATAATATCAAATAACTTAAATAGTGTAAAACAACTCGACCAAAGTATAAGATCTATATCCTTTACATGGCATATATGAACCAGCTGAAATCATCATTGGAAGCGAACAATACTGGGTTTAGACCAAGAGGGCGCAGAAAGAACGTATCAATGCAAGTTAGGGACAGGATACAAAAATATTAAATGAGAAGGCCACATGTCAAATTGGAGCAACAATTATATTTTAGAAATTGTAAAAATCTTGTATAACCCTTGTTTAAGTATATGTAAATAAACTGGTAATTAATAAATCAGCCAAATGTGATTACTGTAGAACTGTGAAATATCGTTTAAGGGGAGGTTGTAAGCACATTTGATCAAAAATGTGGATTTTCGGTTTATTGCATATTTCAATTGAATTAAGTATAATTTACATGTTACATAGTCGTTTTGTGCTATAAGGGCCATAATGGCGTAGTAAATCTCTTTATAATCTCTTAATACGTTACCGGCTGAGTGCCGGGCACAATAATGAAAGTCCATTCATACGTTGCCGGCTGTCAGACGGGACCAATTCCTTTTCCTTTTAGTTCTAGGTTTCCCTGAGTAGATGGCGCAATATGCTATGTACAAATTTACAGCTGAATATACTGTGTTTTTTAAAATGTTTTTCACGGAAGTCAGCTTAGCATATGCTTTCATATCTACCGAGTGAATGTTGCAAAAAATTGTTATCTTACACAAAAATCAATAATTTCCCAAATATATATTCATAAAAATTAGATATTTCTTTTTTTGCATATCCCTCGCTTGTACAGTGATCTAACTATATAATGCAGTTCGGAGAGAACTTATCTCAACCTTAGCATTGTGGCATCCTGGCCAGATGACGCAATGTTCCCGGAGTATCCGGGGTTCGAGAGGCTCTGGATGCCTGTGGAACTGAGGTGGGAGGGCCCAGGTAAAATAATCGGTGGTTGGCAAGCCTGGAAGATGACGGGGTATGAAGGAGCCTCTCGAATAATAAGGTATTTTGCTCTTTTCTATAGTTAAAAAAAAAAACGTATCCATTAAATTTTAGCATGTACAGGAACGTATGGCCTCACGCCTTAGAAAATCGAGAAAAAAGTACAGTGGGAACCGTCTTGAAGCCACTCACACGGCAACGAAGGCCCACTGAGAAGGAGCTGCAATTGTACTATGGACAAGGTTTTAGCACTAATACAGATGTAGGTACTAATACAGATAGATTGGAAAATATGAAGAGAGCAGTGTGGGCTACTTTCTTCCATAGGGTTTCATCCGATATACAAGTTTTGTCCTGAATGTGCACTTCGAGCACATTATGGTACATTTTATCTTTAACGTACTTTTTCTCTCGTTTTGTTTTTTGTGCACATTTGTTCCTTTTTCTCGGGAGTTATTAAGAGTAGAGATCTGATTTTTGTTCCAGTTACTAAAACTACATTAATACAGAAACGGTGGTTTTATAATGCATTTATCTTCAATGGTAAGAAATTTATTTCATTTTTAATTAATAAAACCGAATGAAAAAATGCAATTTAAAAAAAAAGTACAGTGGGAACCGTCTTGAAGCCACTCACACGGCAACGAAGGCCCACTGAGAAGGAGCTGCAATTGTACTATGGACAAGGTTTTAGCACTAATACAGATGTAGGTACTAATACAGATAGATTGGAAAATATGAAGAGAGCAGTGTGGGCTACTTTCTTCCATAGGGTTTCATCCGATATACAAGTTTTGTCCTGAATGTGCACTTCGAGCACATTATGGTACATTTTATCTTTAACGTACTTTTTCTCTCGTTTTGTTTTTTGTGCACATTTGTTCCTTTTTCTCGGGAGTTATTAAGAGTAGAGATCTGATTTTTGTTCCAGTTACTAAAACTACATTAATACAGAAACGGTGGTTTTATAATGCATTTATCTTCAATGGTAAGAAATTTATTTCATTTTTAATTAATAAAACCGAATGAAAAAATGCAATTTAAAAAAAAAAAGTTATAACATATTTGTTTACAAACATATTCCTTTTAAAAAACCAACGTTTAAAGACAAGATACAGATCTAAAAGTCTACCAAATTTTGTTTCAATTGATCAAATGGTTTTTGAGAAAAAGGAACATTAACATCAATAATTTAACATTGCAGAGATACAGCTTACAACCTCCCCTTAAGAATAATAACACTGCAAAATTGTAGAACCTAATACCAGTATTTCGTATAAAAACACAATTGTCGTTAAAGGAATGCTGACTGACGAGGGAGGGGGAGGATTAAGGGGGAAGGACTAACTATGTCAAGTCACCAGTGAAAGAACATCTGTTTAAGTGAATATAGTTCGTGATGCCTAATTTTACAGTTAATTCTATTAAGAATAGGTATACCACGTTTCTTGCAGTAAAAAAAGGCCACGTTATAATTTAAGTGTATATTGTATCCTAATATTTTAAAGTATATTTTCTATCTATTTACAAACTTTAAAAGCATATTTTAAGTGCCTATTTTCTCTTTTAAAAGCCTATTTACTTGTTTTAAAAGCCTATTTTAGGTGCCTAAAACTAATTTTTTTAAAGCCTAAAATCCCAGGTCTAGTTATTACTTAGTAAGAAAAATACCAAAAAAGAACAATCCAAAGAATGTAAATGTAAAACTGAAAAATAACACGTGGGTACATTAACCATAATAATGAAAAACAGGAAATCAAACCCTTAACCATTTAGAATTTAAATTTTGGCATAACCTTATCAACTGTGAAGAGTATTCCCCAGATATTTCAGAAAATATCTCAAAGCAACCGGTGGAAGAAAAATATCACCGTAGGATAATAGCGTGAACAAACCGCTTACTTTAATTCTAACAGTAATAATTCAATATTACTACGCTGGCAAATTTTGATAATAAAAATACCTAAATATCAGAATAATAATTGCACCTAAAATAATCTCTTAAAGAAGAAACCCAGAAATATTTCAGCTCTCAGATACCACGGCAAAAACATCTTAGATTTCTACACACTGTAGATGCATAACAGATGATTGAGTTATATAAGATTGCTACGCGACTTTAAGGAATGCGGAAGTGAATAACTCAGCAACACGTATTTGAAGAATCAACATTAATTGCTCAGTACATTATAATGAATTTTAGTATTAAATTTGAAAGAATCTATTCTCTAAAGAACTCCAGAATTATCAAACTGAACCTTACAAACAGGATTACTTTCTATGCCACGTGATCTTTATTCAAATAGAAATGTAAGTCAAGCAATAAATACAAATATTGTAGAATATAATTTAGCATTGTTATACAGAAACTTGAGTTATATATAATGATTTAGACTAAAGAAAGAATCGCGATACTCAATAGATTAATATACGCGATAGAAATCATGCTAACAGTAAGCCCTGCATTACAAGAGTTGACCTACATACGTCGGGACGCGAAGTACACTGGTACACTGCCATACTATTTTTAGCATAATTTCTTTTGTAATAACCTCACTGAATATACTAGCATAAGTAGGTACACCATACTATTTAAGCATTTAGCAATTCTTCCGAAAGCACAACCATTTCGGTGACTAAGTTAGTTAAAGAAAACTGAGTGGGTGGATTCCAACAAGAACAAAAGCTCAACCACGAACATACATAGTTTTTTTTACAATTTACTTCTATCTTGGCCGAATATAAAAATGAAAAACTAAGACCCAGAAGGGGCCTTCACAATGGCTTAGCGAATGGCAGAGTTCCAAGGACAACTTATAACTTTCACATGCTGACTATCTGTTCCGTGACACACTAAAGTCAACATCGCGGCGGAACCGCATATCTAAACAAGAACAAGCGAGCCTACGCGCATGCGCTAAAACAAATCACATCAGCCGAGCAGGACAGTTCAAAAAGAAGCCGTAATATCATCTATTCATTTAAAAATCGCTTTAGTCCACCCCCCTCAGCAATTGAATATTTTGACTACCATGTTGAAGATTATGCCAGAATATGCAAAAAATATGTATTTCCAATTTTCAAATCAATTATAGCCTACCAAAACCTAAGCTGAAAATACTCCTGAGTACACTAGATTTAAAAGTTACCTTAATTAATTATATTTTTACCTAACCTGGATTCACAGTAAAGCTGCCCTATACAAATTACACTTAAAAGCATAAAATTGTCTCCTTTTTTTGTTTTCTTGCCCCACATTTTTATCTTTTAACTAGACCAAGGATACCAAAAAACACCAAAATAGCATAACTGTAAGAATAAAAAATAATTTACCAACAAACAGACCTCTTAATTACAACCCTAATTATGCATTGATATAGTCTCTTAAAAAATTGCCTCACACTAACTGTACATTGTCCTCTTTATGCTTTCACATAATATCATTATTAACAGTCTGTTTCTTAAATAGCTTAGTGATAATGTATACCGATATATGTACAGTACTTTTTTTGAATTGGTGAGCAAATAATTTTTTTTGCATTAGCTTAATCATATGTCCATAATATGCCAAAGTTCGTGAAATGATCTTAAATACATTTGCTAATTTAAGTAAGGAACTGTTTGTATGTATACCATGAGGTCATTTGATAAGGTGTCCTTACACTGTTTTTACTTAAGGAGAGAAATTCATCTTCAATGTAGAAAGTATCTTTTCTTCCAGCTTAGGAAAGGTTTGTACAAAATCATAATTCGACACGTCCGAGAGACGGGCGAGCCAAATAACACAAGACACATTCTTGCGGTCTTTTTTAAATTCCTCACTCCAATTACAGAATTTACAGCAACTTCCCACGGCATGTCCTTTACATATACCGGAGAAGCATCTTCCAGGAACCATTACAGTAGATATGAATGATGAACAAAGCTGCACGTTGGACACAGCATCAGACAGGAGCGGAGGAGCCAGAACGCCTCTGAGCTGAATGGCGGGCAGCGCTTACAGAGGTACAGATCCGGCCACACAAGATGGCAAAATAATTTCAGGGGGCCACCCGATGATCTAGTCCCAAAATACAGAGCCAGATGAACATGGGATCCACATGTCGATCCCGAAGGAAGCATAAGTCTTGACAACCTCAATCAGTATATAGGCTGAAACACACCCACACATACCGCACAGTATCTCATTTCTTCAACATAAGGCGATAGGGGTGTGTGAATTGCTCATCCGAGGAATATATATTAATTTATTTATGAAGATATGTTGTTTAAAAGAAGTACTTCTTGAATTTTCTTTTTCTTCTTTGTCGCCAATCTTTAATATACAGCTGTTTTAACTCATGAGTTAAATGTGCGCTAATAGAGGTCACTTTTTGTAATTTTATATATATATATATATATATATATATATAATGTTTTAGTTTACTCCATATGTGGTGTTTCTTAGTTTATGAAAAAGGAGCTTCTAATTACATTTCTCCAAAATAATTTAAATTTTACATTTCAAGTATATTTGATTTTTATCTTTATTTTGGGGCATTCTTAATTAGTGTATGGCGAAAACTAAGTAAATAAAACTGCGACACCGCGCAGCCAGGTGAGTGAGAAATAAAACTTGGGTCATAATAATGTTACATTAAATTAATCTATAAGTGAACTCGGTCATCATATTAAGTTATCTATAAGTGAACTCGGGGCAATCCACACAACCAGACAACATTACACAATAATAAACAATAACCCTTTTAAATTGGTGCACAGTATTAAAACAAGTCTTACAAATGAACAGGAACACAGAAACCTGCAATAAATAATTATTAGAATATCGTGTACCATACTTAAGCGCTTCTTGAAGTATTATAAATATATTAGCAACTACCTTACTTAACCGGCAGCAACAACAACTCTCAAGAATCCTACAAACACATGTACCTAGATAGAACCTTGACAATAACCCACCAAAATAACACATAACTAATACCATAAGACAGAATATACTGGCATCGACTAGTTCATGGCCTGAAACATCTTTAACTGACGTGTTGACTGATTCTCAACATGCTCCAGCAAGTAACTAACCACGCCACACAAAACTCTCACTATCCTAAAAGGACCAAAATATCTAGGCGCCATTTTTTCAAATCTGTTAGCCGCAGAACTAACTGGATAGTTACGAGCCATAACCAAATCTCCAACCTGAAATATAGGTGGATGCCTATTCCTATTGTATACCAGAGCACGTCTATTCCTGCCCAAAGCAAGATTCCTAGCTGGTTTATTCCATGAATCTCTAATTGCTGCAGGAGAAGGGGAATCAGGTAAATCTGGTAAATTCCATAGATGCTTAAAGGGTGATTAGAAGCAAAAGTGAACATAAGAGAAAATGGAGTGAATTTATGAGCCTCATGTCTCGCATATTAAATGCAAACTGTAACCAATCTATATTACTATCCCAACTAGCATGATCCCGATGATGGTAATCTATAAGAGCTGCTTTAAGGTTCCTCATAACTCTCTGCATGCGAGGGATTAGGGTAGTAAGGCGTCGTAGTAACATGTTGAATACCCAACCCAAAGCAGAAGTTTTTGAACATCCTAGAAATGAACTGGGGAGCATTATCAGATACCAATGTTTGACAAGGACCAAAGGTGCAGAAAATAGATTGTAAACACTGGATAACCCTAGAAGTAGTGGAATCACGAACAGGAAACATCCATGTAAATTTGGAAAATGCATCAACCACCACTAACACAAATGCATTGTCCTTCCTAGAGCGGGGTAATCGTCCTAGAAAGTCAATGAAAATCCTTTGTAACGGCCTACTGGCTACTGAAGAGGCTAATAATCCAGAACGGGTGTTCTGAGCAGGTTTAGCAAGCGCACAAATCTGGCAAGCCTTTATTCTTTGGGCCACATCCTTATCCATCGCCTTCCACCAAAACTGTTCCTTAATTTAGATAAGGTCTTTATTATACCGAGGTGGCCACCTACAGGAGATTCGTGGAAATAACTGAATATCATAGGCACTAAAGACAATGGCAATACAATGTTACGTTTACGCTCTCTAGGAAAACAAATGTGAAGAAAATCCCTTACTAACATGAAGTTACGTACATTTTCCCCAGACTTTAGTCTATTTATAAGTCCAACCAATTCTATATCCTGTTCTTGATGGCGAGCAATATCAGTAAATGCAAATGGAAGAGAGTCAGCTAACGGGACTAAAGCATTCAACTGCACCTATAAGTCAGTAGTTTGGACAGACTGGACAACTTCTTCTACCTTATCCGGATAATCTTCATACATTCTCGAAAGCGAGTCGGCTACTATATTCTCTGCTCCCTTAATATGCACACAAGTAAATTTGAAGGCAGATAACCTCACAGCCCACCTCGCGATTCGGTCAGTACTACGAGGTTTAGCGAAGCACCATGATAAGGCCTAATTATCGCATTCTAAAATAAAATTGACGTGTTCCAAATACATCCTGAACTTTTCAACAGCAAGCCAAGGCCTCTCATTCATAAGTTGAATACATCTGTTCCTGTTTACTCAATGAACGCGAGGCAAACGCTATCGGCTTGCGACCATCTGAAAATTCCTGAAGGACGGCTCTTAACCCTTGACCACAAGTATCAGTCTGCAACATTAAAATACGAGAGAAGTCTGCCATCGCAAGAATGGGGGATTCATAGCTGCTAACTTCAAATCCTCAAATGATGCCTGCTGCTCGGCACCCCAGGAAAATTCTACATTCTTACGTCTCAACAGATTAAGAGGCGCTGCTCTTGCTGCAAATTTAGGTATAAACTTCGCGAAAAAGTTAATCATACCAATGAACCTGGCGACCGATTTCACAATTTTAGGCGGAAGAAAATTTCGTATAGCTACAGTCCTCTCCGGATCAATAGACAGACCAGATGGACTAATAATTTGCCCAATGAAGGATAACTTGGCAGGTTTAACCGTGAGTCCAGCCTTACTTATCCTATTGAAAACTTCCTTTAGATGAATCATATGAGAATCAAAATCCTGACTTTACACAACAAGTTCATCCAAATAATGGTATACAAACTGAAATTTTATATCCGAGAATATTTTATCTAACCGGCGAGTCAACACTTGAGACCCAGTAGCTAATCCAAAAGGTAATCTGCAAAATTCATAATGTTTCCATTGAGTTGAAAAGGCAGTAAGATGTCTAGAAGTTTCTTTAAGGGGAATTTGATTGTATGCACTATTTAGATCTAAGGATGTAAACACAGACACTCCTGCACACCAGTGAGCTGCTGAATGTATATCCGGAAGAGGCATGGCTTCAATATTAATTCTCTGATTTAACAAACGGTAATCTATAACTGGGCGGAAATCATCTTGACCTTTGGGAACCAAAAAGATAGGGCTCGAGTATGAAGACGTGGAAGGACGAATAATGCCTTTAGACAACATCTCGTTAACCTACTTCTCAGAACATGTAACTTTGGTGGAGATAATATATACGGTGGTAAACGCACGGGAGATCTATCTTTCAGTTGAATCTCATATTCTATAACATTAGGTTCACCTAATTCCTCTGTAAGATCGTTAGGATAATTATCTATCAAAGAGAGTAATTGCTTTTGTTGTTCAAAATCCAAATGATTCAAATCGATTTGTTCTAAGATCTCAGAATGCATGTGTTGAACTTGTTGCTCAGGCAGAGAGGAAATTTGCTCTAAACAATCTCTATAACCTGCCATATGTATCTTGATTTTATATTCAGGATAGAATTTAAAGTTAATCTACCCAGCACCTAAGTCTAAAGTCAAGCCAGTTTTAAGAGCAAAATTCATTTCAAGAATAACAGGACAAATAAGACGTCCAATTACCAGAAATTTAACCTTCCAAGAAAATTTACAAATGCGCAACGGTATCTCTACACACCCTACAACCTGAAGAGAAGTGCCATTAGTAGCACTACAATGAGTATTTATAACTTGTATTTCAGATACAGGATAATTAATATATTCAAGAAACTGATAACCAATACAAGAACGCGAAGCACCAGAGTCTAACATAGCCTTAACCGGGTACCGATTGACTAATGCATTAACACAGGGCAAATGAACAGGAATCCTAGCTCGATATCCCATCCTCTGGTACATCATAGTATTACATACAACAGGATCCTGAACATAATAAGTAGGAGGCAAGGGTGGCTCAAAACAAGAACTCGAGAGATTATTCTGGCTCTGTAAAGAACTATGCTGTTGTTGAAGACGACGAGACTGATAACTATAATTTCTAGGCCAGACCTGACTTAACCTGACACGACAATCCTGATCTAAATGTCCTACACGATTACAAAAATGGCACCGTTTCGGTTGAAAAGGCAGACGAGGTCTCAAAATTGTAGATGAAGGCTGCGAATTTACAGAATGGGAACATGTATCCCCAGATCTCATGTTATCGGCACAAGTAATTTCAGTAATTTGTTTCACCAGAGCCTCTAACTGCTTAAATGTTGCGGGCATTTGAGCAAAATTCAAACAAGAACGTGTTATGGGATTAAGTCCAGATAAGATAACTCCTGTAGTTTGCATTTCATCATCAGAAAAACTAAAAAGAGCGCCAAACATCTTATGTTGAACAAATTCCAGAAAGGGCTCATCCAAGCGTTAAGGTCTATAATAATGTTTAAGTACTAGCTCTTAACGTAGTCTGACTGGTAAGAAGTTATCCAGAATACGCTCATGAAATTCAAATAAAGATGAATGATTACTAATAGTTTCAGTATGAAAATCCAAAATCTGACCAGTAGTAACAGATACTAATAACTCCAAGACTGCACTATCTTTAATTTGAAACAATGATGCCTGATGACGAACTTTCACCAAAAAACACAAAGTTTTAGCTTCATCTGTATTTTCAACTGTAAATGGCTTATCGTTTTAAATAATGTTCTGCAAGGGGTGAACAATATCTAGTTGAGAAAATTCAGGTACACCAACCACAGGTTGTTCACCTAACTGCTGAAGACTAGGAGTGGCATGACTAGAATCCCCAGCACAATTCAAACCTAACTCACTACTAGTATTTTCAGAACCCATCGAATCCAAAACTGATTGTAAGGATGCTAATAATTGATTAACATTATCTTTAACAGTATCGTCCAAATTCAGATTAGATAAATATGTAAGCCTATTCATGCTATGAAGAAGTCGGTTACGCAGAGGGCCTATCTGTTTAATAGAAGCGTCGACTTCAGATTTCTGATCAGATGCTGTCTCTATAATTTCATTTACCTTACGATGTAAACATTCTAACACTGATATATACTTTGCTCAGTGTCAAACATATTCAATATCGGCTTACTATCTATTTCTTTCAAAATATTCAACAAAACGGAAACATCTAAATTTTCATAAGCTTTATGTCCTCGAATTTTGATTTCAAATAAGATTTCATCGTTCCTTAACATATCGCCTGAAACTATCTGACGAGTGGCCATCTTAAGAAAAATTATTATTCACCAGAATATAATTTGGAAAATTCCCATTAAGTCTGCAGAAAATATAAATATTGTACAAAATCTCAAACATTTTTCAAACTGTAGGTCCCCTATATTAGAATTTACAATCTAAGGAATAAGTATTTATGGCAAAAAATTACAGTTAATGCCTTCCACATTACTAAAGAAAGCCAAATTTATGACGAAATATACAGCGACTAAGAAAATATTAATTTTCAAAAAATATTTCAATCCTAACAAAATTTTAATCAATCCCAATCCACCCCACCAAGCATTGAGAGGGAGGCTACCAACTGCACTGCGTTATTTTAAGTTTAATGGTAAATAAGATTAAGTTAAATGTGTATTATGTATCCCTTCTTGATCACAGTGCACAAAGATATAATATCAAATAACTTAAATAGTGTAAAACAACTCGACCAAAGTATAAGATCATTATCCTTTACTTGGCATATATGAACCAGCTGAAATCATCATTGGAAGCGAACAATACTGGGTTTAGACCGAGAGGGCGCAGAAAGAACGTATCAATGCAAGGTAGGGACAGGATACAAAAATATTAAATGAGAAGGCCACATGTCAAATTGGAGCAACAATTATATTTTAGAAATTGTAAAAATCTTGTATAACTCTTGTTTAAGTATATGTAAATAAACTAGTAATTAATAAATCAGCCAAATGTGATTACTGTAGAACTGTGAAATATCGTTTAAGAATAATAACACTGCAAAATTGTAGAACCTAATACCAGTATTTCGCATAAAACACCAAGTGACTCAGGTAGCTATATCTGGCAAATGGTTGGATAAGTAGCCACAAATAGACAATGACAGAAATAAGCTAAGTTATGTACCAAAACAAATCACCTGGCATAAGCAGCAGACGGAATGCACTATAATAGGTTATTAATAAATTTCGATGGAATAGCAGTTAATACTTAGTATGAAAAATACCAAAATAGAACAATCCAAAGAATGTAATTGTAAAACTGATAAATAACTTACTGAATGAAATTAAATGACTACCTAGAACTATATTTAGTAATATTACGTGGGTACATTAACCATAATAATGACAAACAGGAAATCAAACCCTTAACCATTTAGAATTTAAATTTTGGCATAATCTTATCAACTGTGAAGAGTATTCCCCTGATATTCCAGAAAATATCTCAAAGCAACCGGTGGAAGAAAAACATCACCGTAGGATAATAGCGTGAACAAACCGCTTACTTTAATTCTAACAGTACTAATTCAATATTACTACGCTGGCAAATGTTGATAGTAAAAATAGCTAAATGTCAGAATAATAATTGCACCTAAAATAATCTCTTAAAGAAGAAAACCAGAAATATTTCAGCTCTCAGATACCACGGCAAAAACCTCTTAGATTTCTACACACTGTCGATGCATAACAGATGATTGAGTTAGATAAGATTGCTACGCGACTTTAAGGAATGCGGAAGTGAATAACTCAGCCACACGTATTTAAAGAATCAACATTAATAGCTCAGTACATTATAATGAATTTTAGTATTAAATTTGAAAGAATCTATTCTCTAAAGAACTCCAGAATTATCAAACTGAACCTTATAAACAGGATTACTTTCTATTCCACGTGGTCTTTATTCAAATAGAAATTTAAGTCAAGCAATAAAGACAATTATTGTAGAATATAATTTAGCATTGTTATACAGGAACTTGAGTTATATATAATGATTTAGACTAAAGAAAGAATCGCGATACTCAATAGATTAATATACGCGATAGAAAACTTGCTAACAGTAAGCCCTGCAATACAAGAGTTGACCTACATACGTCGGGAAACGAAGTACACTGGTACACTGCCATATTATTTTTAGCATAATTTCTTTTGTAATAACCTCACTGAATATACTAGCATAAGTAGGTACACCATACTATTTAAGCATTTAGCAATTCTTCCGAAAGCACAACCATTTCGGTAACTAAGTTAGTTAAAGAAAAATGAGTGGGTGGATCCCAACAAGTGCAAAAGCTAAACTACGAACATAGATAGTTTTATTTACAATTTACTTCTATCTTGGCCGAATATAAAAATGAAAAACTAAGACCCAGAAGGGGCCTTCACAATGAATGAGGGAAATTTATATTTCTCACTCACCATGGCTTAGCGAATGGCAGAGCTCCAAGGACAACTTTTAACTTTCACATGCTGACTATCCGTTCCGTTACACATTGAAGTCAACATCGCGACGGAACCGCATAGCTAAAAAAGAACAAGCGAGCCTACGCGCATGCGCTAAAACAAAAGCACATCAACCGAGCAGGACAGTTCAAAAAGAAGCCGTAATATGATCTATTCATTTTAAAATCACTTCAGAGGCATATGGAGGTACGACCAGGAATTTCTCCGAGTGACCCTGTAGTTAAATCTGATGAATTGAGGAATGAGCTGAAATTTAAAAGACCCAAAAGGTCTGGGTTTAATTTCGGCGGTAAGATTCAGAAATATTTATTTGGGGTAGCTACTAGCCAGGACACTGATAGTTTAACATATCAACATGAGGCATTGGTCCAAGAAATTTATAATTCATTTAGGCACACGGCTCAGTATTTAAATGTGTTAACTAAAGAAATAATATCTCACGTGCAAGTCACTCAATTATCACTTCGAAATATTAGCGAACAAGTGCGTAAGTTACATATACGGGAGCAGTTAAAACATCGCCTGCAACACCTTGGTTTTGCACTTTTAAATGCTAGACTAGAGTTAGCAAACCTGCGTATATCATTGCAGAAGATGAGAACTGGCAGTCTAGATAATTACCTCGTATATCCTACTACTTTGTTATGCATGTTATAGTCCAGTTATTCATTGGATGGCCAGGCGGCTTCAAAGAGATAAACCATTAAGTCGGTGTTTCTTTATTCTTTATATCGGGCTTGGTTTCCGCTTTCCAAAACAAAAGGAACGTTGCAATATTATTTCATTATTATCACTGACCTCAGTTCTTCCCTCACTTTAATAAATTCACACGTGTTATCGTTTACTGTAACTAGATCTTGCAACCTCGCGTTCCACTCCACGTGGAGTTCACGAGTACCTGCCATATCTGCCGCAGGACATTCTTAGGTTTTGATTGGCTGGGGTAACTAGCTGATTGGTGCGGTAAAAATAAATAACATAGGTTTAGTGAGCTGTCGGCAAACTTTCCTCCTAACGAAAGGAAGCCGCCTGGCCATGCAATGAATAACCAGACTATAGATATTATGGCCTTGCAGCGCAGAGGAGCTTTAATCAAATCAGCTGTGCCAGAGAACATGCCATGGTTTTATGACACGACACTGTGTTTTATGAAACTGTGTACACTAGCGAGTCTGAGTCTGCATTATATTTGCGTCTCGACATACCCATGCGATCTGGTTTTAATGTTTACGATCTATACGAAGTTGTCAGCTATCCGGTTTTTCACCCGCAGCTTAATGCCAGTTTTCGATGGACAACTGATCTTAAGCTGGCCGTTAGCAGAGAGGGGCGGCACCACCTAACCCTCAACCAAGAGGAGTTTAGTCGGTGTCTGGGGGATGATCCAACCCTTTGCCCGGCGGCGAAGCCTGTGTTGGAGTCATCCGCCCTAACCTGCGAGATGGCATTATTTCGGAGAATACAGCCGGGAAATTATTGTGAGAGGGTGGTTTCTAGATCCGGGACTCCCTATTTTAAAAGGGTGGGTCGTTTCTGGATTTATTATTTTCCAACAAATGATATAAGAGTGCCGGTGACTATTTTATGTAATGGATTGGGAGATAGAGCGCATTCGCAATGCCTTCACCTAAATCGGACGGGTATTTTGACGAATATGTCCCATTGTGACATAATAGGACTAAATTTTAAGATATTGCAAGACACGCAGTTGCAATCTGAATTTGACATTGCATACAATGTGGTTCCGACACCATCTTTTGTTAGCCCAGCTGACTTGTTTAATTCTAGCGGTGCATTAGATATGTCGCTAGTTAGCGCTACCCTAAACAAATTGTTACCCACAGTGCATTCTCAAATATCCGCGCGTGACTTGGAAACGTTTTTGAGTTTTAATAATACAGTGGAGAATGATGATTTATTTTGTGGTTGGTATTACGTGCTCTGGGTTATAACTGTTTTATCATTTATTATGAGTATTATCAGTTTGGTTTTTATTTTTCGATTTTTGTGGAAACACCATGGTATATTACATCCACGACAAGGCGAATCAACTACTCCTATGGTTACTATGACGGCATCCAATGTTACCCTGAATACAGCCCCGGGCATTACACCTGTAAGGGATATAAGTAATAAGAAAGTTGGGAGTACATCGTGTTGATTAATTATTATCAGACCTCCACTTTTTTCATGAACCCCAATCAATTTTTTAGTGTATTTGATAATCAGTTTAAGTGATCTTATGTAGCCTAACTACGTTAAGATTTTTTTTAAATTTTGTTTATTTTGAGGGTAAGCTCCACGTGTCCTCCAGCTTCATTCCTACCATTCATTTGAAAACCCCGAGGGGGCAGGTCGAAGAATGAAGCGGCGGGATATGGAGATGCTAGAGAGTTAGAATGTGTAGTGTGTAGAGAAGTTGTATATACTACTTGTAAATAAATACTGGGGGATCTAAGTGGAAAGTAATTTCTTCATTAATGCAATAATATTCCCTCGAATATCAATATCCCAGTTCCTGGGGTGGGGGCAGAAATCAACTGAAGGAGCCTGCGGCTATGGAGCTGAGAAGATGATCGTCGCTAACCATGGGGGTAAGCATCATACACCCTGTGCCACAACACCCACCACCACAGTAATATAGTTCAATATGATTCAAATTTAAGATAAAGTTAAACTGTTTGCATTACGTATAAGTTTTTTTAGAAATGTATTTCGAATGGCCTCTATTAATGTACTGTATTTAAAGGTAGCAGGATTCAAAATTAAGGAACAATATTATAATTTTGGTCTGAATCTTGTACAGTATAAATAATGTACGTACACTACAATAATTATACTTGATGGAATTCGATTGAAAATAAAGTGAAAAGCAGTAGAAGTAACTGACGATAACAAAACAAAGAAATAGATAAAAGAAGATGTGGCAGAAAGTGTTTGTATGTATAACCAGGCTACAAGCTGAATGGGTACTTACGTCAACTGCTCCAGTCTGGAAGATGGTTTGGGCGCCAGAGTGATCCTTCACTCGAATTTATTTGTTCCACCTACCCAGGCTTTCAGCGGTGCGAGTCGTCGATCCTTTCTCAGAGCCGATGTGAATTTTGCAGGAGTGCTATTCTCTACTAAATCAAAGTCCGTGGCACTGGTAAAAATTAACGACTTTATTCCTTTTGAATGTCTAAATATATGCAATATAATTTGTCACTTACACTGTTCTGAAGTACAATGATATCCTAGGTTAATAATCCTGGTGATAAACACTTTGAAGTTATTTTATGTGTGGCCTACTGCAGATCTTTACACTGCACAAGTGATTTGTGCTTCTACCTTACAACTTTCTGAGCTGCCCCTAAATGGTAGTTGTCTTACCATTATGCAACTGTACGTTTTACTTGTCGTAAGTTTATATTTAATCTAACCTATTCACACACATCTCTAAATCACCCGTATGGTAGTCTACATCACTTCTAATAATTTGACTTAACCCCTCGCTCCAGAGGTTGGAATAAGAGTATATTCTTACAATGTAACCTCTCGCTCCAGAGGTTGGAAAGAGAATAATGTTCTTACATTTCCAAAATACACTATCCAGTCTATTTTGGAAATTTTGTTCACGCCTACTCCTTAATTCTTTTAATTAGAAGGGCTGGTTACACGGCTTCTGCTTCATTTCATTGGTTAAGCCTAATAACAATTTCAGCCAATAGAAAAATACATATTATATCTACTTCCTCGATATGATTCCCAGGCTCTTATACGTGATCGTGCATAAATTATATTCACATGGGAAAATCATAACGCATAAATTTCTTATCTGATTTTTCAAACTTAAAAACTAAATTACACCTATACACTTATTGTTAAACATGACCAATTATTTCTTTTCAGCATTCTACACAATATCCCAATAAACCTTCTCTCTCCCTCTAAAATTCTACAAAACATTTAGGTTCCTACTTTTATTACCTTCTTCCTTGCTATTGAGACTGCGGAACTACCTGCTGGAAGATCCCGTGAGAAACTGTTTAAAATCTAGCTTATACAATATCTAACATGAAAACTAATTTAATTTCCTTATTTCCCTAAAATGAACTTATTTAAAAATAATTACCAAATGATGCATTTCTAACTAAGTATAACAAGCATTGCAATTATATTATTTGATTAATTACCTCATAATTAATTTACATTGCTTATTAAATTAAAATTTCAAAGAATGGTTTGCAGAAGATATTATAAACATGATTAATCAACGCAGAATGCTACTTAAATTATTGGCTTTTATTGCACTTTGCACTAGTCTGAAGGTTGTCGTTTTAACAGAGAGAATATATCTTTTCACATCCTACATTCCAAATGTTAAATTTATGAATAAAGTTGTACATAGTTTGAAGGTTGTCGTTTTAACAGAGAGAATATATCTTTTCACATTCTACATTCCAAATGTTAAATTTCATTCCAAATGTTAAATTTATGAATAAAGTTGTTCTAGGAAATTCCAATTCTTTTTGTGTAGTTTAATAATTTCCTAGGTCTTCCGAGTAATTGCAATTAATCAGTTATGTGTCTCATTAAGGGAATAATGGGCGCCCAGATAAGCAGTAGCGTCACAGATTTGGTTAAAAATGGTCGAAACCCTATCTATTTCATAAATCGTATGTTCTAAGCTTCCGAAATATGTAATAGTGACCCGTAGTATACAATATAGTGAATTTAACAACACCGCTGTAGGTACCTTGAAGAATAGTTTTGAACTATTTGGAATAGATTGTCAACCGAAAAAAGGATTGATTAACGACATAAGATCACTTGTATCTAAGCTTTAATCATTGTAACGTCTTGTTCGTAATATTTCAGTTCGATCCTAAATTATGTGAACATCTGTGCTTCAAGGTACCCTACAGATGTGCTGAATAGAATATGCAAATAAAGACTACGGTTGTATGATTCTTTGTAATAGTAATTTTATTTCATCTGTGACTGAAATAAACTTTCTTATGTTACAGAAAAAAGTTGAATCAATTGCTGATAATGTCTTACCATACCAAAATATGCACAACTTGACAATGTACGATCTGGTGAAGGGCAATCATCAAATAATTAATCTTTACTAACATGTATCCGTAGTTTTTATTTCATTAAGAGGTACGAGGCATCCTTGGATGCATCTTTTCTTTTACGTTAAACCTAGAATTCCTCTCCTCTCATCCTGTACGTCATTGTAAAAAATTAGGAGTTGCTTAGCTTCAATCTGGTCATGGTGGGTATGACATTTTATTTCGAGGGCATAACTGTAGTTGGGATGGAGATTACCTTTGTCATGGTTTAACTTGGACTATAGATTCAGGCACGTCCTACATTTGGTGTAACAAAGCAATAAAATTTAAGTTTGTTAGTGGTGAAAACCATTTATAATGGATTAAACTGTCCATTTCTGGTAAAACAGTTTTGTGACCTTGAAAACTACCCTCGGGTGTAAATTGATCTTAGACATTTAATATAGCATACTAAGATTTTTTAATCTCAAAAATAAATTTTAAATGTGTTAAATTGTTTGTGGTGGTGAAAACCAACCTCTAGATGATTTGTCCATTTCTGTTAAATCTTGTGTGACCTTGAAAAACCACCCTTACATAAAATCAATGCCCTTTGGGGTGTAAATAGGTTATAGACATTTGATAAAGCATACTATGATTTTTTAACTTGAAAATGAATTTTAAATGTGTTAGAACGGTTGTGGCGATGAAAACCACCCTCTAGATGACTTATAAAGTGTTAAATGGTAAATTTCTTTAAAAATTACCCTTACATAAAATCAACCCTTTTAGGGTGTAAATAGGTTTTAATATATGTCCTACATTTGTTAAAACATGACTTTTTCATTTCGAAAGTATATTCTAATGGATTAGATTTGTATTGGGGTGAAAAACACCCCATTGTTACAGATGGTCATAAAGTATAATCCTATCACCTATCCATTATAATACCAGATTTTGATAATTATCTTTATCTTTATTTTTTTTAACTAGCCCTCTAGTGGGGTGAAAATTAATTCATAAGAGCTTGACTCTTTGTATAACATGTACTTATTTTGTGTTGATATTATTTATTCGTTTTAGATTGATCGTTTTAAGGTTGGTATTGCAGGTCTCTGTTTTACCGACCTAATCTTAATTTTTTGTTTAACATTGGTTAGGGGTGTCGGAGGAGGGTGGGATGGTGTCACATGAAAGTCAAGATGGTCCAGATGGCTTCAATGAGTCGGAGTAACATTGGAATGCGAGCAGCACAAAGCAAAACCCATTTGTATACCTAGAAACCTTATCTATTTTGGGGGATTCCCGGGGAAAATATTCTTAGTGTAATGATAGGCAGGTGGTTTTACACCACAATCGTCAATCTCTACAGCTACACCGTCGTCGTAAAACACATATGATATTCCTCAATACGTATTTACACCAGCTGTCAAAGAGTTGCTCCTAGAACTAAAAGTAGGTGCAAATTGAGGATTGTCTGGTAAAAGCTTAAATGTTCGTTGTTCAACGAGATACTTCTGTTCTTAGTAACGACTACCATATCCATGTCGGAATTTGGTTTTTGACAAACAGCTGTGACATTAAAATTATCTGGTAAGTGCTGTACCCAACTGTGTATGAAAAAGGGACAGGTTATTTTCCAATCTACTAGATTTATATTCCATACCCATTCTCTATAAAACACATATAATGCGTTGTTAATTATCATAAATATGTTAACGTTTTTCAGTTTACACAGGTCGGAAACCACTCAGCATAGGTCTCCCAATTGCATGCAGAGGAGTTCATGAAGGCGTAGGTTGAGTTGATGATGGCGTATGTCGAGTTGATGAAGATGGAGTCTGCGGTGGTGTTGTCGGAGGGTTCGGTTGTGATGACGGAGGACCATATCGTTTCCTAGCTTCAGCAATATCATCATCGTTCACACAGATTGCTGGATGATTGCGACTGTAACATGAATACATTACAGCGTCCATATCGTATTCCCAGCGTGTGATCAATTTCGTGGAGGAGTTAAAGATTGCTGACACTTCTATCACCAGCGAACGTCATTTTCGTAGACCATTGTTCGTCGGCGTTTACGTGAATTTCAAGAGGAATATTATCCACCGGAAAGAATGCATGTGCTAAAACATCTTCAGATTCCTTGAAACTGTCATAACAATCCTCATCATAACCTGGAAGTTAATGAACTCCTCTCTGATTAGATATTAAGATATCTGGATTTATTAAGTCTCTTGTGATAGTGAGACCAGATGTAACTGCCCATTTTTCAAAGGCCATTTTTGTTATGTCTATTGCATTTTGGTCTATGGTGATATAATTCCAGGTTAAATGTTTTGTTCCACTTGTGCACCTCTTCAGAGTTCGTTATATCTGCAACACAGCATCGAGGTGTCCTCATTAAATTCAAAGTGTCATTGTCTAACGTCATAAAACATGAAGTGCATAATTAGCTTGAAACATGTCAAGAGTAACTTCGAAAGATCGTGTGTCTTGTTGTGTGTTGTTCTTACACGACAGATATTCATACTTCTTTAGATAATCAATTGCCATTTACTGATCGTCGTCAACTAACATTATCTCCGCCCAGTCACAGATGGCAATCGTTCAAATAACTACAGGGCGTAACTTGTTGAAGAGACGGCCTTGTTCCACCAACATGGTCTCGTCAGTGATACAGCCGCATGCTATCGATTACGTAAACCGTTGTAATCGTCACCGCCCCTCTCCATTTTCCTCTTAAACGTAGCAAGTAACATGTCCCCCGCCTGAAACAAAAGATGTGTTGAGCAAAAACGGAATTCCTTAACAATGTTATGCCTTTTGTTATGCCTCTAAAATGTTTCAGACTTGGTATTACATTTTCTGCTCCATATACCCCTCAGATGATTGGCAGGAATTAAACAAGTTGTGAAATGTTCCTCTCCCGTGCACACTTCCTCGTGGTGATTGAAGTTTTGATCAAACTTCGTTGCTGGCCAGCAATCATTATGTTTGAACTCCCGCATGGAAATACCTGTACTAATTCCTCGTGAATTTGGTCACACACTTTGATCCTACTAAAGGTGAATGGATGAACCACCTCTTTGATAACGACACCTCTGTTGTCATACACACGATAGGCGATAGGTTGCTCTCCGCTGTCCAATATTTATGAACGTTCCATCTTTGCTGCCTTTTTATATATGCTGGCAAGGGAAAAATCCTTCACGACATTGTCACAAGAATAAAACTACGCCACAAAATTTGGCGTGTCACGAAAACCTTTATGGTCATGGTCACGTGTGATCTTCCTCATGACGCATGATCATTATCATACTCGTTCAAGGCTAGTTATACTTTAGTGCCTTAGCCCTAACTTCATTTGTTAAAATCCGAATAAAGTGTCTGTCAATTGTCTGTCAGTAGTAATAGGTCCCGTTTAAAGCGGTGAAAAGTTGGCAACTTCCCGTTGCCCCTACCCGACGCTCGGCGTCTCAGTTAGGTCCTATTGCCAACGACGCCTGGAAGAGACGCCTGGATACGCACTCTACGCAAGGTTTTTACCAATGTTGTTACGCCCTTACGCCATGGACGTCTGGATACGCACTCTGACGCAAGGGTTTTAAGCAATGTTGTTACGCCCTTATGCCATGGACGCCTGGGTACGCACTCTTAGGCGAGGGGTTTTTTAATGGCCTTTTTTCCGGGACGTTCTGGATATGCACTCTTGCGCAAGGCCTGTTGTAGTTGCGCCTTGAGGAACATCTGGAAGAGACGTCCTGCTTATGCCCTATGACCGTACTCTAACCGTCGGTTACATACCTTTGCAGTTGTAATTAGGCCTTTGCCATCGAACCCACGCTCCCCATTGGGAACCAGATCTGAAATCTGCTGCCTTAGACCACTCGGCCAACCTGACTCGGATAGAAATTATAGCTTTATAGGATTTTTATACAGAGATAACATACAGAGATAAGCTCTACTTAACATTCCCCTAACGTTCACCTATAATAAAAACAATATGAGAATGACATATAAACTGTAAATTATCAATGTTTTGTATTTATTAATCATATCTTACACGTAATACTTGTTGAATCATGAATATGTGTCATAGGTACAGCATAATAGGGTGACGTCAGCAAGACATGTTTGAACAGGCCTCTCTGACGAAGTTTAAAATAAAAGATTACAACACATACTATATTATTTAGAATACATTTTATTAACTTTTTAAAAACTTGTACAAAACTGTGAGAAACGTTCGTGGTCCCTCCGAGGATCATCTCCCTCATTGGACTGTCCAATTTCAACCTTGAAAAATGCACAAGGAACTTCACCATCGTGTCCCGTGTAATAAAATCCCTCTGAGGCCAAAAGCGTTGGATTTATGAAAGGCACAGTCCATCTTCCATGTTTTCAAATGGCCACTTTGCTTTTTCATATCGAGAGCACGCGAGGGTGTACGAGGACAAGCGTTCGAAGACATGATGACGTTTCTTCTTCACCTTCTGATCTTCAACTGTTCTAAGGTGAATAGTTAGACGTAATGAAAAGGAATATAAATTTGAACAAAAACAGAGATTTAGGTTGACAAGGGTTCGTCTAATACTTCTTGTAGAGATAATAACCTATATTAATACGTGAGAGGCTGACGATAGATGAGTACAAAACAAGTATGATGTCCGGTCGACAGAGGATATGAAGTCGTTTATTCATTAAAAATGTGAGAAAATGTATACCTATTACAAAACAATATGACTAAGACAACTCTGAAAGCATAAATATTTCAAACAAATTAACTGTAATCTATCAAAGAAATAAGAAAAATCATCTGTAACCAAAGGGAATATTTAAAACATGTCCAGCTGAAGAGGTAAATAATGTCAATTGTGCATAAAAGTTTAAAAATTACGAAATAAATCCACAACTTATGATTGAACTTATACGCTTGACAGGAAATAAAGTACTAAGGCAACTCTAATAGTCTTAAAAATTCAAACAGTCTGGATATAAAGTAACAAAGAATTAGGAAAAAATCTTTAACAAAGAGAATATATAGAACAAGTTTAGCTGGAGAGGAAAATAATGTCAGTTGTGCATAAAAAAATGAAAATTACGTAAAAATTCTCATATCAAGATTGAACATGTCCATTTAGCAGAGGAAATGAAATCATTTATAGATTTAAAATGTGAAATGTTTGCGTATGACTAAATAACAGAACAAACGCAACTCTAAAAGCCTTAACAATTTAAACAATGTGGCTGTAAATAATAAATAAATTGGAAAACATAACTGTACCGGTAAGCAAAGGGAATATATAGAACATGCCTTGAAGGATATGAAAATATCAATTGTGTACACAAATTTTGAAAAATTACGAATTTAATCCACAAATCATAATGGAACATGTCCATCGACACAGAAAATGAAGCCTTGCCCTACATTTGTTATAACATATGATTTTTTAATCTTGAAAATACACTTTAAATGGATTAGATTTGTATTTTTACATATTGTCTTAATCCTATCACCTATCCATTGTAATAGTAGATTTTTATTTCTTAAAAACTACCCCTCTCGTGGGGATGAAAATTAATTCATAAGAGCCTAACTCTGTGAATAATATTTACTCATTTTTGTTAATATTATTTATTGGTTTTAGATTGATTATTTCATGGTGGGTATTGCAGTTCTCTGTTTTACCGACCATACTTAATTTTGGGCTTATCTTTGGTTAGGGGTGTCGGAGAAAGATGGGGTGGTGTCATATGAAAGCCAAGATGGTCTAGATGGCTTCAATGGGTCTGAGTAGCATTGGAATGGGAGCAGCACAAAGCAAAGCCAGAACTATCTATAAAGAGGATAATACTAATATCCCTTAAATATTAATAAATCCAAAACAAAAATTTTGACTTAGCAGAAAAAAGGGATTAATAAAACAAAATTTAGAGAATTATTAGATGAAACTGAAGAATTTCAATTTCTAGGCAGCAAAATAACAATTGACGAAAGAAGGAAAAATAAATTATTAATAGAATGTACCAAGCAATACTTGCTTTCAGTAAGAAAAATAAATTATTCACATCCAATAATATTACTTTTGAAATTAGGAAGAATTTGATGAAAACATGTGTATGGAACATAATCTTGTATGAAAGTTAATATTTAGCCCTGTGAAATTTTACAAAAAAATGCGTGGACTTACATTAAATGGAGTACTAATGATTTTTGGAGGGGAGTTTCGGACCTTGACTGGGATCATAAATCCAGATTTGCAACCCTAAGAAACCTCTGCTTGCTGAAGGGCGGTCGAAAAAAAAAAATTGACTTTTTTCGGTATTCCGACAATATTTCCTAAACAATGCGTTGGTTGGAAAGAATCTTTAAATTATTTTTTAATTTAATTAAATTTTCTAAAATATGAAATCAAAATCGTTTTTGTACGTTATATTGTTACAGAGATACGGTTTTTTAAAGATTGACCTTTTTTCCAAAAAGTTAAATTTTTTAGTTTTCTTCGTGTTTCGAATTAAGTACCGGCAAAATGAAACTTCCTACAGAAACGTCACAGGAATAAATGTTGTAGGCAATTTAATAATTAATAATAATAATTTTTAAACTGAGCTATAGGTGGTCCTTGTACCTCAGATAGTCTCGTCATAAATGACAAAAACCGAAAAGATGAAAAAATGATTTTTTTTGGTGAAAGTTGAGTAACATCGTTTCCTCCACGAACACCTTAATTTTTTTGGTAACATGTTGACGGAAAAGTCTTATAACTGTGATTATTAACTATTTGTATGTATACCTATACCTGGGCCGCTGTAACATTGCACTTTCCATTCTACAAGTTAAGTTGCCAGTATCAAAGATTGACAAATGAACTACTCGACTTCGTTGCGTACTGACAAAAAGGTGCCGATCGGCATTATTCGGCTGTATTCGGCCTTGAACATTCGAAACTATGTCTATTCCCTCAATTATCATTTTTCAGGTCTTCCATTCAGTAATTTTTTATATTTATGTAATGTAATATTATTCCGTACCCATAGTTTCACAAAAAAAAAAAACCGTATCGTTCCATTACACAAAGATTTATCCTGTTATGTGTGGAACATCGTGCACCTTCACATGATAAATATTCACTTCATTGCTTCGTGGTATCATAGCTCAGTGGTTATGGTGCTGGATAGTTATGCAGAAAGTTAGGGTTCGATCCTAGGCAGGGTACTATTTTTTTTCATATTATTTTCAAACGCAAATACAGTTTATGATTTTTAATTTTTAAAATTAGCTGTCTTATATTTTGTTGTATAATATAATTTGTAGCGTATAAAACCTTATTATCAGTAGTGAAACCCACGGCGAATTAAAAGATCGCCTTAAGCGGCGGAACCTATTAAAATTCTTTTCAGGTAGAGGGACAAGATGTTCCTCTTTTCGCACGATTCTCCTTCTTTACTTCCTCTGCCCATTACCTTAGGTCCTATAGGTAGAGGAAGTGTTGTTTTCGATCCCTAAAGTCCGACTTTAGTTTTTTACATAAATACACGTTTTGAGGCCCTCTGAATTAAAACAAAATACTATTTTTGGAGACATGACTGTGTGTGTATCTCAGTGTGTGTGTGTATGTCTGTGAACATCCTAGCTCAGAACGGAAAATTGTATGAAAACTACATTTTGTTTTTGGGTTAGGTACTTTTCTCAGGATGTGACACGAAGATTGGCGACGAAATTCTATTATTTTAAGGGAACTTTACTAGAAGAATATTTAGTTTTTCGCGATTTTCTCGAATACTGCTGTAACGATTTTGTTTAAATTTTGTAGATGGGATGCTTATACTATGAGTTAAAACTTTTATTTCAAACATTTTTCAAATAAATCCCTTTAGGGTATTTATAATCCGTCCACTCTTTGTAGAAACTCAGATCCGCGAGTGAACAATAAGGCTTTGCATGACTTGTGGCTCAGATTTAGTGCCTGTACTAATATTTATAGGATGATGGTAGTAACAACGTAACGATTGGGCCATGCTTATTTTGGATATTCTGGTTACCCTAGCACAAAGATATGTTTATATCTGAGTGCGTGAATTAATTGTTGTCTACTGATATAATTGCAACAAACAAATTTCCGATTTGTATGAATACGCACTCCCGCAATGCGGACCCTGATTCAAACGTGAAAGAGATATAAGATAAAAGAGGGTATAAAGAGAAAATTTAGCATTTTTCGTATCTAGGGTAAAATAAGTTATGTGAGTGTATTAGTGAGATTTTAACTCTTGTAATACAGTACGCAATCCCAGGAATCATAGTCCTTGTGAGGAATTCTAATTGCTTATTCGTCCATCCTGCAATGCAAAATATTTAACAAAAGTGATTTCAATTATTTATCAGACAAATACATCACTCATGGCCCTCCTTCACATTTTTTGGTCAATCTGCGGGAAAAATTCTGACGTCACCACTGTTACAAATTAACAAATGAACGCAGTTCTCCACTTCTTTTGAATCATTGTGATTGTGGATTCATGAAATATTTTATTATTCTTTGGTGGTGAATCGCTTGTAATGTGACGAGGCTATTACAGTAATTGTGAAAATGCCGGGGAAAAGACGTCGTTTGGAAAGTGATTCACGGACAGAGAATCCTTTGCGTAGAGGTGTGCCGCTAAATAGCCAGGCATTGGAGTTGGTACGAAGGACTCGTGAATTTTATAAGAAGGAAAAGGAATTCGTCCAGATCCACGGACATCCTTCAATTCCTGCCGACAAGGTAATAGAACGAACATCAGCAACTCTAGGACTCAGTGCACGGACAGTTGTAAGTAAGGGAGTTCTACTTCAAGAACTGAAAGATACAGAAGCCAGCAGTACTGACGCTGGGCCATCAGTTTTCTTAAGCACTCCAGGGAGAAAAAGGAATAAGCCACGTACTGTAACAGCTCTTGATTCCTTCCAGTTAGATGCTATTCGTCGGCACTTATATGCTTATTACAGCAGGAAGGAATACCCTACTATTGACAAACTGCTGTATTCTCTTAAAGAAGCGGAACTTTTCACCGGAGGCAAAACCTCACTGAAAACGGTGCTAAAAGAAATTGGTTTCCGTTATAAAAAATTGAATGGCCGCAAAGTCCTTCTAGAAAAGGCGCATATTGTAATGGCCAGAAGCATTTTCCTCCACAAAATTATGGGCAAAGACCTACACAGTATAGTGTGGTTAGATGAAACGTGGTTAAATGCTGGAGAAGCTATCAGTAAATGCTGGACGGACGACACTCCCAACAGTAGCGGACATCAACCCACAGGAAGAGGAGCCAGATTGATAGTTGCACATGCTGGATCTTCCAGTGGTTTTGTGGATGATGCTCTCCTGGTATTCAGATCAAAAAAGACTGGTGATTATCACGAGGACATGGACCATTCACGTTTCATAGATTGGTTTAAAAAACTGTTGGAAAGACTGGATGGCCCCACCGTGATCGTTATGGATAATGCTCCATATCATTCAGTGAAGTTGGACAAAGCCCCAACCTCTAACGATCGCAAAGAAATTATGGTGGAATGGCTGCAAGCGAGGAATATTCCCGCAGATATGAGCATGACAAAGCTGCTTTTATATTCTCTGGTTAAAGAAAATAAACCTACCACTCCTACGTACATAGTTGATGAGGTAGCTAGAGAACAGGGCCACACGGTGATAAGATTACCACCTTATCATTGCCATTTCAATCCCATTGAAATGGTATGGGGCGATGTAAAATCGTATGTGAGGAAAAATAACAAGTCTTTCACAATTACTGAGGTGGAAAGACTTCTGCGTGAAGGAATCGAGACCGTCGATGCTGCTTCCTGGAGAAAGAAAGTGGAACACGTCGAAAAATTAATTAAAGAAGCGCAGATAATGGACGGGATTATTAGTAATCATGAACAACTGATGATCTGTCTTGGTGAAGATGAAGACGACGACGATGATGATGATGATGGTGGTGATGGTGATGATGATGGTGATGATGGGTTTGGTGCCGAAACTGATGTAATTCTTGATGGTATTATGCCATTGCACAGTTTGTGAACCGGTCAATAAAAATATTTAATTGGTAATCCTGTGAGGTCATGCTCATCTCGTGACTTCGTTTGCAGTTATGAAGAATGTGAGATGACTGCTCAGAAAACCGTACTGATGAAAAGACGGATGCACAGTTGTCCTTCCAACACAACTAAACGACAGGCCGACAAGAGCCAAGATACACTTAAGAAGAGAGCATAAGTCAACATATTTTGATTGGTGGATGGGTGGGTGGAACTCGAAATTGCAGCCACCTCCTCGTGGTGAGTTCTGGGTCATTTCGTTAAAAAAAATGGGAAATGGGCGAAGAGCTGCAAAATGATGTGTGTACTCTTATCAAAAGTCGTGGTGATATGCAGAAGACCTCGCGCATAACCACGCCATGTTTCTTGAAAGTTCTCAATGAGCTGTTTTATGGATACCCGTGTTCAAGGAGTTTGTTCTATTAATAATTAATTAAAGCAATTAATTATCAACACACGGTATCAAACTCACAATGAGAGGAGCATAGAGTTTTTGCTAGAAGTACTGAAGAGAAGAATTATTAATTGCAACCTATAAACGGCATCCCTATATATAGGCCCTGATTTATAAATTGGCAGATTAAGCATTTGCCCAGGGCGGCAAACCTAAAAAGGGTGGAACAGTTTTAGGGGAAAGGTGTTATATACAAAAAAACTTTTATTACATAACAACAGTGTGTTCCTGAAAATAACTCATGGCAATTTTGTCAAGACGAATATGGTGTCTTCAAGATTTGTTGAATAGATCGTCAGAATTATCAGAAGTTGAGAGTGATACTTCAAAGTTTTGTAACTTTTATCCAAAGATATCAGTTGTGACTTGTCCAATGAGTGTGTACATTTAAAAATGTCTGAGCTTAAAATATATTTAAAAAAACCTGAAATGCATATTTATTTGAAGGACAATAATTTAGAAAAACAAACTTGAAAAACTGGAAAAAATATTTAAATTGTTACTAGAATATTTTTTACTTTACCACAAACTAACTGTACTGCTTAAGGAATGTTTTCAAGAGCCTAAAATATTATGTAATCGGCCCTTCTTAATAAGTTGAACTTATTAGATTGCATGGTATGAAATTAAGAAAGTGGATGGTATGAAATTATAACATTCCAGAGTAACCAACTTTGATTGCTTCACATGGAAAAACTCTTTTTGTTAAAAATATTTACATATGATTATGAAATAGACTCAGTTTGATAAAAATGTTAAAATTCACTAAGCCCTTTTAAATGTGAAAGTTCTCAGAAATTGTAGAAAATCTGTATGGCTGGCTCCACAGGGCGTAATTCTTTATCATAAATCTAGCATCTATTATTATTATTATTTGACAAATTTTAACGATTGTCTAAAAAATAGTGTACGATACACGTGAAAAAATTATTTTATTTTGCTCGTAGGATTGCTGCATTCGCTCTTAAGGGCTCGTTTCGCAAACATAGCAAACTCGCAAATACAAATCTCGTTTTAACATTTGGATCATTAATTATTTTGTTCTAAAATATTTGTTTTAATATATGGTACCTGTAATACATATGTTTTATAAACATCTCTTAATTTAAATTAGCATATGTTTTATAATTACCAAATAACCTAGTCTATATTAAATATTTTTGAAAGTTTCAAAGATCGATTATATTACATAATATTGTCAGAGGTTTTAGGTAATTGTTTTGCAAATGAAACTGCAATAGCAATCATGCATTTTTCTCCAAAACAAAATTACTTTTATTTTTTAATAAATGTTGTGAAGCCTGGGATTACTTGCAATAATAAAACGCTTTCGGGATACTATTGGTTTATACTTCGGTAAAACTCAAACTTAACACTAAAACAGTAACTTGGGGTAGGTGGTAAAAGTAAAAAATTAAACGGGCTATTAACAAAGTTTTGCCCAAGGTGCAAAGTACGTGAAATCTGGATCTGCATTTATAGATTTGACAAAAAGTATAAGGCAGGTAATTTTAAAAATTAAAAATTAAACACTGCATTTAAATCTTAAAAATATAGTGAATAAATAAAAAAAAAAATTACAGCATAGGGTGGGATTTGAACCTAGGACCCCTAGCTCCACGATCTAGCATCTTAACCATTACACCACTTATAACTTTGTCAAGGAACGAGAATAATAGGGATGTAAAGCATTATGGTTTCTCCGATACCATTAGCCTTTGTATATGAACAATAAGGTTTTTTATTAATAGTGTATTTGTGTTTGTATTTGTATAAATACTATTAATACTGAGACGCAATACATTAATTACGGAAAAATGAGATAAAATCCCCTAATTCAAGCATGTAATGTTCGAAGCCGAATGGCTTCTGTCTGTCAGCGAATAGAATTGCAGTGCAGCCAACGTAAATATGCATATAGTTGAAACTGGAAAGTGCAATGTTACAGCGGCCCAGGTATAGGTATGTGTCTGTGGGAGATGGGATTTTGCCAGAAAAAATATTTGAGCAGAATATTTCATAAAAATATTTTTACTTTTAAACCAACAGGCATATTTAAACCATTTGTGAGGTTCCTGGTATGGGTTGGTATGGGATCTGGGAAGTGGAGGGTGGGGTGATGTCTTCATCTTCACTTGAAGAAATGTCATACTTGGGTGTGGGAACATTGCATTTCACCCCAGTTTTGCGACAGCTGCAGCCCCCAGCGCAGCCCATCTTGTACTTGCACGAGATCAATTTCAGAAGGGTGTGAGGGGCTGGTTCAACTTCCATTCCAATTGGAGTAAGCCCCAGATCGTCAAATCCGTTAGTTTTTTCCACCCCAACCACATTTGTACCTTCGAAAAAGTGGAATGAAAATTAGTTATTGTTTAATATTTCAAAGCATACACATGGTGTACAATGAGAGTGTGTAAGTGAACAACGACATTTAAGATCGGAAATGTTCATAGACATTCCTGGTGATACACACAATAAGCATGATGTTTTGCAACATCTGTGGTTGGTGGCAAACGGACGAGGTTGACTTTGGCTGTCAATTCGTTGAGGGTGGTGTCATAAACTGCGACGAGGCACTTCTCCCCAGCTGCAGCTATTTCATCATGAATTACATCTGGGTGGAGGAAGACTTTCCTGAATAGAGCTGGGTTCTTGAGGAAGGTGTTAACAAATTTGGTTTTCCCCTGCCAGAGGTCGTGTCGCACCCGCAAAATGTGCGAAGAATCATAATTGCCCCGAGAGAGTAATCAGAGGTTCAGGTGATGAACGATGTAGATGAATATTGGACGTCTGCCTCCCCTCTTCTGGAAGTAGATGTATTTTTTGGAACTCAAACCAGCTAATAACACAAGCAGGTCCACATATTCCACGATGATTACAACCTTCTCAGAAGAGTCAGCTTTGTTGATGGCAGCTCTAACAATGTCAGCATCAGCGTCCTCTTCTGAAACTGTCACCTCAGCACCGTGCTGCTCAAATCCAGTTCTCAGTAGCTCTATCAGCCTCTCCTTATTAGTGTCGTTCGATAAGAACTTCTCGTGCGTGATGTTGATGGTAGTTGTAGCTGATAGGACAATGTCACTGCAGTTGAGGGCGGAGTATCGTCTGGGATGTTCGGCGCTCTTAATGCTTTTTTTGAAATCCGTCCTCCGGCCAAAATGGATTTTCACAAAATGAATGTAACCGTCAGTGATGGTCTTCACTGATGCGTTTCGATGCCACACACATTTGTGGAGCAAGTAGCGACCATCGAGCACGTCTCGGGAGATGTTGGTAGCGAGGGATGTGAAACACGAATATAGAGCTGCCTTAGTTCCCTTCCTCACTCCAGCTTCGTTCAAAAGAGACATTGGGTTAGGGGCCAATTCATACTTGAAGTGGGCTTTCAACTCTGCGTCGGATTTTTATGATGATGCTAACTCGCTGGAATATTGTGAGAGGGTCAACTTCAATCTTCTTATTAGCGACTTGTATGTAATTATTGACGCTTGCCAATAAAACAACTTTGTCTTTACGTTTGAATCCAACTTTCCCAGATGTTAACCACTCCTTCTGTTCCCAGTTGAAATGGTTCGGACATGTGATAAGAATGGGAGAGGAGAGACAGCCAAAACAGGTGATGGAAGCAAGAAAGGAGGGAAGGAGAGGATGAGGAAGGCCCAGAACGACATATCTAGACAATACCGTGGCGATGGCAAGAAGGGGGAAAGGAATGGGAGAATTGAGAAGAATGGCGAGGGACAGAGGAGAATGGAGGAAATGGATCGAGGCAGAACCGACGCCGTGAGGCACAAGAGGAAGAAGAAGAAGAATACTTTTCTGTAGGAAGTGTCATTTTGCCGGTATTCAGTTCGAAACACGAAGGAAACTTAAAATTTTAACTTTTTGGAAAAAGAGCCAATCTTTGAAAAGCCGTGTCAAGGGAACTATATAGGCCTAACTTACAAAAACGATTTTGATCTCATATTTTAGAAAATTTAATGTACTTTGAAAATCTATTAACGATTCTTTCCAAAAAACGCATAGTTTATTAAATATTGGTGAAAAACCGAAAAAGTCCGAAAAATCGGTTTTTTTCGACCGCCATTCAGCGAGCACAGGCTTCTGAGGGTTGCAAACCTGGATTTGTGATCCCAGTTATGGTCCGAAACTCCCCTCCAAAAATCATTAATACTCCATTTAATGTAAGTTCTAATGTAACAATTGACTGGGCTATTTGCCAATGCTGAAATCAGAAAGAAGAATAATAGAAGCATTTGAAACTTGTGATACAGAAAAATGCTGAAAATTAGCAGAGAAAGACATTTGGAACTAAATAAGAAAAATAAAAATAAAACTCATAGGGTATTTACTAAGGCACCAAGGTTTTTTCAAAATTATTATCGTGAGCACAATTGCAGGTGAGGATAGGAAAGGGAGAGTAACACTACAGTACTTGGAACCAATTAAGGAGGACACGAACTGTATAATTGTTGAAGAATTAAAAAGGAAGGCAGAAAGAAGATCAGAATAGATAATCGCTGCAAACCAATCCATGGATTGAAGACTAAAGAAGAAGACTACAACATTTAGACTTCCTAATAATAAATCCAAGAGTTTTAAGAGTTTTACAAATAATATTATTATTCATGAATGTTAAATCCTCTAGCAAAGTTAAGACAGCAAGAATTTACGCAACATCTTCTGTATGTAGGGTGTTGCCATAAGGGAGAAGCTTGTTTCCTAACCGTAACTTTCATTTCACATGAGGGATGCAGGATTACTTTAACTTATAACTTCAATCAATGAACTATATATTGGAAACTCACCCAAAGTTCGGTGTTGAGAAGAAACTAGCATAAACTTAATATATCTGCATATTGTTGAAATTTGAGAACTCCATCCTGGTCGATGTGTCCAAATCAAGTCTGCACACAAGCAGGAGCAATCTACCAGGAAACCCACGGAGGGGTGGCGGAAGGAGAATCACGTGACTAACCAGAACATTCATCAGCGCTGTTCCCAAGTGTACAACCGCCATCTCAGTTGTGTCATTCCCCCGTTGAATTACCAGTAGTCCCCTTCTTTGTTTTATAGTCCAGCTGCTAGGAGAGCGACTGTTGACATTTTGTCAGCTATGCAGCCCTCCTTTTCTGATAATTGTTATAACCGTGGAGTTTAATCACACTGACAGAGTAGGATATATTGTATTTAATTACAAGATATATGTTTTATTTCACTGAAAAGATAAGCATTGCAATCTTCAGTGGAAAGGTATTAAATCATATCTGCAGAGAAATATAAATATAATGTTTATCAGTGGTTGGTTGATTTTGTAGTTATTTAGTAACATTAAATACTACATAGACCTGTGAATCTCCCCGGTTTGTCAAATTTTTCGGCAAAAATTTACATGTCTATGAATCTGTTGAACTGAGACTGTCATTTATGCACTCATAAATTTATGCACCTAGGTCAGGATCGTAGGTTTCTGTAAATTAATTAAGATGAGAAAATCAGTAAATTTATACTTTAATAAATCCCTAAGAATTTCTGATCATGGAATTGTGCAGTAGATTATGTTTCCTGTAGAGATCATAATCAGAACAGTAACTTTGGTGCACAGCACTTCTGTTGATGCTTATAAGTGTTTTCTTTTTTCAGGCATTACAAGACTTCCCGTACTGGAGGGAGAGATCAGTCACATCGAGATCCCAAGACTTGCTACCAATTTGGGAATTACAATCGTTGGGGGAGCTGATACTGCTCTTGTAAGTATAGGCATGGGTTCGTTCAACTGGGATTCTGTTTACATAGACATAAATCACTAACTGTCACTTGGTTTATATATAATGGTCTCTCGGGCTTCCAACCGGGTTAAAGTATGGTTTACTTCCGAGCTTTCGGCTGCTGTCAGCTCTGCAGCCATCTTCTGGGAGAGAAGTGCGCTAGTTCTGTGTCTGGCTCCTTTTTATAGCTGGTGGAGTTTGCACAGAGCGACCAATCGGAGCACAGGAAATCCCGGGGTGAAAAGCAGGAATGCTATTGGTTGGTGCTGAAGTTGGTCCTGATTTGGCCCGTTCCTGTAGAATTCTGATTGCTGGGTTCCAGGCTTGGCTGAGTTCTAGCCCGTTGTCCCTGTTGTAATTATTGCGGTGTAGCTTTATTTCCAGAGCTTCGGCCACGACCCGGCCCCAGTAGGTAGGTTGATTGCCCAGGTTTCTCACCCCTTGGAAGTTGATGTGGTGGTCATGGTCGTACATGTGTTGAGCTACCGCCGACTTTTCCGGGTAACCCAACCGGATGCAGCGTTTATCTTCACTTGGTTTGCTTATGGAGAACCTTAATCCAGCGCATAAATGATAACTTGATTGCAGGTGATGAGTGCGTGCACACAGCACATGATATGCACACGCCAACCAAATATGTGGGCCGTTGGAAAAGACTTAATTACTTCCGTAACTAAAATAATGCACCAGAATGAATATATTGATCAATACCATAATGTACTACCCAAATCTTGATTAGATTATAGCTGCCCACTGTCTGGACAGACCAAAAAGAATAACTGTCTATCTTCTTTTCATCCTACCCACAGATTTGAACGTTGAGGCGAATTGACTAGGAACTTCCCAGCACACAGGATATATGAGTACACACTGTATTACAGCTACTACTACTTCTTACTGGCAAAATTTTACTTCAGTGTTCTACATTTCAATTAATGATGATGGACTTCCCCAGCGTAGGGGAACTGTTAAATGATTGTTCTATACACTACACATTCTAATATAGATAATCCCAACCTTGTAATAGTTGTGAAAAGGATAGGAAAATTGCTATTTGTGGTAGATAGATTGCATTGGGGTTGCTCTGATAGTAAGGTGTTTGCTAACACATGGACTATTTTGAAAACACCCGACAACATAAAAATTCCAGTTTTCTAAAGTAAGTGAACAGCAAATAGTGGAAGTGGATATATATATATATATATACAGTGTAAAGAAAACGTGTAAAGGGAACAGGGTTCACTTTTGCATTGCTTGCTTCGCTATTAACGTTAATATAATAATAGCTATTTATAGTAAACTTAACAATTCATTGAGACAAAGAATCAAAATTATTAATTTCATTCCCTAAAATAATTAAATATAGTAATAATATAGAAAGAACAATAAGACTGGTAAAGTCAAATAAACAAAAGTGCTACGAAAATTTTCTGGATTATGTTGTAACAATATTTTCAATTTTAGCGATTTTATTAGGCCCATTTCCGAAATTTTAGGAATATTGCACTTTATAATTGTCATTTTATTGCCTTTTAAAAGCATTTTCCAGCAGAAATTGAGGTCTTAGGTCGTAATGCCTTCAATGGGATTACCAGTTAGGAAAAGTTTAATTTCAAAATAATAATTTTAATAAAACATATTAACTAAGGCGTAAGGAAAGTCAAGGTTTGTGTACTCCAAATAAAAACTAAACACCTGACTTTTATTTGCACATTTCTTGAAATAATTATGAATTGGAGTCAAATGAAATCCTTAAAAATGAAATTAAAAATAGAAAATTCGCGCTAGTTATCTATAAGTTGGCAGGAGTGTTACCAATGTTTTCAAGAATGCCCTACAGGTGGCAGAATACTGGAGACAAGCAAAACACTGCCACAATACCAGTTCGAAAATGGTTTGCTCCACTTGTGACATGCACCAAGGAAGAACAGAGTTCTGTCATACGTTTTCTGAGCAGTCAAGGTGTGAAACCTATTGAAGTCCATAGGCGAATGAAGGTCCAGTATGGTGATGCATGTTTATCACTGCAACAAGTGTATGAGTGGAGTAGGAATTTCACAAATGGGGTGACTTCTGTGGCATACGCTCCACGCCCGGGTCAGGCATACCGTGTTTTCACACCAGAGACTATTGCAGCAGTTGAATCCATTGTGATGGAAAATCGCCGTGATTCGGTGGATGAAATAGCCGCAAATCTGAACATTAGTCATGGCTCAGCACATAACATCATTCATGACATGCTCAAGTTTCACAAAGTATCCGCAAGATGGGTGCCACGGCAGCTCACTGCAGAACTGAAAGAGCGACGCATTGATGCCTGTGAAGAACTTTTGCGGCGCTTTGGAGCAGAAGGTGATGGCTTCTTAACGAGAATCGTCTACAAAGAAGCAGTGAGACTCGCAAAACAGGCTCACCAAGGTAAAGAAGAAATAAAGTTAATAGAAAAAGCTTTGCAAAACCCCTACAAAGCTCTCAATCCAACAAGTCCAAGATTCCCCACACAGAATCCAATGGATACTTGCTAAGGATATTACAAGCAAGGGACACTTTCCCAGCAGAGAATTCAATCCAAAGCAAGGGGACGTAGATGAAATACAATGTCTATCTGTAGACGAACTAGTGGCAGCCATACATGGCCGCAAGGACAAGAAAGCTTGAGGCCCCGATGGGATATATAACTAACACATAAAAAGCATTACCAACATACTAGGTGAGGCATTAACCGACCTCTTTAATCTATGTCTCTTGCAAGGAAATATCCCTAAGAACTGGAGACACTCCACCACAAAAATGTTGTACAAGGGAAAAAGTGACCCAGAAGATCCCAACAACTATAGAGGCATTGCTCTCGAATGTACACTGTTTAAAATCCTAACGAAGATCTTAACAGAAAGACTCGAAAAAGAGATAGACTGCCATGTATCAGAAGCGCAGTTGGACTTTCGAAAGGGCAGATCCACTCTTCAAGTTGTTGAGTGTCTACAGAAGGACATAGAAGGAGCACTATCAACACCCAAAGGGAAGTTACACGCCATTTCCATTGACTTCACTAAGGCCTTTGACACCATTGACAGGAAAGTTGGAAATGCTAATTGGCAATCGAAACTATCTGTTCAGGTTCATCAAAAACATTTTAGGAGAAAACTTCATAGAGATCGACAATGGCCTCTCCCATTCAAAGCCAATAAAGCAGACAATCAAGGTCCTGCAAGGAGATCCTCTAAGCCCCCTGCTCTTTACAATGGCGACAGCAGATGTTACAAACTCAATTTCAGAGGATCTAAAATTGTATACATATGCAGATGACATGGTCTATGCCTCAACATCTCAGGAAGATCTCTAGACATCCTTCCAACAGCTAGTAGATTGGGCAGAAGGCAACAAACTCGCCATTAACTAGAGAAAAAACTTATCAGTGACCTTCAGAAAAGGCATAAAGCAAGCAGTATTTCTCTACAAATCTAGACCTCTAACGACCGTGACCCACTTCAAATACCAAGGCATAATCTTTCAAACTCCTGGCAACATATTCACATTACATGTAAAGGACAGAGTAAATGCAGCAATAAGGTCGATGAATAGCATTAAACACCTAAACAAATTGTCACTTAAAACAGCCATGGAACTCTTCCACATCAAGATTACACTGATAGCCACATATGGCCTGGAAAAAACAGGGCCTTATCTACAAAAGAAGAAGTTGTCAGAGCTAGAGGAAGTTAAGGCAAATTTCCTGAAGAAAGCTCTCTGTTTGTCGAAGCTCACGCTCTCTCACCTGGTGTACATCCTGGCCAGAGAACCATTTTTCGTGGAAGAGCTGAGGCTAGAGATGCTGCTGATGACCAAGGGAGATGACATCTGGAGTGACTTTTTCACCACTGACGCCATGATGATACGAGAATGGACGAAAGGAAGCTACAACTTAAGACACTTGGTGAACCAGACTGGCAGTGCACGGATTCCACCATAGGATCTTCAAAATCGCAAGATTCCACCAACCAGATCAAGACTGTGTGTGCAATCATTGTGGGGAGCACTGTGAGAGGTATCATGTTATGACAATCAAGGAAAGACAGAGTTCTGCACTATATAAACTTAAATTTCTTGCACATTGTGTGCATTTTCTATTTCATTCGTATGTCATTATAATGTTTTCTTTAGTTTATAATTACAGTACTGTTGACTTTATTCTGGGATAAGAATGGTCCAATTCTACAACACTACATGCCCCCATGTACCACAGTGATTTGTGCCAACTACTCCGACCTTCTAAAGAACCATTTCAAACCAGAAATATCCACAAAGCGAAGGGGATTGCTGAGTGCAGGTGTTTTGCTGCAACATGATAACGCCCATCCTCATGCTGTTCATGCAACCATGAAAACCATCAACGACATATGCTTCAAGTGCTTCCCACATCCGCCATACTCGCCAGATTTGACACCATCAGACCTCCACATCTTTTGTCCATTAAAGGAGCACCTTAGAGGGCAGACGTTCAAGTCTCACATGGTATCAAAGCATTCCTATCCGATGACGTAAGAGCATTGAACTAGGAGGGGACTGTGTAGAAAAAGAACGTAGAAGCAAACATTCTTCCTGCATTAAAAAATTAATTTCGGTTTTCATTTTATTCTCCCTCGTAATATTACAATATTAAATTTCATTAAACATAAAAAATCCAGACTACACCTAAAGTACGGACCGAACCTGTAACAGAAGAAAACAAATTCTCGAGAAAACTGAAGAACTGTACAGGAGAAATAGGGAAGGCAAGACAACTTATAGGAGGAAGAGACAAGCACAGACTTCATTACAATGTCACAAGGAAAGGAAAGAGACACAGAGCCAAAACATCTGAAGAACAAGCAGACAGTCATACTATGCTCAGAAGAGGAGAGATTACAAACAGTTATTAAAGCAGAAGAGATCAGACCACATAGAAAGAGAAGCAATGAAACTGGCTGAGGATGCAAAGACTAACCCGTTTTATAGCCTTAAAGAAGAGTATCCCACCAATGACAGGAGAAATACTGGTGGAAGCATGGGAAAATCATTTCACGGAAATCCTGAACCAGCAGCGAAAAGATGAGGCATACATCTCATCTCTCCAACAGACGCATACCTATGACCCAATAACTAAGGAAGAAATAAGGCAGACTATAAAGGATGGAAGAAGCAGAAGGGCAGTGGGACCAGATCATATATATCCAGAGCACCTCAAGGAATCGGTGGATATCATGAAAGATTTCTGGGTAGAGCTAATGAATAAGTGCATAGAAACAGGAAAATGATACCGGAAAGGTGGAGAACAGCAACCTTGAAAATCCTCTATAAGGGAAAAGGAAGTACCACAAGCCTATACGTATTCAGAAGATTAATAAACTTTTTTCCCAATGAGGGTGCTATTATAATGTATAAGTGTTCACCTTATACACTCATTTAAAATGATATCTTCGACGGTTTATTCTTGTAGTACAGTATTTTCTTATTACAACATACAGAAATACCCTGCATTAAAATTGTAAAATTATTTGAGATTCTAGATGATTTAGGCCTAAATTCCTTTTTTACACCATTAATTTTGATTAAAATTTTCCAATATAGTCTATCTGTTAAAATGTTTTTAGGCTTATTCCTTAAGCTTGTGTATAAATATTAAAACAATAAAAAGATAGTAGAAAAACAGTGTGTTAAAATGTATATGTTGCCTTTGTCTAATGTCTAGAGGGGGGGATTTTTGCATATTAGCATGTTTCATTCCTTGAGAGTGAAACATATGCACATCAGGCAAATATGTGTTTCATGCTATTAGAAAGTGTTTGGTGAAATTTTATAGTGCATATTTAAGGGGTGAGTGCATATTTCACTAATATGTGCATATGAATGCAAGTATTCCACTTTTTTCCAATGTTACAGTTAAAAAATGGCTGCCCTGTAATATTTATTTCCAGTTATAGACTCAAGTCTCATGGAAAGCAGTGGAAGTGGAATTGGGGAAGATTTCTTAAGGCGTATCTCGTGTGTAATTCTTTATCCATAGAACATTCAGAAAAACTGGAAGAGAGGAAGTAAATTTCCATTTTACTGCCATGTTGCTCTGGAAGATCTGCAGTTAAGTATCGTAAATCTTAAGCAATGAATACAGTGGGCAGCTGGTGGTATGCAAAAATAAAGATTAGGGATTTCTGTTTAAAATGTTTAAAACTGAAAGTAGTTCTTGATTATTACCACGTGTGAAGTCGGAGCCTGAGAGCAGAATGTGTTTTAAAATACCGAAAGAAAAATCCAGTAAATATTTTTGCTTAAAAAGTGGATCGGTGGAAATCCTACTTAAGGACAGATGGGAAAATAGTTCTCTGTCAGGTTGTGAAAATATTCAGGGTTTTCTTTGTTTTATTATTGTTTCTAAACATTCAAAGAACCTATACAACTTTTATAAAAGCTTTTTTTTTTTTAAATAAAATTAATAATCAATAAATCGCCCCTTGGATGCCAGTGCACGGTCTGGCGGTGACCAAGGAATCATTTTCGATTTTTAGGGAGGGTAAAGCTGTATTTGTGGTAGGCAAAATCAGGATTTTAGGATTTTTTGGGTTCTTCCGTTTCCCAAATTTCATTTAACAAGCGTTCTGCACTCTCCTACCCTATAATTTCTTTTTTACTTTCATTTAATGTTCCTATTTAATTTTTAAATATGCCCGTTTGATAAACATTTCATGAAAATAGATGCGACCATCTGGGATGCACGTGAATCCCATAATCAACTTTCTCATGGGGGGTGCATAACAAATAAATACCAATGTAAAAATGGCATATGTGATGAATTTTGCTTGGCACTGATAAAGTGATGTTGAGGGAATAAAATTTTAGCAAAATTGTATTCTGCAATTACTTTTTATAGAACTAAATTAATTTTGTGTGCATATTTTCCACTTTTAGGAGCATATTTTCCATCTCTTTACTTAATAAGTGCAGGCATATATTCAAGCTTTTAGTGCTTTTGAATCCGCCTTCTGGTAATATCTTTATTACCAGTCAGAGTTACGTATAAAAGTTGTGTAATATCACTTAGTCTGTTTACTCACACTGTCTGTTATTATATAGTTCACTGCACTTGATGTGGAATGGAATAAAAGAGATTTATTAGTTCACTGAAACATATTCATGTTATGGGACACGTCAGAACAGTTACAAATATAATAAGAAAAGTTACATCAAAGTTTGAGATAGCATCATACAGACTTTACAAATTGTACAGTGCTTAGACAAGACCTAATATTACCGGTAATACATTTTAGTATTTACAAACTTTAAGTTTGTAGGCTACCAAGGTGTTGAGTTATTCTGTTTTTGAATGATAAAAGCAATATTGCACCAAATATTAAAGCAATACCAATATTAACATTAAATATTTGAGTTATAAAATAATGCAGGAATATTGAATGATATTAGCTGTAAAGAAAGACTAAGATTAAATTCAATAATGTACAAGATATTTAACCAGAGTAATTCAGCAGGTGCCTAAAAATTACATGCAAGTCTATACTGTCTCCACAAGTCAACTCTGTGCTATTTACGAGGCCATATTGATCCATTCGTTTTCCATTCGTTTCACACTGTCATCAGTACTTTATTAATTTCAAACTTTCACTTTCTCCTTGTGGCCCATACACACTACCTGGTGAGCAGTCAGTTTTCTCCTTGTAATGAAGAAAAAATTCATCCAGTGAATAAAAACAATGATACTGTAGAAGTGAACTAATTAGTTTTTTAATTTAATTAGAGCAGATATCTCTTTTATATACTGGGGTAATGCATTATATAATTTGAAACCAGTGGATGTGAAACTCTTTTCATAAAGACTAGTGCTGTGTGGAATGGAGGACAAATTACTCCTATGTCTTGTGTTGTGCGAGTGCACACTCGAGTTCTTTTGGATCACATCAAGGTTGTCTTTTACATATGTAAGTGTGTCTAATATTTAATACTAGGTAAGGGTAAAATCCTTAATTCCTTGAAAACATTTCTGCAGCACGTTCACTTATTTGCTCGCATGATAATTTGCAATGCCCTCTTCTGAAATTTCAATATAGAGATGATGTTAGATTAGTTACTCCAGAAAATTATACCTTTTGTTTTAAATTTGACATATTTGGTCCTATTTTCACTTTTCTACATTAATTTTTTTTATTAAAAGTAATTACTTACAGGGAATGTAAAATAACTTCAAACACAAGGTTTCGGCTCCTCCTTCGAGCCTTCATCAAGTGTACTAAAACCAGTACTCCTAGACGAGGTAGCATCCACATTTCTCATCGGATTGTCACTATTGATCAAGGGTTTTAAGATAATGAAAATGGGCATAATAAAGGGTTTGAACGGAGTTTAGGTTTGATATTCTTCCTATTGACCACAGGGCAAAGCATGTTTTGCTCATTTTTTTGACAGTAGATATTGATCTACCCAAATACCTAGAAATTTGGTTTCACTTGCATAACTAATTGAACTATCCTGCGATGGGATTCTGGGAAAATCCACATTTTTGCCGCGAGCTAGTTTAAAGGGTATTGCTACAGTTTTCCTTTGTTTTCAATTAGTCTATTTGTATCAAACCACCTTATTAATTTATCTATTGCCTCTTTTATGTCTTGTTCTGTGGCAGAGATGTTTTTTCCTGTTACAAAGATGCTCGTATCTTCAGCAAATAGAGTTGATTTTATATGAGTGGAAGGAATTTTTAGGTCATTAATATAAAATAGAAACAAAACTGATCCAAGAATAGACCCTTGTCGGACGACATATTTTATGCTTTTTAGTAGACAATTTATTGTATATATTATATTGTTTTCTTTATCTATGTATGTGATTTTGACTACTTGTTTGCCGTTGTAGATAAGTTTTAAACCAATTTAAGGCAATACTACATAAATGCCATACCCTTCCAGTTTTTCAAATAGTATTTTGTGTTCTATTACATCAAATGCTTTTGATAAATCTAGAAACAATTCTATATTTACTTCTTTTCTGTCTTTTACATTTGAAAGAAAATTTAACATTGCTGTGTTTGTAGATTTTCCTTTACAAAACCCATGTTGAGTGTCTGTCAGAATATCACATTTCCTCATGAATGCTGTCAGTCTGGGGTTCATAATTTTCTCCAGTATTTTTGAGAAACTGAACAATAGGGACACTGGCCTGTAAGTTATTTTCTATTCCTTCTTCTGATCCTTTTCTATATAATGGCTCAACCTTTGCAGTTTTTAATGCATCAGGAAAAATACCTGTGCTAAGGGATAAATTTGCTAACCAGCATAATGGCTGGACGATATGTTCATAACAGTTTTAATTATATGATCTGAAACTTCATCTAACCCTGATGATTTTTTATTCTTTAATTTCATAATAATAGAAGTAATTTCATATATTGTTACTGGTTCCAGATGTATACTTCTACTTTGTCTTGTGGGGTTGCCTAGACCACCTGTTTGTTTTGGCAGATTGCTATCTAAGAGGCTGCATGCTACATTTGCATGGTAATTATTGAATAACTCTAAAGCTGCGTCTCCATTGATATACATTTAACACCAACATGTCAATATTAACAAGTTGATATTGACATGTATATTGCAATTTCGCGTTCCAATTGACTTGACATGCAAACCCAGCGTGTTGCACTTAACATTTTCAGATGTTAATTTGTTTTCCGGAGAAAATGGACAACATGTCAAGTCAATTGACTATTCGGTCAATATCGGCTTTGTTTCGGGACTTTCCGGGAAACAAAAAGCTATCACCAGCTTAATCGGCTTTGGTTCGGGAATTTCCGGGTAAACAAAAAGCAGTCGACAGCTTCCTCAATTGTCCCGACATCCATTTTGTATTATGTGAGGGGGAGGCATGCATAACTTTTGGTGGGATTATTCAGCAAGCCCACCAAAAGTTGTGCATGCCTCCCCCTCCGAGTATTCAGCAAGCCCAGAATTCCTGTTTGTTGAAATCCTTGCCAACATGCAGAAATGTCTAATCTGCGTAATTTACAAGCCCCCTAAAACGGGTCATCTTTCCAATCTAGAAGATGCTCTAATTAATTTAATCCCGAACTATGAACACGTTGTCCTTATGGGTGATCTGAACATCAATCTCCTTAATACAAATTCGACGCTTAGCACACAACTAATCACTACGTTTCAATCTTGCAACATGACTATTTTACCTCTTCTACCGACTCATCATACTAATACTTCTGAGACCTTACTGGATTTAATCGTGACTACTCAACCACAAAGAGTATTAAGACATGGTCAGTTGCCGGTTCCTGGTATCTCAGCTCATGACCTCATTTACATAGAATGTTCACTTCAATGCCCTAAACGCCCATCTAAATTAATATCATATAGAGACTTAAAAAACATAGACGACAACCAACTGACTGAAGACGCTAAACGACAGCCTTGGCACACAATTTGGCATTTACGTTCTGTTAACGAAAAGTTAAAAGCCTTTAATGATATGATACTCCAGTTATATGACAGACATACGCCACTAAAGACTAGACGAATTACACGACCTTCTGCCCCTTGGTTATCTTCGACAATACGAGAACATATGGCTCGCCGTGATGCGGCCTACCGTACTTTTCGACGCAAGAAAACCGAGGAAAATTGGACAAACTTTAAACAGTTAAGAAACAAAACTACACAAATGATACGAAACGCCAGGATCCAGCACAGCCATAAACTGATTGACCCTACTATGACCTCACGCGACTTATGGAGTAACCTAAAAGCAATGGGATTAGGAAAACAAAAAATCAAGCCCATGCTGTTAACATCCCTCTCAATGATTTGAACGAATACTTCACTACTATACCAACCAGGACCTTAGATGACGTCACCAAACAAAATACTATTAATTATCTGTCAACCCTACCTCTTCCTCCGCACCATGAGATATTCTTTTTTCCAATGTAACGCCCTTACAAGTAAAAAAGGCACTCTCGCAAAATAAATCGAAAGCAGAAGGCACGGATGGCATTAATATATTAATGCTAAACAAAATTATCGTTGTTATTCTGCCTACCTTAACCCATATTTACAACGCCTCTCTCATCACCTCCACCTTCCCGCAACAATGGAAAAATGCTCTTATCCGACCTCTTCCTAAAGTAAATCTCCCAAACATCCCCAAGCACTATAGACCTATCAGTATACTTCCGACTTTATCGAAAACCCTCGAACGCATTGTCCACAAGCAGCTGACTGAGTATCTAAACACTTATAATTTATTTCACCCATTACAATCTGGTTTCAGATCAAATCACAGTACCTCCACTGCCCTACTTAAGATCAGTGAAGATATTCGTGAGGCCATGGACCGACGTGAAGTGACCGCTCTTACCCTACTTGACTTTTCGCGAGCCTTGGACACCGTTGGCGCAGACCTTTTAACTGCTAAATTGAGGTCACTGCATTTATCAAATGCAGTAGTCACGTGGGTACAATCTTACCTCTCTGGACGCCAACAATGTGTTTCTCACGACAATCGATATTCTTCGTGGCGTCTCGTGAGGTCAGGTGTGCCGCAGGGCTCTGTATTAAGCCCCTTGCTTTTTGCAATCTATATAAATGACATTTCTTCAGCACTATAACATTGCCGACATCATCTGTATGCAGACGACCTGCAAATATATTTACATTTTCGGCCTGATACAATCAACGACTCTCTTTCAAAGCTCAATGACGACCTACACTCTATCAGTAAATGGTCAACAAAATTTGGACTGAATTTGAACCCAGACAAGACACAAGCCATTCTGATTGGAAAAAACAGATCGCTATCTTCTATTGACAACACTGAACTTTTGCCTGTGACCTTGAACAACACAATTATTCCATACAGTAGAACTGTAAAAAATCTTGGTGTGTACTTTGACTCTGACATGACATGGAATACACAAGTTAAACATATGTGTAAAAAAGTATTTTCTATTATGCATTCACTAAATAGACTGAAAAATTTCCTACCTGCTAAACTTAAGTAGACGTTAGTGCAGTCACTTGTGATGCCACACTTCGACTATTGCGATGTCCTGTTCTGTGACCTAAGTGTTGAATTATCCTGTAAGCTACAACGTGTTCAAAATTCTTGTGTCCGTCACATATTCAACATACGTCGATATGATCATATCTCGGATTATTTTGAGCAATTATCCTGGCTTCGACTAAAGGACAGACGCCTACTACACTCCCTAACTCTACTCTATCAGATACTTAATAATACTGCACATAATTATTTAGTCTCCCGTTTCTCACTATTATCTTCCCAACATAACCGCGACACACGATCTCAGAATAACAGTCTACTGTCAATTCCACGCCATCAAACATCTCTGTACTCTGCCTCATTCACAATAGCCATCACCCGTATCTGGAACTCCCTTCCGCCGGACATCAGGGGTAGTCGGAGCTTACAGATTTTTAGGTCAAAGTCAATCAAGTATCTCGCTGATAACTAGAATGAATGTCTCGTTATCTAGCCTAGGTAAATTTATATTGTACACGATTTTCATGGCACTTAGCCTATATTGCTTTTATTTGTTAATTTCTTAGTTTTAAGTTTCAATTTTAGTGTATATTATAGTATAATATAATTATATACACATCCAATTATAATATAATTCTTTAATTTAATCTGTTTTCTCGGCATATTATTGGACGCATTTTTGTCTTATGTTTTAATATAGGTACTTTAATATTGTATTATTATTTTATTTTTAACATTTTGTATTATGTATGATATCTATTGTATTTGTTTTTTGTAAATTCCTTTTAATGTATTTTGTCTTTATCCTGGTTGAGTGGAAGATAAGGCCCTATGGCCTTAACTCTGCCAGGCAAAATAAAACATTATTATTATTATTATTATTATTATTATTATTATTTGGTATATAAGTGTTCTCAATAGTATTGCATCTACTTTTAAAATTATTTTTATGGCATAATCCATTGTTGAAAATTGTGATAGTTATTTTGAAAAGATCAAGACATGTGTACGAAATTAGTATTTAAGAAAGTCATAGACAGTTAACAACAAGATAATAACGAGTATATGAAACTACTCTCATTTTGTAATGTTGGCTGCCCTCTTCAGAGGCGTTTTCTTTTTGAATGTTATTCACTTCTGTTCGTAACCGCGCCAACATATAACATTTTAGTGGAGACAGATGTTAATTGGAAAACCACGACCTATATACATCAACAAGTTGATGATAAACATTTAACATATGTTAACTGCAACATGTTGGTGTTAAATGTATATCAATAGAGACGCAGCTTAATATTTCTTTAGGATCTGTTATGGAGTTCCCATTATTTATTTTGTAGTCCCTAATTTGATTACTTGAATGCATTATTTGTTTATCATTATGTAGGCTTTAGTTTCATTTATCACGTTATTTGATATTTTCTTATACTGTTTATAATATTCTTTAAAATATTCTGGTATGTTTCCCCCTTCCTTTATAATTATTTTATTGTACATCAGTCTCTTGTTAGATATCTTTATACCTGGTGTTTATGCATGCATTCTTTTCTTTCCTTATTTTAGTTTTGATTTTAGGTATCACAGTTACATAGTAGTATTGGAAAATGTCTAGAAAATTTTTACAGGCCAATTCAACTGATGATTGCATATATATATTTTCCCAAGATTCTTTGCTCAGCAAGTAACAGGGATACTTAAGGTATTCTTGATGTTGTTCACGTCTGCTCTTGTAGATCATGTTGTATTGTAAAGCTTTGCTTGTAGGTAGTTAAAAGGCAAAGCATCCAAGTATTATGTACATTTCATAGTAGGTATGCATTTCGGTTTGATAAAGCCATCTTCATCCTATTAATAAATTTTCAAATACTTGTTGAGAAAAGGGGAGTTATTAAGTACTAAAATTAAACTCTGTGGCACTACTTCCCTATAAGGACAATACCTACCACCAGACAGCTACGTAGTCTACCTGAGGCAGATGGCAGGATAGGGGGCATGTGCTCAGCATGCCGACACCCACGGCCGTTATTGATAGTTTCCATGCCGGAGTTATTAAGTACCCTATAGAAAAATATATTTTAATAGTCCCTAGTAGCACAAATCGTTGGACCAACGTTGGGAAATCATCGCCATAGTTCGTTGGCCAACGGTTAGGAATGGCCGTAGTGCTTCCGTTGGCCTAATGGTGTCTCACTGAAGCGCGGTGTAGTGGCCAGAGATCACAATTAAGCAAATCCCAAGCACCAAGGCCAAAGAAATAGGTTCGAATGTAGTAGTTGAAATGTCTACTAAATAAATAAGTTAAAGCCCAAATATCAAAATTGCGTTTCCCTAAATAAATATGAATATCATGTACATCCAGAATATAGAAAATGGATCTACGTTTTAGCATATATTCTAGACCTGAAAAGCAAAGTCAAAGTTGGGGAGAGATATTGGCAAAACCACTATGAAATTCAACGAGTTTAACTTATAATTCAAATGTAATAATATAACAGGTGAATCAGTAGTGATACATAATATTATAAAACTATATACATTGAAATATTAATAACACAAATTCTGATTTGCATGAAAAACTAGACTATGTCATAGGCCTAGAATTTTCGACACCAATATAGAAATAGAAGTAGGTCGAAGTTGACTGAGATATACTGGAAATATACTAGAAATATTATATAGCAACAGTCTTGAATTATTTCTCTAAGACCAATATTAACTTCCAAATTGAATAAATAAATGAATGCAACTAAATATAAAAAAGCTAAGCAATAACCGGAAGTACGCATCTGTATTCCAAACGGACATAGGCCTTCCAGTATAAATACCACTATAGATAACGAAAATAGTTTTAATGGAACACTGAAAGATTTTACCAAGAAAGATCAAGAAGAGAAAAAACTTACAAACAATTAATAATTTATAGAAACAAAATGAGATGGCTAAAAAGTTACTTTGACTAAATTTCGGGGACAAATGTAGAATCTACGAAATCTCAAGTTAAGTTAAGAAATGTAATTTTCCAAACCTGTTTTCATGACATAACGAGTATATATTGCGTGTTACAAGCTGATAACTGAAGCACAACATGGAGTAATTCTCTACCAAATGAAAAAAAGCCTATGGCAAGGCCTAGCACCTAAATTCACTTTACAATTTAATAAAACCCATAACTTTATGGCTCATATAAATTCAGAATAAAATCCCTAAGAAATTCTTGTCTCAAAACTTATAGGGGATGAAAAATATTGCAAATTACATAAATATTATTTCAGACTATGCACTCTATATTACAGCTTACATAAGGCTGCATTATATTAAAAACTGACGAACAAAGTTTCATTCATTTTAATACGGCCTATAAATAGTTACTACCTGTCTGGAAATCTCACGATTGATAACTTTAAGAACAACTTTCAACATCAGAAACAAGAATTACATAATACGTCGCGGTCATACTTGGTATAATTAGAACAAGATGTACACGGGACAGATTTCATGGCTGCTTCACAATACAAGTTGAATGGTTGCTTGCATCGGTAACTGAACTTCCCTAACGTGAATTATACTCAATGATAACGGACATATTATTGAAGAGTGATTAAGAAAACATCATCAAATAAAACCCCAGACAGAAGGTCTTGGGCAGAAAGCTTTAGGGACAAATTTAGAAAACTTACATGACGGAATCGTAGCGGCAAACTTCATCATGGCACCAGAAGCGACGGCACATAACCACTTTTTCAATCTTGACTGCTCTGTTCGGCGACCAGCTCCCGACTGACTGACACGGGAGCAAGCTCCGAGAGAGCCGTGGCGCGATCACACGGGAGAAATAAAGTAAGAATGCTCACAATGCAGAGGAAAGAAATGTAGCGTTCTAGAACGCTACAATCTCCCCCTGCCAGCAAGAACATTTTCAAAAACAAAAGAGATTAACAGAAAGATAGTAACCCAAAATCTAGAAGTTGTGCAAGAAACACTATACAAGAATTAAAATTTTAAATAGGCCATACCAGAGATTTCTTAAAAACAGCCCTACTTGGAAATAACCGATAATAAACAATCCTAAAAATCACTCATGAAATCGGTTATATAGACAGTTAATTTCTTTCAACCAGAGTTCTTTTAAATACCTGAGTACTCTGAAATATAAACACCACAAACATTTTTCCAATAATTACATATTAAATTCATAATATCCTAAACAGTCTTGAAATGATTATACAAATATTGCTGTACACCACAGACAGTGCTGAAGTAATACACTCACAAATCATGACTACTTAAACTTTTTAATATTATTCTTCCAAAAGTCTGTTTTGCTTTCATTACTAGGTACAATGTATCAATTCTCATATATTCAAAATCCTTGTATTTGTAGAAGTCCGATGTTCATATATTATATTTGTCCATTATACAAAATTACAAGAAACTTATATTTCTCCACTAAATTTCTTCTGAAAGAAAATGGATTAGTATAATCTGCTGCTCACTCAATGGAGGGCTCAAGTATATATCCTTTGGATTATTAAGTATGTCTCTTTCAGTCCCACCAAAATAATTAGACTGAGAGCAGGGCGATACCAGGGCTCAAGAGTGTGTCCTTAATTGGCACACAGAAAATATCACACGAGCCTAGTGGCCAGAGGTTACGATTAAATCTCTCGGCGTGACTTGGCTTGGGGTAATAAGGAGATGTGGTACAATGACGGATACCTAAGCCAAAACAGAAACGTCGGAATGCACCAGATGGGAAATAACTAGCATTATCGGACACTATTCTTCGCGGGAAACCAACCACGGAGAAAACTCTTTTAAAACAATCTATAGTATTTCTGGTATTGGCATCGCGAGTCGGAAATAACCATACACATTTGGAAATGAATCAATGATTACCAAAATATACAAATTTCCACTTCTAGATCGGGGAAACTTGCCCACATAGTCTATAAATAGACGGTCAAGAGTCGCTTTAGGCACCTGGTACGTCAGAAATCCAAAATAACTGGCCAGAGAGGGCTTAGCCGCAATGCAGGACTGACGGGCCCGCAACCTGGCGCGGATGTCAGCTGTCATGCCAGTCCACATAAAATACTGACGGATACTAGCATTCGTCTTGTAAACCCCAAGGTGACCACCTACAGGTGTCGGGAAAATATTTGAAAATCATATCTACTAGTATGGAAGGCAACATAATGCGAGCAGGGGTGTGTCTGCTTGCTGCACTATGGAGAACACCATTTTTCAAAGATAACCGGGCATGAATCTTTCCTGCTTCGATATCCTTAATAATCGGACCAAGATGAGGATCCTGTAACTGATGATCTCAAGTGGACTGAAAGGCTAGAGGAAATTCAGAAAGCATTCCAGCAACTATTCCCTGAGATTGGTCCTGAGGGGAAAAGACGCTCTCGGCAACCTCTTTGGTTTCAAGAGATGTAGGAGATTCAATAGAAGTAACTGCGGAAGCAACGGCAGATAAAAACATGCGAGATAAAGCATCTGCCACAGAATTTTCAGTACCTCGAATATGTCTGGCAGAGAACTTGAAGGCTGACAACCTGATTGCCCACCTAGCAAGCCTTCCTGTAGATCTGGGTTTGGCCAGAACCCAGCTCAACGCCTGGCAATCAGTCTCGAGGTCAAACTCGACATGTTCCTGATACATCCGGAATTTTTCGACTTCATACAAGACGCCAACGATTCGACTTCATATGCCGAGAACGCTCGTTCCTGAGTGGTCAGGGTTCTGGAGGCGTAAGCCACCGGCCTACGACCTGTTCCAGAGTCCTGCAAAAGGACACTGCCTAATGCAACAGAAGAAGCATCAGTCTGTAAGACAAATTTATTTGAGAAGTCGGACATGGCCAGAAGTGGGGGATTCATAGCCAGAAACTTCAACTTCTCGAATGCATCCAACTGTTCTTGAACACAGACAAACTTAACCACTTTTCTTCTGAGAGCATTAAGAGGAGCAGCTATATTAGCCAAATTCGGAATGAAGCGGTGAAAAAAATTAACCATTCCCAAGAATCTTGCGATTTCTTTCGCATCCTTAGGTGGAGGAAACTCTCTTATGGCTCTAGTGCGTTCGGGATCTATAGCAACTCCCTCCGGTGAAACTACATGTCCCAAAAATGAAAGACGATTGGCAGCAAGGGTTATCTTCTCGGGATTTACAGTTAGGCCAGCTTCTTTCAAACGAGTTAGCACCAAGCAAAGATGATTCATGTGCTCGTAGAAGGACTCTGAATATACGACGAGGTCATCCAGATAATGGTACACGAATTCGAATTTCACATCATAAAATATCTGATCGAGCAAGCGAGTAAGCACTTTTGCCTCAGTGGCTAATCCAAATGGGACTCTGGTAAACTCATATAGGTTGCAATCTGTGCAAAATGCTGTAAGCTTACGTGACTGGGCTGCTAATGGAATTTGATAATATGCTTAATTGAGGTCCAGTGATGTAAAGTATTTGGCCCTAGCAAACCATGCAAATTAGGAGTGGATATTTGGCAGCGGAACGGAATCTATTTTAATTTTAGCATTCAGATGTCTGTAATCTATGACTGGCCTAAACTTGTCCTCTCCTTTCTGTACAAGGAAAATAGGATTGCTATAATAGGAACAAGAGGGAGTGATAACTCCTTCATCCAGCATACGTTGAACATGTTCCCTTAAAATCTTGACCTTTGGAGGGGATAGCCTATATGGATGTTTCCTGACTGGAGTTGAATCCATCAGTTCAATCTCATATTCCAAAAGGGTAGTGAGCCCAAGCCTAGTAGTTAATACATCATCAAACTGATCTACAATACCCCAAAGAATCTCCTGCTGAGAATCAGACAAATGGTTAAGAGAAATATCTTTAATTCCCAAATTTCGTGATACTTTAGTTTCATTTTCTACTGTTAAAAGTAACTCCTTCTACTTTACTTCTACAAACGCATCGGCTTGATTATAGGGACAAGATTTGAACTTAACTTCTGGTGCAAATTTGAAATAAATTTCTTCCTTCCGGAAATCTAGTGTCATCCGAGTTTCCTCAAAGAACGGAAGCCCTAGAATAACTGGTACAGAAAGCTGTTCGGCAACCAAAAATTTGAAGGACCACGAGAATCTATTAAGTTTAGCCTTTAACTTAACCCATCCTAGAAATTTCATGATCTGAGTATTAGCAGTGAAACAAAACATATTTCCAGGAGAAATTGGGGAACTTTTCTAATACTAGTCATATACTGATAGGCTTGATTAGAAATAATATTAACAGAAGAGCCACTGTCAACTAAAGCAGGCACTTCTAAGGGTCCACATAGTGTCTTAACAAAAGGGAGAGAACGTCCAGAAAATCCAGATACTCTTAATCGATCAGCAACATTCTGAGTAAAGAAACAAGCCGAGGGCCGGGTTAATTGCCAAGACCTTCTTGATGAATTTGACCCCTGCACAGGTGAAGATGAACTAGATTCACGGCGAGTACTGGGACCACGCCTCTCAACGTCCCTTGTAGCTGGACGGGAAGGGCAATTTCTTAATATGTGACCGGGTCTCCTACAGTAGAAACAAATCCTGGGTTCCTGAATGCGAACTTGGGGAATTTGGCCTGCTCTTGGTATATTAATATTAGCTTGAGACCGAGAACCTGTTCTAGAACCCTAGGATTCAGAATAATTAATACAATTCAGACGAGCACATAACCTTTCTAGTTCTTTAAAATTGATAGGTCTGGATTCAAGAACTGTCATTCCCCTAGTTCTAGGTGACATTCCATTAAGAATATTACCAACGATTTCAGATTCAGACTGATTCAAGCGAAACACAGCAGCATACGTCTTTATGTTTTTGACATACTCTGAAAATGTTTCCCGCTCTCCCTGAACTGTATAATACAGTTTGTTTAACAGAGAAACCCTCTCTCTGGGAGGAAAATAAAAATCCAGTAACTCCTGATGAAACTGTATTAACCCAACTCCATCCTGCACTGCTTTTTTGGCTAAGTCTTTTAATGGCCCCTGTAATCTTGCATAAAATAAGCTTAGTACTTGACTTTCAGGAAAAGCAAATATTTCTACTTGTGAATGTACGTCATTGACATACTGAATGAAATTAACTACAGCATCCAATGAATGATCATTGAATCTATCCAAACCTTCAAAACGTTTTCCCAATGGGTGTGGCAGTTTCGAATATTCATGGCCTAACCCAGCTACAAGTTCATGAGATCCGTGTGGCGAGTAAAGTGGCCTATCCTCCGTGGCTACGTGCATCGGCATACGGAACGGATTCGGAGAGTTCACTTGAACAAAACCAGGATTGGTTTCAGAAAATGGTGGAACAGAATTCGCTAAATTCCCCACATATCAGAATATTATAGGAGAGAAATTCCTCCGACACTGGGACTTGAACCCAGGACCTTTGGCTATTCGCGCCAATGCTCTACCAACTGAGCTAAGCCGGAGTTCAATCCACAGCTCCGGATGGAACCTCTCTCCTATGACTGATTGCCCTAATGGTCTACCTCACAGACAGACAAGTTATGTCATATGCAGTACTGTGAGGCACACTAATTAGTGATTTTGGTGACCGGGCTCCCACTGTTATTGTACAGTTGACATTCAAGATAGATATATAAGCTTTCATGAACCACAGATTATTGTCTCTGTTGGACATTACATGAGAATATTATAGGAGAGAAATTCCTCCGACACTGGGACTTGAACCCAGGACCTTTGGCTATTCGCGCCAATGCTCTACCAACTGAGCTAAGCCGGAGTTCAATCCACAGCTCCGGATGGAACCTCTCTCCTATGACTGATTGCCCTAATGGTCTACCTCACAGACAGACAAGTTATGTCATATGCAGTACTGTGAGGCACACTAATTAGTGATTTTGGTGACCGGGCTCCCACTGTTATTGTACAGTTGACATTCAAGATAGATATATAAGCTTTCATGAACCACAGATTATTGTCTCTGTTGGACATTACATGAGAATATTATAGGAGAGAAATTCCTCCGACACTGGGACTTGTACCCAGGACCTTTGGCTATTCTCATGTAATGTCCAACAGAGACAATAATCTGTGGTTCATGAAAGCTTATATATCTATCTTGAATGTCAACTGTACAATAACAGTGGGAGCCCGGTCACCAAAATCACTAATTAGTGTGCCTCACAGTACTGCATATGACATAACTTGTCTGTCTGTGAGGTAGACCATTAGGGCAATCAGTCATAGGAGAGAGGTTCCATCCGGAGCTGTGGATTGAACTCCGGCTTAGCTCAGTTGGTAGAGCATTGGCGCGAATAGCCAAAGGTCCTGGGTTCAAGTCCCAGTGTCGGAGGAATTTCTCTCCTATAATATTCTCATGTAATGTCCAACAGAGACAATAATCTGTGGTTCATGAAAGCTTATATATCTATCTTGAATGTCAACTGTACAATAACAGTGGGAGCCCGGTCACCAAAATCACTAATTAGTGTGCCTCACAGTACTGCATATGACATAACTTGTCTGTCTGTGAGGTAGACCATTAGGGCAATCAGTCATAGGAGAGAGGTTCCATCCGGAGCTGTGGATTGAACTCCGGCTTAGCTCAGTTGGTAGAGCATTGGCGCGAATAGCCAAAGGTCCTGGGTTCAAGTCCCAGTGTCGGAGGAATTTCTCTCCTATAATATTCTCATGTAATGTCCAACAGAGACAATAATCTGTGGTTCATGAAAGCTTATATATCTATCCCCACATATCCTTTAATAGCTTCTTTTTCTTTAAGAATTGAATTTTGCAAAGCTATCAAACCGTCGCTATACTCTGAGGACATTTCAATCGACAATAAATCACTAATTCTGTTCAAAAGATGATCAAGCTTGGCTTGCAACCTCCTTAACTGTTTTTGAGATAAACTCCCTTCCGCTCTAAGCTCTCTAACTTGATCAAAACTTTCCTCTGTTTTGTTCACTAAAGCCGAGGCTTCCACATCGGGTTTCAAATAAGATAACTTAGCAGGATCAAGAGGGACTGAAAGTTTTTCCTTTAAGAGTTTACTTAAGTTCGAAACAGACTCATTACTGTCAACTTTCACTCCCCTGATTTGAAGTTCATACAATAAATCAGCTTTAAGTAAGAATTCAAAAGGGACGAAAATCCGCTCAGCCATTTCACTTTTCTTTATATATAGAACAAAAAAAAAGAGCCGTAGGAAGGACTCCAGAAAATAATTCGAAATAAATTCGCAAATCTAGTCCTTAAAAGATCGCATTAACACAACACAATGATTTTGTAATTGTGACTAAATTCAATTAATTCAAGCAGTAAACTACTTGGAAAAATTTTGAATAACTCTGGATAAATCTTTTCAGTAAAAATGCAGAACTACTAATCATATACCAAACTAAATGCAAGTCCACTTCACTGAAGAAAGGACAAAATATGAAAATGGAAAAACGAACAATCGAAAGCTTGCAATTTTTAATTTTACTTTAAATTGTAAGTTATGACAGACTAATTCTGGATGACCTTTTCCAGTAAAAATGCAGAATTAATGATCACACACCAAACTAAGAGCAAGCCCCACTTCACTTAAGAAAGGGCAAATGTGAAAATGGAAAAACGTACGAGCGATAATTTTTCAATATTTACTTTTACTTTAAATTGTAAGTTAGGATAGAAGACCAAATATAATACTGTAATAAGCAAAGCGCAAGTTTACTTTCAATTCCAGGTTACGATAGAAGAATATTAATAATGATGCTTTAATAAACTAACCTACAAATATCTTTAAGTTCAATGTTACGGTAGATCAAAAAATGAAATGTGGTAAGCAGATCCGCAGATTTTGAAGAAAGGGACCTAACTGAACCTAACTACGCTCTGCTACCACTGTGCAGCGCGGTGTGGTGGCAAGAGATCACAATTAAGCAAATCCCAAGCACCAAGGCCGAAGAAATAGGTTCGATTGTGGAAGTTGAAATGTCTACAAGATAAATAAGTTAAAGCCTAAATATCAAAATTGCGTTTCCTTAAATAAATATGAATATCATGTGCATCCAGAATATAGAAAAGGGACCTATGTTTTAGCAAATATTCTAGACCTGAAAAGCAAAGTCAAAGTTGGGGAGAGATATTGGCAAAACCATTATAAAGTTCAACGAGCTTAATTTATAATTCAATTATGATAATATAACAGGTGAATCAGTAGAAATACATAAAATATTATAAAACTATATACATTGGAATATTATTAACACTAATTCTGATTTACATGAAAATCCAGACAATGTCATAGGCCTAGAATTCACGACACGAATATTGAAATAGAAGTAGGTCTATATTGACTGAGGTGTATTGGTACCATATATTGAGTACTGGGGAAATATTATATAGCAACAGTCTTAAATTATTTCTAGACGACCAGTATTAACTGCCAAATTGGATAAATAAAAAATGCAAATGAATATAGCAAAGCTAAGCAATAACCGGAATTAAGAATATGTATTGTAAACGGACATGTGCCTTCTAGAATAATAGTACTATAGATAACTAAAAAAGCTTTACTGGAACACTGAATATTTTACCAAGAGAAATAAAAACAACTTACAAAGAATTAATAATTTATGGAAATAAAACGGAATGATATGGCTTGAAAATTACTTTCCCAAAATTTCAGAAATAAATGTAAAATCTACCAACCCTCAAGTTAAGAAATATAATTTTCCATGAACATAACGAGTATATATTACGTGCTATAAACTGTTAATAACTGCAGCACAAAATGTAATAATTTCTGTACCAATTGAATTAAGCCTATGACAAGGCCTAGCACCTAAATTCACTTACAATTTAATAAAACCCATAACTATATGGCTCATATAATTTTAGGGTAAAATCTCTAAGAAATTCTCTCAAACTTGTAGGGGATGAAAGATATTGCAAATAGTATCACATAAATATTATTTCAGACTATGCACTCTATATAACAGTTTACATAAGGCTGCATTATATTAAAAACTGACGAACAAAGTTTCATTCATTTTAATACGGCCCATAAATAGTTACTACCTGTCTGGAAATCTCACGATTGATAACTTTAAGAACAACTTTCAACATCAGAAACAAGAATTACATAATACGTCGTGGTCATACTTGGTATAATTAGAACAAGATGTACACGGGACAGATTTCATGGCTGCTTCACAATACAACTTGAATGGTTGCTTGCATCGGTAACTAACGTGAATTATACTCAATGATAACGGACATGTTGAGGAGTGATTGAGAAAATATCACCAAATAAAATCCCAGACAGAAGGACTTGGGCAGAAAGCTTTAGGGACAAATTTAGAAAACTTACACGTCGGAATCACAGCGGCAAACTTCATCACGGCAACAGAAGCGACGGCACATAACTACTTTCACAATGTTGACTGCTCTGTTCGGCGACCAGCTCCCGACTGACTGACATGGGAGCAAGCTCCAAACGAGCCCCGGCGCGATCACACGGGAGAAATAAAGTAAGAATGCGCACAATGCAGAGGAAAAAGTAGCGTTCTAGAACGCTAAAATCTCCCCCCTGCCAGCAAGAACATTTTCAAAAGACAAAAGAGATTAACAGAAAGATAGTAACCCAAAATCTAGAAGTTGTGCAAGAAACACTATACAAGAATTAAAATTTTAAATAGGCCAAACCAGAGATTTCTTAAAAACAGCCCTACTTGGAAATAACTAATAATAAACAATCCTAAAAATCACTCATGAAATCGGTTATCATAGACAGTTAATTTCTTTCAACCAGAGTTCTTTTAAGTACCTGAGTACTCTGAAATATAAACACCACAAACATTTTTCCAATAATTACATATTAAATTCATAATATCTTAAACAGTCTTGCAATCATTATACAAATATTTCTTTACATCACAGACAGTGCTGAAGTAATACACTCACAAATCATGACTACTTAAACTTTGCAATATTATTCTTCCAAAAGTCTGTTTTGCTTTCATTACTAGGTACAATGTATCAATTCTCATATATTCAAAATCCTTGTATTTGTAGAAGTCCGATGTTCATATATGTTTGATTTTTCTATCACACAACATTACAAGAAACTTATATTTCTGCGCTAAATTTTCTTGTGAAAGAAACTGGATGAGTATACTCTGCTGCTCACGCAAGGGAGGGCTCAACTATATATCCTTTGGATTATTAAGGATATCCCTTTGAGTCCCACCAAAATAATTAGACTGAGAGCAGGGCGATACCAGGGCTCAAGAGTGTGTCCTTAATTGGCACACAGAAAATATCACACGCGCCTAGTCGCCAGCCCATAAACAATATCACTTTTAGCAGATAGACTGGATTGTTTATCTGCTCTTAGACAACAGAACTCGTAGCCCTACTTGAAGGAGGGCCGAGGTCCATGCGCTGAAGAACAGCCAGAAGATCATCGTAGTTAGCTGCGTAGAGGAAGGGTCCCGGACACCGTGGACTATTGTCAAGACAAGGAGTGTCCACCCCATGAGCCCGACCAGGAAACACTAGAGCGCGAGCCGGCTGACGCGCTCCTGCAGCAGCGGCAGGACCATCATAGTCCAGAACAGGTCTCCAAACCATCACAGGAATCTCACACTCGGCCACAACCGAAGGTAGAAGATGCAGCTACAACACAAACGACAGCAGCACATAAAAGGTTCTTTTTCATGAGGAGTAGACTCAGAGCTAGCATCTGTGTCCGATAATTTTTCTGAAGATCTTCATGTTTTATCTCTTTTATAAATCTGATGGCCATATATGATTCCATCATCATTTCTCAATTATCTTGAATTAACTTTCTTGAATCATTATTGCAAGTGGAACTTCTGACTTGTTTAGGATTTATCCATATAATATAAGTTTTGGTCTCTCATAGAATTTGTTCAGTTAGTTAATGAGACCAGAGTTAATGAGCTCGGGAGGAGTACAGCTAGGCCGCGACCCCGGAAACCCCGACTCCATCTCCACCACGTCCGTCATTTAAGTATACAAAAAATTATTAATAATAGGGGAAAACATGTCCATTACTTCTTGAGTATAAATCAAACTGACAAAACAAATATACAATATATAATACAATAATCAGAATAGCTAATAGATCAGAAGCACATTGAGTATTCACATATGCTTTAAAAACTCACAGCATAAAATCAGTCATGCATTATCAAAACGAAGAACTGTATATGAAGTAGCCATTTAATTCAAGGCTTACTAATACCAGCCTATCTCTCTGCCTAACATGGCATGAAATACAAAGTATGACAGCGACGAAACGGTTACTGGAATATTACACAAATAATATTCAAGCCAAATCTGGCTTCCTTTCCAAGGTACAATGTAATAGGGAACTATCTTCATCACAAAATCGACCAATTGCTTATTACGGACTACACCGTACATCTTTATGGCAGATACAAATAATCATTCTGGATGCACAATTAGGCCATAAAATATTTTGGAAAAAGATTTATGCTACACACAAGCATAGGCTCTTTCTACCACATCTTAAAACGGTAATATCCTTCTCAAGGAATGGTTCCCACAAAACTAACCCAAACATGCAAAAATAACAGCGGGACGCCCAGAACTTAAGATTGCTAAGAAAGCTTCATGTACCCTTGAAGTGCGAAACGTGTGCCTTTCTCTCGCGACCATTTATGGTACTCTTTAGCCAAACAGTAACCGGAGTAAGGAACTTCTCAATAATATATGTACCAAGGAATCGAGAATCCAATTTAGCCGCTACCTTTGCCGCAGCACTACTCCTAGGGAAATTTCTCACCCAAACAGAGTCACCAACTTTAAATGGTACTGGCCTGCTATTCTTGTTATACGTAAGCTCGGTTCTATCATGAGCCAGCTTCAAGTTCTGAGAAGCGCGTTTCCACAAGACCTTTACTTGGAAAGCTTGGTCGGGCTCAGGCAAGAGGTCATAGATGGACCAGACATTGGCTAATGGATTATTGGGTCGGAATAAAAACAAAAGAGAAACAGGAGTACAGCGATGGGCTTCATGTTTGCCCGAATTGAAAGCAAATTGCAGCCAAAATAGATTTTGGTCCCAGGACGTTTGATCTTGTGAATGAAAGGCAATAAGCGCACTTCTGAGGTTACGATTAAATCTCTCGGCGTGACTTGGCTTGGAGTAATAAGGAGATGTGGAACAATGACGGATACCTAAGTCAAAACAGAAACGTCGGAATGCACCAGATGTGAAATAACTAGCATTATCGGACACTATACTTCGCGGGAAACCAACCACGGAGAAAACTCTTTTTAAACACTCTATAGTATTTCTGGTATTGCCATCGCGAGTCGGAAATAACCATACAAGTTTTGAAAATAAATCAATGATTACCAATATATACAAATTTCCACTTCTAGATCGGTGAAACGTGCCCACATAGTCTATAAAAAGACGGTCAAGGGGCGCTTTAGGCACCTGGGACGTCAGAAATCCAAAATTACTGGCCAGACAGGGCTTATCCGCAATGCAGGTCTGACAGGCCCGCACCCTGGCGCAGATGTCAGCTGTCATGCCACTCCACACAAAATACTGACGGATACTAGCATTCGTCTTGTAAACCCCAAGGTGACCTCCTACAGGTGTCTCGTGAAAATATTTGAAAACCATATCTACTATAGCTCTTTTCTAGTCTCCTGGCGCCTGTCCTACATGCCGTCCGGGGAAGTGGAGAGCGGGGAATACACCTCTGACCAATCACACAACCGATCACCTAGCGGTGGCTCTGAGAGTTACTCAGTAGCAAGATGAATTTTTCACGTTCACTTCGCTCTCTCAGTTGCTGCGTTGCCAGTTAGTTTTGTTGCTTACAGTGTGTTCAATACAGTACAGCATTAAAAAAAGAGCTTATTTCACCTTTTAGGATTATCGTTATTTTGAATAGTTATCTCGTGTTTTATTATCTAAACGTAGTGTATTTTATTATTTATAGTGTATAGTGTATCATATTGTATATATTGTGTACATTGTATATATTGTGTCGTGTTGTATATACTGTAATATTGTAGTGTAAAAATCTTTCAATGGCGAACAAGAATTCTGTAGTCCGTAGTCAAGCCAGAAAGATTATCAATAATGTGCATGATTATTTTCAAAGGGAAGCAGAAAATAATGCCCCCTTAACAAATGTACATAAAGTGCAACAGAGAGTGTCGGAAGCTTGCCAAGTCAGTAGGCGAACTGTCCAACGAATCGTGAAGGAAAGCAAAGACAGTCTTGAATCGTCGGGCTCCGTGACATTTGAATCGCCGCGCAAAAAAATTAAAAGGAGAAATGTAATTAAGACAATCGACGGGTTCGACAAAGATGTCATAAGAAGAACTATTCTTAGTTATTATGTGAAGGGTGAATATCCAACTCTCAACAAACTACGCATTGATTTGGAGGAAAAAATAAACTTTCAATGGGGAGTTTCTTCGTTGTGGAGAATATTGAAATCGATGGGTTTTAAATATAAGAAGAGCAACGATGGGAGACGGTTTCTGATGGAAAGAGCCGATATCGTTACATCTAGGGTAACTTTTTTGCGCAAAATGCAAAATCTAAGAAAAAAGGATCCTTCGCCCCATATATTTTATTTGGACGAAACATATATTCACCAAAATTACGCACCCACGAAAATCTGGCAAGACAATGATGATGCAGGGGGCTTTAAAATTCCCGTAGGAAAAGGGGGTCGAATTATTGTCTGCCATGTAGGATCCAGCCACACAGGTTTTCTCCAGGAATGTAAATTAGTTTTCAGACCAAAATCAAAACCGACATCTGACGATTACCATACTGATATGAACTCTGTGGTGTTTAAAGAATGGTTTATGAAGTTTTTAGATACACTGGATCAGAAGAATATTAGCAATGCAGTTATAGTAATGGACAATGCCAGCTACCATTCGGTTCAGTTAGAAAGAATACCGACGACAAACTCCCGCAAAGCTGATATTATTACATGGCTATCAGATAAGAATATTCCACATGACACCACTCTTACCAGACCCGAACTGTTGTCCATCGTGAAGGAATATAAGCCTAAGGCAAAGTCGTATGAAATAGATACCCTTGCTGACAACAGGGGTCACACCATTGTTCGGCTGCCGCCTTATCACTGTCAGTACAACCCCATTGAACTTATTTGGGGAAAAGTTAAAAGCGCTGTGGGGAAAAGTTAAAAGCGCTGTGGGGAAAAGGAATAAAACATTTAAATTAGCAGACGTCCAGGTTTTAATGGAAGAGGAGCTGGACAAAGTCACAAAAGAAGATTGGATGGCTTGCGTGTCACATGCGGAAAGAATTCAAGATGAAGATTACGCAAGAGATGTGGTGTTGGATACAGCAATGGACCAGATCATCATAGATCTTCGTGACGACAGCCACAGTGAGGAGTCAAGTGACGAAATTTCTCAAGACTGTCTTGATGGCGATGACGAGTGTTTTGCCGCGGATATTTGAGTAAGGTAAGGTAAATCTTGTTTTGTCAGATGCTTCTAATAATTCGCTGTAATTGTTTGTTGTGTTTTCGTCATTTAACGAATTTTGTGTAGTGCTAAGATTTTTAATAGTCTCCATTCTGCCAAAATATTCGTACCTAATAGTCTATGCCTGTAAATCTTTAGACATAATTATAACTATTCCACTTAAGCACACATAGCATTTCATCGAACTGGGCGCGGTACGAAGCCAGAGAGCTTGGAAACAACCAGTTTTTAACCGACAATATTCTTTGTTATTAAATGTTGGCTTTTCGGACTAAATATGCTTTTATAAATATAATAGTTTGCTTCCACACCAACGATAACGGCAAATTTCATATTTTTACAATATAAATTGCATTCGGAATTACTGTACAAGGCATGCAAAAGGCATAACTACAGCCGAGATTTCTATGTAATTACACAAATTTTTCACTTTTGTGGTGCACCACAACAACAGCTAAAAGCACCTATTAAATGGGTTTTCACAGAATTATTCCAGAAACTGAATAAGCCTTTGACAAGACCACATCACCGCACAATGACAGGTTTTACTGACCGTCTCAACTCTAAGGCAAGCGTCATTGATCCTCCTGTGATCCTCAGAAAAGATTCCTTTCTTAGAATTTATCCTCATTACATGTGACATTGAAAGGTCGTTTCCACCTATAAGAACACTATTTCAGACAGACGTCAATGTCCCTAATTAGCATCAAATTTTAAAACAGTGAGATATAGGCCTATTTAGATTATTTTCCTTGCTTTTACCTCTCTCCATTGTAGGTTCATTTATGCGACCCATGCCGCCCGGGCCTTATAGTGCTGCAACCTTCGGGAGAGAATTAGAGTTTGGATCACAAACACATGCATACCTTTCTGACAAGACAAGGACTTGGAGGGCCTCCCCGGATGAGTGATCAACCCAACAATACGAACACATAGGACGAGACACACAATTCACACACACATGCACTTCGAACAAGGCGAGGATAGGAAAAAGATGATAATGACGGTCAGATGATACCCGGGGACCACAAAGTCTTCAAGTTACCCGACATTTGTCTCACGGGTGAGGAAAACCCTTGGAAAAAACCCACATAGGTAACTTGTCCCGACCAGGATTCGAACCCGGGCCCGCTACGCCACAAAGGTGGATCTGAATAATTTTGTTTACACAAAATTGTGAATTGGTGAAAAGTTTGGGATCTTTTCTGTATTTGTCACATTTTTAAGGCTTCTTTTCCACATCACAATATTCGAAATGTTTGTAATGCCCATGATTTAGGTAGAGAAATTTGTCAATGTAGGCCTACTGTATTTTTTAAGAATGGATTTCTCATACCTGTGGAAATACACGTAAATACACGGTTTTATCCTATTCTTGTAAATTGACGGTTGTAACATGTGATTTATAAATTTCAAATATAATTATTCTGGCTAGAGATGTCTCATAATTCTTTTCCTAGCGGTAATATGTTGAATTGTAAATTTGTTTACGTACATTGCTTCATTTGTTAGGCAACAATTCATTCTCGTTTCTCGATATTAACATCATGTCTGTGTTGAGATATAACATGGATACTTAACAAATAACCACAACATTCGGTACTTTAAATGTTACCGTACGGATGGATGCACCGTCAAATGAATAGATGACAATGGAGAGGTTGACAGAATGTTTATTTTTTCTATGCTATGCTACTACAGAAATTGTAGTATATAAGTTTGTATAACTTGTTATAGCTTCGATAACTTATATGCCGGACATGTGCAACCCTTAAATGACTATGCAAAACGTCGGTTACCTAACTGTGCCATTAAATGAACGAATATATATACACTGGTAGGCCAATTAATTACAATTAATCTAATAAATAAACCTCATAATTATGAATTTCTATAGGCCTATTTCATGGATTTTGATTTTAAACGCACCGCCACTTGCAACGGCAACATTGTATAAGTATCGTCTGTCTCTGTCTTTCACTGTCTTCTCACAGCGCTCCGGATTGGTTTGTTTGCCGCTCCCCGCTCCCCGGACGGCATATAGGACAGGCGCCACGAGACTAGAAAAGAGCTCTAATATGGAAGGCATCATAATGCGAGCAGGGGTGTGTCTGCTTGCTGCACTATGGAGAACACCATTTTTCAAAGATAACCGGGCATGAATTTTTCCTGTTTTGATATCCTTAATAATCGGACCAAGATGAGGATCCTGTAACTTATGATCTCGAATGGACTGAAAGGCTAGAGAAAATTCAGAAAGTATTCCAGCAACTATTCCCTGAGATTCCATTTCATTAGTGGCAGAAAATTGGTCCTGAGGGGAAAAGACGCTCTCGGCAACCTCTTTGGTTTCAAGAGATGTAGGAGATTCAATAGAAGTAACTGCGGAAGCATCGGCAGATAAAAACATGCGAGATAAAGCATCTGCCACAGAATTTTCAGTACCTCGAATGTGTCTGGCAGAGAACTTGAAGGCTGACAACCTGATTGCCCACCTAGCAAGCCTTCCAGTAGATCTGGGTTTGGCCAGAACCCAGCTCAACGCCTGGCAATCAGTCTCGAGGTCAAACTCGACATGTTCCAGATACATCCGGAATTTTTCGACTGCATACAAGACAGCCAACGCTTCGAGTTCATATGCCGAGAACGCACGTTCCTGAGTGGTCAGGGTTCTGGAGGCGTAAGCCACCGGCCTACGACCTGTTCCAGAGTCTTGCGAAAGGACACTAATGCAACAGAAGAAGCCTCAGTCTGTAAGTCAAATTTATTTGAGAAGTCGGGCTTTCCAGAAGTGGGGAATTCATGACCAGTAACTTCAACTTTTCGAATGCATCCAACTGTTCTTGACCCCAGACAAACTTAACCCCTTTTCTTCTGAGAGCATTAAGAGGAGCAGCTATATTAGCAAAGTTCGGAATGAAGCGGTGAAAAAATTAACCATTCATAAGAATCTTCCGATTCCTTTCGCATCCTTAGGTGTAGGAAACCCTCTTATGGCTCTAGTGCGTTCGGGATCTATAGTAACTCCCTCCGGTGAAACTACATGTCCCAAAAATGAAAGACGATTAGCAGCGAGGGTTATCTTCTCGGGATTTACAGTTAGGCCAGCTTCTTTCAAACGAGTTAGCACCAAGCAAAGATGATTCATGTGCTCGTCGAAGGACTCTGAATATAAGACGAGGTCATCCAGATAATGGTACACGAACTCGAATTTCACATCATAAAATATCTGATCGAGCAAGCGAGTGAGCACTTGTGCCCCAGTGGCTAGTCCAAATGGGAGTCTGGTAACTCATATAGGTTCCAATCTGCACAAAATTCTGTACGCTTATGTGACTGGGCTGCTTATGGAATTTGATAATATGCTTGATTGAGGTCCAGTGATGTAAAGTATTTGGCCTTAGCAAACCATGCAAATGAGGAGTGGATATCTGGCAGCGGAACGGAATCTATTTTAATTTTAGCATTCAGATGTCTGTAATCTATGACTGGCCTAAACCTGTCCTCTCCTTTCTGTACAAGGAAAATAGGACTGCTATAATTGGAACAAGATTGAGTGATAACTCCTTCATCCAGCATACGTTGAACATGTTCCCTTAAAATCTTGACCTTTGGAGGGGATACCCTATATGTAGGTTTCCTGACTGGAGTTGAATCCATCAGTTCAATCTCATATTCGAAAAGGGTAGTGAGCCTAAGCCTAGTAGTTAATACATCATCAAACTGATCTACAATACCCCAAAGAATCTCCTGCTGAGAATCGGACAAATGGTTAAGAGAAATATCTTTAATTCCCAAATTTCGTGATACTTTAGTTTCATTTTCTACTGTTAAAAGTAACTCCTTCTTCTTTGCTTCTACAAACGCATCGCCTTGATTTTAGGGACAAAATTTGAACTTAACTTCTGGTGCAAATTTGAAATAAATTTCTTCCTTCCGGAAATCTAGTATCATCCCAGTTTCCTCACAGAACTGAAGCCCTAGAATAACTGGTACAGAAAGCTGTTCGGCAACCCAAAATTTGAACGATCACGAGAATCTAATAAGTTTAACCTTTAACTTAACCCAACCTAGAAATTTTATAATCTGAGTATTAGCAGTAGAACAAGACATACTTCAAGGAGAAATGGGGGAACTTTTCCAATACTAGTCATATACTGATAGGCTTGATTAGAAATAATATTAACAGAAGAGCCACTGTCAACTAAAGCAGTCACTTCTAAAGGTCCACATAGTGTCTTCACAAAAGGGAGAGAACGTCCAGAAAATCCAGATACTCTTAATCGATCAGCAACATTCTGAGTCAAGAAACAAGCCGAGGGCCGGGTTAATTGTCAAGACCTCCTTGATGAATTTGACCCCTGCACAGGTGAAGATGAACTAGATTCACGGCGAGTTTCCGGACCACGCCTCTCAACGTCCCTAGTAGCTGGACGGGAATTGTAATTTCTTAATATGTGACCGGGTATCCTACAGTAGAAACAAATCCTGGGTTCCTGAATGCGAACTTGGGGAATTTGGCCTGCTCTTGGTATATTAATATTAGCTTGAGACCGAGAACCTGTTCTAGAACCATAGGAGTCAGAATAATTAATACAATTCAGACGAACACATAACCAGTCTAGTTCTTTAAAATTGATAGGTCTGGATTCAAGAACTGTCATTCCCCTAGTTCTAGGTGACATTCCATCAAGAATATTACCAACGATTTCAGATTCAGACTGATTCAAGCGAAACACAGCAGCATACGTCTTTATGTTTTTGACATACTCTGAAAATGTTTCCCGCTTTCCCTGAACTCTATAATACAGTTTAAGAGAGAAACCCTCGCTCTGGGAGGAAAATAAAAATCCAGTAACTCTTGATGAAACTGAATTAACCCAACTTCATCCTGCACTGCTTTTTTGGCTAAGTCTTTTAAGGGCCCCTGTAATCTTGCATAAAATATGCTTAGTACTTGACTTTCGGGAAAAGCAAATATTTCTACTTGGGAATGTACCTCATTGACATACTGATATACGAATATTCATGGCTTAACCCAGCTACAAGTTCATGAGATCCGTGTGGCGCGTAAATTGGCCTTTTCTCCCTGGCTACGTGCATCGGCATACGGAACGGATTCGGAGAGTCCACTTGAACTAAACCAGGATTAGTTTCAGCAAATGGTGGAACAGAATTCGCTAAATCCCCCACATCTCCTTTAATAGCTTCTTTCTCTTTAAGAATGGCATTTTGCAAAGCTATCAAAGCGTCGCTATACTCTGAGGACATTTCAATGGACAATAAATCACTAATTCTGTTTAAAAGAAGATGAAGCTTGGCTTGCAACCTCCTTAACTGTTTTTGAGATAAACTCCCTTCCGCTCTAAGCTCTCTAACTTGATCAAAAATTTCCTCTGTTTTGTTCACTAAAGCCGGGGCTTCCACATCGGGTTTCAAATAAGATAACTTAGCAGGATCACGAGGGACTGAAAGTTTTTCCTTTAAGAGTTTACTTATGTTCGAAACAGACTCATTACTGTCAACTTTCACTCCCCTGATATGAAGTTCATACAATAAATCAGCTTTAAGTAAGAATTCAAAAGGGACGAAAACCCGCTCAGCCATTTCACTTTTCTTTATATATAGCACAAAAGAGAGAGCCGTAGGAAGGACTCCAGAAAATAATTCGAAATAAATTCGCAAATCTAGTCCTTAAAAGATCGCATTAACACAACACAATGATTTTGTAATTGTGAATAAATTCAATTAATTCAAGCAGTAAACTACTTGTTAAAATTTGGAATAACTCTGGATAAATCTTTTCAGTAAAAATGCAGAACTACTAATCATATACCAAACTAAATGCAAGTCCACTTCACTGAAGAAAGGACAAAATATGAAAATGGAAAAACGTACAACCGAAAGCTTTCAATTTTTACTTTTACTTTAAATTGTAAGTTATGATAGAATAATTCTCGATGACCTTTTCCAGTAAAAATGCAGAATTACTAATCACACACCAAACTAAGAGCAAGCCCCACTTCACTGAAGAAAGTGCAAATGTGAAAATGGAAAAACGTACAAGCGATAATTTTTCAATATTTACTTTTACTTTAAATTGCAAGTTAGGATAGAAGACCAAATATAATACTGTAATAAGCAAAGCGCAAGTTTACTTTCAATTCCAGGTTACGATAGAAGAATATTAATAATGATGCTTTAATAAAGTAACCTGCAAATAAAGTTCAAAGTTACGGTAGATCAAAAAATGAAATGTGGTAAGCAGAACCGCAAATTTTGAAGAAAGGGCCTAACTGAACCTAACTACGCTCTGCTACCACTGTGAAGCGCGGTGTGGTGGCAAGAGATCACAATTAAGCAAATCCCAAGCACCAAGGCCGAAGAAATAGGTTCGATTGTAGAAGTTGAAATGTCTACAAGATAAATAAGTTAAAGCCCAAATTTCAAAATTGCGTATCCCTAAATAAATATGAATATTATGTGCATCGAGAATGTAGAAAAGGGACCTATGTTTTTGCAAATATTCTAGACCTGAAAAGCAAAGTCAAAGTTGGGGAGAGATATTGGCAAAACCATTATAAAGTTCAACGAGTTTAATTTATAATTCAATTATGATAATATAACATGTGAATCAGTAGAAATACATAAAATATTATAAAACTATATACATTGGAATATTATTAACACTAATTCTGATTTACGACACGAATATTGAAATAGAAGTAGCCTATATTGACTGAGGTGTATTGGTACCATATATTGAGTACTGGGGAAATATTATATAGCAACAGTCTTAAATTATTTCTAGAAGACTAGTATTAACTGCCAAATTGGATAAATAAAAAATTCAAATGAATATAGCAAAGCTAAGCAATAACCGGAATTAAGAATATGTATTGTAAACGGACATGTGCCTTCTAGAATAATAGTACTATAGATAACTAAAATAGCTTTAATGGAACACTGAATATTTTACCAAGAGATATAAAAACAACTTACAAAGAATTAATAATTTATGGAAATAAAACGGAATGATATGGCTTGAAAATTACTTTCCCAAAATTTCAGAAATAAATGTAAAATCTACGAAACCTCAAGTTAAGAAATATAATTTTCCATGATCATAATGTGTATGTATTACGTGCTATAAACTGTTAACAACTGCAGCACAAAATGTAATAATTTCTGTACCAATTGAAATAAACATATGACAAGGCCTAGCACCTAAATTCACTTACAATTTAATAAAACCCATAATTTTATGGCTCATTTAAAATCAGGGTAAAATCCCTAAGAATCTCTCAAAACTTGTAGGGGATGAAAGATATTGCAAGTAGCATCACATAAATATTATAAATATTATATTTCAGATTATACACACTATATAACATTTTACATAAGGCTGCATTATATTAAAAACTGACGAACAAAGTTTCATTCATTTTAATACGGCCTATAAATAGTTACTACCTGTCTGGAAATCTCTCTTTATTCACGAATGTAAACTGAGTTATTTTAAGAACAAAACTTCTGTATAAGAAACAAAAATTACATCATACTTCGCGGTCATACTTCGTATAATTAGAACAAGATATACACGGGACAGATCTTCATATCTGCTTCACAATACAACTTGAATGGTTGCTTGCATCGGTAACTAACGTGAATTATACTCAATGATAACGGACATGTTGAAGAATGATTGAGAAAATATCACCAAATAAAACCCCAGACAGAAGGTCTTGGGCAGAAAGCTTTAGGGACAAATTTAGAAAACTTACATATCGGAATCGCAGCGGAAAACTTCATCACGGCACCCGATGCGACGGCACATAACTACTTTCACAATGTTGACTGCTCTGTTCGGCGACCAGCTCCCGACTGACTGACACGGGAACAAGCTCCAAGCGAGCCCCGGCGCGATCACACGGGAGAAATAAAGTAAGAATGCGCACAATGCAGAGGAAAAATGTAGCGTTCTAGAACGGCAACTGTAGCCAACCAATATACAACAAAATCCCAACGGTTGGGAATGTCCGTTGGTGATCTGCTAGGCCATCTTTGTAATGCCTATAGAATGCCTACTGATACCAACCGAATTCCAATATAAAGCCAACCAAAATACAACGATTTCCTTACATTCCTCCATTGGGTTCTGCTTTCTGTCTTGGTTTCTTGTTTATTTTATCACAATTAGGTAGTTGATAAATTATTTACACCAGCAACTGCAATTTAAGAATGACCTATAAATCCATGCAAATCTTTCGCACTTCGCTCCTTTTGATGAGTCCAAGAAAACCAAGTATTTAGCTAACTAATAAATTCACTCATACAGCCATACAGATTCACAAAATACAGTATACAGTTCATATGTTGCTCTTAATTCAACTGTATACCGTATTTTGTGGATGTATACGACAAAAAGCAGAACCTAATGGAGGAATATAGGGAAATCATTGGATTTGGTTGGCTTATTGATGATTATAATACTAATGGTCGAGAACTTTATCCCATGAGGAGACAAGCCCTACTACCATGTTGCATCTTCTTCCTCCGTCCTTCGACATTGGCAGATGGTGGTCTTTATAACTGAAACCGCTATTTCTTTATCAAGTGGATCCTCGTCTTCATGAGGCTATGTGCACCCCGGTCCAGAACTCTATACCTCAGAAAAATGGTGATACAGGGGTCAAACCCGGGCCTTCAAATCAGTAAAGAGCAACCCTAACCAGTAGAAAAAATTAAATATCGTTGTTCATATCTTCTCAAAACAAATTTCTTTGAATAATCTTATTTTTATTTAAACCTGACAAATGTAAAATTGCAAATCATAGCAGTGATGAATGTAACAATTTCACATACTTGACAGTACATTTTATTCCATAATCTAGTAGGCTCAACCGGCAGCCACAGAAGAAGCATGGGGGCGGAAATGTTCATACGAATGCCCCATCTTTAAACAATGCCAAAAGAAGGTATGTATATATTTTTGTTGTAGACATAATTAGTCAACTATTAGTAAATATTTATCACATTCCTCAATTAGAGTCTTACAGTATATTCATTACAATTACAATGATTTACAAAATTTATTATGTGTTCTATCATATTTATCAGTCACCTCACTTCTATATCAGAGTTATATTTTTTTTCGATTTCATCACATTTTTGTCACATTCTTCAATCAGAGTTTTATTCTATATTATTACAGTTACAATGATTTACAAAATGTATTATGTTTTCTATCACAATCATCAATTAATTCACATTTATATCAGAGTTATATGTTGTTTTCTATAGAATTCTATTATGTGTTCCATCACATTCAACAATTACTTCACTTTTATATCAGAGTAATGTATTCTTTTCTCGAATTCATTACCCCAGTTTTGTCACGATCGTCCAACATCCACCCATGTTATTCCACTGAGAGGCCATCCTCACTCTTATATGTTTTGTTTTTTCAGATGTTTGAAGATGCATTTCGAGATTTATGAATCGCGGCATGGATGCGGGAAGCAGATTCATCTCATAATGATTATTTTGTAAATATTATTTTTACATCCTTAGAATATGTAAATAAAGTCACTAATATAAAGAAGTGATTGAAATTACTTAAACTGAATTTTTTCATCTTGTAGTGTTTGCGAAAGTTCAGTTTTAACCTTAAGATTATTCCAAATCCTTATCCTAGACACTATCTATGATATTTCATTAAGCTGGATACGTATTTTTCACGTTATATAATTCTTGATCTTGCTCTATAATATACGTATGAAAATATTATGATATTGAATATTATGAAATAATTATATTATTATGAAATAATAATAATGACGATGATACAGATATTAATTTTTATACAATACATATCTTAATACCATCATCAATACTGACTTTACGATAACTTCCAACACGTTAGTATTAAGTGACAGTGCATAACATACATGGGTTATTGTAACTTACAATGCAAATAGGTGATAAGATTACTAATCACACTTCATCTTCCCTATACATGAGATCAGCCAGCTGTTGGAAAGAGACGCTGAATTTGCAGCTTTCATTGAAAAATTAGCACATATATAAGGTGAACATAAACACTTCAAGGTATACTTACTCCCTAACCAAAACATTACATTACGTTTTTCAATGGATTTTAAATTTTGTTCTATCTACCTAACTCGTTCCTCTTACGGTAAAAATGGTAATTTCTTTCTTTAATAGCCTGATAAATAAATTAGCCCAGTACTTTACAGAAATTCGTCAGGGGAGATAAATACAGAATGCACAATATAAAGTCAGTAGGAACAAAACATAACATACTTACTCTGCTTTTTTAAGTTAGTACTTTTACAGCTAGTATCTGGTCCACCAGGTAGGGTTACTTTATCCGCTCGAAGAATTCACAAAATTGGAATTATATGGGATTTCAACTATAATCTCTATTAGTAACCTTTCTTTTAACCAAAAGCAATTATGAAATAGGAAGGAATCACAGCGTCGACTCATAATTGTCGCTTCATTGGTTATCCGCCGTTCTGGGTTACAAAAATCGAGCTTTCAAATATCACATCATGATGAAGGGTACAGAGCTATAGACGGTCGAAACCAGGTCCAAAACACATCTCTAGTTTTTGTCCTAGATTGTTTCAATCCAGTGTTAAAATAACCCAGTACAATCTCCATCCGATGACCATCCCTTACAAATCTTATTTCCCTTAAATAAATTCTAATATTATTGTAACACCTATATCTAGATCTTACATCTGAACATTTGCCTTCGGATCATCCCGTCAATACTTTTCAGATACGTCTTTCCTCCATCCTGCGCGCAACATACCCAGCCTATTTCATCATCCGTGATTTAATTACCCTTATTATATCCGGCCAAGAGTACAGGTTATGAAGCTCATCATTATACAGTTTCCTCCAGACCCCATTCTCAACTCTCTTAGGCCTAAATATTTCCCTAAGCACCCTGCTTACGAACACTTTCAGATTTTGTTCCTCCAGAAGAGTAAGCGACCGTGTCTCACATCTATATAATACAACCGGCAGGATAATTATTTAAATGTTATTTTTAAATATCTATACAGAAGACGAGGAGATAAAAGTTTTTGAATTGCATATAAATAAACATTTCTTTATTCTAGTTACAGTATGCCTAATATTATTTGTATTTGTAATTATTGCTCCCAAACATTTTAATTTCTCCACTTGTTCGAATTACTGGTTATTCTAATATTTCTTAGCACATTACTTTGGTGTGTCATAACCATATATTTAGTTTACAACCCAACATTCCTGCAGGTATGGACTTTCTGTATTTTCCTCAATTGTGTTTATGTCATCACCCAGAAAACAAACATCATCTCCTTAAGCTGAAATCGGGTGACTGCCATTTAAGGCATATTCCAAAGCAAAATTAAAAATTAAAGGTGATACTACATCTCCTTGCTTCAAGCCGCTTTTAATGGCGATTCATTTAGAGACATTTTGATCAGCCTAACTAACTTCCTTGGTATCCCATACTCAATGAGGATATTGTACAATTTGTCTCGCCTGACTTAATCACATTTAAACACATCTATGAATAGCTCTAAGATATGATGAATACAAAACATTTGATGTATTTTTTATCTATTTCGCCTAATTGCACATAGGTGATATTCAATGATTAACATTTGTTAACATTTGACACCTTGTTTTATTTTTTTACACTACAATAGATCAGATTTAATAATGAGCGACGTAATTCATATGTAACTATTATGCTACTGCAATTGGAATCAGAGAGTTGCGGTTATTTCACAGAACAATCACATCTCATAATTAAATATCAAGGATATAAAGTACACACAGCTTGCAAAAGTCTTAATGGAAATGTAATTAAATCCGAGGCTTTACACTTGAAGTTTTCTGGTAGATGTATTCCCTACTGTTTGCATTTAAATTTAGGGGACGATAAAGTGAAAATGTAGAAGTATGTAGCTTTCCTCATTTTTAAAAAGGACATAATAACCATTTCTGTGGGCACCGTCCCGAAAAATGTTAGATTCTTACGCCCCTCAGAGCACATATTTTAGCAATCAATTTTAAAAGTTTGCGGGCTTTAATTTTCTGTAGCCTAGAACTATTTGAACTTCGCCCCAATTATTCTTATTTGTTTCATAAATGATTATTACAATATAATTTTACAGAAATACGTGCTTGTTTGAAAAACCACACAGATAGTTTGAAAAAAAATTATATCATTTATCGCGTCTACGATTATAACGATGTAAAACTATCTCACATAAAATTTGATCAAAACTAACTATGTATTACATGTAGCAATATTTCATGAAAGCATCTGCAAGAACAAGACAAAAAAGCCAGTCCAGACCCGTTCTGACTAGAAAATTGCCAGTCCAGACTAGTTCTGACTAGACAGAAGACAGTCCAGACTAAATCTGCCTAGAAAAAACCAGTCCAAACCATCCGTAAGCGATACATACTGATCGATGTGAGAGTTTGAAAAAACGAAGCGTATGGTTTCGAAGTAGCCAAGTTATATTTGTATTATGACTGAAATTAACATTTTAACGATTTTAAACGAAATGTTGTGGAACAAATTTCCTGAGCGTCGTAATGATCAGATGCATCATTTTACAGTCTAAAAGGTAAATCCTTTGTTCATATTCTTGGTCTACTTCTCGTTCTCGGTCCACTTCTCGTTTTCGTTCTCGGTCTACTTCTCGGTATCGGTCTATTTCTCGGTGTCACGTTCCATTTCTCGGTCTCGGTCTAGGTCTTGGTCTCGGTCTCGGTCTCGGTCTATTTCTCGGTCTATTTCTCGGTCTAGGTCTAGGTCTCGGTCTCGATCTTGGTCTCGGTCTCGGTCTTAGTCTCGGTCTCGGTCTCAGTCTAGGTCTAGGTCTCGGTTTCAGTGCTGGTCGTGGTCTTGGTGCTCATGTTGATCTCGGTATTGGTCGTATTTATTTACCATACTTCATCTCTTTATTGCTAAAGCTAGTGGCGTCTAACAAAAATGATCAATCTAATTATATCTTACACATAATACTTGTTGAATCATGAATATGTGACATAAATACAAGGCAATCGGATTGATGTCATCAAGACCTCACCAACAAAAGATTACATCATATGTATTTAGAATACGGTTTTATTAACTTTTTATTTAAAAAATGTACAAATTTGTGAGTAACATTCATGAACCCTCAGAATGTTTACACAATCACAACTTTATATACAGAATTAAAATTCATTTCACAAATTGATTTACTTGTTTTCCACGTTTTTATTTTGTGGTTAGCCTAGGTTAGGTTAGGTTAGTTTAGCATAGGATAGGATCGGATAGGCTAGGTTAGGCTATATTAGGTTGGGCTATTGTAATCTGAAAATTTTAAAATTATCTCTAGAAACGTTGATAAATTGTACCAAGGAACGTAGCCTTTTAAGCATTGATAAAATGTACCAAGGAACTTAGATTTTTCAGAAATGTAGAAATAATTTTAAAATTTTCAGTTTCCAATAACCTAACCTAACCTATCGTAACCTAACCTAACCTAACCTAGGCTAGCCTATCATAAACTGTCATAATCTAACCTAGCCTAACCACCAAATAAAAAAGTGTAAAGCAAGTAAATCAATTTGTGTAATGAATTTTAATTCTGTATATAAAGTTGTGATTGTGTAATGATTCTGAGTATTCATGAATGTTTCTCACAATTTTGTACATTTCTGGATGAAAATGTTAATAAAACTATTCTAAATTCATATGATATAATCTTTTGTTGGTGAGGTCTTGCTGACATCAACCTGATGTCTTGTATTTATGTCACATATTCATTATTCAACAAGTATTATATGCAAGATATGATTAGAATGATCTTTTTTGTTAGACGCCAATAGCTTTAGCAATAGAGATGAAGTATGGTAAATAGATAAGACCAAGACCGAGACCAACATCAACACCGAAACGAAGACAACAAAACCAGCACTGAGACCGAGAACTAGACCGAGACCGAGACATAGAAATAGACCGAGACCGAGAAATAGACCGAGACCGAGATCGAGACCGACAAAAAGACCGAGACCGAGAAATAGACCGATGCCGAGAACGAGAAGTGGCCCGAGATCGAGTAGTGGACCGAGAACGAGAAGTAGACCAAGAACATGAACAAGGATTTACCTGTTAGACTCTAAAATGATGCATCTGATCATTTCGGCACTCATAAATTTGTTCCACAACATTTCGTTTAAAAACGTTAAAATGTTAATTTCAGTTATAATACTAATATAACTTGGCTACTTCGAACCCATACGCTTCTTTTCTCAAACTCTCTCATCGATCAGTATGTATCGCTTACGGATGGTTTGGACTGGTTTTTTCTAGGCAGATCTAGTCTGGACCGTCTTTGGTCTACTCAGAACTAGTCTGGACTGGCTTTTTTCTAGTCAAAACTAGTCTCGACTGGCGTTTTTTTCTTCTTCTTGTTCTTGCAGATGCTTTCATGAAATTTTGCTACATGTAATGCATAGTTAGTTTTGATAAAATTTTATGTGAGATAGTTTTACACCGTTATAATCGTAGACGCGATAAATGATATATTTTTTTTCGTTTTGAAGACTACTTGTGTGGTTTTTCAAACAAGCACGTATTTCTGTAAAATTATATTGTAATAATCATTTATAAACTAAATAAGAATGATTGGGGCTAAGTTCAAATAGGCCTAGGCTACTGACGATTAAAGACCGCAAACTTTTAAAATTGATTGCTAAAATATGTGCTCTGAGGAGCGTAAGAATATAACATTTTTCGGGGGGTGCCCATAGAAATGAATATTTTTTCCTTTTTAAAAGAGAGGAAAGCTATAAACTTCTACATTTTCACTTTGTTGTCCCCTAAATTTAAATGCAAACAGTAGGGAATACACCTACCAGAAAACTTCTAGTGTAAAGCCTCAGATTTAATTACATTTCCGTTTTTGCATTTGCAAGCTGTGTGTATTTTATACCATTGATATTTAATTATCTAATTATGAGATGTGATTGTTCTGTAAAATAACACCAACTCTCTGATTCCAATTACAGTAGCCTAATAGTTACATATGAATTACGTCGCTCATTATTAAATCTGATCTATTGTAGTGTAAAATAAAATAAAATAAAACAAGGTGTCAAATGTTAAGAGATGTTAATCAATGGGCATCACCTATGTGCAATTAGGCGAAATAGATCAACCATAATAAAATATTTTGTATTCATCAAATCTTAGAGCTATTCAATGATTTATTTAAATGTGATTAATTCAGGCAAGACATATTGTTCAATATCCTCATTGAGTATGGGATACCAAAATGTAGTTAGGGTGATCAAAAGTCTCTAAATGAATCGCTATTAAAAGCGGCTTGAAGCAAGGAGATGTACTATCCCCTTTAATTTTTAATTTTGCTTTGGAATATGCCTTAAATGGCAGTCACCCGATTTCAACTCAAGCAGATGATGTTTGTTTGCTGTGTGATGACATAAACACAATTGAGAAAAATGCAAAAAGTCCATGCCTGAGGAATGTTGGGTTGTAAACTAAATATATGGTTATGACACACCAAAATAATGTGCTACAAAATATTAGTATAACCAGTAATTCGAACAAGTGGAGAAATTAAAAAGATTGGGAGCAATAATTACAAATACAAATAATATTAGGCATAAGTTAACAAGAATAAAGAAATGCTTATTTGTATGCAATTAAAAAAATTTTATGTCCTCGTCTTCTGAAAAGAAATTTAAAACTACAGTTTAAACAATTATCCTGCCGGTTGTATTATAAAGATGTGAGACACGGTCGCTTACTCTTCTGGAAGAACAAAATCTGAGTGTTCGAAAACTGGGTTCTTAGGGAAATATTTGGGCCTAAGAGAGATGAGAATGGGGACTGGAGGAAACTGTATAATGACGAGCTTCATGACCTGTACTCTTCGCCGGATATAATAAGGGTAATTAAATCACGGATGATGAAATTGGCTGGGTATGTTGCCCGCAGGAGGGAGGAAAGACGTGCCTGAAAAGTATTGACAGGATGATCCGAAGGCAAAAGTTCAGTTGTAAGATCTAAATATAGGTGGGAGAATAATATTAGAAATTATTTAAGGGAAATAAGATTTGTAAGGGATTGTCGTCGCATGGAGATTGTAGTGGGTTATTTCAACAATGGATTGGAATAATCTAGGACCAAAACTATAGATTTGTTTTGGAACTGGTTTCGACCATCTATAGCTCTGTACCCTTCATCATGATGTCCTATTTGAAAGCTCGATTTTTGTAACCCAGAACGGCGGATGAACAATGAAGCGATAATTATGAGTCAACGCTGTGATTCCTTCCTATTTCGTCATTGCTTTTGGATAAAAGAAAGGTTAATAACGGAGAATATAGTCGAAATCCCATATAACTCCAATTTTGTGAATTCTTCGAGGAGATAAAGTGACCCTACATGGTCGACCAGATAGTAGCTGTAAAAGTACTTGCTTAACTAAAAAGAGTAAGTATGTAATGTTTTGTCCCTACTGACTTTATATTGAGCGTTTTGTATTTATCTCCCCTGACGAACTTCTGTCAAGTCCTGGGCTAATTTATTTATCAGGCGATTAAAGAAAGAAATTATCATTTTTACCGTAAGAGAAATGAGTTAGGTAGATAGAATAAAATTTAAAATCCTTTATGTTCAGCTTATATATGTGCTAATTTTGCAATGAAAACTGCAAATTCAGCGTCTCTTTTCAACAGCTGGCTGATCTCGTGTATAGCGGAGATGAAGCGTGATTAGTAATCTTATCACCTTTTTGGCATTGTAAGTTACAATAACCCATGTATGTTATGCACTGTCACTTCATACTCAACGTGTTAAACGTTATCGTAAAGTCAGTATTGATGACGCTATTAAGATATGTATTGTATAAAATTTAATATGTTATCGTCGTCATTATTATTATTATTTCATAATAATATAATTAGCTCATAATATTCAATATTATAATATTTTCATACGTATATTACAGAGCAAGATCAAGAATTATATAACGTGACAAATACGTATTCAGCTTAGTAAAATATCCTAGATAGTGTCTAGGATAAGGATTTGGAATATATTTTAAGGTTAAAACTGAACTTTCGCAAGCACTACACGATAATAAATTCAGTTGAAATAATGTTTATCACTTCTTTATATCAGTTACTTTATTTACATACTGTATGGATATAAAAATAATATTTACAAAATAATCATTATGAGATGAATCTGGCTTCCCGCATCCATGTCGCGATTCTTAAATTTCGAAATGCATCTTCAAACATCTGAAAAAACAAAACACTTATGAGTGAGGATGACCTCGCAGTGGAATAGCATGGGTGGATGTTGGACGATCGTGACAGAAATGGGGCAATGATTTCGAGAAAAGAATACATAACTCTGATATAAAAGTGAAGTAATTGTTGAATGTAATGGAACACATAATAGAATTCTATAGAAATCACCTTTTAACTCTGATATAAATGTGAAATAATTGATGATTGTGATAGAAAAGATACTAAATTTTCAAAATCATTGTAACTGTAATAGTGTAGAATAAAACTCTGATTGAGGGAATGTGACAAAATGGGGTAATGAAATCGAAAAAAAATAGTTGTGAGGCAATTGATGTATATGATAGAACACATAATAAATTTTGTAAATCATTGTAATTGTAATGAATATAGAGTAAGACTCTGATCGAGGAATGTGAAAAAATTTACCAATAGTTGACTAATTATGTCTACAATAAAAATATATATATACCTTCTTTTGGCATTGTTTAAAGATTGGGCATTCGTATAAACATTTCCGCCCGCATGCTTGTTCTGTGGCTGCCGGTTGATGCCGCATGCAAATGGTGACGTGTTCATCAACGTTACATAGCTGATTGAGCTGTGTCGCACCATACCTGTTGACAAGTTGTTACCTTGCATTTTCAGCATCATTCTTACCACATGGGTAAATCTCCACCAGTTCTTCGATGGTTAATGAGTTGTTCCCCATGTAGGTATATACATGTGGGGAGTCTATGATGTTCACCACCTCTCCATACCTATTGTAGATCGAGATATTATTACTATTGACCATTGTTTGACGTTGATGTAAGAAATAAGCTCGCGTTAAAAGGAGATCTGATTATATAGGTAGTTTGGGTTTATTATGCAAGACAATAGAAAAAGGGGAAGTGATATAGTTTATCCCACCATTCAAAATGAAGTTAATTGGTGATCATTAAGAAAAACCTATGAGAATGCTTAATATATTGTAGCATCCGGTCTCGGAAGTAATATGAGATGATGGGCTGACATAGAATACGATCAGTCTCGGATGTGTTTTGTTTATGTGCGAAAACGACAAAGAATTTACTCCTGATGTACAGATGTAAGATGAAATCTAAAAGCTAAATATAGGATATAAAATCCTATTAGATCCAGAATTGACATTTGGGATAAAAATGATTGTTTTGCAAAATCGAAACTCTCACGTGACGTTATTTTAACTTTCTAACATTTTGTAATGAAACGGAATTCATTACTAATATTTCTATATATATATATGTATATATATATATATATATATATATATATATATATATATATATATATATATATAAAGTGGGTTTCGTAATTATGTCTCGACGGAGTAGTAGGTAAAATGATCGTCGCTAGCAGATAAAATGATAGGTATATTATTGATTGAGGATTAAACATATGATATGTACAATTCTGCAACATAGGCTACATACATATAGCGTAAGAATCTCGTTAGTGCAGTGATCGAGTTATGTCGATGTTGCGTTTGGGACTCTATACTATGTATGTCTGATAGCGCATTGTTGAGTACACTCAGCGCGGAATATCAGTAACCTGATGATTAATGATGTAATTTATTATCATAACATTATTCCCTCTACAGACGAGGGATTGAGGTTCATTCAATACGTAAGATCTCGCAGCGGTCACCTATGAAGGCTAATAGTAAAATTTATATTATACAGTAGTAGCCTAGCCTAGGCTGATCCAACCCCAGGACTGAAATCCGCCATATTGCCTTATGACGTAAGCATCCCACCTGTCACGTGACCCATCCCATTATTGAGGTAGGCTATGACAATCCATCATATGGAATTAACAATTTTTAAATTTAGCGCCAGATTGAATTTTCAAATTTACAGCCATCTACCAATAAACAATTTTAAATGGTTATACATTTTGAAATCCACCATTTATGACGTAACCATCTCACCTGTCACTAGACCCATCCCACCATTGAGGTAGGTTATGACAATCCATCATGTTGAATTAAAAATTTTCAAATTTAGCGCCAGTTCGAATTTTCAAATCCCCAGCCTTCTACCAATATACAATTTTAAATGGTTATACATTTTGAAATCTGCTATCTTGAATTGTGACGTAAGAATCCCACCTGTCACGTGACCATCCAACCGTTGATGTAGGTTACAGCAATCCGCCATATTGAATCATGACGTAAGCATCCCTCCAATGACGTAAACATCCCACCTTCCCCTCCATGATGTAAACATTGTCACCATCTTGAATTACCAATTTTCAAATCATCCTCCTTCTACCAATATACAAATTTTAAATTTCCCACCTTCCGCCATTTGTAATTGTAATATAGTACGTATTCGACCATCTTGAATTTTCAAATCACCCGCCATCTACCATTTGTAATTCTTAAATTTCCAACCTTCCACCATTTATAATTTTTAAATTGAGCTCCATCCGACGTATTGAATCGCGTGGCCACGTACGTAGGCTGTAGTGTGAAATGCAAAACAAAGTGTTGGGCATAACATATACCGGATGTAACTCTTCATGCAGGCAAGAGAAATATGCTGACGCGTGACCTTGATCGCTTCCTGTTACGGTGATGATGCAAACAGTTTACCTTTGTAACATAACATCTAAATGGAAGTCTTGCATAATGTGAAATCTGATTTAGAAAATGCTATACAATTTATAATCTCATGCTAGCCGACGTCTAGAATTACCTCCACAATTTCGTCATTTTAAAATAACCATTTTCAAAATTTGCACCTCCCATCATTTTTAATCGTGCGCTTGGTCCGCCATTTTTAATTTTCAAATCGCCAGGCATCTATCAAAACACAATTTCAAAATTTTCCACCATTTTGATTTTCAAATCTCCCGCCTTCTACCAATATACAATTTTAAACTGAGCGTTTGGTCCACCATTTGCAGTAGGAACCGGAAGAAACGCCATATTGAATTAGCAGTTTTCAAATTTACCGCCATTTTGATTTTGAATTTCGCGCTTGGTCCGCTATTTGAAATAGGAACCGGAAACACAACCATTATGATTTTGTAATATACAATTTTCAAATTTACCGCCAGTTTGATTTTGAATTTCGCGCTTGGTCCGCCATTTCAAATAGGAACCGGAAAGACATCCATTTTGATTTTGTAATATACAATTATAAATTTACCGCCATATTGAATTACCAAATTGGAATTTCGCGCGTGGGTCGCAAATTGCAATAGGAGCCTGAAACGACACCATTTTGAACGGAACCGGAAGCGTCGCCATCTTGTGACAGGAACAGGAACTACCGCCATCTTCGACCGGAACCGGAAGTGCCGCCATCTTTGATGACGTCAGCTGCTCCACCTGTGCTCCACCTGTCACGTGACCGAAAAAACCACACTACTTTTCAATTATCTTCACCGTCGACGCGCAGGTCCCGATGACCTACGAGCTACGCCGGAAATTGCCGGAAGAGGACTCTCAGTATCTAGCGCACACGAGGATCTCGAATAATTTATGAATTAACACAGTTTTTTTATGGGATATAAAAATTTAACGCTTATAATGTTATTTCAACACTTTCTAATTTTAATATAAATGCGATTATATTCCAACGAAATGTATTGTTGGGCCCACAATTCTTTCGACTGTACTAGCTAGCCTACTAATAGGACGTTGGCCGAACCGAGGAAATTCCAACTAACCTTTTCCCAACATATCCCTTCCATGTCAACCAAATCCCACCGTTGGGCTAACGAAGTGTGCTACTAGGGGTACTATTACCTTAGGGGTACGTTGTAGCGTACTGGAAGAGGCGCTGTGGTACAAACCGGAATGTTGCTGTTTCGATCCCCGATAAGGTCGGAGTTTTTCAATTGGCCTAATCCTTCTGGTGGCACTATGGCCCTGGGGTTGACTCAGCCTCCAACAGAAGTGAGTACCAGGAACAATCCTGGGGGTAAAGGCAGCCGGTTCATAAGGCTCACCACCTTACCACCTTCAAGTCCTAAATGTCCAAATTCTGGGAGCCTCAACTTCCTGGAACCCTCTGGGTCTCCATGGCCTGTATAGGGAATACATTTTTTTAATCTTACTTTATATATTGAATCGTTTGTGATACTGTTAATAAATTGATTGCAATTCTGTTTTTATCGTGGTTGGGTGTGTTCGTTAATCAGTGCAAAAAGTGGGTTCTGGTCTATAGGCCTGGTATTTTCATTGAGTATTTTATGTATTTGTTTCTAAATTTCCAAATTTTCAGAGTATTTAATTTATTACCTTTATTTTCTCTGTGTAAAATTTTCATTGTGTTTTCTATGGTGTCGTGCTTATGGTTTTCATCTGATTTGGCATATGCTGATTTTCTTTTATTTGATCTATGGTCAAGGGTGTGTTCATGATATCTTGTCTTGAATTGTCTACCTGTTTGACCAATATAAATTTTATATTCCATTATCAGTGTAATTGTATGTAATATTGTTTTTGTTTGTATAATTTGTTTTTTAAATTGTTGTTGGTTTTGTAGGCCATCTTAAATTTATTACTTTCAAATAATTGAGCAATGTGTTGATTTCTATTATCTATATATATATGAGAATGTTAACTATTTCCTGTCTTCCTTCTTGTAATTATCTATAGGTGTTAAGTTTGAGGTTTTGTTCTTATTTTTATTCTTTTTTTAGTAATTTTATTATGGTATATCTCTTATAGAAGGATGACCAGTTTTATGAACTTAAAAAACAGGACATTTGACAAAATTTGCCTTAAAAAAAGGACAGAACAGGACACTTGGATAAGAAAGGGTGCAAGCGTTCCTTCTAAGTCTTGCAGTTACAATTTGCTATAAATGAGACTTCGTTGTCATCAGATATCGCCATTCTCAATTAAAAGCAGTCTTATAAATTCAAGCTTTGTCAATCTTTTTATGACTGAAATTACATTTACAACTGCCAACAATTAAAATTGTTAAAAATAATAGTCTGTCATATTATATAAGTAGGATATTTGAAAAAAATAAATCGGATACATTGAACAGGCATTTGTTGCAAGTTTTGGAAAAAACAGGACATTTGGCTTCCTGTTAAAAATTTGTCAGGACACCGGGACAGTGAATGAAAAAAAGGACAGTCCCATTAAAAACGGGACGTCTGGTCACCCTATCTTATAGCCATTATTTGCTGCTATTTGGAGGATAGTGTTGAGTTCTTTATTATATTCCTTACTTGACATGGGAATGTTGAAGTGAAGTGCCTTAACCAACAGGCAGAAGGTGGAAATTTTTCTTAGATTTTTAAGTGGAGTGGAGTTGCTGAAGATATTGGTGTCTATAGCTATAAGGTATAAGAGTTGTGGATAGACAATTTGCAAGAAATAACTGATTATAGTCAATGGACACTATATCTAGAATTCGATCGGAAAGAGTGAACCATCGGACAGTAACTAAGTCAAAAAGTTAATCAATGGTAAAGTCACGTAGTGTCGAAAAATAAGTTAACGGGATATCATAGTCAACGAGTTGAACAGTTCGAAGCTTCAGAAATATGACAGTTTATAAAGAATAGCAGTGAGAGAAAAGGATAAGTGAGCTGGCTTTGAGAACTTGAATAAGAAGGTTGGGAGGAGAAAGAGAAGATTTGGGAAGACGGGTCATGGAGCTGAGACGACGGAGTCGTCTAACATTCTAGAAACGGAACGTGGATGGACAGCTGAACCAGGAGAATATCGACCTATGGCTGTGAAGAGATAGCTGGTGGCTGGTTTACGGAAAATGTTGGTTAGCTTACGTGGGGGCCGTTTGTAAGCAAAATGTCTACATGAGAAGAGGAATATGTTAGGATTAATTGTTGTTTCGATTCACAACGAGACCCATTAGAATTTGGACAACGACAGCAGGAGGTCGGCACGAAGATGGTGGAAACAGTGGAAACATTGCTGGACTACTGTCGGTGTCTTGAACTATAAGAGTTATGGTTTGGTAATTATAATGAAATATGTAATTTTTGAGGCAGTGAGCCTGTGGTTAAATGAGGCAGTGGGCCTGTTTAATTGAGCGAATATGGCGCCGTATCCATATAGAAGATAGGTTTGAGATAAGAAGAATTGCTGAGTCTCGAGAGCGTTTGCGCCGCCTTAGCCGTAAGGTGGTGAGATGACTAGTAAATGTTAGTCTCTTGTACGTGTCCATCTGTATTAGCTAAAGTAGTAAATTATTTCATTGTAATGATTGAAAACCATATTTGGTTCCAGGAAGTAGTAGATTGAGAGTAGGATTTGTACAGAAAGAAAAAGAGATCCGTAGTGCAGAGTAATATGTGGAATGAGAAAAAGAAATATTGGATTTAATTAACTTTGAAAACAGTAAGAAAAGTTCAGAGTAATATAATTCAAGTTCAGAATTAAGAGAGTGAACTTAACAGGAACGTTAGGTTAAAAAGACAACTTTGAATAGAAAGGAATTCAGAGACGTAAATGTTCACTAAACTGAAGTAGTCAATTAAGATAGTCGGCGAGCTTAGGCGCCCTATCGTAAGCGAAAGACTGGGAGATCGAGTAAGTGTCATACTTCCAAAAATGTTGTAAGATGGAAATTTCAAGTTAGAGATGGTTATTTATTGATTTATGTGAGCGTTGCTTTGCGCCTTATCGAAGCAAAAGTATAAGGGAGACCGAGGAAGTGATGCACTCCCATTGTTAAAAATCAGAAAAAATATTGCAATCAAAGAATAGTAAGTTCAATAGTAAGTTGATTGTGGTTAGTATTTTAACCTAAAAGAGTAAAGAGTTAAGCAAAGAATTTATACAAAGTAAAGTTGAAGATAAAATGATCAAAGTTAAAGTGGAGCAAAGATTCAAAGTAAATTGAAACCAAAGTAAAATAAAATGTAAAAGTGTGTTGCTGTATTCCGATGGCTATTGATTTATAATAAAAATTTTGTCTGCACTGGGACAAATAATATACGAAGAATAGTGGACTGTAACTTTATTATCATTGGCCCAACACAAACATACAAGTTTTAATAACAAAACTATGAGCAGCACACAACTTCCACCTGTACACTGTGGAAGCGGGAGAACAACTAACAATGGCTGCCGCGAGGAAGGACTCCGCGCGCATGCCAAGCATTTAACCTTCAATAGGCGCGCTAAATCCCAAACATACTCCCATGCTTGATCTATCTAGATCAACACACAAATCCATGAATCAATAACTCCCACCCTTGATTTATCCAACAATAGAAAACACAATTACATTTAAACATTCACTTTAGAAGGAAACGGGCAGAGTTTTACAATAGGTCTTTGGATTTCACCAGTAGCAGTTTTTAACTTTACTACCCTAATCAAACCGTCTTTACCGGGAAACACTTCAACAACCTTTCCAGATTTCCAACACAATGGAGGAACATTGTCTTCCTTTATTAAAACTAGATCACCAATGTCAAGACTAGAACGGATGTCCAACCACTTAGGACGACGTTGAAGTTCTGTCAGGTACTCAGTAGACCATCGCTTCCAGAAGTGCTCCATCATCTGCTGCAGATGCTGCCACCGGGAAAGTTTGCCAGTGGGGATAGGCAACATAGAAGGTTCAGGAAGGCACTGTAAAGGACGACCAATAAGGAAATGCCCTGGAGTAATAGGATTCAAGCATTGTGGATTATCAGTTAAAGGAGATAGAGGTCGAGAATTCAGACATGCCTCTACTTGTGAAAGAATTGTAGCATATTCTTCAAATGTCAGCACAGTGCTTCCTATTACTTTCTTCAAATGAGACTTCATTGATTTGATACCAGACTCCCATATACCTCCGAAGTGTGGAGATCTTGGAGTAATGAATTTCCAATTAAAGCCTTCAGAAACTCCATACTCGTATAAGGTATTTTGAATGTCAGGGTCTTGTAAGAATCCTTTCAATTCAGCAGCTGCACCCACAAAATTCGTACCATTGTCACTCATTATTTCTCTACATCTTCCTCTTCTTGCGATGAATCTTTTCAGAGCAGCTAAAAATGCATCAGTGGTAAGTTGAGATACCAATTCCAAATGAACAGCTTTGGTTACCAAGCAAATGAAAAATGCGACGTAAGCTTTGATAATAGTCTTGCTGTGACTTAATCCAACTTTAAGATGAACAGGACCAGCATAATCAACACCAGTGTACTCAAAAGGATGAGCAGGTCGTACTCTATTCGATGGAAGTTGTCCCATAAGCTGATTATTGCTGGAAGCGTTTACTTTGAAGCAAGGAATGCAACTTCGTAACACCTTTCTGACAACACTCCTTCCAGCAGGAATCCAAATATTTCTTCTCAATGAGGACAGCACAGATTGAGTACCTCCATGCAGAAGCTTTATATGCTCATTTCTAATCAAATCTCAGTGATGTGATGTTTCGCTGGAACAATTATTTGATGTTTAGCTTCATAAGGCAAATCAGAATTATTAAGTCGACCACCAACTCGTAACAACCCATCTTGATCGAGGAATGGACATAATGGCCTTAGCTTACTTGAATTAGAAATGCACTTGTGTTTCATCAAACAAGACAGTTCCTCAGGATAATCTTCCTGTTGTACTAGAGATATTATAGTGATGAATGATGCATCAGTTTCTTCAACAGTAAGATGCTCACTTCTCCTTTTTTCAGGAACAGCTTTTGAGTTATGAATAAATCTCAAAATGTAAGAGAAGATTCTTTTTAGTTTATCGATGGAAGAGAATTTTTTGATGAGATCATTTAAACTTGAAGAATGTTTGACATTCGCAGCACAAGTAACAACTTCTTCTTTAGAAGATTTTACATCAGGTATTTCATTTGGTAATTGCATTTCATTAATAGATGTAGGAGATGAAGTAGCATTCACTTCCCATAAGAATGTTGGACCCCTCCACCATAGATTCAATGTAGATAACTGATCTGGATATACACCACGGGTAATGCAGTCAGCAGCATTCTCTTCAGTTGAAATATGATGCCAGAAATTAATGTCTGTGTCATCTTGTATTTCAGAGACCCTATTTGCAACGAAGGACTTCAGCTTGGCTGGAGTAGATTTCAACCAACATAAAACAATAGTAGAGTCAGACCATAGATATATTTGATCTAATCTACTTAATTTCAATGATGACAATACCTTTTTCAACAATCTAGACAACAACAATGCTCCACAGAGCTCTAATCTAGGTGCAGACTGTGTCTTGATAGGAGACACTCTAGATTTAGAAGTAACTAGTGAAACAGAAACAGAATTATTATCAGATATGGATCGCAGGTAGATACAAGCACCATAAGCTTGTTCCGAAGCATCACTGAATCCATATAATTCAATTCCATGAAGATTTGCAGAAGGAATTATTTTCCTGTCAACAGTTATGCCATTCAGACAATGTAGACTACCATATATCTTGTTCCATTCATCTTGGACTGAAGTAGGTAGTATCTCATCCCAACTTGTCTTCAAAATCCATAATCTTTGTATGAATATTTTACACTTAATAACAGCAGGATCCAAGAGACCCAAGGGATCGAAAATTGAAGATATGACAGATAAAACATTTCTCTTCGTCACCTTTGTTATTGGCTTGACATCAAACTTAAATGGAAAACAGTCATTTTCAGGCTGCCATGTAATTCCTAAGGCTTGCACAGTATGATCTCCAATGATCTTGTAGTTAGCTGGCCTTTCTTGCAATTCCGGAGTTACATTTTGCAGTACTTCATCACAGTTTGATGACCATTTTCTCAATGGAAATCCAGCAGAAGCGACTAAATCAATAAGCTGAGTCTGCAACCTTTTGGCTTCTTCAACTGTAGAAACACCACCTAGATAATCATCCACATAGAAATCAGATCTTAGGGCTTCAGCAGCAGCAGGACATATTTCTTGATTCTCATCAGCAAGTTGTTTGAGACATCTAGTTGCCAGAAAGCTAGCAGGACTCGTCCCATATGTTACAGTAGACAACTTATAACATTTTAACTCCTCTTCTATATTACTTCTCCATAGAATTTTCTGTAGGCATCGGTCTCTAGGATCAACGAGCACTTGTCTATACATTTTTGCAATATCCGCAGTCATTGCTACTGGATACTTTCTGAATCGAAGAACAATGGAGTACAACTCTTCCTGAACAGCAGGACCAACACACAGTAAATCATTCAATGAGTAATTATTGGAAGATTTGGCAGAACCATCAAAAACAACTCTAATCTTAGTTGTGGAACTATTAGGTTTAAAAACAGCATGATGAGGAATGAAGAATTGAGTAGATTCATCAGACATGTCACACAACTCCATATGACCAAAGTCCTCATACTCCTTAATAAATTGCACATAATCATGATGCAGTTTTTCATTAGATTCAAATTTCCTTTCAAGCAGATTCATTCTCTTTTTAGCTTGTCCGAAGGAATCCCCAATAGAAACTTCTAGGCGAACAGGAAGTCGAACTATAAATCGACCTTCAGATGTTCTCGAAGTATTTTCTAAGAAATGTTGTTCACAATATTTATCTTCGTTTGTTTGAGGAATGTGATTTATTTCCTCTAATTCCCAAAACTTTCGAAGTTGATTATCAAGCATATCATTTCTGCTTAAACAACTCATAACCTCATTGTTAGTATGGCGAATAGAATGCAGTGGCATTTTGCCAGATAAGACATAACCCAGATGAGTGTTTATCAACGTGGGATGACCTTTGCGCTTAAAGGTTTCACCAATCACAAGATCGAAGAAAACATCAGCTCCAAGCAATAAATCAATTTTTGCTGGAATATAAAATTCAGGATCAGCCAATGAAATGTCAGTTGGCAATGACCAATCTTCATATTGAACAGGAGCACTAGGTACAAGACCAGTAACATTGTCAAGAACAGCACAATTCACATTAAACTCATAGTTGCTAATTCTGGAATGTACATTAACTGATCAGGTGTGCACAACCTTTGCGGCACAAACATCATTAATTCCACTAACAGAGAATTTATTCTTGATCAATGGTAGATGCAACTTCTTCACTAAATCAGTTGATATGAAAGACATTTGGCTTCCAGAATCCATTAAAGCTCGACACCCAACAAGATCACCATTCTTGGCTTCAACATGTACAGCTACAGTTGGCAATAGTGCTTTTGTGTTGGCTATGTTCTGACCTTTTGACGAAGTATAGCTAGATACATTGCTAACATTGGAAGTGCCATTAGCATTGTTATTAGCATTATCAATATGTAACAGTTTATGATGTCTTTTGCTACAAATGGCACAGCTGGCTTTACACTTAGCAAACACATGGGATCCATGAAAAACAAAGTTTATTTTCTTGAAGAAATCTTCATTTTTCCACAAGAGACACAGCTTTAAAATCTCTACAATCATGCAGTGAATGGCTATTTCTGTTGCAAAATATACAACTGACAGAATTTACATTAACAGTCAGAGCTTTACTTGAAGATATAGATGACTTAACCCTTTGTTCACTAGAATTATTTCTGTACTCAATGATTTCTAAAGCTTGAGCTTTTATTTCAATGAATGTAATAAGATCTTGTAATGAACTGAACTGATCATTTGCTGTTTTCAATTCCCACTCTTGTCTGTCTTGTTTCCTTAATTTTTCAAGAATGATTTCAACTAATATCACATCATGCAGTGGTACATTAGGTTTCAATGATTCTAATGCCTTTTTTTACTTGTTGCATTATTTACTAGCGATCTGTATTCATTACTGGAACCTGTTTTCACTGTAGATAGACTTTACATAGTTGGCAGCAATTACTTTGTTATTATTGTATCTGTCATAAAGCAACTTCCAAGCAGTTACAAAATTGTCTGCACTAATGGTTAAACTTTCTAGAAGACCTTTAGCTCCTCCTCTCAACGACGAAATTAGGTAATGAAATTTCTGTATGTCATTTAATGATTCTTTGTTTAGTATTAAGCTTGAAAATATGTCGTGAAATTGCAACCATGTCCTAACATTTCCATCAAATGTAGGAATATCAACAGTGGGCAATTTTACCAAGGAATCACTATTATTCGATATTACAGATGCAGGGGGGGAAGGCACTTTAACTTCTTGATCAACAATTCCTTCCAGCGCTGATTTTATTTTGTGGTAATCCTCTATGAACTTTTCTCTGTCTGCATAATGACCTGCAGGATCTTCACAATTTAATTCAATTTCATCTTGAACTTCCACATAGGCTATTGATTCAAAATATCAGGCAAGGAACTCAAACGTGAACGAACTTCATTTACACTAACTTGCTCAGTATATAGAAACTTGTCGACGTAGGTTAATGTCCTTTTAGCAATAGCTCTTTTCTTTATAGCTAATTTTTCATTAAATTCTTCCATTTTTAACATAAACTGGATTTCAATACTTTATGACTTCGAAGAATAGTTGTAGACATTTCATAACAGGAACCCCACCAATAGAACCATCAACACACTTTCACAGTTCTCAAAGTCAATATAACCATAATGTCTGCAGTCGCGGGAACCATAGATATGTGCACATGGCGAATTATAACACGTTTTATTAGTCCATCAGGCACGGAGGCGACTAAAATATGTCTGCACTGGGACAAATAATATACGAAGAATAATGGACTGTAACTTTATTATCATTAGCCCAACACAAACATACAAGTTTTAATAACAAAACTATGAGCAGCACACAACTTCCACCTGTACACTATGGAAGCGGGAGAACAACTAACAATGGCTGCCGCGAGGAAGGACTGCGCGCGCATGCCAAGCATTTAACCTTCAATAGGCGCGCTAAATCCCAAACAAATTTGTTGTTTTGAAAATTGTCCTCTTCATATAGTATTGTTGAAATTAAGACACTATAACCTACCCAATTCTCCACTGTTTAAAAGCTAGTCGAGAGGCATAAATTATTTGAAAGGACTTAAGTTGTAATTAAGGAAAAGAAAATAATAAGAGAAAACTAATAATAATAATATTAAAAATAATTAATTAGTGGACTGATAATGATATAATTAGAAGTAATTGTAGATGGCGCCCATAAAAATAAGTATTCCACAATAGAAGAGAGACTTGAGGAATTAGTAAGAGTTACGTATGGTGAAGAAATTTAGAAACACCCTCTAATGTTATTGGAAAGTTCAAATGCATTCCGTGTGTCTTCACATCACTTTAAGTTGAGAGTACAGGTGTTTGTTCTCGTAATCACTGAACTGGGTCATTGCCACAGAGGGTGGTTATGAGATATAGACTTTGTTACATAAATTAAATGTTAAATACTGAAGACTTTGAATTTGCGTATTTATATATTAAATTAGGAAAGTCCCTCACAAAAGGAGTGGTGCTGTATTGTTAGGTTACAGTGGTTGTGGTATCACTCCATGGCTTATGATGTTACCATATCGCAATCCAGAGGAAGTGGCTTTCAATGCTATGAGTAATATTATAGAGCTACTACTCCATACCCTATGAGAGTGAAACTTCACAAGGAACCATCTGTTCTTCTTTGCTGTGTCATTTTGCATAACAAAGCAAAATACCTGCATGATCCTGATCACTCTGGTGAAGGACCCAGCTGAAGAAGAAGGCAATGAACTAGTAGATGAAGGCTTCAGTGAAGTAGCCTTGAGGAATCTTGGAAAAAGAAGAAGAGATGAAATAAAATGAACATTTGATGAAATGAATTGAACATGTTTTTAATTGTCATCTTTCAAAAATGCACAAAATCTTTCGCTATGTCTGTACTGAAAACATTTACAGAAAATTGTCATTATCATTAATATAAACAATTGAATTATTGAATTTGTCATTTTTAAGCCAAGCTAGGATACGGTCTTCTTTTTCAATCTGTAATCTTGACAGTTTCAGTTGCTCTGATGAAACCAGTCTCTGAAATTCTTTTGTGGAAAGATGTCTTGTTTCTTCTTCCTCATGTAGCAATAATTTAAACTATTTCACTGATGGAAAAAGTGGTAGAGACTTAGCTGCTGTAAGAAATGTATTTTGATCTGTTTGATTTGATGTAGATGCAGTGGACAAGTCTTCTTAGATCAAACTATCTTGACAAGAACCTACAAAGCACAATGCCCCTGGAATCCTACTGAAGACATGATTTTCATCACAAGTCAACAATCTCTGTAGGACTTCTTCGCAAGACATCAAAAGTCAACAATCTCTGTAGGACTTCTTCGCAAAACTTTACTTGCTTTGTTTTTTGTTACCGGTAGCATTTCTGTCGTTTTTTTCTTTAGTTCATTTTCATGTTTTCTTCTTCAAACGTTTCACAGTAACAGTTTTACCGAAAACCATCTCATAACTAATTCTCTGTTCAGTATATGACTTGAGGAATTTGAAATTCATTGAACAAAATCATGTGTTTCTATAGCATTTTAACAAATTTCAGTTGATTATCATTATCATTTTGTGTACTTACACTGCTACTTTCAGTAAGAACTCATAGTACCTAACTAATTATGCTTGAATATTTTCTTGGTGTTTATCAGGTTATTATCTAAACACATTCACAATTTTGTTTTCTTTTGTTTCTATTCAGGATGTCCACAGAAATTTCAAAATAAATTTCTCTGACTTTCCATGATGACCAGACCTTGAAGGTGGAGGGGACTGAATTTTTTGTTTATTAAGTTTACAAAGAACCTTGAAAACATATTGAGTGTTGAATATTCAACTTTTTTTCATTGTTAAATAAACATTTCGGAAAAGATGAGAGTAAAAATGTACCCCTATATTTTAAAGCTTTCATTAGCCTAGCAAATTTGTGAGATAAACTCTCGTAACACTTTCATTTTTGTATATGATTAGCAAATTAGTCCTTTCCTCTTAAAATAATGTTTTATTACACTTAAAAATCCAGTGTTATTGGAATAATTTTTTTCTCCTCTGTCAAGTAGAAATAAATGTCAGGCAACAGTGGTCTAACCAAAAAAACAGTGCTGTAGGTTGTACCCGCCCTAAGGGATTAGTGGATGGAAAAATAGGTAAACCACCCCAGGAAAACTAACCTACAACAAAAACGGGCCCATCCCAAAGGTCATGGTGAAAACCCAGGCGGAACACAGAAAAAATCCTTGGTTTCTTCTAATAACCAATAATATTTAAAGTTAAAATGATACAGAAATTAGTTAATTAATTACTAATGTTTCACAAACATAAAATCTCTTACCCTGAAAATAAAACCCTATTTACATAGCCTAATCTTTTAAACAATACATTTGGATAAATTATTAAAAGATAAAAATACAGCTTGGCTTGGTCTATTTCATGTTTTCATTTCATTAAGCCATTGAAAAGGTGTGAGTTATTTGCGTTGATATTTATAATTGATAAAACTGGTATTTTCTAAATCACTAAAATAAATAGGACGGTTCCCAGGCGAAAATGATAATCTTAATTCATTTTAAAAAACATATATACAGGCACTGGGACCGAAATGTAATTTAAAATTAGTTCTGAAGGGAGATAAACCTAAATCAAAACAGTTTGAACCTCTCTCTCTCCTCATTCCTTGTTTTCACCCAATTAATGTTATGGCTTTTTGGTTTCATTTAATCTTTCTTTCTTTCTTCACTTCTTTCATTCATTCTTTCTTTCTTTTTTCTGTCTTAATTTATTTCTCTCTCTCCCTCTCCCTCTTCCTCTCTCTCTCTCTCTCTCTTTCTCTTTCTCTTGCTCTCTCTCTCTCTCTCTCTCTCTCTTTCTCTTTCTCTTTCTCTCTCTCTTTCTCTTTCTCTCTCTTTTTTTTTTCTCCTCTTTTTTTTGTGTCTCTTTTTTGCTCTTTCCAGTTTCATCATTCAGCTTCTTATCACCTCCCTTTATTCTCTCTTGGTATCTATGAAGGCCCAGGAATGGTCGCTTAAGGTTGGAGGCCAGCTCTTAGACCTCAACGGAATTGATATGACCTATGTTACATTTGCTTTTTCTTATAATTCATTATTTTGTTTTAGCTTTTTCTCTATTTCTCTCATTCTTTCTCATCCTTTGTTTCTCCTCTACGAAAGTTACATTTTCGCCTTAATTTCCATTTTTTGTCTTTTATTGTGACTAAGCTCAATGGTTTCAGCGCTGTGTTGTCGTGCAGGAGGTATTTGCTGAAGGTCTTGTGGCTCAGGATGGTCGTCTGAAGCCCGGAGATCAGCTCATAGAGATCAATGGAACTGATATGACTAATGCTACTCATCACCAGGTAGGTACAATAAGTTGGAATGGTTAGCTTGAGTAATGGGAACCTTTTGCATGCAGTTAAAAATTTAACCACACGAGTGCATCATGGCTAAACGAGGTCCTACTCTCTCATTCTACCTCATGCTTTTATGTATCACTAAACGTGAATACTGTTGACTTTGTTACAAAATTTGGAGGCATATAACGTTTATGTTATATTCCAGTAGTCAGATACTTATGACCACCGGCATGGTTTTGTGGTTAGCGTCGCTGATTGCAGATCAGTCGGCCCGGTTTTGATCCCCGGTACCTCCTTGGATTTTTCTGAGGTAGGGAGGTCTGGTAGGGGCGCACTCAGCCTTGTGATCCAAATTGAGGAGCTACTTGATAGAGAAGTAGCGGCTCCGTTCATGAAAACTACCATTAACGGCCATGGGTTTCGGCATGCTGACCACATGCCCCCCCAATCCTGCCATCTTCCTGTGGTAGATGACACAGCGATCGAGTGGTAGGTCAAATCTCTCAAGGGATGTAGCGCCATGGAGTATAGTTTTTAGATTTTTAGTCAGATACTTATATTCTGCCTAGGAGAGTGTGAGATCGCCAGGAACAATTATTAATTTTTTTAATGTCTTTATTAAGTAATTGCTTAATTTATGTTGAAAAGAGCCCGTGGGTTTTGTTATTGGAAACAGGAACAATAATTCTTTTGCAGTGGCAGAGACATGTGTAGATTAGTGACAAATACTTCACAATATTTTAGTTACTCCTGTATATCGCGATGAATTTGTTATTAATAATAATAATAATAATATTTTTTATTTTCATTAAGCATAAAATACAAGCATGAGACAACTTAAAAAAAAAAAACATTGCAATATAAACATATTGGATTGAATTAAATTAAATGACTCTAATTGAGTAAAATTTCCAAACTTGTTCATATGTCAAATTCTTTACATTCAAAGAATTCATCAATTGTGCAAAAGGGATTTTTGACCAACGAGTCATATAATTCAGACTTATAAATACCAATTGGGAATTCCAGTGGTTCCAATGGTAAGCTATTACACAGTTTTAGAGCTATTACACAGTTTTAGACCTATTACACAGTTTTAGACCTATTACTTCATAACTATTTAAAGATATAGAGAGTCTATGGAAAGGTATGTTTACACGTCTACCGTTTCTGGTATTGTGTGGATATATATCTTGCCACTGAAAAGTTAGGTTTAACATGGATCATAGAGTTGTAAATGTACCGGTACATGTTAATAATGGTCAAAAATTTTAGATTGACAGTTTTTTTTTTTTTTTTTTTTTTTTTTAAATAAAGAAAATGCCTTTCTTAATTCTACATTATGCATAACATTTAACTTTTCAAGTTAATGCTAACTTATTTCTCCACTATTATTCAATTTAAAGTAGTACAATAGTTTATTTGGTATCTAATTCCTATCATTGCTCTTTAATTAAATTTACGTAATGAAAACTCCTTCTGATTTTTCAATCTACACCTTCTAATTTAATTATTCAATAATTCTTCTTTGAAATTCAGGTTATGGTTCATATTGTCTTAGTTATGAATCCATTGCTAGCCTTCAACTTATATTTGTCATATGGCTATAAATAATTCATAATGGCTAACCATTAGGCAACATGGTGAAATGTCCCTTGCCAGGTGGCTAACAACTGTAAATAGAGTACTACGATTATGTGTGGGAACTGTGCCATAAAACCTACCAATAAATAGAAAATTTTGACAGAGTATGTATTTAAAGTTTTATGTTCCCACGTGGTTTCCTGTAAAAGATGTCAGATTGGGTTCAATTTATTTATTTTTTCCTGATATTTCCATCCAGTTTATGGAAGATGACTGACAAAACTGTCTAAATAGAAGGATTTTTGCATATCCAGAAAATGTGCTTTTAGCAATATTGAGTGATCAGTTGTCACACATAAGAGAGTTGAGTTAATGGCGTATTTTAAAATGTCAAACTGCCACCCCTTGGGTGAGTGGTTAGACTGCTCGCCTTCCACTGCTGGGGCCTGGGGTCAAATCTCGGTGAATCTATGTGGAATTTGTGGTGGACAAAATGGGGAGGACAGGGCAGGTTTTATTACTGAATGACATTCTTCTTATGGTGAGGAATATGATGTAATGTAAATAGATTATTGGGCAGCACTCCTCACTGTTTATTTAATAGAAGAACACATAAAAAAAGTGCAAAACAAAGATCCCTATGGATCAAAATTATGTGAACATGTACTAGAAACAGGACATAGTATTAATTGGGACAAAACATGTATTGTTTATAAAGAAACGGATTGGAAAAAAAGAAATATAGCATAATCTCTGTTCATGGCCATGGAATCATCACCAATATCTAAACCGTCTATTGAAATAAATCAAGCTTATCTCAAACTAGTTGATGAAGAAATAAAAGAGGCTAATAGCAAAAGTAAAGTTGTATCAACAACCATACAAAAGAATAAGAATAAGAACATCTGCCCTCCTCCACTTTCAACTTCAAATGATGCATCAACAGTCTCATTACTCACAGTCAAGTATAGACGTTCAGAAAGACTTCGCGACCTAACATCTCGTCGCTAATAAGATTCACTTGAAAACACGAGACATTCATGGTGTCTCGCGAAACGTTGTGATGTGATTCTGTTGTGAAGTTGACATTTTTAGTGTCTATGTTTTATTTTATGTGCGTGTTTTATTATTTTATTATCTTATGAAGAAGATGAATGCTCCACGCAAAATTAAGTAACCATTGACAACGGCTTCACAAAAGGATCAATAAACAGTGGTGAGTGCTGCCCAATAATCTATTTACATTACAGGGCAGGTTTCCTCAGGGTGCTCCTGTTTCCCTTGCCATATATCACTTCACCATTGCGCCATTTATGACATATGACCATTTGGTTGCAATAAAGGATTATTATTAAAATCACGAGCTATCATTGTGCCCTGAATGACAATTTCAAGTACCCAGTATAAGAAATTACACAGAACTAATTCACTTATACCGAGCCAGAACAACTTAAAGAAATGATAGCAAATCTCCCAAGTAAAATTCAGATTCTGTTTCCTTGTCATTCCCAAGTAGTGGAGCACTGCATAAAATTAGTTTTGGAACAGTATTTATTTGTGCGTGAATTATTTATTAGAGGAATAAAAATGGATTTATAAGATGCTGAATTGTGTCTATGCACGTATTTCTCAAATTTGAAACCAGCATCAGATTTCATCAAAACGTTGCTGTACATTCGAATAGAAGAAGAGTGGTATGGTGCGTGCAGCCACCTCATGAAGAACAAAGTGAAGAGTTGCTAGAAGAAAAATAATTTCTTTAGGTGACTGCGGAATGCTGTACTCATGCCATATGCTGTCACTTTTCCACATTTAGGAAAAAGAAATCTGTATATTATTATTTTTGCTATTTTCACTATTAAATAAAATATATATTTCTCAAAGTCTGTTAATAATCGGGCAGTAACTATTTGTGACATCCCAAAGAACTAGCAATAAATTGTGCACTGTATTTCCAGGCATGCCAAGCCTTGCGGAAGATGACTCCAGTACTGCGCCTAGGAGTTTATCGAGAACGAATAGAAGCTTATAGCACTCGCTCAACAGCACACTACATAGAAGGTGAGTAGAAATAAGAAATAAGAAATAATAATACTGATGTATGAATAAAATAATACTATATTTAGTATGTTTATACAATACTCAACCCATGTTGAAAAGAGATATCCTATCTTTCCTTTTGAACCCTTGTCACCACTGCGGCTTCATCCACAACAGGACTACAGCATCCCCAAATTGTTATGCCTTGAGTGAATACTCTCATGGGGAGATTTGCACAAAAAAGAGTATGAAGTTCTTACTGACAGCTTTCAAGTTTGTACTTGCAGTCGTATGCATAAAAAGCCTGCTGACTCCCCCACCCACTGTGCCCACATGACAAGACGCTCTTTGTACTCTGTCGCTTAGTGCCCGCTTCAATTCCTCATCCAATAAGACCAAGCTGCGGGAGTATTAAGTAGGAAATTTGTGAGCTACCAAAACGGACACTCACTTCACTCACTGCATGCTACTTGGATGATTCGCGCAGAAAGAATGAAAACTACAAATAATTTAGGGACAGCCCCGTGGCATTGCAGATGCACCGGAAACAACCCCTGCGGCTTTTCGTTACAAAAATCTGCGAAAATAAAATACTTGAATTTTTATCTTTAATCCCTCTGCCAGTACAAGGTACTAGGGGTGTTACGATTTTGTTTTAACTTTTGTTAAGAGCTAAACTTTTATGTCAAATATTTTTTTCGCAAAAATTTTCTGACGGGTATTCACAAGCCAGGCATCGTTCATAGAAACTCAATCTTGTCTGGTGAATGATAAAGCTTTGCATCAGGCTAATACACTGAATACCTATTCTCTGCAAGATGGCCTCTTATTCTATATTAGAAAATTTAAGAAAGGTGTATTGCCACACCGAGATTATACAAAAGTATGCGAGTGCATTTATTAAGATGTTACTAGGATTGTGTATCCTTCAGGGATGCGACATGAGGTATGGCAATGACTTTCTTTTCATTTTTACAAGCACTTTATTTCAAGACAATTTCATTTTACTTCATTTTATCAAAATAGGTTTAACAATTTTATGGGCTTGTTATGTAGGCCTACTATAATATATTATACTAAGAGCTAAAACTTTTATTTGAAAAACTTCTCCCAAGAAATTCTCTGAAGGCTAGTTATAAACCATTCATTTTATACATAGACTTGGATTTGTTGGTCTTGCCTCGCGAATAATGCAACTTGGAAACGAGGCTGATACAAGTGAATGCGCACTACTGCAAATCAGCTGTGTACTCTACACTAGAATAGGCTATATTAAGGGTAGAGGGAGTTATATGAATGTATAATATCACATTTTAAAAGTACTAATTATATTTAATGTTGTAATTATGTTATAGTGAATTTTCGTTAAACTAATTTAATCCTAAAATATTATGGAAATAAATATTTTCATTTATTATATTACTTCACTTAAAGTTTCTTGTTAATACTTGTATTATAGTGATTATTATACAAAAGCCATTGTGTTGCTTTACACTACATGCAAATTTCTAGAAGCTTTTTACTCATACTTTTTCTACTGAATTTATACAATAATATATCTCTATTCACTCCATCAAAAGCCATTTCCAGGTTGGTAGCCTTTGAATATAATACTGTGCCTCTCACACAGCTAAATCCCACTGCATGTTTCCGTTGTGTGAGTGCACCACCAGTCAAAACAGGAATGATTAAAATGTATTTAATTATTCACAGCTGAATTCAAATTTATTGAATTCACAAACACTGCTTTCACAATCCTAACCTTGTGTTCTGCTTCTATACCTCGATAATTAAATTTACTATTTTCTTGCATCTGATTCCGGTTCTTTGAAAACTCACACAACTTTATTTCCCTCAATCATTAAAATTACTATTTTATCACTTATTATTTTGGCTCCCTCCCCTGTGTTTATATAAACTGTCAGTGTCGATACCTTCGGCAGGAGCTTACTTAGCTTGTTATTTTTATTATTTGTAACAGGTTATCATTCCATACTTGTAATAGTTATAAATGTAAGATACAAGAGATATTCATCTCTAGACTGTAGTGGGATGCAGTAGTGTGGGAGAGATACAGTAATATATTCAAAGACTACCACTAGGTCTATGAATGCACAGTAAATCCTACGTCTGTTGTCACTTAGATGTAAATATTAATTGTTCACATAAAATTTTTCCTGAAGCCTTTCTGGAATTCTGAAAAGCTAAAGATTTTATTTTATTTATGCCAAAAGCACAATTTGATATTTAACAAAATTTGGATTTAGTGAGCATTTCATGTTAAGATTCAATCAATCTTGTATAGTACTTGATGCCATTGCTCCATATCTGCAGCATATAACTGGAAGATAATGTGGGCCTACTTGAAGCAATGACTACAAATGGTATAATACAGTTTTTAGTACACACTCTTTTAAGCGGCTGCTTCTTGGGCTGTAAACATGCCATAAAGTAGTAGTATATGCTGCTAAAGTAGTTTTATCGGCCTAGGCCACTAATGTTGCCATGGTAACCTCCAGCGAACGTAGTTGAAACTATGGCACCTAGATGTCTCTACAGAGTCTTCCAGTGTAGCTACAAATTTACATATTAAGGGGTTTAATTGTTCATTGTCTATTAACAAGAATAGTAAACCTTATCATTTAGAAATCTTGAATTTAAAAAATTACTTTGATAATAATAACTTTTTATATTTTTTATCACTGGGGGTGGGCACGAACAAACAAAGTTTCCCATAGCTTTGTCTCCAAGACCATGAGTTCTAGTTGGAAGAAACTAGTTCAGATGAGCCTCTTGTACAATTGCTTCTTTTAACAAGGCATAATACATTTTCTTGCAGTAAATATGATAAACATGACATGTAATTGCAATTGAAGTAAATATATTTAGTTTAATTAATCAACATTATTATCTTAATGTTTAAAAGCTTTTAAAGGGAAAGAAACAATCCACAGCAATCCAAGTTTATAAACATGCATTACCTATACAAACACCATTATCTTTTATAAAAAAACTTTATTTTATCACTCAAACTTCACTTTTAAATGTTTACTTACACATAATGCAGTCCTCATCTGAGGATGCAAGCAAGTTGCTTGTGAAATGTGTTATGTGTAAGTAAACATTTAAAAGTGAAGGTTGAGTGATAAAATAAAGTTTTTATAACTTGACCTCTTCACTGTGAGTCCCGCAATACATTATTTATGATTATTATGCCATTATGTTTGTTTCCTTTATGCAGAGTCATCGTAAAATAAGTGGGAAACTGAGCTCGTTATAAAATTAGATAACTTTTACTAAAAGCAATTGTATGCATCATGTACACAAAAACTTTAGCAAACTCATCACATATTCCAGACTTGGCTACACCGTGTCCAAAATACTAGATTCGTCTGCTAAAGCCATGCTTTGCGTATTTGAACATAAATAGCTATTAAATACCCACCTAATACCCTCATTGCAATTAATAACACCCCTGTTCATTTGCCTTAACTTACATGAAATAAATGATGTATACAATCTATAATCAATAAAGATTCATGTAAGTTAATGGTAAATTATCTGGTACATTATTATTTTTATTAATTGTAATTAGGGTACTGGTATTTTCATTATATAATAATATTACCCTCATTGGGGAAAATGAAGTTTATGACAATTACAAATAGCTCTGCAATGGTTTGAAATGAAGGGTTTCATGCAATTTTTAACGTGCCTCCTTCCTTGTTTTGATCATGGAAATATACTGTTGCATTGTTATAAGCAGTCAAGCTGTATAAGATGTGTTGAATTTGCTAATGATGTCCACATAATATCCACTAAATATTTCTTGGTACAGTAGTACATTAAGGTGATCTCTATGGGTCTTGTAGTGACCCACTTAATGTGTCTGTTTCAGAATTGCATACTGTGACTCTGGAACGACAGACCAATCAACAGTTGGGTGTGCGGCTAAGTGGTTGGTGGATGGAACAAGGAATCTTCATACTGGAGATAATCCCAGGAAGTCCTGCTGCTAAGAGTGGACAACTAGAGCCTTATGACCGTATCCTATCTGTTAACGGAGAGGACGTAGCAAGTTGCAGACTTGATCAAGCCTCTAGACTTATTCAGGTAGGCCTGTCCAGTTACAGTAACCCAAGTTGTCGGGATATACCAATTATTGTTTATTAATGTTTAGGTTAGACCAAAATACCTGAACTGCACTCCCCACAACCCTTGGGCTTCCACGAGTGGTTCTCAGGGGTTCCATCTAGTGAGAAATGTGAAACTACTTCCATCAAGAAGAAAAAAAGAAGTGCGGTTTTTTTTTTCACTAGAAGGAAGCAGTGATAACAGACAGATCTACTCATCACTGGAACCATCTTGATCTCCAACTTACTTGATTATTATGGAAATATCTTTTATGTTTTACATGCCGGGGAAGAAATGTTTATTATTCAGTTTATTCACATCAAAACGTGTGATCTGTTGAATCACCAGTCTACAACTGGTTGGTCGACTACCGATATTATATGCATGGTTTTATGTTAATAAAAAACAGTTATATAAATTTAGGTTCACATGTAGGTTTTTTAAAATTATTACTAATCCTCCAATTGTTCACTACAGTAACATAACCTAACAACCAGTGTTGTGCCAATTTCTGGTGAAATGCATGTTTTCAGCTAAAAAATTTACAAACATTTATATTTTTGGTACAAACATAGATTGTTTTATATGAGAAAAGTTGCTGATAAAATCACACTAAATACTTTTGAGTTAAAAGTATATAATCTATAAAGTCAGTCAATCACAATTGACCCATCGTTGGTAGTGGGGTGAGTGCAGTGCTGACTTTCACTTTTAAAATATGCTATCATGAAAAAGGAGCACAGTTGGTAAACATGATTCATTCCTATCACATTGTCTAGACTGCGTGAGAAGGAATTTCAGTAAATATCTGACATCTGGTTGTTTGCTATAAGTAATTGTTGCAGGTGTGCACTGTACTTGCCCCCGGCCATCTGTGTTGGATATTTTCAATATTCCCTATAAACCCAGTGACTGTGTTTCTGCTATCCAGTTAATTAATCACTGTGCACAATAAGTTGTAAGTACACCGGTTTTGCAAATCAGACACAAATATGTCAGTTGCTAGATGAAGTTATGAATGAAGAAGAACTTCTGTTTGAACTTTCTGAAATGAATGAAGCTTTCACTGATGCCATGGAAGATTCAAATGTGGAAACTGCAGAACATAGTGATGTTGTGTAGTGGTTTGCTCTGGCCTCTGCTACCATGTAGTGTAGTGATAGTGCTGCTGCGATGTTGAATAGTAGTTGCAGGCCTCACTGGTGGATAACAATAACTGCGAAGGCCAATGCAGCAAAGCAAACCTTCCCCACTCGGCAGGTTTTATGATGAAGGCATCTATTAATTAGCACAGAAAATTCCTAGCCAAGGAATATTAGGGAAAGGCATAACTACACGTCACACAAAGAAAGGAACAGTGGAAGGAACTGGATACATAATTGCCCATCTAATATTACTAAATGAAAAATTAGATTCCATCATATGAATGTTTCAATGGGGCTTCCCACTGACAATTACTCAACCCTAGTCCAAGCAACTTACAAGGTGCATATAACATTTAACTTGCAGTTCTGTCAGGAAGTCCAACAATTTCTTTCACAGTTGGCTGTATAATTACAGCTCACCGGCCAAACCTTACAGTGAGTTTACTTCTTTCTACTTCGTGCTCCATTCACCAGAGAAAGCAACTATGGATATATTTACCAAGACCACAAAAGTGACCAAGATATGACTTTAAATGCAAAATAAAAATGGCCTGATTGGGATAACAAGCGTGCAATTCGTGATTCATTTGGGTTTGTGGCAAGAACAGAGGTCAGGATAAAAATATGACATGTCATAAACATCCAAATGCTAGTAATAACTATCAACATCATAGAAAATTTTGTCTAATATACTTCTTTTAATATATACCCCATATGCAGACGACATCATTGGAGATCACCAATGTGAACTTCGGCGAAATAGGTCGACCATTGATCAGATATTTTGTATTTTCCAAATCTTGGAGGAAAAGTGGTAATACAATAAGTCTGTTCACCAGCTATACATAGATTTTTAAAAGCATATCATTCGTTAGGTGAGATAAATTGTACAATATCTTCACTGAGTTTTGGATAGGCTGATCGAAATGTATCTAAATGAAACCTATAGCAGAGTCAGGGTAGGGAAATTTTTATTAGACAGGTTCGCCATTAAAAGCAATTTGAAACAAGGAGATGCATTATCGCCTTGACTTTTTAATTTTGCTTTGGAATATATAAGTCGGCCCTATATCTATCTTTGCTTTAGTTTTACCTCTCCCTTTTTAGGGACATTTAAGTGACCCAAGCCACCTGGGCCTTACAGGGCCGCGACCTGTCGGGAGAGGGATTATCTATGGATCACATACATACTTTGTTGACCAGACATTGACATGGAGGGCCTCCCCGGATGAGTGATCAGCCCAATGCTAGGGCCACCTCTGAGACAACATGAACACATAGGACGAGGCACACCATTCACACACACACTCACTCCAAGCAAAGCGAGGATGGGATGAAGATGATAATGATGGCCAGATGATATCCGGGGACCACAGGGGCCTAAAGTTACCTGACATTTGTCTCAGGTGAGAGAAAAAAACCCACCTAGGTAACTTGTCCTGACCAGGATTCGAACCCTGGACCACTGCATGAGAGGAGTGAACGCATCCTCTACGCCACAGAGGTGAACTGCTTTGGAATATGCCATTAGAAAAGTTTAGAAAAACAAGGTAGGCCTAGAATAAAATGGTAGTTATCCAATTTTAGCTAATGCAGATGTTTGTCTATTGGGTGATGACATAAACACAATCGAGAGAAATGCAGAAAACCTTTTTGATGCCTGCAGGAATGTCGGATTGAGAATGAGTACAGCAAAAACTAAGTACATGGTAATGAAACATCAAAATAATGTGCTACAATATATTAGAATAGCAGGTAAATTGTTTGAACAAGTGGAGAAATTCAAATATATGGGAGCAATAATTACTGATACAAATAATATTGAGGTAGAAGTTAAGTGCCGACTGTTATCAGGAACTTTTTTTTTGTGAGGGGTGTGGAGTTCAAAAACTCTTTATCTTCTCATCTTCTGTTCAGAAATCTAAAATAAAAATTTTATAAGACAATTATCCTGCTGGTTGTATTATATGCAGTGAGGGAAGTGAGGCGGTATGCGCCGGTATGGAATACCGTCACTGGTTTTAAAGGTTCAATGGCATACCGACACTGGTTTCAATTGTGAAATAGCATACCGTCACTGAAAATCAATGGGTATTTAGTACAAATTGTTAATGTTCCTTTGAGTTGTAATATAATAATTACTTTTCATGATTATTCACCAACTCGTACTCTTTCATCGGTAGCCATTCGAGGGCTTAGAGTCAGACAACGTTAACTCCCATAACACAACATGGGAGTTAACGTTGTCTGACTCTAAGCCCTCGCATTGTCACTATAACTTGTGATGGTCTTCGTTGCCATCTTAATGATTACACCACTAGATTCTATGTTTTAAAAATATTTCTCGGTAACAATGTTGTGACTTTTATATTGTTTAAATAGGTCTTAAATACTTTTAAAATATCTTTATTGAAGTAAATAAACTAAGCTCAATGGCTCTACATCCCTGGCCTACCACCCGACCGCTGCTCATCTACCATAGATGGCAGGATTGGGGGCTTGTGGTCAGCATGCCGATACCCACTGCTGTTATTGATGTTTTCCGTGATGTGAAATAAATAAAGGTCTGTCAATCGACAGTACATGATATTCTAGTCTTGTGGTGTGGTCCTACTTGGCAATCACCTATAAAGCAGGGTTGGTTACTCATGAAGGAAGTTAATTAAGAAACACTTATCCTGCATATCACATTATTATTTTGTAAAAGAGGGAATGTGGTTTTTTAATTGAGGTATGTTAGGGAAAAATTTTGGGATAGCATACCGCCTCTGGATTTTTCTCACTTCCTTCACTGATTATATGGACATGAGACTTGGTTCCTTACTCTTCGGGAAGAACATAATCTGAGAGTGTTTGAAAACAGGGTGCTTAGGAAAATATTTGGGCCTAAGAGAGATGAAATTGGAGTCTGGAGAAAACTCCATAACGACGAGCTTCCCCGAATATAGTAAGGGTAATTAAATCATGGAAGATGAAATGGGCTGGACATGTTGTGCGCATGGGGGAGGGAAGACATGTCTAAAAAATATTGGCTGGGAGCCCCTGAGGGGAAGAGACTGGAACTGGAAGACTTTGACGTAGGTGGGAGAAGAATATTAGGATAGATTTAAAAGAAGTAGGATTTGAGAGGGATGGTTGGACAGAGTTAGCATTGAATATGGTTGAATGGCAAGCTCAGGTAAGCGCAGTAATGAACCTCTGAGTTCCATAATAATATTCCTTTAACTTGCTTAGGTATTGTCTATTGCCATTGAATGAGTATGTAACAATGGTTAACATATAAAGCTTATTTTATCTTATTTAGCAGTTTGCAATTTTAAGAAAAAATAAACCAACAGTAGGCCTAAAGAGTACTTTATTTCTCATTGGGTACTTTATACACAGGTGTGTCTGTTTCAGGGCTATTCCAATTACCTTTTCTGCAATGTAAGATGTATTTTAAGTAGACTTATTTTATAGTTGATAATGTTTCAATGAATATTTGGGATGTAGGCTCAATGCATTATGAAGTTACTCATTTAACTACTGAGTTAACTACAGGTCTTATTACTAATTTTGCGTCTTTTGTATGTACTATTACAAATTTACCTTTTCACATTATGTTTATTTAAGTTTATACATTTATCTTTTATTCCTATTATTGCCTTCTTTAAAGTGTTAGAATTGTTTGATGTTTAAATAAATGAAAATAGTCTATTTGCTGTTTTCTCTTCAGTGTTTTAATGTCACTATTCTTCTGATTCCAGAGCAGTGAGAAGGTGACATTGGTGGTGGCTCGCAAAAGACTAAATCGAGATACTCATAATCTACCTGTTTGCCATGGTAGAACAAAATCTGCCCCCGAAACACTGGGCACGAACTCCACCTATGACAACTCGAACACTATGCAATCTCAGACTTGGCAAGCTAAACTACAGCAGATCTCTTCAGACAAAAATGCCAACACTGTAACGAGGAGTCTAAGTCACAGTCACTCGTGTGACTCCTTACAGAAAGCAGAAGCCTTACCTTCTCCTCCTTGCACAAGAAATATACCTTTCCCTGTGCTCAGGCGATCTTCCAAAGAAGTGTCCATTGAAGACTTGGCTGTTAATGTCAAAAGGAATTTGCAGATTGAAGGCATTCAACTACAGCAGAAGTGCGTTACAATCAATAAAGTAAGCATATCCATGTAACATGTTCTTAACAATAGCAAGCCATGTATTTTATTTAACTGGCTCTCAACCCGTGAAGCATTTTTTCTTGTAGAATCAAGTTAGTTTACCTCACATATGCCTAATAATTATATGATGAGTTGAATTTAACACCAACCTTCACTTTTGGTGTAGCTTACGTGAACTAGTTTCACTACCATTGTCAACAGCTATACTTTAACTGCCATGGCACCCTCCCACTGACATGGTACAAAGTTTGAGATGAGGTCCCAATTGGTCAGGATATCAAAATTCAGCAGTTGGTTCCCTTTCTTGTAAATAAAAATCCTCTCCCAGACTGAAAGCTACTTGTGGCCACGGACACATTTTAATAGTTCTGGATTCCTGTCAACTCTATGTCCTGCATCCCAAAAGTATGCCGCTACCACTGATTTGTCCATATTTGATGTGCCTTATTTTTCTTGGAACATTTTCCATCAACAAGAAAATCAACAAATGCAAACAACAAAAACTAACCAGAGAGATCAATAGAGGAAACCAATAGAGGAAAATACATTCCACCCTTGGTCCCACAATAATTTCAAAAAAATTTAAAATAATCATGGCATCACAACAGTACCTGTAAAAAAAAAATACTCTTTAAAAGAAATCTATTCAATTCTAGAAATTTAGAGAACACCCACCACAGTGAAATTCAGGCATCTACCAATTTAAATGTAATGATTATAAAAAAAAAATATATATATAGTTTTGACCCATAATATCAACCTTTATTTTTCTCCCATTGGTCCTGATTTGGACCGATTGCAATTTCCATGTTTTTACAATAAATAAAATTTCCTGCATTCTGATTGGCTGATACACGCCAACCCATTTCCTCCAATCACAGAGTTTCATTTTCACTCAAAAACATATATAAGCTCTCTCTTCCCCCTTTTCTACACTCATTTCCCTGAGGAAGGCCGCAGAGATGTCAGCAACCGAAAGCTTGGATGCAATATATCCTTTTACTCGGCTTATAGCCCGTGAAACCATCATTAGTAATCAACGCCAAGAAAGCCTCAAATCTTATGTATCAAACCTCTACGGGGAGGAATGTTACAACAACTACGAAAGTTTGAACTTTCACACAAGAAGAGAGCTAACCTACTCTGTCAGCTAGCCTTTCTACGTAGGTGTCGTGACCACAATGTGATTCCTACTTTTGCCACCATCCGACATCACATTAATTCTGCGAAGGCTCGGAGGATTTACCAACGTACGAGCATTGCACTGTTAAGAGAGAGGATCGAACACACTTGCTTCCTATTGGACTGTGTTTCCAAAACTCTGCTAACCCTTCGGCTCCAGTTCTTCCCTCGACTGAGACCAGCTGACCAGGATTGGATAGACAACTCCATATTTTCCCAAGTTGAGAAGCACAAGAAGAAATTAACTCAGAAACAGATCCGGAAATTCGAAAAACTGTCACCTCCTCAAACAGAAGTTCCACATCTAGATAAACTTAAACTTGTTGTAAATTTATCCGACAAGACACTTGACGAGGCCACGACATCTGTTCTTGCCAAAGGACTCAACTTCGCCCTGGCACCTAGTAAACTCCCCATCATGGAGATCATCAGTGGAGTGGAACAAGCTATCAAGACACTTCCACAAGATGAAGCTGAAGAAGTGAGGAGGGATGTAAGCAGGGTAGTCAATAGAGCTTCCCCGCCTAAATCCAACATCATAAGAGATGAGCGCATGGCTTTACGTAAATTACGTGAAGATGAAGAATTAGTGGTCCTTCCAGCAGACAAGGGGAATGCTGCGGTTGTACTCAACTCGGCATCCTACCAACAGAAGATCTTAGATTTATTGGCAGACCCCACCTACAAGAAAGTAACCCGTGACCCGACCAAAAGAATCATGAAACAGACTTCAGTCCTACTCAAGTCTTCGTCTCTGGAAGAGTTGGTTACCAAGTCCCTGATCCCACGATCGGCAGCGCCACCTAGATTGTACGGATTACCTAAGATCCACAAAGAAGGCGCACCTCTCAGACCTATAGTCAGTGCTATTGGATCCCCCACTTACCGACTGGCCCAACTTCTTACTGGACTTATACAGCCATTTGTAGGCACCTGTGTACACCATGTGAAGAATTCCACAGAGTTTGTCAAGATATTAAACATCAGAGTAGCCCTATCAGATCTTCTAGTCAGTTTCGATGTAATTTCACTATTCACTAAGGTCCCTCTCATGGAAACCTTACAGCTACTGTCCGAAGAATTTCCGCCTGACATTGTTGAACTATTCCGTCACACACTCAGCTCCACCTATTTTAGCTACAATGAAGAAATATACGAACAGACGGACGGCATAGCCATGGGCTCTCCCCTATCACCAGCAGTGGCCATCTTCTTCATGCAAGACTTCGAACACAAAGCCCTAGGATCAGCAACTCTACAACCCACACATTTCTATAGATATGTAGATGACACCTTTGTGGTCTGGCCACATGGACAAGAATGCCTACTGGACTTTTTACAACATCTCAACAGCATTCATCAGAATATTCAATTCACCATGGAGCTGGAGAAGGAAGGCCGCCTTCCATTCCTGGATATATCTATATACAGAAAACAGGATGGCACTCTGGCACATGGTGTTTATAGAAAACCTATGTACACTGACCTAGTCTATGCTGTGCAGTTCTTACTGACATTTTTCAAGTGTGAAAAGTTTAAATATTTTTAACTATATGCCTATGCTAGTATGATAGTAATATAATAATAGTCCAGGCAATAAACGTCGAAAAACACCAAATAGAAAAAAACAATCGTGTAGTTTTGAAATTTTGCAGAGATTTCGGAGGGAGTCTCCTGAATAACATACTAAAGGTCCCCGAAGGTGGGGGTGAGCGGGGGGCAGGGGGGCCCACAGAAGGTCCCATTTTTAGGTTTTCTGCTTATATCTAAACAATGGTGCTTCATAGAGGAAAAATTGCTATATACAAAATTAAAACTGATAAAATTTCCTACAAGTTTGATCTTCCTATTTCCAATAGTTTTCGAGATATCCGCCAACAAAAATAACAAATTTTCGAAAAAAGGTCTTTCGCCTCGCGCTTTTCGACACACTTTGTTTTCTAGCGCTTCATCCCTTAGGTATATAGCAATGTTCTCATGAAAGAAGTTGTAGGGAAATAAATTCAATTTAAAGCAAGTAGTCATTTGTTATTTTGTCTTGAAATGTTCAAAATTTATAACAATTTAAGTTTCGGTCAAATTTCGAGATTTTGAAAGAAAACCGTACATCACACTTTCTCTATATTTAGGGGTTATATCTTTGTATATAAACTGTATATTGTGTATTTACATCATGAAACAAGTGGAGAAATATGACACAACCATTAAAGTTGAATCTATTAAAAATCCGATCATGGTACAAGCACAAGACATGTAATGGAAAATACATTATATTCCAGGCAAGAAAGGAAAAATAAGGACAAAAAAAATCATGTAGTTTTGAAATTTGGCAGAGATGTAGGGGGAAGTGTCCTAAACACACAAAAGCTATAGGTTCTAGCAAAAAACAGTTTATGCACAAAATTAAACTACATAAAAGTTCTTATAAAATTGATCTGAATGATATTTTTGTGTATTTAATAGTTCAGGAAATAGATGGATATGAAGTATGACATAGTTCTCGAAATTCTGTTTTACATACACCTATATATTATATTTTTTAACGAAAATGAAAGCAGATGGTAACATAAATTAGCATGATGCCAAGCAAGTAAACTAGTTCTTACAATAATATTCGTACTAAAGGTCTTCTTCTTCTTCTTCTTCTTCTTCTTCTTCTTCTTCTACCGTCAAGGATTAGGCTAAAGCCTGTTCCGGCCTCACATCTTTCCATCTCTTTCTGGGTCTTCCTGTAGATCGGTATCCACTTGGTCTATAATTCCGTATTTGTTTGGGAATTCTGTCAGGTTGCATTCGTTGTATATGTTGTATCCAGTTTTCTCTACATTCTAGTATTCTTTCTACAACTGAATCTACTCCCAGTTCTTTTCTAATATCTGTATTTCTTAAATGGTCCTCTCTTGTACATCCTTTAACCGATCTCAGAAAACGCATCTCAGCAGCTTGTATTTTGCTGAAATCTGCCTTTTGCAAAGTCCATGCCTCGCTGCCATATAATAATACAGGAAGTGCCATGACGGAATAAAACTTTAGTTGCGTTCCTTTTGTCGTTTTTCCTTTTAATGTTCTTTGGATTGTTCCGCATATTGTCTGGTATTTTATGCACTTATTGTTTATATCTTGATCTATTTCATAAGTAACATCACAACCTAAATAGTTAAAATGTGACACTTGCTCAATTGTCCTATTATCTATAGATATTCTTGTTCTGATTGGAAATTTCCCGTGGAATGCCATGACCTTAGTTTTCTTTTCCGAAATTTTCATATTGTACAGTTTATTGACTTTATTTAAATCATGTATTGCTTTCTGTAGTCTATCTTCTGTATTAAAAATTAAAACAGCGTCATCCGCATACAGTAATATATTTACTGAGCGTTGTCAAATGTTAATACCTCTATGTACTTTTAAAATCCATTCCTTAAGAATTTCGTCTAGATATATATTAAATAAATTTGGAGATAGACTGCAGCCTTGTTTCACCCCTTGGTTAATTTTTATTTCATTTGATAATTTTCCTTCCATTTCAATGACAATCTTATCGTTGATATATAAACTTCTTATGACTTTAATTAAGTGCATAAAATTTCCCATAATTTTTCTCTTTTCACTCTGTCGAACGCTTTCTCAAAATCTATAAAAGCAACATGAGTTTCTAAATTAAATTCTCGGTGTTTTTCTATCATTTGTTTTATTATAAATACATTATCAATGCATGATCTGCCCTTTCTAAACCCACCTTGTTCTTCCATAATTTTAGTATCTGATATTGCTTTTAATCTACTATTAATTATTCTTGTATAGATCTTATAGGCTGCGTTCAATAAACTTACACCTCTATAATTTTCACACTTCGATCTGTCTCCTTTCTTAAAAATGGATACAATTTTAGCAACATGCCATTCCTTTGGTATGTTCTTAGTTTTCCAGCACATATTCAGCAAATGTAACAATCTCAACCTCAGTAACAATCCACCATATTTAAACAGTTCCGTTGGGAGACCATCAATCCCTGGGGTTTTTCTATTTTTTGTTTTCATTAGGGCCTCGTTTAGTTCTTCAAGAGTGATTAGGTCTACAGATTCATCAATTTCTTCCTTTTCGAATTCAACTTCAATATTTCCATCATAAAATAGATTCTCATAATATTTTATCCAGTCATCTTCATTTATACAGTTCAATGTAGCCATATCTCTCTCTTTTAAATTCAGGCTTCTCATAACTTTCCAAGCGATCATCTGTCTTCCATGAACGTCATGTTCTATATTCGATATGAATCTATCCCATGATTCATTATGTGTTTTCCTTATTATTTCCTTGGCTTCATTTCTTTTTTCTGTATATATTTTCCTTGATTCTTCACTTTGATTTTGCAAGAACTGCTCATATGCCTGTTGTTTATTCTTTACTGCTTCATCGATATTTTCATTCCAGAATCTTGGGCCTTTCTTTCTTTTGCTTTTAACTTTTGTCCCCAGCACTTCATTTGCAGTTTTCAGAATTGTTTGCTTTATGTTTTCCCATTCTTCTTCTACTTCTTCAGCAGTAATTACTTCTTTTAAATACATGAATATCCTTCTTTGATATAGATCTCTTACACTCTTACACTCTTACACTCTTGTAGTAAATTAATTTTGAACATTTTTTGTTGATTAATTCTGTTTCCATTTGTCTTGACTCTTTTCCATTTAGCCATAACATAAATTTGTGATAAGACCAGAAAGTGATCTGTATAAAGGTCACTTCCTCTGTATACTGTAGTATCTTTCACCAATGATTTCAATTTATCATTTACTATCACATAATCTATAATAGATCTAGAACCTCTTGCTGCCCAAGTGTATTTATTAATGTCCTTCTTACGGAAGAATGAATTAGTTATTTTTAGGGCATTATAAGTAGCAAACTCCCTTAACATTTTTCCACTGTCGTTAAAAAATTCCTCTCCGAATGTGCCACAAACGTTTGGTATACCTACGTTTCCGATTCTTGCGTTTAAATCCCCTGCAATCACAATATTATCCGTTTTATTATATTTGTCTAAAATGTTTTGGATCTTTTCATAAAATATTTCTTGTTCCTCTGTTTTCTTTTCATCTGGAGCATAAACACCAATAATAATTAATAATTTACCTCTTTCTATTTTTAGACGGACTGTTACTATTCGTTCATCTATAAATGAATAGCTTTCTATATTTCTTGTCCATTTTTTGTCTATCCAAATGGCTACCCCTTTCGCTGTGCGTGAAGTTTGATCCACTCCTGAGTATATCATTGTATAGTTGTTAATCTCAGATGTTCCTTTTAATTTCTTTTTTGTTTCAGTAGTAACCAGTACATTAACATGCTTTCTGTGTAATTCTTTTGTCAATTCTTCTTCTTTATTGCATATTCCCCTGACATTCCACGTACCAATGTTCAGTATGTCTTTCCTGCCAAGTTTTCGGTCCTTTTTCGTTAGCCAAAGTCGGTTTCCAGTAGTTCCATCCGGTTTAACTATGTGAGACTTTTGAGTAATAATATTTTTACATGAATGGGTTACCAGCCCATCGCAAAACCCCCAACCTGGAGGACCAGGTTTGATTTTAGGGTCTCCTTCCCTTAGATAGATTGCCTTCGCTTCGGCTAATATGGTGCAGTGGCCTTTGTGTGCCATTAATGCCACACTTGAAGTATACTCTGCTGCCAATATACATCATCCTGTCAGGCCTAATCTCGTGTTACCCATAAGCAGCCCTGCCAGAACCTCCATCTCTCGTTAGCTCACCGATCCAGTCCTCCGAAGGGATTGGTTACCACAACCTTGGACTGGATTACTCGGCTTGATAGGGTCCACCACGTAAAGGTGAGAGCGGAGTTGGAGTGGAGAGGCTAAGTGATCTCACTTGATAAGATCATATGTGACGCATCACACTCCCTTGGACCCCGTACTAAAGGTAAACATCAAAAATAAAATTCATTAATAATTATTATTATAAAGCTTACAAAAATCTCATGTTATGAATGTACATTATAAGAAACATAAACCAGGCCTATTATCCGTTATATTTTTCTTATAAAATATCATTTGGAAAAATTGTGAAGAGTTAGATATATTTAGTAATTATAAGACCTAGTAGGCCTACATAGTACTTTAAATAAATGTTTAGTTTTCTATTTTTTCAGTCTCCAATACTGGAATCCTAGTAGCCGACATCGTATGATAAGTTAGGGTTATATTGTTCTGTCTACCGAACATTCAGTATTTATACACATATACAGCATTAATTAAAGAGTGCCTGAACAACTTATTTTGCTTGGACGTCATCAATTTTAAACTTTTCTTCTTCTAATGGTATACTTGTTGGTGCACGTACTATGACAGGTTCTACAAACGGATGAGCATTTAATACCAGCTTTCTGGATCCATATCTTCCACCACACCGAGTTGCACAGTGACAAAATATGTGTGCAAATATTCTCAGGAGCCACATAGACAAGTAAACATTTATTTAAAGTAATAGGTAGGCCTACTATTCTTACAATATCTAATAAATATTTCTAATTCCTTACCATCTTTCAAAATACTGGTAATTTTTTAATGAAACATAAAACGGCTAAGATTTACAACAAGAATAATAATGATAATGATAATAATAATAATAATAATAATAATAATAATAATAACGATAATGAGTTTTATGTGTAACGTCACCATTGTGTATTTTTCTAAGAACTAGTTTGCTTGCTTGGTACCATATTAATTTAATTATCATCTGCTTTCATTTTCGTTAAAAAAAATAATATATAGGTGTATGTAAAACAGAATTTCCACAACTATTTCCTACTTCATATCCATCTATTTCCTGAACTATTAAATATACAAAAATATCATTCAGATCAATTTTATAAGAACTTTTATGTAGTTTAATTTTGTGCATAAACTGTTTTTTGCTACAACCCATAGCTTTTGTGTGTTTAGGGAAAACTGCAAGAAATGACATTCAAAAGTGTCCCCCACTCCCCGCTCTCTCCCTATCCATAGGGACTTTTACTATGTTATTTAGGACACTTTACCCTACATCTCTGCCAAATTTCAAAACTATATGATTTTTTTTGTCCCTATTTTTCCTTTCTTGCCTGGAATGAAATGTATTTTCCATTACACGTCCTGTGCTTGTACCGTGATCGGATTTTTTATAAATTCAACTTCAATGGTTGTGTGATATTTCTCCACTTGATTCATGATGTAAATACACAATATATAGTTTATATACAAAGATATAACCCCTAAATATAGAGAAAGTGCGATGTACGGTTTTCTTTCAAAATCTCGAAATTTGACCGAAACTTAAATTGTTATAAATTTTGAACATTTCAAGACAAAATAGCAAATGACTACTTGCTTTAAATTGAATTTATTTCCCTACAACTTCTTTCATGAGAACATTGCTATATACCTAAGGGATGAAGCGCTAGAAGACAAAGTGTGTCGAAAAGCGCGAGGCGAAAGACCTTTTTTCGAAAATTTGTTATTTTCGGTGGCGGATATCTCGAAAACTATTGGAAATCGGAAGAAATGTGTAGAATCGAACTTGTTGGAAATTTTATCAGCTTTAATTTTGTATACAGCAATTTTTCCTCTACGATGCACCATTGTTTAGATATAAGCGAAAAACCTAAAAATGGGACCTTCTGCGGGCCCCCCTGGCTCCCGCTCACCCCCCACCTTCGGGGACTTTTAGTATGTTATTCAGGGCACTCCCTCCGACAACTCTGCAAAATTTCAAAACTACACGATATTTTTTTCTATTTTTCATTCGTTGGCTGGACTATAAAGTGTGATTGTTTCTACAAAAGTTCACCAGGGTATTTTTGAGGTTAGATTATCTTTCCTTATTTATATAAATTGGGGGTATAAGGAGTGACAATCTTTCTCAAATAAACAACTGATGAACTTTAATATCCCAACCAACAAGGACCTCATCACAAAATGTTTACATCCGCAGGAGGGTGCCATGGCAGTTGAAGTATAGCTGTTGACAATGGTAGCTAAACTAGTACAGGTAAACTGTACCAAAAGTGAAGGTTAGTGTTAAATTCATATAATTATTATTTATGTAACTTCACTGTGTTAGCTTCCAATACAATTTAGTATTAAGGGAGAATGTGGAGGGATGGGACATTCAATATATTACAAATACTCCATTTGAAATTCTTACCAAATTGGTCTCAGAAGTTTGCAATAGTAATAGTCTGCTATATTAGAAAGTATGGTGGATGTTATGCTGTAACTTTAAGAGAAAACGAACTTACTTCATTTTTGTCAATAAATTATAAATTTTCTTTCTTTCTAAATAGCCTTGTAATTTTTAAAATGGGAAAATTAACATAAATATTTTTTAACTGATGAGAACATCTCGTTTTTCAGTAATGTAAAACAATTCAAAGTAAGGCATATGTCTTATAGTTTGGGTGTTATAAGCTAAATCATGTGATAACTATAATGCAGGAAGGATGGGACATTTTTATGCAGGAGGGAAGGGACACCATTTCAATGAGAAACGGAGCCTCCCATATTTCCTGCAAAATTTAAAATGTATTTTAAGGTGTTTTTCTTCTATTTTGTAGTGATATGGGTTAATTTTTGGTTATGAGAGGTAGATTTAAAGACATGCTGCATTTGGAAGTCGAACTTGCTTGCTTAAAATTTTTTATGAGAGACTTATTGTTCCGAGTCACCTATTATAACTCTCTTGTTGTTGTGTTCTATTTAAATGCATTGAAAAAGGGCATTTTTAAACTTTATGAGGATTTCCAACGTTATTTACATGGACATTGAGGCTCAAAAAGCTCTGTCCCATACCTCCTTTAACAGTGTCCCATGCCACCTACCCAGGTAGGAGGGATGGGACATTTGATAATGTTATAATTTATAAAAAAGGTTATTTATCTGCAAGGTAAATAAAATTTTTAATCTTCAGTATAACATATTTATATTCTGAAGCAAGCAGTTTTCAGAAATGCAATCAGTTTTTGCCTACATTAAACAAAAAAATAAATAAAAAAAAAATAAAGTAAAAACGTCCCATCCCTCCACGCTCTCCCCTAATGATTGTTTACAACTTGAAGGTGGTTTACCTGTGCTGTATTATTAGGCCTGTAACCTGTACCATGGATACTGTGTAACCTGTATGTTCAGTGAATCAGTAATTGCCAGTGCATTATGTAAAATTGGCATTATTTTTAAGTATTTGCTATGTTATTATAAATGAGTAACAGTGAACCTTATTATTTAGCTAAATTCATGTTTTTATGGCTTTTGTCAAAAAGCTAAATTTACTCAAATTTTCATACATATCCAGCTAATCTTTGTCTGTACAATGTATCGATGTAATGCTTACTGGTGCTTGTTTCAGGAATCAAACGAAAGTCTGGGCATGAGGATTGGAGGAGGACTCGGTAGCAATGAAGGCAACATCCCTATTTACATTGCAAACATTCATCCACAAGGTTGTGTGGGGAAGACTCAGCAGATATGGGTAAATTATAATTATTATGTACCATAACATTACATTATATTTGGGAAACCCTAATTAATATATGCATCCTGCTTTTTAATGTTACTGGTACTCCAATTTTTCCTATTGTTTCTTGACATACAGATTATTTGCTTACTTATTTTATTGTATTTGGTACATGTATACGTATTGATCCACCAATTGGATTTACAGGGATCATGGTTTTGTCAGAATTCTTACAACCATGCATGACATAAAATAATGAAATTAATGCATTCTTACAAACTGCATAATATAAACAATTAATGTAGGCTGAGAGATACATTAGTAGGCCTACCATATATACAATCTTATAAACTAAGAAATATACCTTATGCAAGGAGTATGCAGGGAATTTAAGTGGAAAAAGATTTTAATAATCGATATATGACAGTTAAAGGGCCAGGAGAGTTACTTTAGGTAGTGTGGTAGGCCTGGAAGTATCATTAGTGAGTATAAGACTTAAGTACTCTGGTGAAGTTGCGAGAAAATGATCAACAGCATACCAATTAAAGTTTTCATGTTTATTTTAGAAACTCAAAGTATTCATTTGTATTGTAGAAAGAGTGCTGTTGTAGGAATTGTTTCACATTGTTCCTGAAAGTTGCATATTTTGAATCATGATATTGAAAAAGCAAAGCATTATATTATGTTTTCAAACCTTCTTGTATTATAGAGTTTCATTTCTTTGACATTCTGACCTTGTCTAAGTGAATTCTGTTGTTGTTTCTTGAGAAGTGATGATGAGTTATTTTGTTACTCTCCAAGTTATCGAATATTCTTCTGAATTAAAAAAACATTTTCAAGTAAACCAATATAAAGACAAGAGAGTGGAAGCTTCTATGGTTACTTTCTTGGTTTTGTTGTGAGTTAAATTTCTTCTAGTGTATTAAAATTTGGAAGGAACTAGAATAGATTTCCATTTGTCATGTCCAATATGAAAATGGAAAACATACTTACTGCTTTTACAAGGAAGAGCATCAAAGAACTTCCAAGAATTGTGATACACAACTAACATAGTCCCATCTGCAGTAAGATGCATCAAAAGACCTAATGTCTAATGTTAAGAGAACCTATACCGGTAATAATAATAATGTTTATTGTCTATAGAATCATAGTACAATGATATCAGACAGTTGTTATTACAAGAAAAATCAGATCCTTACATACACACACACATATAACCTATTAAAGACAGTTGTTATTACATAAGATCACATGTTTACATGCACACATACATATAATATATTGGTCACAAAATGTTGTCTATTTCAGAGTTAATGAACTCTTCTACTGTATAAAAAGCATTCAATCTCAACCATTTCTTAATTATTAACTTGAACCTATTATAGTCTAAGGCTCTTACATGTAGTGGTAATTTATTGTATACTTTTAATTGAATATACTTATAACTATTGGCAGTTTTACTTAATCTAATCTGAGGTGTGTCCAGGTCTAGTTTACTTCTTGTGTTATGGCTGTGTATAAGAGATCTGTCATTGAATTTAACAATGTTCTGTTTAACAAAAATAAGATTCGTGTATATATACAATGATGGTAGTGTCATAATGTTAAGTTGTGGAAAAATTTGTCTACATGATTGTTGTTGAGGAACTCCTTTGATTATGCGAATGGTTTTCTTTTGCCATATAAAAGCTTGAATTGAATTTGGACTGTTGCCCCAAAGCATTACCCCATAGGCTATGAGACTATGAAAGAAAGCATAGTAAGCATTTATTAGTAGGGTTTGGCTAGTGCACGTTTTTAGTTTCCTTAACAGAAAAGTCACTCGAGACAGCTTTTTGCAGAGATTATCTATGTGCACATTCCAGTTTAATTTATTATCTAAATGTAACCCTAGTAGTTTGATATTTTTGTTTTCTTCAAATTCTGTGAAGCCATTGTTTAAACTAAACAGGAGTTGTTCCGTTTTGGCATCATTATTCTTAAGCATATTCACCATAAACCACCTTTTGGCTTTAGTTATCATTTCCTTTAATTGTGACTTAACTGATAGAGGATCTTTGTCCGTTGATAAGAGAGTAGTATCATCAGCATATAGTATGCTAATACCAGGGACATTTACAGGTAAGTCATTTATTGCTATTAAGAAAAGAAAAGGGCCCAGTACTGAGCCCTGGGGTACTCCATCAGTCACCTCTTTGAATTTTGAAAAGATATTATTTACATATACAGTTTGTTTTCTTTCGAGTAGGTATGATCTGATTAGCTTTAGTTCATTACCGCCAATTCCATAGTATTCTAATTTTGCACAAAGAATTTCATGCGAAACACAGTCGAAGGCTTTTGTAAGATCAAGAAGGGTAACACCCAGAACCATACCTTTTTCAAAGCTATCAAGTATTTTATTAACTAGGGATTCGACTGCCATAGTCGTGGAGTGTCCCGGTCTAAAGCCATATTGCTCTTTGTAGAGTAAATTATTCTGGGTTAAATAGTTGTTTAATTGATGCATTAGACATGTTTCAAATATCTTTCCTATAACAGGAACTAGCGCAATGGGCCTGTAGTTAGAAGGATCACTTTTGTTACCATTTTTGAAAACTGGAGTAATTTTAGTTATTTTCAAAATATTAGGGAAAGTCCCTTGTTTCAGGATTAAGTTTATTAAGTATGTTAGTGGTAGGAGTATCAAGTCAGCAATTTTCTTGATTATGGTATTTGATAGGCCATATATATCCTCAGTGAGTGATTGTGAGAGTTTTATAATTATTTTCATTACTGTATTAGTGTCTATTTCTTTCCATTTAAAAGAGGATTGTGATATTCTGGGGGGAGAGTTACCTTTTCTAAGAAAGTTCTGGCACAGTTCGTGTTTTTAAGGGATGGAGCTTCATTGCGAATGCCCTTATGTATATTGTAAGGAACTTCAATGAAAAATTATTCATGTTATCAGCTGAGATTGGTATTATGTTCTTAACATTGTGAATTTTAGTCTCATTTTTAATGACAGTCCAAGACGCCTTGCACTTATTACTGGATAGATTAATGAACCTGTCATTACCATCTATTTTCGCCTTTTTTATGGTTGATTTATAGAGGTACTTATATTTATTGTAGCTTTCTTTGTCTTCTAGAGTACCGGTCTGTTTATATTTATCAAACAAGATTTGGAGATTTGTTCTCATAGTTTTGAGTTGAGGAGTAATCCATTTAATAATTCTTTGTTTAGGCCTTCGTTTGTTGTGATGACCTTTAGTCTTCTTATACACTCTCGTACAGTACTCATTAATAAGTGATCTTAGTGTATTGATAAAGTATGAAGTGGCTTCTTCTGGATCAGACATATGTAGTATGTTGTTCCAGTTAATTTCTAATAGCTTTTCCCTGAGTTGGTCTATTCTTTTATCTGAGACAAGTCTAATAATTGTTCGTGTAGTTACAGGCTCATCTGGAGTTATTTGTTGATTATTAGTGGTGCATTTCAAATTAATTTGCAGACCTAGGTGATCAGATAAATTGGGGTTGAATACCGAGCATTCAATTTGAGTTCGAGTTATGTTTGTAGCACAGTTGTCCAGGCATGCATTTCCTCTAGTAGCCTGATTATTTAGGCAAAAGAAATTATATGATCTAAGAGTATTAAGAAAGTTTGTGGAATCGGCCGTTGACTTAAGAATATCTATATTAAAGAGTGCACATATAATGACTTTAATTTGATTTTTCACATGTAGAAAGAGTAGCATTCTATCAAGGGATTCAGTAAATGAAGTATGACAAGAATCAGGTGTGCGATAAATTGATATTATTAATCAAGTTTAGTTTAATGATTCTAATTGCTACTGCTTCCAAAATTTCAGTTAAGGCAAATGAGGTTAGGTCAAGCACCTCAAAATCTATCAAGTTCCTAATAAATATGGCAGAGCCACCCCTTGATTTAGGCTTTTGTCTACAAAATATGCTACCTAGTTTAAAACCATTTGGGATATATAGATTTCTTTCCTCATAATTGAGCCAGTGCTCATTCACACATAGTACATTACAGTTTTCATTGTCTAGCAAAATTTCAAGTTCCCCCAATTTATTCCTTATGCATTGTGTATTGATATGATAGATCAGTAGATCATGGGCCTGTGGTAGGATGTGTGGTTTAGTAATGTTACTTGAGGAGCAGGGTATCTGGTTATAACATGGGTAATTGCTTACGTTTGGGGAATCAGGTTTCCTATCATTGTAGTTGTTCTTATTCATTCGGCCTACTCTTAACAGATCGTGCCTTAATTTGCTACAACCTTTACTGGTACTGGTCAGTTTCCCTGAGGAGTATTGATAGGTAAGTTTAAGGCTATATGTTTAATATATTTATCAATTTCCTTGGCTAGCAAGTTGTGAGGGACATCGTGGCTCAGGTTGAAGAATAAATATTTCCTCACTTTCTACTGACCTGCTGTTCATCCTCAGAATTTTTAGGCTTGAGAAGAGAATTCAAATTGTTCAAGAATATAGAGTACAGACTGGCATTTCTTGCAAGATTCACACTTGTACCCGGGTTCAACTACAGCTCGAGTTACTGCTTTGGTAGCAAAGATAGTGGGGAAGGAAGCTTCAGTGTGCTGCTTGTATGCAGGCACATTCTTGCTGATGCCCGGACACGAGCCAAGATAGTGACTTGTGAAACTCACCCGACCGTGGGAGAAGGGACTAGGGAATTCTAGTGACACAGTGTGTAGCCACTCAGCTGCAAACATCGGATGCGCTTGGCTCTTATGACTCATTTTTCTCTTTTCTCATGCCTTAGGTCTTGAATTTACTGAATTTATTAATATAATACAATGAATGTCGCTTAATGTAATCATGGTTAATGTTATCAGCAGGGTAATGTTGTCACTTTTAAGAAGTCCCGTATGGATTAACACTCATACATTGAAAAAATTCTGTTTATTTTGATCAAGATTGGGTTTATGATGTCACATTTTCAGTCTTTCAGCTTTATTTCCAAGTAGTGTACGTCAATCAAAATTTTGTTTTTAAGGATTTCGTTTCTATCTCATCTGTACTGTGTTGTATTACAAGCAAGGGTAGTGTTCCCAGCTCATAGGACGACCTGTTCAAGGGGGTGGTATTACCTAATTTTCTCTTTTAAGCAGTAAAACATGTTTTACCCCTCAGTTTAGGTGTTCCTTTTCATTTGTGAAGGTCACAGTGATTACATACAGTGATGGTTAGTGTAAAATGAAAATACTTGAACAAACAGGCATTAGATGTTTTCTAAGCGGTGTTCACCACTGTCCATAAACCTCCAAAAAACATTATGAGTATGAAATATTGCTTAATGGACTCCAAAGGGGAAAACAAGCAATAAAAACTTTTTCCTTGAGAAAATAGTTGTTTGCAGGCTATTATGAGTGGTTGAATGATTCACAGTTTGATGCTGTGCCTTGCTTTGATGAGATAATGTAGTAGAACTTACTTGTGGTCTTGCTTTGCATCTCGGCAGCTGGATTGTCCTGGGTCAGTTCCGAGCAACAAGGTTCTCTTCCAGTTTTCTCAGGGCGGTGAAATAGGTTACAGCAGGTAAAACACAGAACTCACACTGATTGCTGATTGAAATTAGCACTGTATCTATTATAAATCTTGGCACAGTTATCACACACGCAGTTGTTATGATCTTTAATATAATTCATTTAAACTGTAATGAAATTATTGTTGCATCCTGAAATATCACTGTTAGTCCATAACTTAACAAATATCACTGAACTACTTTTACTTGTTGAGTGCTGTGCAACAACTAACTTTACAAAAATGTATAAGGAATTTTCTCTAAGCACAAGAGACCCATCTACATGTCTTAACACCCAATAGGAATAATATTTTAAGATAGCTAAATTCTGATTGGGTGTCACTAATTTTTACTGTAACTTTTTGCTTATGCATGATTTCATCAAAGGTCTGTGTTTTAGAATTTTATATTTAACAAGTAATTCATTCTGTATATTTTTCATTGATATCCTCGTGGTTACATTATTAAAGTTTGCTTTCATTCAGTTTGTTTGTTTATCGAGTCTTCAACACTGTAAGTTGCTGCCATCGCAGCTTCTTTTAAGTACAGTACAAGTGAACTATTGTGTGCACCTGCCCTACTTAGAAAGTTAATGCAAATTCCAATAATATTTATGATAAAATGTATAAGTACATATTAGTAATGAATGATTAATCTTTAAAATAATAATAATATTCAAATAAGCCACAGGCTGTACTCCCTTAAGTCACATATTATCTTGCATGTTTGAATAAATAGCTTTTAATTCTGTTGTTGTATGAATAAATATCCTTAAATTAATTCTTTTGGCTACTGTTATCAGTTGGTTAATATTATCAGATTAGCTGCCTCCTGAAGTGATCACAATAAGCGGCGTGCACTGTAATTAATATTAAAAAAACACGTCATGTCAACTTAGGTATTGCATATAAAATAAGGTAATATAGAAAGAAAAACAAAATGCTTTACATCTACAATGTTCAAGTGAACAAGCCAAAGTCCTGTGTAGCTCAATGCCAGCATGTTAGACTGTGGAACGAGATATTGCAGGTTTGATCTTGGTACCATATTTTGGTTTGGGTGGGGGGCTTTCATAATATTTTGTCTTTCTTTCTCTTTTTCCTTGCCATAACTTCTCCCATTGTAGGAACGTTCTGAATATTTTGAAAATGTAAATGCAGTACATTATTTATTTTAAATTTACGGCCACTGCCTTAAATTTTCTGTTACTCTCTAGCTCATGAAATAGTGTCTAATCTAGTTAAGAATATGTGGCATTTCAACCAAAAGCAAGTATCCATCGCCATAATTTTATCATTTTATTTTTATCACTTCCAGTTTATCGCACCTATCATTTATAGTCATTATCAGTAACAAACCTATTAAAGCTCAGTTAATTTAAAGAATTTCTTTGGCGGCAAAACCTATTAAAATCACTTTCATAGGACTTTGAATTCATTTATAAAAAGATTAATTCTGCAACTTTCTATATTATGTTTAAAACATTACCAACCAATCTCTACTTACAGCTCTATAAAAATCTTTAAAAAATGCATGAAAGAAAGATTAAATAATTATCTAGAAAGTAACAAAATCATATGTAAACACATTATGACTTTTGGAAAACATTATCAACCTTACATGCTGCAGTAGATATAATAGCCAAATTGAGGAAGCAATGGATAGTAACAGACTTTTCCCAAGATTATTTATGACCTAAAGAAAGCGTTTAAAGTTGTAGATCATGAATTACTTTTAAAATATTAAAAAATGCACACAATACACTTCAGTAAATTAAATGGATAGCAACACCCATGTAATAGTTGCAGAGTCCCACAGGAATAAATATTAGGACCCATCCTCTTCCTAATTTACGTCAGTGATATCCGGGCCTTACCTTTACATGGTACATGGACATATTACACTCAAAGCGCTAAATGAGAAATGTAGTTCTTCAATTTCCACATAATATTCAGACTTTGTTTCCTAAAAGTCACTACACACATTTTCAAATGCATCCCAGGCCCTATTCTCGGGATTTTGAAACAGCTGTCTCATCTGAATATCCGAGAAGATACCTTCTTTTATTTTGGCTCCACTTAGCAGTGGAAATTCTCTTTTAAGTAAGCAAATTCTTGACCATTTTTATCCAGTGCTTTCCCAAATTGTTTTATCAAGCCGAACTTTATGTGGAGAGGAGGTAATATAATTTGTTTCCTTCTTCACTAGAGTAAACACAGAAAAACTCTGAACCTGAGGTGGAGCAGGCAGAATCACGTGACGAGTGATAAGCGAATGAGGTTGTTGCGGTGTTTTACAGTTAATGGACCGTGCTGCCTCACTAAAGATATGTACTTCATTTGTTCCTTTGCAAGCTCAAAATCTATTACATATAGGTCTTTTCTGAAATCACCATTGGAAAGCTGTATTTATTTGGAAGCCGACTGTCTAAATCTCATATCTGTTGATGAGAAAACTGCTTATTTAAAAATAATGAAATACCTTAAAAGAATTCTTACTTGTTCCTCTTAGTGAGTAGGCATGCATCTCCCTTCTCTATTAGACAGAGACAGCTGCACACTGCTGAGTCATCAACACCGCACGTTGAATAACATTATATTGGCTTATCATATGTTCAGAGTTGATGGGCGACATTTTCCTGTCCTGAAATGTTTTCTCCTCTGAGAGACTGCTTTCTCACTCAGTAGTACTTGTCCCTTACTTGTCTTTCCCATCCACAAAGGAAGGAATTGAGTTTGGTTAAATCTTCTTGTACAGGGTGTGGCATTCATCGTTTCCCATGTTCAAAACCGTTTAACACATTTATTTAACAAAGAAGTAAGCTACATTCATTTTTAAATGTCTTACAGTCTTGGATTTGCGAATCTGGTCTTACTTTTTGAATATGATGACCTTGAGATGCCCTCCATTAACTTCAACACATTGCATTGCTGCAATCTCCCTCGTACACTGGCCATTACGCATTGTGTGGTGTCTTGCATAACATTTGCAATTTCCTGCAAATCCACACATAATCCACAAGCGGCCACTTCACAGTCCTAAGGTCGTGATGTGGTGTTCCATTGCAGCACAGAGTATTATTGGCCCTTATTTCTTTGAGAGCAATAATGGTGCTTCGGTGACTGTCAACTCTGAATGTTGCAATCACATGCTGCAAACTTTCTTCCTACCAGAATTGACACATCGTAACTTGGATATTGAGAGGTTGTGGTTTCAACAGGATGGTGTTGTAGCACATACTGCACATCTTTCAATGGACACGCTTCATGCTGCTTTCCCCAGCCGAATTCTTTCCAATGGTCCTCCAAATCTCCTGACCTTACTGCACTTTTTCTGTGGGACTATCTGAAGTCTAAAGATTTTGCTCATGCCCTCCCTGACATTAACAGTCTTAAAAATGCAATTCAGCAGGAAATTGCAAATGTTACGCAAGAACACACTGCATAATGGCCAGTGTACGAGGGAGATTGCAGAAATGTGTTAAAGTTAATAGAAGGCATCTCAAGGAAATCATATTCAAAAAGTAAGACCAGAATTGCAAATCCAAGACTGTAAGACATTTAAAAATGTTCAATGTAGCTTATTTCTTTGTTAAATAAATGTGTTATATGATATTGAAAATGGGAAACTATAAATGCTGCACCCTGTGGTTAGCAATGCCACAATTTTAAGGTCTGCACATATGCTCCACTGATAATCTTCATAATTGATTTTCTCCAACAGATTCTGAGAATTCTTGTAGATTTCCTTCATGTGAACTGCATGTGCAAGAGAAACTGAAGGCAGCTTGTTCCCATTATGAATATGTCAGCCTGGGTGGTGCAGTCAGTGTCGTGCTGGCTTTCTGTCCTGGCCCAGGTCAATGGCATTTATGTGTGCATAAATGTGACATGCCCATGTCTGTAGATTTACAGGCCTAAGTTGCAGTACATCCCCATTATTAAATAACCATATACCAACCAACCAACCCATTATGAATAGGGATGGAAGATTTTCGCAATTGCGATAAATGCTAGATGTCCCCAAATGCTGTCAAAATAAGTTTTTTGTTTTGTTTTTGTTTGTTTGTTTTGTTTTGAAGTCTTTTATTGTATTTTTTTTATCTGTGATAAAAACCAAAGTTAGTGTAAAATTCAAAATGTATGTTTTTGTGCAAAATAAGTGTGAAAATACATTTTAAAGGTCATTTATGTATTTTTTAGATTTAAGGTGTCTTTCTTTTTTTAAAAATTGCATGGTCTTCCCTTCATGATGGCAGTGTTTCTACTGTAATCCTGCTAGTGCTACCTACCATACCGTGTTAAGTTACAAGCAGGTTCAGTAGTAGCTGGCAACATGGGTCCAGATAAAATAACAATTAACCAACGAGCAGACAATTATAAAAGTGAAGACTTTTATGTGATGATTCTAAAATTTTTTAATGTGTGAATTGTGCAACAAGAGGTTAGCTTGGGAGAAGAAAGATGTTTTGGAGAAGCATACATAAAGTAACAAACACGTAAGACAGAAAGAAGAGTTAATTGTAAAATCCATGGAGGAACAACGAGGGATTAAATGGCAAGCTATAATCTCAGAACTAGATAACAAAACAAAGAGAGCTTGTTCTGAAAAGATTGAGTTTATTGAAGACACGGTGAAGATATGTTTAAAAGTCAACAAACTGGACCACCCAGCCGTGTGGGAGTATTTAAACAAGTAAGTAACAATTAACAAATAACTAGACAACAAACAAACAAAAATTAAATACTTAATTTGACTGTTGTGTTCACTTCTTTGCATTCTTCAGTTTTGTTTATGAGAGGTGTTGTAAGATAACGTATTTACTAAATTATTAATGAAATTCATTTTTGTTTCAAGGTATACACCAGGCTCAGGTGATCTACCCCAATCTTCAAGATTGAGAAATGAGTACATGCCTCGTTGTGGAGCAGCTATTTGGGAAGACAGTAAGGTGACTTTAGCAGGCAAGAAAATTATTGTCATTGCAGATGAAATGTCAGATAGAGAAGGAAGATGTGTCTTTGCTGTACTGTTCAGGATGATGGAACCAGGTGCAAGTCAAGAGGTGCATATGGGAAGTTGTAGTTTTCTTGATGCAGCAAATGGAACAACATGATGCAGAGCTATCATCAGTGCGTTGAAAGACTACGACATAGACTTTTCGGTATGGTTTCAGATCCAAAAGAAAAATGACATTTTTCAGGCCTTAAGAACAGTTGTTGGTGAACATTTGATGCATTCTAGTGTTTTGCACACAATGTACATTTGGTTAGTGATGTAATTTTGAAAGAGATGTCAAAATTGAATACCATTTTGGCAGAGTTAAAGCTAGCCATTTTGCATTCAAGAAAAATGAAACACATGTATTTCAATCACCTTCATGTAGAATATTCAAGTCTTGCTCCAGTTCTCTTTCCAGCCCCAGTTATAATGCGATGGAACTCATGGTTTGGCAGTGTTATATATCTAGATAAATATTTGGCAGCCTTGAAATCCTTTTTTTCTGTGACTTGAGAAAAGTAACTTGAATAATAGCTCCTCCTTCCTTGAGGATGAAATTAGTTTCAAGGCAGTAAATATTCAATGAAAATTTGTAAGCCAAATATCAAAATCAATCGCTCAGTTAATAATGCAACTAGAAAGCTGAAACTATCCCTTTGCTCATAAACTGTGGGATGAACTGAGTTCTTTGAGTGTAGAATTACAGAGATATGCTAGTGGATGGTTGCCATCTGACACGTATGAAAAGTAAAAGCTGTCCTTGATGTAAAAGTCAAGGATACTTTAAGACCAAGTTGGTAGAGTGCATAAAAAAGTGTCAAGATTAACTAGACAAACATATGACAGGAAATGAAACAAATCAATTTTTTGAAGGCAAGCTGTTTAATCCAACAACGGCTGGTCAGATGAGTACCATAAATCCTAAGGAAGTGTTTGATGTGAAGAGAAGAATTCCATATTTTATTCATATAGACCAAGACAGTTTATGTGGTTATGATTAATTTCACAAACATTTGATAAACAGTATAAGAGTCAGTTCAGACATTGGGTGCCTGCAAATTTTGTTGGCAATGCAAATTAAATCTCCACTCTTTGCAAAAGCAGATATTCAGGTAATCTGGCCACCTACCAATAGCATGGATGCAGAATGATTTTTCAGCAAATACAATTTATAGTTACAGATAGCTGAAAAAGGTTTAATGTGTGTTGTGTGAATACTGATTTTAAATGCATGTAGGCAAATACATGTTTTCAGTGCATGTATTTTGACATTTATTTTACTGTTCACTATTTCAGTACAAGTTTATGTTACTTTATGCTTACTTATATTCTTGAAATTATTGTAACTGGAAAATCAATAAAATGCACCTGATAACGCACTGAATTTGTATAACCTAATTTTCCAATAATAAAATTCTTCCATCCCAAATTGCTACAAAATGTTAAATTTTAACGTTAAATTTGCTATAAAATGCTAAGTTTTTTCTTAAAATGCTAAATCTTTACTCTTCAGTTGCTAAAATCGGCCATCCTTAATTATGATGTAAAACAGCCTTGAAACTAGCCTTCAACGAATGCATGAAAAGTCTCCACTGTTCATATAGATACTTGAATTGAAGTCTTCCATTAACTATGAACATGTTATTATAGACCAAATTGCCATCCATTGAAAAGTAGTTCGACAAAATCATCTGTCTTTTCCTACAAATGGTTATGCTGGCAACTTTCTCTAACAAGATCCAATGTTTTATTAATATGAGTTGATTATCACAGTTGAACTTCACTTACCAATCATTTGGTAGGATGCGTTTCACAGACCATTCACCTATATCATCAACTCCCCATGACAACATGAAGTTCAAGTGTGTTAATCAGCTCATTAATAAAATAATGATTCACTTCACTGTGTTAACTTCCAAATCATTTATAAGTTCCAATGTTTTAGATGAGATCATAGAATCTATGCCTTATTTTCGGGAAGCTGCAAGTCTCGAACTAGGGCATTTAGTTGAGCCTGAGTAAGTAAGTGTGAACCTTTAGTGAAGAACATGGAAACATTTGAGTCTTCCTGGAAACTTGGAAACTTGGGCCTGCTTCTGGTGATGATCCTCCTCCTGACTCTTCTTCTGGCTCTGAATCTAGAGTAAATTCTTCATGAGGAACTTGTCTTAGGGCAGATGGTATATTTGGGTATTGTATTTTATCCTTAGTTTTCCTTGAGAAGCCAGAGACACTGGAAGGGCAAAAGCACTAGCCAACCAAGTGACTGCGAGGTTCACAACACACCATGCAGTTTTCTTGTTTTAGAAAATGAATGTAGTAGGCCTACTAAATGTGTGTGAACCATTGTTGGACCAGGGTCACAAATTGTTTTCAGATAATTGGTATTCATCGTCATCTTATTTAGAAGAATGGCTGAGGGGCAAACAAACATACTTGGGACTGTTAGACCTAATAGAAAAGATATGCCCCGTGATATAAGTAAAAGCAAATTATCCCAAGGGGAGCATGAAATATGGAGTGGAGGGACAACAAAGATGTACATTTCCTTTCCACTAAACATAAATCAACTGACGACACAGCAACAGGGAGACTGAGAAGAAAAATAGGCGAAACACCTAGAGAGAAGGTCAAGGAACCTAAATGTGCCCTTGAATACCAGATCAAGTGACAGCACTGTTTCAAATCAGTGAAGGGGTAGAGAAAAATATTTTTCTATCTTTCAGGCATGTGCATTTTCAATTCCTTCACGGTGTATTACAAGATGACAGGAAAGAAGAAGACAGGCTACTCTGACTTCAGAATAAATGTTGTACGGCAACTACTGGAGCCAATTAAGTTACCAGAGTATTCAATTCGAGATCGACCCTTTAGCCAGCACCACCTCCTAGAACTATAGACAAGAGCATGGGCCCACTTTCCAATGCACATTTCTTCTAGTGGAAACAAGAAAAAAGTAACAGAAAGATGTATAGTGTGTTATAGTCGAAAGTGTATGGCAGTGCAAAAAGTGTGGTGTTGCTCTTCATATAGAAGACTGTTGTGAGGTGTATCATATAAAACAATCCTAATAATTCAACGTTTCTGGTGAGTTCATTCAGTATTATGCACAAAAAATTTTATATAAAAATATCTATTGGTTTATTTTATACAAGTTTTTAAAATTATTCTGCTTCTGTTCCCACTGCTAGGGATTTAAAACTGACTACTGCAGGTCTGAAGGTATTTCAATATGGCATCATTGGGTTACCATCTGCCAGCCACAGATGCCTTGAAGCCATTTGTAAAAAGTTTCGAAACTGTCCAATCTGAAACAAGAAGGTTCAGTGTTTGAAGTTAATAATCCTGCATGATAGAATGAAAACAAATTTAAGGGAACATCACAGTTCATCAAATTACAAAAAAAGAAACTCCAAAAATAAAGTAATTTTTTATCTTAATTGTGCAGAACCCTTGAGGTGTATGCCTATAGATAAATGTGTAGGGACTGCGCCCCTTCCTTCACTCGCTGCTTGAAGATCTCTTCATTGGGCCTGTTATTACCAGAGGGAAACAAAGGAGATAGATAGGAGTACAGAAGGAAGATAGCACAAGTACGAAGAGTATCAGAAAGGGTTTTGATACCCTTCACTGTATTGTTTTTCTTAAGTAAAGAAAATCAAGTTGGAAGCGGCTACACAAGTTTATTTTTTAACAAATCAATAGCCTGAAGGGCATCTTTACAACTTAAATGTTCTAACATTATATATTTATTTAAATTTACATTGGAAAATTTCATTAAATAATTTAGATTACAGAATGACTAGATGCACACAGAAGGGCTCATAGACATAATATTTCCTTCAGAAGTGCACAAGAAATAAAATATTATTCATGTACAAAGTGGCTTATTTCATTTCGGCAGAGGGCTACAAGAAGAATATACAGTTTCATGCCAGCAGAGGCCATAATTTATCTAGCCACAATTTAAATACTTTCAAACAATTAGAGAAATATCTGATGGCCAGCTGATGTCAATATAAAATGTTACATACCTTAAGTTAAAATAAAAGGCACACACAATGTTTCAGACGTGGTGCAGGCTACTAGGCTTCTGGCCACGAGAACCTAACTTAACATACATGAATGTCTCTCATAACAGAAAAATAAAACGGAATGATGCTACGAAAAATTAAAAGGAAACTATTGACCGGCGCAACGGCCTACATTGAACACACACAAGAAGCTGAATGTAAAATTATTATTATTAAAAAAATAAACCACAATCTTGACAAAACTCACATGAGAATAACTAAATGTCAAGGACCCAGTCCCACAAATAAATCTAAGTTAACGCCACATGGTTAACTACTAGAGGTGTACAAATCTCGATTTTAGCTTGCCCATACCCGCTTGAACGCCAGGCAAGCAAGTTGCCAGCGTCATAGCTAGGAAGCAGGCAGGTTTCTTTAAGCTTAGTGGGTCAGGTCAAACCTAGCCTAGGCAAACCAGAATAAGCTTGCGACATTCCTATCAGCTAAACAACTGTAGTTGCTAAGTGTAAATAATACTTTCTTGCTTTTCTACATGCTGGTAGAAGAAATTCACCATACAGATAAATAAAAGGTGGATAAAGTATTAAAAATCTTTTAGCGTCTTAACACAATTATTATTTTTATTATTAAAAATCTACCTAATGACTTTCAAAAAATTCGTTCATATCTTTACGTTTCATGTCTCCCTAAGTACGAAACCACCGCCTGTTAAAAAAAATTGTGATATTTATATTTATATACAGTATATGTATATGTATATATATGTATATATATATATATATATATATATATATATATATATATATATATATATATATATATATATATATATATATATATATATATACATATATATCTTTACACGCTAGCGGCCGTAATTTTCAAGATATTTGAATCAAATTTTATTATGTTATTTCTAGGCCCAATAGTTCAGACAAGTTCGTTAATGACGAAAATTGGCGCTAGAGGGTGATCGGGGGAGGGAGTTGAAATTTTAAAACATTTATATCTCGGCCCCTATGAAGTATAGAGGGAAACTTTGATTCAATAAATTAGAGTACTCCTTATGGAGTTCACAGTGACACCAACGATTCGGGGGTTTTGGGAGTAAGAGTGGGGGTGGGGGTATGGGGATGGAAGTTCGAAATTTTCGAAACTACGTCTTGTGGGGTATCGTTGAAAAGCTCTTGATGAGTACTCTACAAATCATTAGCTAGTTACTTGATAGTTCTCATATAAGGCGAGATTTGAATGTTTGAAAAAGTTCTCTTTCCTCTTTTTTGCAGTTATTATTGCGGGTTTGTCATGCCAAGGCTAAAGAAGAAGAGTGCTACGCAGCGACAGTAAATTGAAACAAAAGCATTTCGAAATCTACCTCAGCTTGTAGGCTTGCCTAAAGGGATTTTTGTTATTGCTATTAATGATTTTATGATGTTTTCTCGAAAATCTTTGAAAATTTTTCCCATGCCGGACTAGTACCTTTGTTTCTATTCTTTCCGCCAGGCCTTGCAGTTTCCTTAGGTCCTGTGCAACCCACCAAGTTATGAAGAGCTTGTGACTCATAGCGACAGTATTTCTTATCATCGTAATCTGGCTTGCTTTCAAGTCAAGCAAGTTAAAAGCAGTGACTGGTTGCAGAATTTCAAAGGGGCAGGCAAGCTAAAATCAGAATATGTACACCTCTATTAACTACAAGCTTCACATGGTTGCCGGTCAATTGATAATTAATTCCCTAGCCATCTTCCCCACTAAGAACTACTAATAAACAGATAAGGATGCTAATAATTGAATTGGATAGACATATCTTAGAAATCTGAGGAAAGCAAGCAGTCTGTTGAGACCCGCCGCCATGATGGAAGCCATATTGTCAGCGTAGCATGCACCAGGGTGATTGACAAAGAGTGAGAGCGATCAGTTACCTTCCTTTCTTTATATAGGAAGTCTCCCACCTCTTCTCTGGCGCTAAAGTGGTGTTAGCCAATCTCCTGATGTAACATATGCAAAGTAACAAAAGCCTGTCACTACATTATGTTGGCGAATCAAAATTACTGAAACAACCAGCCACAGAGGTGCTTCTAACTCGCCTGAGTGCATGGAAGTGACATCGTGTCTGCAATGCAGAGAGAAGGACGGCCCGCGCTGCTCCCACTTCGCTGAGGGGATTAACACATGACTTCCTCCCTTCCAGGTAATGAAGCAGAACCAAAGCGCGCTGATGTTAAACGTATGCAATAATACATGAGTAGTGTGGTTTTGTCAGTGACGTCAGAGGCAATTGCGGATTATGCGGATTGATGACGTCACAAGTGGGCGTGGCTTATGACGTCACCACTTACGTCAAGGAGGTGAAGGTGGGCGTGGCTTATGACGTCACTACTTACGTCATAGTGGGCGTGGCTATGATGTCATGACCTTTGTCATGGTCACGTGATTCAAAATGGCGTCGATTCCGGTTACTATTGCAAATGGCAGACCAAGCACGAAATTCAAAACTTGGAAATTTATAATGGCGGTATATTTAAAAACTGAATGAAAATGGCTACGTTTCTGGTTCCTATTTCAAATGGCGGATGGTGGGAAATTTAAAAATTGTATATTGGTAGATGGCAGGTGATTTGAAAGTTGCAAATGGTGGAAATTGGATATTACAATTACAAATGGCGTAAAGTGGGAAATTTGAAATTTGTATATTGGTAGATGGCGGGTGATTTGAAAATGGCAAATAGTGGAAATTGGACATTACAATTGCAAATGGTGAAAGGTGGGAAATTTAAAATTTGTATATTGGTAGATGGCAGGTGGAATGACTACATCATAATTCAAAATGGCGACATTGCTTACGTCACAAGTGGAATAAGAGGGGAAGGTGGAATGTTTTACGTCACAAGTGGAATGAGCGGATTAGATCATGTGACAGGTGGAATGACTACGTCATAATTCAAAATGGCGATATTGCTTACGTCACAAGTGGAATAAGAGGGGAAGGTGGAATGTTTTACGTCACAAGTGGAGATAGCTTACGTCATTACGGTAGCTAACGACTTAAAGCTATATTTTAACATTCAATTTAAATTTTGATTTTGACCTAAGACGTCTATTTCCCTAAAACATCGTTTCTCTTGACCCTGGGGAGGACTCAGCCTAGGTTTGCTGGGTAACATATAATATAAAACAATGATTTTCTCTTTGATCCTAGGGTAAAGGCGACCGGTGCGTAAGCCTCATCCTTGGTATTTAGAGGGAATAATATTATCTCATACTTCATTATTCATAGGCGTTTTGTAAATTATATTAAAAGCATGTACCGGTATTAAATTTTATATGTAAGTGTTATATCAATGTAGAACTGTACTAGCGTTGTTTCAATGCAGAGAGATTTGCTTAGTTAAGCGGAAGTCTCAACTCGCAAGATTTCTGCTTGCTATCTCTTACTATACAACGGTCATATGAGGATGTAGTAGCGAGTATTCCTTATCAACGCTTAGGTGTTATATGACTGTAACATATCCATTCAATGTGACTTTTCTCTATAACACTACATTCGTAATGTTATAACAGCACTCCCGTACCTTTAAATCCTCTTCTTGTTTATTATGTATTGTATAACTAATAATCATCGTTATTCTGTTGCGATATATTAAAAGTCAATATTGCGTTATAACATACTAAAATGAATTAAACATATGGAACTAACCTTGTATAGATTGTTGTACAGCAAGATGCTGACATAATCAAAAGTCGACCTGCATGTGTGCGTGCGTAATTGTTATCGCTCAGTCTCTTTAAACATAGTTTTGCTAGTCCCTTTAATTAAAAACCATTCATATGTCTTGTGTATTACCTATAAAACATTGGTTCATCTCTGAAGGAACCTTATATTATTATGAAACCATGTATCGTATAACATGTCAGCATTTATTGCAGGAAAATGGATATTTTATTTCCGTATCTTATGCATATAATGTTCACGTTTTGAGGAAAACGCTGATCAGAATTAAATATCTAATTACTGCTGAATTAATCATTTTTAAACTTTCCACTGGTAAAATGTGTATTTTCCCCTTTGTGAGGCTACAATTCAATGCATCATCAGCATGTTTAAACTTTCATCATTTCAATAGTGGAAAACATATATTTCCCCGTCGCGAGGCGAGAATTCATTACATCATCACTACGTCTCATTGGTAGATTTGTTTCCCCCACCGTAGCGAGGCTATTTCATAGCGTCACTATATAAACCAATGACGTCATGCATTATGGTCACTTTTTATCAAACAGTCATCAACTACGCAACATGGAAAACTCATCTACTGTATTCTTACAATTCGAGGAGTGTGCCTCAATATATAGACACAAATTTAATCTGAATAGATATATTAAACAACATCATAAGAAACCGGAGTACAAGTGCGAAATCTGCGGTGTGTTATTTACTCGCAGTAATATATTAAAAAGACACATCCAGGCCGTACCTTCCAATGTACAACCACAGGTATGTAGTGAAATTATTATTATTATTGTACAAGACATACAACTTATTTCTCTCTCATAGTACATCGAATAAAACTCAATAGTATTTTTTCCTTTGTTACAGAATGCACGACCATTGGGTGTTGGTGCTATGCAGACATCATCCGTCCATCCAAGTGCTAACCAACCTGGACCTTCAGGTGTACATTCACAGGCATGTATTGATATTATTATTATTGTACAAGACAGAAAACGTAATTTCTTATCATAAAACTCAGTATTAATTTTTTATTGGTTAAAAACAAAACATAAAAGGTATTTTTTCTCATAAAACTCAATATTATTTTTTCCTTTGTTACAGAATACAGAGTTCAACCGCATCAGTAGCAACATGTCTGATATATCGAAGGAGGTGTTCTTCTATAATTATCAGGAGAAGAAATTCTTCAAAGAAGATATTAGAGAACAGCTTTCTTATTATAGTTCTTTAACATCTGGTCATATTTGGCCATGTATGCGTTTGGAGAAGGATTCACACTCTCGCGAGTATCATTCTGAAACATGTGATGGTGATCAATATTACGCGTTATGTGTAGATCCATTGGATGTTAGTAGAGCGATGTGGACCCATATATGTGCAGACGGAGAAGATTGCGCTGTGTATAAATCTTATAACAAGATGGTATGTAATATTTTTTCAATACCTTTTTTAAAGAGTAGTCTATTAATAGACTTTATTTACATTTGTATATATTTTTTTCAGACGTTGGATGAACTAAAGGAGGATCACGATGAATGGTTATACGCCTAAGAATTTCTAGGCTTGCTGTATACAAACGATTGCTTTAAATTGTAAATATATATACATAAAAAGTTAAAGGAAAATCCGGTGTCAGTGACAATTATTTCAAACCAATTTCTTTTATTCAATGAATGAAAGAATTCGGGTATATCCTAGAACCAAAGCCACCTCCCTACTTCCATCACACATCAGGTCATATCGATTTTTTACAGGACGCTGTTCCACCTTGTATATTTCGAATTATTGCATAATTCTTATTATATTTGCTAGAAAATTCAAAATAGAGTTTAGTTCAAGATTTAAATTTATGAACACAAGATATTGTGATGGATTTGATATTGTTACGAGAGAGTTTTATACATTTTAAAATTTATGTATACACCATATAACGCAATGACAGCAGTTTTTCAGAGAAAATTGAAAATAGAGTTTAGTTCAAGATTTAAATTTATGAACACAAGATATTGTGATGGATTTGATATAGCTAATATGGTAATATTGTTACGAGATAGTTTTATACATTTTAAAATTTATTCAGTTAGAATGTACACACCATATAACGCAATGACAGCAGTTTTTCAGATGTATCTTCAAAGAAAAGGTTAATCTTTTTATTCACATGCATGAAATGAAATAACTGCGGATAATGCTCAATCATCAAATTCTTTATTTATGATGACATCACTATGGTCGTCCAATCACATTACCAAAAAAAATATATATTGGTTCTTGTTTAAAATGTAGTGATACAAATAAATATCTAGTGAAATGAAAATCTGTGTCGGCCACAAGTAATTGAAACCAAATTCTTTCATTCCATGTATTGCTTGATGTGGACATGTTACAATATTCTCTCCACGAGCTAAATTTCTATCTTGATATTATTTCTTCATAATTCCTTTTTGCTTCAAAGTATTGTTCTTTACAGTCTTAACATCCGTAGAGTAAGAAATAAAGCACAGTATGTATTATAAAGAAATCTTTTTCGCTACATCTTCAACTGAATGTTTTCAATTTGTAGTGTTTGCGTGAGAAATATTTGTTCTGAGTTAAGTGAACTGATGTTAAAAATACTTGTAAAATATTTATTATTTCTACCATAGTAACAATTAACTTAAAAATTCTATGCAATTAATTATAATCATTGAATTTTAACTAATTTGCGACATCATGTATGAATTATTTTTCTTACGGGATTATTTTTGCTTTTTTCCTTAGCTTTAGGGATTTTTCCATTCGTTAACAATCCGTTGTACATCGTTGCTACAGATTTTGGTAAAATTTCAAAAGTGTATGGTAGTATTTAAGCTTTTAAGTGCTCATTATGTTCTAAAACATTCATAATTCCTGAATGTGTACATAAATTATCTATGGTGTTTATTGGTATCTTTGTTTCTTCTCTTAATATTCCATGATACTGACTACCTTCTTATTATTATCTGCCTCATAGTATCTTCTATACTAGTTGTACTCGTTCGAACGATATCGTTGTTAATGCTATGCTTTTCCATATTATGTCAGATGTCGGATTGTATATTTCATTCCACGGAATGCTTGATATGGTTATGTTACAATATTCTCACCATGAGTTAAATTTCTGTATTCGTACAGTTTCTCCATATTCCCTTTTGCTTCAAAGTACTGTTCTTTACGCATTTCTCGCACTAAATCATTATTCTTTGTATTCTGGTGCCTTCTTCTTAGTGTACCAAAGTCATAGATTTTTATCTAATTTACATCATAATGTATGAATTAGTTTCTTAGCTTTCCACTATTTTCCACCAATTTATTCATATTATCATACAATCTAGCTAATTAACATCACACTATGGGTATATTACCAAGTGTATATACATTTTTTCTATAATACATCACTAGCTTGGTGGTGAAAATAATATGCTTATAGTTTTTACAAGTTCTATAACGGGATACAACACCAATCCTCACAATGCCTTTGAACTCGACCTGTTCAGCATTCCAGTCTTAGTCCCATATTTTAAATGCACTTAACACATATATAATTTTTTTACGAGATCTTTATCATAATTTACAGAGCACCTATGCGTCTATACCAGTTGTAATAATAGTTATTGATAATATTGTTTTAAATTTAAAGTCATTGCATCCGTTAGTCTTCACCATATTTCATTTTACTTTTTCGGTTATGTTCGTTCTATATATTCCATTTCTACTTCAGTTCTACTTATGAGGCTTCTTTGCCCAAGGCAATTAATTACTTCGTCTCATTATAACATCTACTAAGAAACCTTAGGTAAATAATTATTTAAATCTTGTTCTAATATCTAAATTTCTTTCTTTACCCATGACTAGGTTTCAACTTCTTATCTGTAAGCTAGATTTTTTTTCCGACGATCACAATTCAAACATCCAGAATGATGGATCATACAATTATCATTATTATTAGTATTACTTTTTATTTTTACATTCAAGCTTTATAGCCTTAAAGGGTCATGTCCTACTTCGTATCAACTGCTCATTTTCCAGTATTTCATGTCGGTATTAGGTGACAATATTAAGGTCTAAGTTTTAAGCACAACGGTTTTCCAAATACGAGCTACCATTTCTTTATACAACTGAATCTTCAGAAGTCCTTACAAAGATCATTACACAACGTTTTAGAAAAATTCATACACGATTGGTGTATAACCACTGCACATCCACAGCGTTGATAATTGATCTAACGACAATGTACAATCTTTTTACAACCATCCATCTTTCTTTGTTCCTCTCTTTTCCTTTTCCACTTGAAATAATTGCGGTACACACTCATCATAGTATTTATTATTATAAATAACAAGTATCAGAACCCATTAAGGATTAAATTACATTTAATGGTATTAGACAAACACCAATATATTCCTGACACCACAACATACCTAATGATGCATTACGACCCCTAGGATGTTTTCTTTTATTACCTGTTAGACTTCAGGTTTGGTGTAGAAAATTATTAAAGCTATTCTTCATTAAATTTTCTTAGAGTTCTTTGTACATCTCATTCACCTTGGTATTTCTAAAAAGATGTTTGTTAATGCACAAGGTGGTATTTCTATTATATTGATTTAGCTGAAACAAGAACAAGATCATAACCATCACCATTATAATCATATCTGCTCAATGAGTTGGAATGAATTTGTTAGGAATATTAGGTTATTAGTTATTAAAATGGATATCTGTAATAATTTTTAATATTTTCTTAATTTTTAATGTTCTCTTGTAATGTAAATGTAATTGATACCTCTGCCACCGGGCAAAGCCCAATTGCAGTGTGAATGAATACATACATACTTACATTTTATATCGAGAAACTATAGAAAGCAGGCGGAATTTTGCCAAAAACTAGTGGACTAGGTCTCCTCTCGTCTCGTCTCGTCTCGTCTCGTCTCGTCTCGTCTCGTCTCGTCTCGTCTCGTCTCGTCTCGTCTCGTCTCGTCTCGTCTCGTCTCGTCTCGTCTCGTCTCGTCTCGTCTCGTCTCGTCTCGTCTCGTCTCGTCTCGTCTCGTCTCGTCTCGTCTCGTCTCTTCTCGTCTCTTCTCGTCTCTTCTCGTCACGTCTAAGTCTTGTGTATTTACCACACGAACCAGAACAAGAACATCACCATCACCATTATAATCATATCTGCTTCAGGATTTGTAATGAAGTGATACATTTTATAACGAGAAACTACAGAAAACAGACGTCTCAGGTTTGCAGACTCTAAAATTTCATACGTCATCACTAGGGACCGGATTTTTATGTAATTACATATTTTTTGCTTTGTATGTAGCCAAGCAAAAATGAAAAATGTCGGCGAATTACGATGTTAGGAACAACATATATGAATCTAGTGTTACATATTTTTACATATTTTGAGGTATATTACATATTTTCCGTTTAGAGTACATATTTTTACATAAAATGCACTATTTTTTTAATTTCTGTAGTTTTCATTTAGTAATACCGTCCTTAATTATTGTATTTGAGAGAGTAACATTCAAAACATGACCACTAAAAAAATCGGCAATTTTTATCTGATTGTGGCAAGGCCGTAAATTTGCTTTTACTAAATTTTGTTTTAAGCCAAATTTTTCGGATAAGTTAATCCCTGCCTGTTGACTGCAGGTCAGAATTTCCGAGAAACCCACACAAGTGGAATGAAAGGGAATCTATTGTAGTAAAAATAGCTCTCCTTCCATTCCGCTTGAGTCCAATGCCTTACCCTACCGCTACCTGCTAGTTTGTCCCTCAAACATAAGGGGCTAGATACAGTAAATTCCTTTTGAAGAATGGTTTTAATTATTCGACACTCAGCCAAACACTGTGTGACACGTTATTGTTATTGTGAGGAAGTTGTTCTCGTGAGTACATTTCGTTGCATTTAGCAATGGCATCCTCTGTATCATCAAAACTGAAATCATGGGTGACAATTGACGACACTTATACCACGGATGGCAAAGTAGTGGTGTGCCAAGTGTGCGATAAAAAAGTGGGCTGTTCTATGAAATCCCAGTTGGAACAACACAATAAAACAGCTCTTCACCAAAAAAACAAGGAGCTACAGTGTCCCAAAAGCAAGTGCTTCTGACCCAAATGCAACCAGCCTCTGAAAACATAAGCGAATTTTTCAAAGATCTTTCCAGAGCTTTCATAGCTGCAGACATACCATGGTACAGATTGCAAGTCCCAGAACTTTCGTCCTTCTTGGAAAAATATTGTAAGCGGAAGATTCCTGACGAGTCGACCCTCCGCAAGAAATATTTGGATGTGTGCTACGAAGATGCAATCAGACGTATCCGGGATGAAGTTGGTGTTTCTCACATATGGCTGGCAGTAGACGAAACAACCGACACGTTGGGCCGCTACGTTGCAAACCTGGTGGTAGGAAAACTTGACCCCGATTCACCTTCAAGATAATTTCTTATCTCTTCAAAAGTGTTAGAAAAAACGAACCATTCCACAGTTCCACGGTTCGTATACGATGGATTGAAAGTGTTGTGGCCTGAAAGTGTGCCTGCGGAAAAAGTGCTTGTGATGTGCTCTGATGCTGCGGCGTACATGGTGAAAACCGCAGTTGCCTTGAAAGTGTTTTATCCCAATCTTATTCACATGTCCTGTCTGGCCCATGGATTACATCGTGTGGCAGAAGAAGTGCGGGGCAGTTTCCCTAAAGTGAATGTGCTTGTGTCCTTTACTAAGAACGTTTTTGTGAAAGCTCCTAGTCGTGTACAGTGCTACCGAGACGCGTTACCAAATGTGCCGTTACCACCAGAGCCCGTACTGACACGGTGGGGTACCTGGATACAGGCCGTCGAGTTCAACAACGAAAACTTTGATGCTGTCAAGTCAGTTACATCATTTTCTGCAGAATCTGGTGCCGCACTCAATGCATTCAATGAACCTGGAGTTGAATGTTCCTTGTCATATATTGTTAGCAACTTTGGGTGGATTGCAAAGAGTATCAAGCAGCTGGAAACACCAGGACTTTCCTTAAAAGAATACATGAACATTATGGAAGATGCGGAAATGAAACTCTACACAGTACAGGGAGAAACGGGGATGAAAATTGTCCAGAAATTCCAGTCAGTTTTGAAGAGGAATCCAGGTTACGCTACATTCAAGACTGTATGCAGAATTCTCGATGGAGAAGAGACGGAGATTCCTGAGGATATTTCACCTGGAAAATGCCACCTCTTGGAGTATGCACCTGTGACTTTGTGCGATGTAGAGAGATCATTTTCCACCTACAAAAGAATCCTGACTGACAGACGACTAAACATGACTCCTGAGCATTTGGAAAAGTATTTAGTTGTTCACTGCGCATCACACTGACGTGGTACGTACTGGTACGGCTCATTCTTTACTTCTTTCAGAAATTCTATTTTGTGGAAATTTTTATTAAATGTTGTCACGTCTATTTGTGTTCCTTTTAAATAAAAGAGGTTATCTGAAACACTACCAGGGAATGATAGCAATTCAGAGAGCCGAAAACACAAACAGCGCACATAAAAATGAAAATCAAGGAAGGACTGAACATACACAACCCAATTAAGAAAAGGAGTAGATCTTTTATACTGTTCTTTATTTGCTCGTAAACTGATGCAAATATATACAGATTCATATTTATATTATAATGACATTATTCACAAATTTATAATGATAAAATATTACTTTTGTTACATATGCTAAATAGCTTTGGTATGAATTCAATTACTGTAAAATATTTATCATTTTAAAAAATTATATAAGTGATACAACACTTATTTATGAATATTGCCATAATCATTAAAAATATTAAAGTGATACAACACTTATTTATGAATATTACCATAATCACTCTTAAGCCGCATATTTAAAGCTATACCGAAAGTCGTACTGGATTTACGAGGATAAAGAAGCTTTGTAAACAAAACACAGCATGACTATGAAATAGCGTAAGAGACATTGAACTCTAACAGAAAACATGACTCGACAAATTACTATGACTTACGTAACAACAGTTTATGAAATAGAAATAGAAAACAAACCAGATAATAAATTTAATTAATTACCTTAATATGAGATGAGAATATATGAAACAAAAGGAAAAGCTATACGAATCCTTGAAAACAATATTACGTGAAGCCGGCTTTCAAGACCAAACGAAATAACTGAACTACAGTAAATATCATTACTAATTGAAATAAACTGGAATGCTGATCAAATCAGATATTAAAGAAATAGAATTTACTCACGGAGCAAAATCCAGTGCGGTTTCAGATTAACTTTAAATAGATTTACATTTTAAAATGGCGGCTTAAGAAAAGCACTCAGTTCACAGCTTGTTAGAAATTTATTTATTTAAATATGCAGACTATCCATATTCTTAGTTACAACACAATTACTATAACAACGGGTGCTCTTAATAATTTAAAAATAATGCTCGCAATAGTGTAGGCCTAATAACAGATCTGACCGCTCGTCAGAACTTACAGAAAGCTACATGACGTGAATGTTAGATACTGCTGAATTCCTTTATTATTTTTTTTATAGAAAATTATTTAACCGGAGAAATGCTAGGACCTCGACGATAGTACAGAAGATAGGAAAGAAAACGCGTAACAAAAGAAACCCTTAACACAACCCAAAACGAAAAGACAAGAAGAAAGAAATAGGAAAAATGTGGTCCACTTACATAATTACATTATGACGAATCCGAGCGACTACATGTCTATACCAAGAAGAGCAGACCCGAACGGCCTAGATGCTGACTCTACGAAGAGCTGTAACGGAGTCCTAGTCAAAATCCCAAGTGATCACTCCTCCATACTCTTAACATAAATTGCTCTCTCTCTCCCCACCGCAATTACGAACATAACCGAACATCCATTCGGCAGCCTCGATTTTTCTAGAACTTTTCCATGAGACTAGCAGAGAGTGTAACATACTACAACTGTAAAATATCATCTCTGGTGGCGAAACATCGAAGTAAATTTCTTTCAATATAGCAAAAGGGAAGCAAGCATATATTTACAAATATATATACGCTGCTTCAATGTGCATTCTATTTTCCAGCAGACAATTAAGTTTCTTCGTTCATTGAGAATATTCTCGTGTATTGTGAAAACTTAAAACCATCTGTTGTGACGAAAAATATCTGGCCATAATAAACTACTAAAATGTGACGAAAATTGCTGTCAACCATGTTAACAAATTATCTCGATCACTAAATTTGCAATCTTAATTAGCGCATTTCAATTTTGTTATTTCAAAATGATTTCTTACTAAAAAAAAAGTGAGAGAGAGAGATAGAGAGAGAGAGAGAGAGAGAAAGAGAGAAAGAGAGAGAAATTTATTGAGTATAACTGCATTTTTACCATTAGATCCTAAAAAATAGCACAGGAACGGAGAAAATGATTGAAGACTACATAAAATATTGCATTATATATATTGATATACTTACATATTTTTACATATTTTTTACATATTTCAGTGACTTTTTGTACATATTTATTTACATATTTCGCATGTATTGACTAGCCTACATAAAAATCCGGTTCTTAGTCATCACTAATATTATTCTATCTGACTGGGACATGTACATATGGAAAATGAAAAACATATACATTTGTTTGTATCTTATCTTTTTATTGTATCCCTCATAACCACACTTATAGTGTAAGACATATTATATCACAGCTTTGGTTAGGTTAGGTTAGGTTAGCAGGATAATATTTTAAAATTATTTCTACATTGATAAAAAGGCTAAGTTCCTTGGCTCATTTTATCAATGATTCTAGAAATAATTTTAAAATTTTATCCTGCTAACCTAACCTAACATAACCTAAACTAACCTATCCTAACCTAACCATAGCTGTGATATAATATGTCTTACACTATAAGTGTGGTTATGAATAATGGGTGAGGGATACAATAAAAAGAAAAGATACAAACAAATGTACACGTTTTTCATTTTCCATATGTACATGTCCTATTCAGGTAGAATAATCTTAATGATAACTTATGAAATTTTAGAGTCTGCAAACCTGAGCCGTCTGTTTTCTGTAGTTTCTCGTTATAAAATGTATCACTTCATTCCAAATCCTGAAGCAGATATGATTATAATGGTGATGGTGATGTTCTTGTTCTGGTTCTTGTGGTAAATACACAAGACTAGTTCTATAAGAATGATACCGAGAAGTGGACCAAGAACGAGAATCATACCGAGAAATAGAGCGAAAAGTAGACCGATACGAGACGACACGAGACGAGACGAGACCTAGTCCACTAGTTTTTGGCAAAATTCCGCCTGTTTTCTATAGTTTCTCGATATAAAATGTATCACTTCATTCCAACTCATTGAGCAGATATGATTATAATATGTGCAGTGGTTATTCACCAATCGTGTATGAATTTTTCTAAAACGTTGTGTAATGATCTTTGTAAGGACTTCTGAAGATTCAGTGTTATAAAGAAATGGTAGCTCGTATTTGGAAAACCGTTGTGCTTACAACTTAGACCTTAGTATTGTCACCTAATACCGACATGAAATGGTGGAAATGAGCAGTTGATACGAAGTAGGACATAACCCTTTAAGGCTATAAAGCTTGAATGTAATAATAAAAGTAATACTAATAATAATGATAATTGTATGATCCATCATCTTGGATGTTTGAATTGTGATGGTCGGAAAAAAAAATCTAGCTTATAGATAAGAAGTTGAAACCTAGTCATGGGTAAAGAAGGAAATTTAGATATTAGAACTAGATTTAAAGAATTATTTTCCTAAGGTTTCTTAGTAGATGTTATAATGAGACGAAGTAAGTAATTGCCTTGGTCAAAGAAGCCTCATAAGTAGAACTGAAGTAGAAATATAATATATAGAACGAACATAACCGAAAAAGTAAAATGAAATATGGTGAAGACTAACGGATGCAATGACTTTAAATTTAAAACAATATTATCAATAACTATTATTACAACTGGTATAGACGCATAGGTGCTCTGTAAATTATGATAAAGATCTCGTAAAAAATTATATTTGTGTTAAGTGCATTTAAAATATGGGACTGAGACTGGAATGCTGAACAGGTCGAGTTCAAAGGCATTGTGAGGATTGGTGTTGTATCCCGTTATAGAACTTGTAAAAACAATAAGCATATTATTTTTGCCACCTAGCTAGTGATGTATTATAGAAAAAATGTATGTACACTTGGTAATAAACCCATAGTGTGATGTTAATTAGCTAGATGGTATGATAACATGAATAAATTGGTGGAAAATAGTGGAAAGATAAGAAACTAATTCATACATGATGGTGTAAATTAGATACAAATCTATGACTTTGGTACACTAAGGAGAAGGCACCAAAATACAAAGAATAATGATTTATTGCGAGAAATGCGTAAAGAATAGAACTTTGAAGCAAAAAGGAATATGGAGAAACTGTACGAATACAGAAATTTAACTCATGGTGAGAATATTGTAACATAACCACATCAAGCATTCCGTGGAATTAAATATACAATCCGACATCTGACATAATATGGAAAAGCGTAGTATTAACAACCATATCGATCGAACGATACAACTAGTATAGAAGATACTATGAGGCAGATAATAAGAAGAAGGTAGTCTGTCAACGCAAGCTAAGTGTTTTTTCCATCATTTTATATATGTACAGTGACTAGTCTCAATTTAAATCATCCGCTGTGCTTTCTTGTGCTGATTCAGCTCAAAGTAGGCGCAACATTACGTCAGCCTTTGTCATGCGCTTCTATGTGGCAGATGCTTGCTTGTGTGACGCTACTGGCAGCGTCACTAGCCTTTGTCAGTATTACTTCTGCAGATACACGGGTAAGACGTACTCTGATTCTGCTCTGATTTCGCGGGTTTAACAAAGGCTTCTGGCGCCCTTTGTATTATAACTCGAAATCGTTGAAATAAAACTTCCATTACAAGTTTTATTTATTCCATTAAATTATTTATCATAATTTAAGCATTTGTCATATTCAAGGCTTATTAGATCTCGTTTATAAGTTCCACGAAGTGTTAGTGTGGTGACATCATCGTGCATCCGCGAAGCTAACATTAAGTGAACAATCAAGTTCTAATATCTGTGAATATAATTAATCAACAGTAAAATTTATTACCATTAATTTCATATATAATTCATTGGTAATTACAAATTTTTCATAATTACTTAAAGTGGTGCAACATTTTCCCGCGCCATTTTTAGTTCATTGTGTTCAAGGTGTTTTCTACATTTATTATTAATGCTTCATATCTTAATCAACTAGTATTTTACAAGTGTGAATAAATTGCAAGTTTTAATAACATGTTTTGATTGTTCGCCAATTATAACTCCTGGGATTCCTGAATTTCAGAGACCTCGATACATAGTCCACTCTTGCTCTAATTACGGTCCTCCAATTACTCCAGAGATTTGTACTTTTCTGCCCTATTCCTGCATTTTATTCCTCTCGAACCGAATCCCTATCATTTTTTGGTTCCTCTATCGGGCAGGATTATATTGGAACAATCATATTTATCTCACACTTCTATTCACGTGTACCGATTTTCTCGAGTTCGTCTCATACATCATTTGCTACCGTGTCGGTCGTGCGGTTCGTGGTCCCAACATCCCTGATCATCACAACGCATGAAGGCATCTAACAGCAGTGATCCGACTCCGCGAGTTATTCCGGACTGCTACAAGCATCAAGAAAGCAGTGAACATCGGATTCATACATCATCGTACAGCGGTGGTAGAATTTCAACTTTCAATTGCTAGTAATTTCCACATTTCGCATTCAACATGGAAAGTGAATTACGAGCTTTGATTAAACGTAGAGGAATAATTAAAAGAGAACTTACTTATCTTCAAAAGGTCTGTGTAGATGTCAATGAAGATACTGATGTATTTATGTTAAAAGTGCATTTCGACAGTTTAAATGAAATCTGGGACAGATACATTGGTATTCAAACTCAAATTGAATCTATTGTGGAAACAGAAGATGATTTAGATTCACATTTTGAACATAAAGAGGCTACAAGAACCTGTTACAAGGAGATTAAAGCAAAACTTAGTGCTCTCATATGCTTACATGAGCAGCCAGGACACAGTGTAAGCTCTCGACACAGCCATCAATCTAATCACAGTGGTAACTCTCATCACACATGTCAATCTTCTACGTCACAGTGCAACAATAGAATTATACAGTTACCTAAAGTGCAATTATCAACCTTCTCTGGCGATGTGACCAATTTCAAACATCGTCATGAAACATTCTCCAGTCTCGTAGTAAATAATGAATCGTTGGATCCCATCCAGAAATACCATTATTTATTGTGTTCTTTGAAAGGACAGGCCCATACGCTCATTCAGAATTTACCTGTAACTAGTGACAATTTTCCTATAGCATGGAATTTAGTGTGTGCTAGATACAATAACACGCGAGTTATCGCTACAGCTCATGTCAGAAATTTACTTTCATTACCTACAATGAAAGGTGAAAATGTGGCAGAACTACGAAATTTGCTAAACAAATTTCAGAGCAATCTTAACGCTGTCGAAGCTCTCAATCTTGAAATCCCATTGCATGAAGTTATGTTAACTCAGTTGATATTGGATAATCTTAGTGAAACTACACGCAAGGAATGGGAAGGTAAAATTGATTCGCAGAGTTTCACATCTCTTCAAGAGCTAATAAACTTTCTAGAAGCCAAAGCGCATTCTTTGGAAGTGCTAGCCAGTTCTCACAACACGTCCAGCCCATCAAAGGAAAAGAGTGAAAGGCATACACAAAAGAAGTCTGTTAAAACAACTCGCCAATCGTATGTTGCCATTAAAGGTGATTCGTGCCCCTGTTGCCAAGAAAATCACAAATTACATAGGTGCGACAAATTCTTACAGTTAAGTGTAGAACAACGATGGGAGTTTGTAAAAAACAAAGGTTTGTGTGCAAACTGTTTTCCTCCAATCACAAAAGAGATCATTGCAAGCTCAGATCCTTTTGCAGCTGTGGTACATCTTCTCACAGCAGATTGTTACATAACACACGCGACAAGAAAAATGTTCCTCACCAACAACCTAACATGTCGGAAACTACAGACAATTTACCTGCTAGTTATTGTTCTATAAAAGAAAAATCCAATCAAAAGGAGATTCTTTTAGCAACTGCAGCAGTGCATCTTGAAGATAGACAAGGAAATTCAGTTTTGTGCAGAGCGTTACTAGACTCTGGAAGCCAGTTAAACTTCATAACTGAAGATTTAGCTAAGAAACTACAGCTGTCAACAACAAGTGTCGATACTCACATAAGAGGCATAAATGGCACCTCTTCTTGTATTCAAAGTGTTAAAGTTAATATGCGATCCAGGATCCATAATTTCCAAGCTGAAGTAAACTGTCTAGTAATCCCTCACATTGCAAACAAACTTCCTTCTGTCCGTATCGATCCTACCAAATTAATATTCCTAGTGAAATTGCATTGGCAGATCCTAAATTCTACATCTCTGGTGATGTCCAACTTCTCATTGGTGCTAGCCTATTTTATCAGTTATTTACCAATGAAAGAATAATCACTCCTAATAATCCTATTCTTAGTAACACTGAGCTTGGTTGGATACTTAGCGGATCCGTTCCCAAGACATCAATCAAAGCCAAGAAAGTCACATTTGCTCAACACAATTTATTTGTGACCGTTGACAATGTTGACACACAGTTAAGACGCTTCTGGGAACTAGAGGATTTTCCTAAACCAGTGCTTACTAAAGAAGAAAAGGAATGTGAACAGCATTTTGTACAAAACACTATTCGTGCAGATGACGGTGTTTTTGTGGTGCAACTACCCAAGAATCGATCTGAAGATTCATTGGGCGAATCCAGACAGCAAGCAGTAAAACGCTTAGAACATCTGGAACGTAAATTTCAAACCAATTCTGTCCTGCAAGAAGATTACACAAAGTTCATGCAAGAATATGAAGAATTGGGACACATGAGAAAGGTTTCACTTCCACAGCCAGGTGAAAAATGTTTCTATTTACCACATCATGCAGTAATCAAGCCATCATCATCCACAACTAAAACTAGAGTGGTGTTCGATGCTTCTGCAAAAACCTCTTGAGGCATGACATTCTAAAATTAGGTCCAACTGTGCAAGACGATTTATCATCAATTATAATTCGTTTTCGAACCTACAAGTATGCGTTCTCAGCAGACATTTCTAAAATGTACAGGCGCATAAGAATGCATGAAGATGACCAGAATCTTCAAAGAATTGTGTGGCGTTCTAATGTTAATGAGCCCATACAAGACTACGCATTAACTACCGTGACTTATGGTACTAAAGCAGCTTCATTTTTAGCCATAAGATCCCTGCATCAGCTATCTATAGAAGAAGAAGCTAAATATCCTCTCGCTGCCCAAGCTGTCAGAACTTCCTTCTATGTGGACGACTGCTTGGCAGGACATGATGATCTCCAAGAAGCTTTACGCCTTCAAAGAGAATTAATACTTATGCTTGACAGTGGCGGATTTCCATTGCGAAAGTGGTGTTCCAATCATGAAGCTTTACTGGAATCTGTCCCGTCATCTCATCGAGAGACCCAATTGCCTCTGTCTCTTGATAACAGTGAAAATGCACATGCCCTTGGTTTATTATGTCATCCTGCTACTGATAATTTCCAGATACAATCCCTTCCTTCTCTCCAAACTCATACGCAAGTGAAACTTACTAAGCGTACTATCCTATCAGTTATTTCTTCCATCTTTGATCCTCTACGCCTTGTCAGTCCTATTGTTATCAATGCAAAAATCTTCATGCAATCATTGTGGATTGAAAAACTTGATTGGGATGAAGAAGTACCGTCACATATAGCAGAGAAATGGATCGAGATCTGTGACATTCTAGGCACAATATATACAATGCGTATTCCACGTTTTGTGCTCACATCTGGTACCCTTCAAGATATACAAATCCATGGCTTCTGTGATGCTTCCGAAAAGGCTTATGGTGCGTGCATATATCTCCGTTCTGTGAACAGTGAAGGTGAAGTTACAATTAACTTATTGTGTTCCAAGTCTAAGGTTTCCCCTCTTAAAAGGCAAACCATTCCACGTCTTGAACTCTGTGGTGCATTGTTGTTATCTAAACTATACAACAAGGTGTTGAATGACCTTAATATTCAGACATCGCAAAACTATTTATGGTCCGATTCAGTTATAGTACTGTCTTGGATAAAATCAGACTCACGAAAGTGGAAAACATTTGTGTCCAACCGTGTGTCGCAAATTCAAGAGCTTTCTGAAACAGCAGCATGGAGACATGTGTCTACAGAAGACAACCCAGCTGATTTCGTTTCAAGAGGTGTATCATCTGAACAATTATCTGACATTGATTTGTGGTGGCATGGTCCTAGTTGGCTATCACAAAACACAGCATCATGGCCTGAACAGCCAAAACAATTAAACGTTCAGGATTCTTCCGAGCAACTTGTTTCTATCTGCATGGCGTCCACCACAGAAGAAGATAGCTTTATCACAAGGTTTTCTGATCTTAGGCGCCTTCAGAGAGTAACTTGTTATATGTATAGGTTTATTTCTGCCTGCCGTCGTGAATACAAATATCATGGACCTCTTGCAGCAGAAGAACTTCAACATGCTTTGCAAACTTGTGTTAAAATCGCTCAGAAAGAAGCTTTCGCCCAAGAACTGAAAGATCTTAACAATAGCAAGCAAACATCCGTTAAAAGTTCCATCCATTCATTAGTTCCATTCCTAGATCAGAATAACATATTAAGAGTGGGTAGACGGTTGGAGAAAGCAGATCTTACACATGATGCAAGACATCAGGTTATCTTGCCATCGAGACATCCTTTAACCATTCTGATAGTAGAATATGAACATCGCAAGCTATTGCATGCTTCTCACCAGCTGCTTATAGCTTCCCTAAGACAAGCCTACTGGATACCTTGTATTCGAAGAGTAGTGAAATCTATTTTGCATAGATGTCTTACCTGCTTCAAGTTAAAGGCAGAATGTTCTCAACAGTTAATGGGAAATCTTCCTAGCTACAGAATAACTCCTGCTAGGCCTTTTCTTCGTACAGCAGTAGATTATGCTGGACCATTCAACATAAGATATGGTGCTCCCCGCAGTAAAACTACTGTAAAAGCTTACATTGCCATTTTTGTATGCTTGGTCACAAAGGCTATCCACATTGAATTAGTTTCTGATCTCACATCAGATGCATTCATAGCAGCTCTAAGAAGATTTACATCACGTCGTGGGCTATGAAAAGAAATCTTCAGTGATAATGGCACTAATTTTGTTGGAGCAAACAATAAATTGAGAGGTCTCCGATTGTTACTACAGTCCACAGAATTTCAAACTGCAATTCAAAATTTCACTGCAAATAATGATTATAATTGGTGGTTCATTCCCACCAGTGCCCCCCACTTTGGTGGTTTACATGAAGCAGCAGTGAAATCCATGAAGTTTCATCTCAGAAGAGTTATGGGAGCTCAAGTTCTCACATATGAACAGCTTTACACTCTTTTAGCTCAGATTGAAGCCTGTTTAAATTCTAGACCTCTTGTTCGCCTTAATGATGATCCAGCTGATTTGTCATATCTGTCACGTGGTCATTTCTTAATTGGAGAACCTCTCACATCTCTACCTTCTCATCCTTCGACAAGTGATAAGAAATATGTTGACTTTCATGGCACTTGCATTTCTAGAGGATGAAATGCTTTGTCGATGATCAGCTGACTGCCTTTTATGTCTAGTTACTCCTTTGAAACACTTTCCTTTTGCTGCGAAAGTGCATTATTCCTTATTTGCCAACAACACCCAATGAACAACACGTCCGATTTCCCCTCTTGTGTTTGCATTGTTGGTGTTTTGGTTTCCTTTATATACATTAATCCTCGGTCTTAGGATCACATTCCAAGCCACAACTACTACATGGTTTATATAGTTCTTTGATCTTGACGTATGATGTCTGAATAATAGTCATCATCCATTGGATTCCTATGCAAGCCGCTATTTACTACATGGGTTTTATTTATTTTCTTTGTTCATACTGTATGATTGGTTTCAATAATTGTCATACTGAACATTGAATTTCTATTAACATTTCCCATTTTCTACATTCCATATTTATTTAATGAATTATTGTTATCATTCATTGGAATTATTTCTCTTACCATGTTCATGATAATTGCCTACATTCTTTATATAATTATCATGTATCTTTCCATTGTTCCAATGTATTCTCAGATAGCAATTTTCCATCCTACTTGTTTATTGATGTTTGTGTCGCTGCTCGTCTTGGGTCACCTTCTACTGCCTTCAAGACTTCTTCAGCTTCACTTGGACTCTCACACATACTCGTTGCTCCTGATTCAACTTATGCTTCGTGTGTTTCAATACAAATAGAGAAAATCAGTGTTTTTCAATGTTATATTCCTGTACGATGTATAAGAAGTCAGTGTTTTAACACATATCACATGTATACATCCAGTTTCATGTGGACTTCATATATCTTTCTACTTAACTTACATCATGCTACGTGTTCTAACCTATACAGAATAGAATCAGTGATGTTTTGGTGTTTTTTTAGTGTTTTCATTTAGCTTGCATTTGCTGATTTATCTTCATTAAAGCTATGCTTCGACGCCGGGTGTATGTCAACGCAAGCTAAGTGTTTTTTCCATCATTTTATATATGTACAGTGACTAGTCTCAATTTAAATCATCCGCTGTGCTTTCTTGTGCTGATTCAGCTCAAAGTAGGCGCAACATTACGTCAGCCTTTGTCACGCGCTTCTATGTGGCAGATGCTTGCTTGAGAGACGCTACTGGCAGCGTCACTAGCCTTTGTCAGTATTACTTCTGCAGATACACGGGTAAGACGTACTCTGATTCTGCTCTGATTTCGCAGGTTTAACAAAGGCTTCTGGCGCCCTTTGTATTATAACTCGAAATCGTTGAAATAAAACTTCCATTGCAAGTTTTATTTATTCCATTAAATTATTTATCATAATTTAAGCATTTGTCATATTCAAGGCTTATTAGATCTCGTTTATAAGTTCCACGAAGTGTTAGTGTGGTGACATCATCGTGCATCCGCGAAGCTAACATTAAGTGAACAATCAAGTTCTAATATCTGTGAATATAATTAATCAACAGTAAAATTTATTACCATTAATTTCATATATAATTCATTGGTAATTACAAAATTACATAATTACTTAAAGTGGTGCAACATTTTCCCGCGCCATTTTTAGTTCATTGTGTTCAAGGTGTTTTCTACATTTATTATTAATGCTTCATATCTTAATCAACTAGTATTTTACAAGTGTGAATAAATTGCAAAGTTTTAATAACATGTTTAGATTGTTCACCAATTATAACTCCTGGGATCCCTGAATTTCAGAGACCTCGATACATAGTCCACTCTTGCTCTAATTACGGTCCTCCAATTACTCCAGAGATTTGTACTTTACTACCCTATTCCTACATTTTATTCCTCTCGAACCGAATCCCTATCATAGTCAGTATTGTGGAAGATTAAGAGAAGAAACAAAGATACCAATAAACACCATAGATAATTTATGTACACATTCAGGAATTATGAATGTTTTAGAACATAATGAGCACTTAAAAGCTTAAATACTACCATACAATTTTGAAATCTGTAACAACGATGTACAACGGATTGTTAACGAATGGAAAAGTCCCTAAAGCTACGGAAAAAATCAAAACTAATCCCGTAAGAAAAATAATTCATACATGATGTCGCAAATTAGTTAAAATTCAATGATTATAATTAATTGCATAGAATTTTTAAGTTAATTTTTACTATAGTAGAAATAATAAATATTTTACAAGTATTTTTAACATCAGTTCGCTAAACCCAGAACAAATATTTCTCACGCAAACACTACAAATTGAGAAATTCAGTTGAAGATGTAGCGAAAAAGATTTCTTTATAATACATACTGTACTTTATTTCGTACTCTACGGATGTTAAGACTGTAAAGAACAATACTTTGAAGCAAAAAGGAATTATGAAGAAATAATATCAAGATAGAAATTTAGCTCGTGGAGAGAATATTGTAACATGTCCACATCAAGCAATACATGGAATGAAAGAATTTGGTTTCAATTACTTGTGGCCGACACAGATTTTGATGTCACTAGATATTTATTTGTATCACTACATTTTTAAACAAGAACCAATATATATATTTTTGGTAATGTGATTGGACGACCGTAGTGATGTCATCATAAATAAAGAATTTGATAATTGAGCATTATCCGCAGATATTTCATTTCATGCATGTGAATAAAAAGATTAACCTTTTCTTTGAAGATACATCTGAAAAACTGCTGTCATTGCGTTATATGGTGTGTACATTCTAACTGAATAAATTTTAAAATGTATAAAACTATCTCGTAACAATATTACCATATTAGCTATATCAAATCCATCACAATATCTTGTGTTCATAAATTTAAATCTTGAACTAAACTCTATTTTGAATTTTCTCTGAAAAACTGCTGTCATTGCGTTATATGGTGTGTACATAAATTTTATAATGTATAAAACTCTCTCGTAACAATATTACCATATTAGCTATATCAAATCCATCAAAATATCGTGTGTTCATAAATTTAAATCTTGAACTAAACTCTATTTTGAATTTTCTAGCAAATATAATAAGAATTATGCAATAATTCGAAATATACAAGGTTGAACAGCGTCCTGTAAAAAATCGATATGACCTGATGTGTGATGGAAGTAGGGAGGTTGCTTTGGTTCTAGGATATACCCGAATTCTTTCATTCATTGAATAAAAGAAATCGGTTTGAAATAATTGTCACTGACACCGGATTTTCCTTTAACTTTTTATTTATATATATTTACAACTTAAAGCAATCGTTTGTATGCAGCAAGCCTAGAAATTCTTAGGCGTACAACCATTCATCGTGATCCTCGTTTAGTTCATCCAACGTCTGAAACAAAAAATATACAAATGTAAATAAAGTCTATTAATAGACTACTCTTTAAAAAAAGGTAATGAAAAAATATTACATACCATCTTGTTATAAGATTTATACACAGTGCAATCTTCTCCGTCTGCACATATATGGGTCCACATCGCTCTACTAACATCCAATGGATCTACACATAACGCGTAATGTTGAACACCATCACATGTTTCAGAATGATACTAGCGAGAGTGTGAGTCCTTCTCCAAACGCATACATGGCCAAATATGACCAGATGTTAAAGAACTATAATAAGAATGGTGTTCTCTAATATCTTCTTTGAAGAATTTCTTCTCCTGATAATTATAGAAGAACACCTCTTTCGATATATCAGACATGTTGCTACTGATGCGGTTGAACTCTGTATTCTGTAACAAAGGAAAAAATAATATTGAGTTTTATGAGAAAAAATACCTTTTATGTCTTGTTTTTAACGAATAAAAAAATAATATTTAGTTTTATGTTAAAAAATTACGTTTTCTGTCTTGTACAATAATAATAATTATAATAATAATAATAATACTAATAATATCAATACATACCTGTGAATGTACACCTGAAGGTCCAGGTTGGTTGGCACTTGGATGGACGGATGATGTCTGCATAGCACCAACACCCAATGGTCGTACATTCTGTAACAAAGGAAAAAATAATATTGAGTTTTATTCGATGTACTATGAGAGAGAAATAAGTTGTATGTCTTGTACAATAATAATAATAATCATAATAATAATAATTTCACTACATACCTGTGGATGTACATTGGAAGGTACGGCCTGGATGTGTCTTTTTAATATATTACTGCGTGTAAATAACACACCGCAGATTTCGCACTTGTACTCCGGTTTCTTATGATGTTGTTTAATATATCTGTTCAGATTAAATTTGTGTCTATATCTTGAGGCACACTCCTCGAATTGTAAGAATACAGTAGATGAGTTTTCCATGTTGCGTAGTTGATGACTGTTTGATAAAAAGTGACCATAATGCATGACGTCATTGGTTTATATAGTGACGCTATGAAATAGCCTCGCTACGGTGGGGGAAACAAATCTACCAATGAGAAGTAGTGATGATGTAATGAATTCTCGCCTCGCGACGGGGAAATATATGTTTTCCACTATTGAAATGATGAAAGTTTAAACATGCTGATGATGCATTGAATTGTAGCCTCACAAAAGGGAAAATACACATTTTACCAGTGGAAAGTTTAAAAATGATTAATTCAGCAGTAATTAGATATTTAATTCTGATCAGCGTTTTCCTCAAAACGTGAACATTATATGCATAAGATACGGAAATAAAATATTCATTTTCCTGCAATAAATGCTGACATGTTATACGATACATGGTTTCATAATAATATAAGGTTCCTTCAGAGATGAACTAATGTTTTATAGGTAATACACAAGACATATGAATGGTTTTTAATTAAAGGGACAAGCATGACTATGTTTAAAGAGACTTAGCGATAACAATTACGCACGCACACATGCAGGTCGATTTTTGATTATGTCAGCATCTTGCTGTACAACAATCTATACAAGGTTAATTCCATATGTTTAATTCATTTTAGTATGTTATAACGCAATATTAACTTTTAATATATCGCAACAGAATGACGATTATTAATAAATTAGTTATACAATACATAATAAACAAAAAGAGGATTTAAAGGTACGGGAGTGCTGTTATAATATTACGAATGTAGTGTTATAGAGAAAAGTCACATTGAATGGAGATGTTACAGTCATATAACACCTAAGCGTTGATAAGGAATACTCGCTACTACATCCTCATATGACCGTTGTATAGTAAGAGATAGCAAGCAGAAATCTTGCGAGTTGAGACTTCCGCTTAACTAAGCAAATCTCTCTGCATTGAAACAACGCTAGTACAGTTCTACATTGATATAACACTTACATATAAAATTTAATACCGGTACATGATTTTAATATAATTTACAAAACGCCTATGAATAATGAAGTATGACATATTATTATTCCCTCTAAAGGCCAAGGATGAGGCTTTCGCACCGGTCGCCTTTACCCTAGGATCAAAGAGAAAATCATTGTTTTATATTATACGTTACCCAGCAAACCTAGGCTGAGTCAAGAGAAACGATGTTTTAGGGAAATAGACGTCTTAGGTCAAAATCAAAATTTAAATTGAATGTTGAAATATAGTTTAAAGTCGTTAGCTACCATAATGACGTAAGCTATCTCCACTTGTGATGTTAAACATTCCACCTTCCCCTCTTGTTCCACTTGTGACGTAGTAATGTCCCCATTTTGAATTATGACGTAGTCATTCCACCTGTCACATGATCTAATCCGCTCCTTCCACTTGTGACGTAAAACATTCCACCTTCCCCTCTTATTCCACTTGTGACGTATGCAATGTCGCCATTTTGAATTATGACGTAGTCATTCCACCTGTCACATGATCTAATCCGCTCATTCCACTTGTGACGTAAAACATTCCACCTTCCCCTCTTATTCCACTTGTGACCATTTTGAATTATGATGTAGTCATTCCACCTGCCATCTACCATTATACAAATTTTAAATTTCCCACCTTTCACCATTTGCAATTGTAATATCCAATTTCGACTATTTGCAATTTTCAAATTACCCGCCATCTACCAATATACTAATTTTCAAATTTCCCACCTTACGCCATTTCTAATTGTAATATCCAATTTCCACCATTCGCAATTTTTAAATCACCCGCCATCTACCACTATACAATTTTTAAATTTCCCACCATCCGCCATTTGAAATAGGAACCGGAAACGTAGCCATTTTCATTCAGTTTTTAAGTATACTGCCATTATAAATTTCCAAATTTTGAATTTCGCGCTTGGTCCGCCATTTGCAATAGGAACCGGAACCGACGCCATTTTGAATCACGTGACCATGACAAAGGTCATGACGTCATAGCCACGCCCACTATGACGTAAGTAGTGACGTCATAAGCCACGCCCACCTTCCCCTCCGTGACGTAAGTAGTGACGTCATAAGCCACGCCCACTTGTGACGTCATCAATCCGCACAATCCGCCTCTGACGTCACTGACAAAACCACACTACTTACATGGACTTTCTCCCAGCTTATTATTTCATAATGGCTAATTCATAGCTGACAACAATGGACAAGTAAGGCTATAAAGGCTGATTGATTCATAACTTTTAAAGAAAAAATCCTTTTCTTTCTTTCCCAAATAAAAAATTTACTTCATTGTGACAATATTGTGAGCCCAAAACAATAGGATACTTATATATTGTCACAGGACAAAACAGTGTCCTTTCCACGACAGCTTACAAAAAAAATCGGTTTATTAAGAGCTGAGATGAAAAAAAAATTAGGCTGCTGATGATCGCCATCTTTAGTAGTTGCCATTCTGGTGTTCTTCATGGATTTTAAAATGGCTCCCTATCTGGTAAGTTACCTTTTGGCATAAACTATGATAACATTAAGTGGCACATTCCGATAAAAAAATGTGCAGCTCTTTGGCTTTGTTAGGTCGGGGACTAAACACAAAGAATCCTGGTCTAAGAATAGCACAGAAAGATCCAGTGCAGGAAATCATTCTGTTAGTGTGTAGATCTAGGTAACATAGGTAACACAGGTAACCCAGGATCTAGGTAGCTTATAGGTTATTTAGTCGGAGGTCCACATAGAAAAACTATGATGTAATTAGAAATATGAAAGTATGGACTGTAAGGTTGCTAGCAAGCAGGGATCCCATATTCATTTGCAAGACGTAGGCATCAGAATATTCTGAAGACAAAAGAAAACTTTGTGTATTAATAAACACTCATTTAATATGTACACTGCGATGATAGTAACTTGTAGAAACTGTTATTTCAACTGTTGCCTGGAATGTAGATTGTACGATGCCATCTGTAGTAACACAAAGGAACAATAGTTGGCATGTGCCAATTAACCCATGAATTCATTGTATAATATATTATTTTATATCATTAAATGATGTGTTAAGTACACATATGAATTCTCATACACATCATATATAAAGGCCATAAATGCTCAGATGCTCACAGAACAAAGCAGTAGGATAAAACCTAGCTGTAATTAACACAGAAAAGCATTTTATATAAGAAATTCACCTACACACAAAGCGTGGAGATTACTGGACAGGAATCACAGTAATCAGACTTTATTGTGACTATAAAATAGCCAGAAATCAGGCAGAGAAGCCTACTGGTGAGAATGCAATGATTTAGCATCTGCCAAGCAGTCAGCCATGAATTTGACATGCGCATGTTGAAGCACACTGCATGGCCGCTATGGACTCTTGCTTCTTCTCACTCAGGGACCTACTGCTATAAGGCATGTACTTTTAATTAATTAATTAATGAAATGTTGAATATTGGTTGGCCCGTGTGCTGCAAGCAAGGGCGCCCATATGAAATTTTATAGGGGGGGCAATTTTTTAAAATTAATTTATTTTTTGTCGCTTTAACTTCTTGGGCCACTTTGTAAAATTATATCAATAATACTAGGGTCATTCAATAATTAAAGAGACAAATTGGTCTGGGGAAACACGGTTGGTAGTACAAGTTTGGAACATTTAGGATTTTAAGTTGGTTCCACTGGGATGAGTTCTAATCAGCTGATTGGTCAACCTCGCTCAGTTTGTAACCTCAAAATTAAGTTTAACGATGTCGGGTCTTCTTGTAAATTCCGCATTGTTTGAACAACGTTCAGTGATTCGTTTTTTGATTGCTGAAAGTGAAAAACCAGCTAATATATAACTTACTCTAGAATGACTAAAGTGTATGGTGAAAGTTGTATGAACCGTGGAAATTTTTACAAGTGGGTAGAACAGTTCAAAAGTGGTCAAGAATCAGTGATTGACGAACACCGTTCTGGCCGGCCTGTTGTTGTGATTTAGCACCCTCTGATTTCCATTTGTTTGGTCCACTGCAGGAGGCATTACGTGGGAAGAAGTTTCAGGATAAAGAGGTTGTGAAGAAATTTGTGGAATTGGCTCTGACACCAAAAACAAAGAGTTCTTTGCAGATGATACAAAAAAGCTAGTAAATCATTGGGACAAGTGCTTAAATGTTGATGGTTATTATGTTGAAAAGTAGGAAAAGTTTTGTTTTATAAAAATAAACTGTTTTTTCTCCAGGTCAGTTTGTCTATTTAATTATTGAATGGCCCTTGTATAATAAGTGCAACCATGACGTAGCTAGAAAATAATTTCGGAGAGTGTCAAAAGTGCTGAGGAGTTTGGAGATAAGGAATAACCCTCCCCCCCAAGAAAGGAAGGTCGGGGATCCACCCCAAGAAAATTTTTAAATATTGAACTAATGAAAATCACATTTTACGCTATTTTAGCACTGAAAAACGCAAATTTGTTTCCTATACTTTTGAGACATGCCAACGTAAACAATAAAACGTTACCTAAGTTGGGGTCCACCACCGGAAAATTTTTAAATACTGAACTGATGAAAATCACATTTTATGCTATTTTAGCATTGAAAAACTAGTTGGTAAATTTGAAATATGCACTTTACCTTTTTTTATTTATAAATCCAGTGGATGGCAGACATCTCCTCAACTCACAACGTTTCAACCTGTAGGCCTACCCCAATGTCTTCATCAGGTGAATACTGAATAACATCAAGGTGCCGTGTTGAATATATAGGTTCTTTCCACTGGTAGATGTCCCTGCTGTGCTTTAGGTGTTGGTACAACAACCCCCTATTGTCGTGTTTACAAGGATGCGCTATGGGTTGCATGCAGAAGATGTATCATTTATTTGAAGAAAGTAGAGCAAGTCTTAATTTATAACAAAACACTTAATTTGTATGATGGTCTATAAGAATAAATTCCAAACTTATGTTTAGCACCAAAGTTGTTTTTAACTGTTTGCATTTCAGTTGCAACTTGTGAAAGAAGTTTTTCAGAACTGGAATTAATAAAAAATTATTTGCGCTCAACAATGAGCCAAATCAGACTAAATGGACTAGCAATGTTATACATCGAGAACAATTTGGCTAAGAAAATGTAAAAGCTATAAAAGGACAATTATAAATGTGACTCTTTATTCTGTCTATTATTTTTTCGTTTAGATTAGCCCGAGGAGAAGATCTGAAAAACCAAAATCTAGCCATAGAAAAAGGAGTTAAAAATAGCCGTGTGATAGCTTTTACTAGGGAAGGGGGCCTCAAAAATAAATCCGCCCCGGGCACCATGTGATTTAGTTACGCCACTGGATATGGCTTTTATAGCTCATACAGGACTTAGAATTTTGCAACCCATTGCTTTTACACACCATGCCTCGTGAGGGTTGAAATAAGAAGAAACAGAAATTCCAGGAACATAACATTTTACTATTTTTACAGGACATTTTATTTCCCACTGTCATGTTGCCATACAACTGTTTTAGGGCTAAAGTCAAAAGGAAATCAATATCACTTTCACACATTCTTGCCCAAAAATCTGGGACACAATAATTTACTGTGCACATAGGACTAAAAATGTTCCATCTTATGTTGTCTCTTCTCACATGCTTAGGGCTTACCATAACCATGCCTATTTCTCCACTAATACAAGGCCTATAATGATGAATAACATATCGGTGGATAGATTTTTTTTTTTACAGATTTCTGATATATAGCATTACTTGCTACCCATTGTTGGGACACACTCATGCTGAGACAACTGAAAATGCTGTTCTATATCAAAATGTGAAGTGAGAAAATGATATTCTCCATGACTAAGGTAGAGAAAGTTATGTGTTGCATCACACCTGATGTTTATTTACTTGGATTCCATTCTTCATTATTGATTGACAGAAATTAATTATACCAATAGCCTCTCTGATTATAATTATTTCTCAAAGCCCAATAAAATGCAACTGCCAAAGTAGTATTATTAGTAGCAGTGTATTTATTTCTCATAAAAATTCTTACATATAAACCACATTCTTAACATTAACCAGCACACGGGTCGGTGTCAACCACTTGTCATACCATCTGGTGTAATTTATGTGCTTTGTCCATTTCCTGTTCATAGATAAACATGTAGGCCTACCCAGATATATAAATGTCTTAACATTTTCAATTCTTTTCCCTTGGTACAGCCATAATTCATCTCTGCTGTAAGCAGATCCATTCTTAAAAGTTACCGCCTTCGTTTTCTCTATTTTAACAGAGTCATACACTTAAATTATTACCCCATAAAAATACTCAATTAAAAAATTATATTCTATTATTTACATAACTACGAGTATCCACAGACATAAACCCCCACCTACAAGCAGTAAAAATTTCATAGAAACACATTATAAAACAAAAAAATAACACTTAGATTTCCTTAATTCTCCAAATCTAGGCTTTCTCTCAAACATCTAACTTCTGCAGAAATTTACATACCCCATGCCAATTGTGCTCATCCAGTAATAGATTTACTACTTTGTGAGTTTAAAAATTTGTCGGGTAGCATCATTACTCTCCAGCGCTCTATAACTCCACATCCCAACAAGATATGAACCCAGGTTTCATTTTCTCTGCACAGTGGGCAGATTCTCACCCCTCTCTCATCCGAAATTCTCTTAGATTTCCATCTTCCAGGTGTATCCAGGTCATTGCTTCTCTCTCCTCCTTGCCCAGTGTTTCCATATATGATTCCCTTCCCCAAGTAATCTTTAATTCTGTTTGTAACTCTAACGACACTTTACCATTACAGTCAGCCTCGATGTTCTGCCTCTCGATATCAATTAGTCTCCCATTAACTTCTTCCAAATATTTTTTCTATTCTCATTCCCTTTCTCCCACACCCACCTCATCCCTCTTCCCTCCAAACCCCTTTTTATGGTGGGCGCCCAGTTTGTAGGTTTTAGATTCTCAAGTTGTTTAATGTAGCCTAATAAATAAATTTTAAAGATGTGTCTTCAGCCTTCAATAAATTTAACCAGTATTTTATTGCCATAATTTTGCAGTATGTTGTGTAGCATGTAATTCCCCACTCTTTTCTCACCCCGCAATTTCCCGCACCTCTGTCTACCCTCAAAATTCTTTTCAGGAAAGTATTCTGTATTTGAGCTAAACTCTAATTTTTCCAACCCCAAAAGTTCAGCCCCATACAACGTTGTTGCTCTTGCCGTAGCATAATAAACTTGCAATAATGTAGTGACTGGCATATCCGGTATTCTTGCCATTGAGGCAAGTAACTCCCTTACTTGTCTGCGCCCCCTCCCTCGGGCGTAATTTATGTGCTTTGTCCATTTCCCGTTCATAGATAAACATATACCCAGATATATAAATGCCTTATTATTTTCAATTCTTTTTGCTCAGTACAGCCATAATTGATCTCGGCTGTAAACAGATCCATTCTTAAAAGTTACCGCCTTTGTTTTCTCTACATTAACAGCAAGACCCCAGGTAGTGCAATAAACATCCAGCCTATCAATACATTTCTGTAGACCCTGAACAGATGTGCTACAGAACAGAATATAGCCTGCATAGAGGAGTGCTGGAATTTTATGACCTCTGACAATTGGTGCGTCATATTCATCATTTTCTAAGCCAGCAGTTACATCGTCTATATGGAGATTAAACAGAAGAGGAGAAAGTATACATCTCTGTTTGACCCCCCTGGGTAGACTTCATATTCTGAGTAACATTATTTCCTCCACAGTTCACACAAAAATTAACTTTAACATATATTGCCATCAAAGCTTTTAACATTCTGCTTGACAGACCCTTTTCCCACAATTTCCGCCATAATGCTTTATGTTGTACTGAGTCAAACGCTTTCTTAAGGTACACAAATATACAATATAATCTTCCTCTCTTCTTACTCATACATTTACCCATTATTGTCTTCAAAACAAATACGTTGTCTGTGGTTCTATACCTTCCCTAAAACCCGATTGAAATTTCTATAGTTTGTTATGTTCCGATACCCAGTTTTTCAATCTTGTATTTAGAATTTTGCAATATATTTTCCCTAGAGCTGGCAATAGACTTACTCCTGTGTAATTATCTAAATTATTCAAACCTCCCTTGCCTTTATAAATTGGGTAAATTATTGATGTGTTCCATTGCTCCGGATATTTCCCTTCTTTGAAAATACGGTTAAAAAATTGTAATATGTCCCCGAGTCTATTGTCAACTTGAATGAAAGCCTTAAAAAATTCAGCTTGCATTCCATCGGTACCAGATGCTTTGCCATTTTTCATTGAATTTACTGCTTTAATTAGTTCCTCCCTTGTAATAACAGAGTCTAACTCTGGAATCTGCAAATTTACCAAAAACTGTCCCCTACGTTTCCCCGGACCCTCCCAATTACTTCCACCCCCATACACACGACAGAAGTGTCTGATCCATGCCTCCGCTGTAATGTTAGGTATCTGATAATTCCGATTACCTATTTCCTTTACTGTGCGCCAGATGTCGGACTGGTTTCCTTCTTCCGGTGCAATTCTAACTTTTTTTGTCATATGTTTTTGCCATTTCCCCAATCTTGTTTTAACACTTTTTATATTGTTTTCTCTTTTCCGAATGAAATCGCTGATTTAGTTCCCCCTTCCCTTCTAAAAGTTATAGAGCTTTCTTTGCTTGTCTTTTCTCCTCCCTACAGTGTTCATTATACCATTCTTTTTTTATCCTTTTCTTATACTTTACTTCCATATGTTTTGCCGCTATCTGAAGTTGCGCCGTGAGTGTATCAGTTGCGTTGTTTGTATCTGTAATATTATTTATGTTTTGTTGAGACACTATTTGTTTAAAATTTTGTTCTTCCTCAGACTTCCAAGGAAAACACCTTATACACCTAGTTCTATTTCCCCTAGGAGCATCACTGGTACTATTAATCAATTCCTCTTCCCTCTATGCGATTTGCTACTCGGAAATATTTTAGCTTAGAAATCAAATCTTGCAAACTCAATATGTAGTCAATCCTCCGTTACAGCTTACAAAAGTAAGTTCTCCTTTTTTGTCTTCCCCGCATTTTCCATTTAGTAATTCAAATTCGAATATCTCACATAATAAAAGCAATTCCCTCCAGTCAGAGTTCACAACCGTGTCCTTACTCAACCAAGTTGCTTTTCTGAGATCATCCCTATGTTCCCCACCCATAGTTATGTTTCCGCATCCCATTCTGGAATTGAAGTCACCCATAATAACAAAACTTGCTTCGGGAAATTTTACTTGCAATTCAGAAGTAATGTCCCCTAAATCTTCGAAAAAAGTAGGCGAGGCATATCTAGATGTAAGCGGTTGGTGATACAGGCGAATAATGCACATATTTATCTCTCTGATGTGCAAATGAACCCTTCTATATCTGCAGGTACATTTACAAATTGTAATGGAATCTGATTTCTAAAAAAAATTATTATGCCACCTGGAAACCTTGCACTTTTTTGCTTTGAAGCCCTACCCTTACTTACACAATTAAAATCTTTTAAATCTACTGTTTCCCCACCTCCGAGCCAAGTTTCTGTCATGCTTATTGCATCGAATGACCTTGCATAATCCATAAATTTGTCCTGTGCCAGCCTTTTCTTCAGTCCTTCAATATTCCACACACAGATCCGAAGTGGGGGTAGGGAACCTACTCTCTTCTCTTTGATGGTGCCTGGCTGCTCACACCTATGCCAGCTAATCTTTGTGACATTCTTGATCTCAACCGGACAACCTATTCTTCCTCCAGACTGTTGTTGCTTCTGCTGATGCTGCTGCTGTTTGAATTATTATTAATGCTGCAGCCTTCACCCTTATTACAGTTGCCCTTGGTATTGGTATTGTTGCCTGCGCCATTGGTTATAATGCTGCCTCTGTTGTTTCTGTTGCTGCTACTCCTGTGGCCATTGTTGTTCCTACTTCTAGCAACCTGATTGCTATCTTCCTTAGACATCCAGGATTCGAAGACTGCACCATTTCTTCCTGTCTAGTGATATTTTCCAGTTCTGCCTTGCTTCTCACTCTATCATTTATTATGTGCTATATCTTGGTCTAACATTGTAAATATTTCATTTATTATAACATGCTCTGTATCTAGGCTTGAGTTATTATATATTGTAAATATTTCAGTTAATTATAGCACACTGATATAGTCTGTAAGATAAACAAGACAATGCCAGAAACTTGTAAAAATGTCTGTTGGCTGCAATTATTATTATTATTATTATTATTATTATTATTATTATTATTATTATTATCATCATCATTATTATTATTATTAGTTTGTCAAAACGTAAGATAGCTCCAGCCCAAGGCGTATAGAAAAGGAGGTGGGTCGGACTGCGGTTCTCCCCCACCACTCACCCGCTGTGATGATGCGGCTGCAGTCCCACAGTTACAGCCGGTGCAGTCCTTATAGCTTACTTCGCCTAGAGTTTTGACTGATATCGTTTTCATGGGCGCCCATACCCGGGGGCAGAGGGGGGACCACGGCCCCCCTAGCTCTCAGGAAAAGAAAAAATATATATATTAATAATTATAGCCCGGTGTCTTTCTTTTAAGACATATTAAGTAGGCCTATTATTTGCACTGTTGCATGTGATATTTAACTTTTCTTATAAATATTAATAAGTGTTCTAACTTAGGTAACAATTTCTTGTTTAGTTTGCATATCTTAGAGTAAAGAAAAAATTGCGAACTAGTTTTCAGTGGCAAATAGCATAAAATATGATTTTCATTAGTTGAATCAACAAAAATATTCCTGGGGTGGATCCCCAGCCCCCTTTTCTTGAGGGGATTTTTTGTTTTTTAATTAACCACTTTCGAAGTCAATTGAAACTGCATCATCAGAAACTAAGTCGAAAGCAAACTATCGATGATTTATTTCAACTTACAATGTCACACTTGATTGCCGTCCCCCTAGAAAATATCATATGGGCGCCCTTGATCTTTGAAACTAACTTCTATCAAATTATAAATGTACATACATCTGAAACATTGTCATACTGTTACCTTTGAGTTGCCTGATGCCAAGGCAATGTATGAATAAAACTATGTATCAGTTACAGTATGAACATTCTGTATTGTACATTATTTCCAAATGACAGTAAAGGCAACAATGTAAATTATCATGCAAAATTTAAAAAAAAGTTACAATATATTTTAAAATACAGTTTATGTTATATATGTAGTAGGCCTATTTTGCAGTCTTGTAGTTACTTGCATCTTCAAAAAAGGAATTCCGTCATTCCTTCTTCCTTTTTATTTAAAATCAACTCGATTTGAGCCTTGGAAAATACACCACTGAGCACATTCTAGACTTCTTCAGATACAGTAACTGCAATATCTTTTTTTTACACTTTTATATTCATCAACCAACCTTTTGTTTATCTGTTCCTGTTCTAATTTATACTCCGAACTCTGTGGCGCAACATCCCCGAAGGGACAAGGCCTACCACCCGACCGCTGCGTCATCTACCTATAGGCAGATGACAGGTTTGGGGGCATGTGGTCAGCATGACGACACCCATGGAGGATACTGGTGGTTTCCATGACCGGAGCCACTACTTCTCAATCAAGTAACTCCTCAATTTGAATCAGAGGCTGAGTGCACCCCTACCAAACCTTCCTACCTCAGATAAATCCGAGAAGGTACCGGGGATCGAACCCGGGCCAAAGGATCCACAGTCAGCGACGCTAACCACAAGACCACGCCGGCGGTCTCTAATTTATACAATTCAATACAAAATACAGGCGCGTGGGTCGGGACTGCAGCTCCGTCACGAATCACGTTCCCCCACCATGCGGAAACCAGTCCGACCCACCTCCTTTTCTATACGCCTTGGCTCTAGCCCCCTGTCTTCTTGCATCAATCAAGTCCTTCTTTAGGTAGCTGCGTTCTTGCTGCACTTATGGCTACCCCGTTCCCCTCAGACAGTGGGCAGCTAGTAGCACTTTTTCTTTTAATTTAAAATGTGCTAATTTGCACACAATAGGTCTGGGTCCTTTCCCATTCCCCACCTTATGTGCATGTTCTATGTCGTATTCTCTCACCACAACACCCATTTGCTTGACAACATGTCTCACTATTGTTTCTGTGAGGTCCCAGCTTTCATTTTCCTCCTCCTCCACTCCATACAACACAATATTATTACACCTAGATTAGTTCTCTAAGTAATCCACCTTGTCTTGCACCCACCTCACTGTGTTTCCTTTTGCATCCAAGCCATTTCCAACTCATGCACTCGTTCAATTACCCCATTTACCGTGTTCACTAGATTATCAATGGTATTCTTCACTTAATTGTTCAGACTTTCTATTCGCTTGAAACCCTCACCCTTATCCTTCCTTATATCCTCCAGGGCTTTCCGCACTTTTTGCATTTTATTGCCTCACTCACAGAACCCGCAAAAAGAAAACACGTCTGGCCTCCACAACGGCTAGCTCGAAACTCAGCTGCTGAAGTACTATGTGAACAATGCAAACATTATTGTTGTCATGAGAAATGAATTGCATTTGATGAATTGTGTGTAATATTTTCAGAAATTATGCCCCTAACTTTCTTTATACTAGGAATTCAATAGCTTTGAACCTTCTCCGGACAATGTAGATCATTTTGCAAAAAATCTGTTCATAAATCGGTCTGGTAATATTTTAGTCTATAATGGACACACATATGAACAATCTCATGTTCTACTTTTGCTTTGTACTCATGATCTGACAACATTGCTTTGATTCCAGAAAGGTGATATTCTACTCAATGTAAATGGAACAAGTCTCATGGGCTTAACACATACCCAGGCAGTGGCAACTCTGAAAGCCACTGTTGAGAACATACAGGTTTCTCTGGGAGTATTGGAGGGGCCTGAGACGTCTCTTGGGTCTCTCAACTTCATCCCTTCGTGGCTTTACTGGCAAAAACTACCAAGGTGAGATCATTGCAATTATGGAATAAAAGTAAGCTAACATTATTTTTACTCTTACAAGGAAAATAGCTTCAAAAACAAACTTACTTTTTTTTTTTTTTTTTTTTTTTTAAGTTTTTTTAGTTTTTTCTTTAGATTTTAATTATGGAATCATATACAAATAGTGCAAATACAAACTGTGCAGACTTTCTGTGAGCATTAATCAAATTAGGTACAAAGTTTTAGCACCATACTGTGATGTTAACAACCTCTGCTGACACCAACTGTAAGGGTGGCAAACCCTTACTGATTCCAATTGTGGTGGTAACATCCCTTAGAAGGAGCGTAACATAGCCATGGTGACTTCCTTAGATGTCCAAGCGCGATGCTCCATGCTGTTGATGCTTCCAACCTCATACAAGCCCCCCCCTCCCTTCAGGCTAGAGGTAGGATTTGCTAGGATCTCTATAACTGTAGTGATACCTACTTGTTCCCCATTTTATCCCGTTTATTTTCAGAAATATGCACAGTAAGCACAATTATTTTCAAGAACCTGACTCCTCCCTCCACTAACGTTGCACCTGATTTATAAGCAAGGCTGCACATGTACGTATAATGGAAGATAATTATAAGTTTCCTGAATTACAGGTTATAAGAACAATGTTTTTTTACATGTGTAACATGTTAAAGGAAAAATACATATTCTATTCTATTTCGTTCTGTTATAATCTGATGAGTGTGGTTTTGTTATGACAATTACTTGAAAACATTTAAAAAGTACCCTCTGATCATAAACTGTATAGGGATACTTTTCTGTGTTACTCAATGTATTTACTCTAAAAATGGACAAATTTGAGGTTGAAATATTTTTAGAAGCTATACAACTCTTACATAAACTCAGTTTGTTTCTAGAAATATAAATACAAATATATGTGAAATTACAAAGTTTAGGAATGAAGTTTTTTAGACAGTGAAACTATACTAATTATTGAAAAGTAGTCGAACGTTTAAAACACTTTTAGCTCACTTTCGTACCATTACTAGGACATGTATCAAGAGGTAAGTACCCTCCCATCGTCGGCTAGCAATCGACTGGCGTTCTGGCGACTGTGTTGTGTGAAGTTCTGTGTGCTGCCATCTGTTTTCTTTGTGGTGAGTCTCACTACATCATCTGCAGGCGGGATCTCGAAGTTCATGGCATGGTTTTCATTCTTGATGATGAAGATTTTTTCCCATACATTCAATTCGGATGTTTTTTTCACATGTTTTAACAGTTTTATATCTTTCTTAACATGGTGGTTTTCTGTCCAGCAGTGGTGAGCAACTGCGGATTTTTCAGTTTGCATTAGTCTCACGTTTCTTAGATGCTCCTTCAATCTTGTCTCTAACTTTCTCTTAGTTTGTCCAACATATACCTGGGGGCAGTCATTGCATTCTATTTGGTATATGCCTGAGAGTTCAGTTTTTGGTTTGTTGTTTTTCAATGGATGGTTTAGTAGATTCCTAATGGTGTATTTGTTTTGTGGTGCTAATTTAATATTGTAATCCTTAAAAACTTTTTCAAATTTGTGAAACAATTTGGGGTGGTAATTGAACTTCTTGAAAACTTTTTTTGTTGTTTCTAGGTTCTCTAATGTACTAATTTCTTTGATTTTGTTCCTCTTTGTGTGTCTATTGATCATCTTATCTATGAAGTTTGTTCTAAAACCATTAGTGACTGCCGCTTCCTGTATATGTTGGTACTCTAAATTATATTCTGTCTTGGTCATTGGTATGTTTGTGAGTCTATGTATAAGGCTGTGAAAGATGGCAAATTGATGGGCTTTGGGGTTATGTTCGTTGTATTTGATGTAGTTATCTACATGTGTGGGTTTCCTATAAATTCCAAATTTCAGTTTATTCTGTTCTTTCATGATTTTCAAGTCTAGGAAAGGTAGCCAACCGTTTTTTCCATTTCCATTGTGAATTTTATCGATGAGTCTTGTAAGTTTAAAAGCTTAACAGCGTCTTCTGCAAACCTTTTTGGAATAATGGCGAAGATGTCATCGACATATCTGTGCCAACTTTTGAAGATGTGTGGGAAGGCTTTGGTAACCTGTAATTCTAAGTTGCTCATGAATAGGTCAGCTAACAAAGGTGATAGTGGGCTACCCATGGCTAGGCCTGATGTTTGTTGATAAAAATCCTGATTGAAAGTGAAACTGTTATGTTTAATACAATGTTGAATGATCTTTAGGTAACCTTCAACTTGTTCAGAGGTTATCTTATTGTTCTCTGTCAGCCAATGTTTAATCAGTTTAGGAAGTTTTTCTGTGGGAATGCTCGTGAACAAGGCGTTGACATCAAAAGACACTAGTACCTCTTCTGTTCCAATGGTTGTATCTTTAATTTTGTCCACCAGTTCCATTGAATTTTGAATGCTCAAAGTGTCAAACTTTTTTAACCTGTCGAATTGTTCTACTAACCATTTTGATAGTCTATAAGTGGGTGCATCTATATTGTTTACAATAGGCCTCATACTGTCATTATTCTTGTGGATCTTAGGTAAACAGTATAGTTAGTTATAGTTAGAGACAAGATTGAAGGAGCATCTAAGAAACGTGAGACTAATGCAAACTGAAAAATCCGCAGTTGCTCACCACTGCTGGACAGAAAACCACCATGTTAAGAAAGATATAAAATTGTTAAAACATGTGAAAAAAACATCCGAATTGAATGTATGGGAAAAAATCTTCATCATCAAGAATGAAGACCGTGCCATGAACTTCGAGATCCCGCCTGCAGATGACGTAGTGAGACTCACCACAAAGATAACAGATGGCAGCACACAGAACTTCACACAACACAGTCGCCAGAACGCCAGTCGACCGCTAGCCGATGATGGGAGGGTACTTACCTCTTGAAACATGTCCTAGTAATGGTAAGTAAGTGAGCTAAAAGTGTTTTAAATGTTCGACTACTTTTGAATAATATGTGAAATTGTTAAGAAGTTGCTAGTTTTCTAATGTAGTATGCAGGATATCTTACACAGGTATGAAGTTGTACAAATTGCTACCCAACCTCCCTCAGCTCAGTTTTTGTCTGTGGAAGACGCACAAGGCGAGTTTCTTTACTTAAATGCAAGGTATTAGAACTTGTGGATTCTGCTTCTGAATTGTTTTCTGACCCAGAAGCGTCAAGTCAACAAAAGAGATGTCTTAAACATAGAGCTAAACATGTAGAAAACAGAATCTTATTATTAATGCAGATTCCTAATACTAGTCTTGATCTTGGAGATTTAGATGGTCTTAGAGACTTTTGTTGTCTCCCTTTCCTTCCTGGGACTCTGATGAAGTTGATCAAGCTATTCTATCAGGGGTGTTGCCTAAGGATGGGCCACATTCATCTCCTGTTCTGGTTAATTTGGATACGCCTCTGGTTGATGTTAACCAACCTGCGCTTCTCCTATCTCTTGTAACTCAATCTGCCCATCCCCTTCAGGGTGTTATGCAGCAGCCTTCTGCATCTAATTGTCCGACTTTTTCTATGAATGCTACTTCTAACCCAACTCAAGTAAATAATTGTATGGAACATAATGTAAATTTTGGTTCGGGGTTTTTCCCTCCCCAGTTTGCTCAACTTAGAATGCCTCACCCTCTTCAAAAATTGTTAGAACAACAGGGCTCATTTAATATTTCTAAGATGGCCGACGCCATTTCATTTCTGAGGTTTCTAGTCAGATTTACTGATTTAGCCAGATCTTTTGCAGTCTAGGAATTATTTATTTTACAATTGTTACTTAGTGTGGGTCTGGCCGAGTTCTGGAAATACTTCAGTCTGTTTTGATTACTTCTAAAACTGTTTATGAATTTCATGTTCAGATTTTGAAACAATTTGTCTCTTCTAGGTCAAGAATTAGTGAGTCTGGATGAGAATTTTTTTAAAATTTTGTATTAGATATTAAACTTCATGCTGCTGTGTTCTTGCTCCCTGATTCTGAAACTCAAATAGTTGAAGTGATTATTTCGGGACTTAAACCTGTTACAACATGTACAACCTAGCTCTCTGGGGAAGGAAAAATATATATTAATAATTCTATTCGGGTGTTTTCTCTTTTAGGACAATTACTTAAAACTCAGTAGGGACATAAAAAGTTTGCAGAAGTTTTACCAAATCGACAACATGGAAGCAGAGTTCACAGTGGATTAGAAAATGGGGTCCAGGGAGTCCGGATACCTAAAAATCACAACCTAAAGTTCTATTTTTGTATTTAAAAAAAAAATTAAATTAAACAAGTTTCGTTGGTGTGTCAAACTTTTCTTATAAATAGTAATAAGTATTATAATTTAGGTAATGATTGCTTCTTTATGTTGGCAATATTTAAAAATTTTCTGGGGGTGGACCCCGACTTAGGTAACAATTTCTTGTTTATGCTGGCATGTCTTAGAGTATGGTAAACAAATTTTCTAACTAGTTTTTCAGTGCTAAAATAGCGTAAAATGTGATTTTTATTAGTTCGATGTTTAAAAATTTTCCGGGGGTGGCCCCCTGACCCCCTCTTTCTTGGTGGGTATGGCCCCATCACTTTAGACCCTCCCTGAAATTATTTTCTGGCTACATCATGTTTGCACTTATTATATTATTAATATAATACAAATTGGTCCAAGAAGCAAAAGCGACAAAAAATAAATCAAGTAAAAAAATTGGCCCCCCTCTAGAAAATATCATATGGGCGCCCTTGCAACACAGTATAATTAAAGATTTGAATTCCCATTATTAACTAAATAATTAACAATAAAATGTGCCCACCATTAAGTATTACAAGGATAATAACTGGATTAATAATCGGAGCACATGGTACCATCCCAAAACTACTGTTGAATTCTCCAAAAAGTTCGGCCTGCACAGAACCACCCTTGCAGAAATATCACTGGTGGCACTGAAATGGTCTATTGCCAATTTTTGCAATCTTACCTGTGGTCCATGATTCCTAATTTTAAGTTGTTACGTATTTATTTAGGCCTATATAATAACTAGACTTCGGACATTTTGGTTGCTAAAAATTCTGTTTTAGGTACCTAAAATAGGCTCTAATAATTGGAAAATAGGTTATAAAAATCGTAAAATAATCTCTTATAAAATTGTTAAGTTGCCAATTATCTGAAATATCTCAATTGTAATGCAGAACAATATTTTTACTGAAGTTACCATTAATCAATAATCATGATAAAACACAGATATAGGCCTATGGTAGGCCTACACAGAATTATATAGACCTATTACTAAGGCCTGTTTTACTACCATAATAAAAAATAGCTTATTTTGAACTCTATAGGAAAAACAAGCAAAAAGGAAATATTAGGCTCTAACGTAAAAATAGGCTGTTTTAGGTCCTTTAAAAGTATCAGTTTTTAGCATAGTCACTTATGAAACATGCATATACAAGTTTTCGTCCATACATCACTTAAGGATTAAAATAGGTTTTTACCTAAAATCCGAAGTTTAATAATAACTATTAAAGCTTCAATATTAATTTAATCTGTTTTTTTTAATGTATACATATATCCATTCTGCCCTGCTACACCAGAAAACCTTAACTCCAGCTGTCACAGTTTTGAGTAATTCACCTAATTGCATTTTGACCTAGGTCACAACTTTATATACACTAATATGATAAATGAGTTTAAATAATGTATAACATTTATATGAGAGCTTTAAAACATTCAAAAGGGGACCAATTATGGAAATATGTGGAGTTAGGGCATATTTCCTTCCCATTTAATTACATCATATGAAAGGAAAATACTTCAAAGTTCTCAAACAGAAGCAAAATTGCCTTAAGTACATAGACTTGAGGCATAATTCCTTCCTATTTGGATTATATTGTAACTAAACTGTTAGGTAAAAAAACCAATCTTTGTAAAAAAATTTGTAATTTTAATATTAAAAATAATTTTGAAATGGATGTTTATACATTGTTGTTGGTGAGGATGAATTAATATTTTTATTGGACCATTAGCTATAAAGACTGTGTACCTGCTTTCTTCATATCTCCACTTTATCACAAAAAAACAAACAAACAAAAAAAAAAACAAACAAAAAAAACATTGCGATAGTGTGTTTCTTTATGTGTGATCGTCATTGACTCAAAATTGGTGTAAACATGGGGAATTTATGTGTGAAATGTTTCATTAAATTTTAATCTTAAAAACGTGTACAATTGCAGTAATTTTATTTCAAACATTCTTCTTCTTCTTCTGCTTTTACAGCCTCATTGGACCACTTTAGTCAATCATTTCTCGGTCTTCCTTTCCGATTTGCCCAGTAGTTTTTCATGCGTTCCAATCTTCTCTGTCGCTCTTCATCTGTAAATACCCTCTTTATTGTCTGGCGTCTGTCTATTTTTGCCTTAAATCTTATTTTAATATTTTTAAGTTTCCTTGAATTTCCTGTTTTGTTTTTCAATTCATCCAAAAATATTTCTAATTCTGTCATATCCTCTCTAATTTCTGCAATCCATCCTACTTGTTGCTTCATAGTCCAAAGTTTCTCTATAATTTTTCTTGTCAGTCGAGTTTCTGGTGTCCTCATAATGTGACCAAAAAAGAGATCCTTTTCTTCCGTATAGTATCAGTGATAGGTTCTAGTTCTCTGTACACCTTTTCATTTGGTATTATCCGCCACTGTCCATCTTTTTGGTATGTTTTATTTATGCATGTTCTAGCTATTCTTCTCTCTACTTTCAGGATTTTGTCTATTCTATTTTTCTGGGTGATTTTAAAAAGAGTTTCACTTCCATATGTCACCTCTAGTTGAACCACCGTCTTGTAATGTTTTAATTTGTTTGGATCGATAGACATTTTTTATTGTATGTAGACCATGTTAATTTTTGAGCTTTAATCATTTTATTAGTCCTCGCTTGCCATGCAGGTTTCTCGTCCAAGTTATGTGTTATAATTTCTCCTAGGTATTTAAATTGCTCTACTAATTTTATTTTCTTGTTATTTATTGTTATGTGATTGGTTACTAGTGGGTCTGTTAATATTACCTCGGTTTTTTCAAATGATATCTGGAGTCCTATTTTTTGTGATATATTTTGTAGGCTAGTTATTTGATTTCTGGCTTCATGTCATCTGCGAATCCCAAGTAATTTAAGTTTATTCCATCCTTTTTGGTTCCAATTCGTATGTTTTTAGGATTTTCTTTGTACCATTCCCTCATCACATACTCTAGAGCGCAGTTGATAAGTAATGGTGATAGACCATCTCCTTGTCTTAGCCCTGTTTTTATCATAAACGGTTCCGATATTTCTCCTCTAAATTTTACTTTAGATTTGGTGTTCGTTAGAGTCAATTGTATCATTTTTATTTATTTGGGATGAAGTCCAAAATTCCTTAGCATCTTCAACATTGAAGACGTGTGAATACAATCGTAGGCTTTTTTGGAGTCTACAAAGGTTATAACTTGTTGTTTTTGTCTTCTTTTGTAGTACTCCATTACTAGTTTTAAGGTGATTATCTGTTCTGGGCAGCTTCTCCAGGGCCTAAATCCTCCTTGGTATTCTCCAATTTTCAGTTCAAGTTGATCATTACAGCGACCGTACAGAATCCTTGATAAAACTTTATATGTGGCATCCAAAAGGGAAATTCCTCTATAGTTGTCTGGATTTGATTTTTCTCCTTTCTTGTGCAATGGATGTACTATAGCTGTAGTCCAATGTTCTGGTAGTTTTTCTGTGTTCCATATTTTTACTATGCATTGATGTAATGATATCTTCACTGGTTCTGCTGCATATTTCCAAAGTTCTGCAAATGATTGGTCTTCTCCACCTGCTTTATAGTTTTTTAGCTCTTTCAATGCTTTGTAGACTTCATGGATTGTGGGTGGGTTTATGTTTTCTGCTGGTGTTTTAACATGGGTTTCTCTGTTTATTTCAAGAAGTTCTGAGGGGTCTTCAAAGTTTAGTAATCTGTTAAATGTTTCTGCTAAAATTTCTGTATTTTTACTATTACTATGCGAGTGGGGTTTGCGTGCATTACTATATAATTTTGATGGAAACTTAATTTTTTAAAATTTCTTTAAGTGATCGGTTGTTTTGCCTGTCAGTGTATTTTTGTAGGAAACTATTTTTTATGGCATTGTTTTCTCTCCGTCAAAGTAGGACACTTTTACCTTTATTAATCTAGCCAATAGTGAATATTGGTGTTATAGTTTATTTGCCAATAGTTTTAAAATATTTTAAATTAACCCTTAGAGCCAGTTTGATCTGCTATGAATGCAGTGCATGTGTACTTTCTCTGGGCCGGTTTGACATCATAAGAACGCTTTAAGACATCTTAAGTCACGTATCTCAGCCATGCATTGACAGAATTTGGAACTGTTTGCACACGGATGAACCCAGACCCTCAATCCCTGAACAGAAACATGTTTTGTTCCACTAACTATAAATGTGAAGGTCTTAACAGCTGGCAATATAGAAGAAATTCTTAGTTTAAGTCTCAAACCATTTGCTCACATTTCCTGCTAATTGCTTCCATTTTCATTAGATATAGCAGAGATATAAACACACGCAGTCTGCAATAAATCTTTCCAAAAATCCGTCGCAGAGAGAATTTTCATAGAAAAATAATACCCATGAAGAAAAAAATGAGGAGATGGGCTTCCTACTGCTGTCCTTACTGCTAAGTGAGTTTTTGTATTGATACCTGCTTCCAAGACTGTCCACACTATTGAAAACTTATATACAGTAGAAGCTCGATATAACGCGGTTAATGGGGACACGCTTTACCCCCTCGTTATAACCTTACCGCGGTATATCGAAATGTGACCGAATAAATGACAAAAATCGACCCTGCAGAGGGGAACATTGGTTCACTAATAAGTTACAATGTTATACAGCAATATAAAATAACGTAGTTTTAAAAATTACTCACCAGTTATGCTATTTAATCCAGTTCTGTAACTGATCTCAATTTATGGCTCTTCTTTTGCAGATGGGCTGCGAGAATTTTTTTAATTCCTGAGAGTAACGTACAACATTTACTAAAACATACACTGTAACATTCAGGTATAATATTCCGATTTCCCCATTTTTTACACAATCAATAATTTTCAGTTTATCTCCTACTGAATATACTTTCTGCTTCTGCGACATTTTGTATTCCGAACTCATGACTTTACAACCCGAATGCATGATTACACTAAAATCATATCTCATCTTTCCTAGGTTTTAAGAATTTCTGGCAGGTGCAGATTTTTTAAAATCCTTATAGAACTACACTATTCATTCCATGTCCCGTTACTTCTCCTAACTCCTTTGGAATGTGGTGGTGACTGTCAACTAGCGGGTGAGGGTGGGTCTAATGGTAAAAAAAATGTACTGCAGAACTGCTCTTTGCAGAATTTTTACCGTTTTAACTCAACTTCCAAAATAATTTTATTTATAAAACTATGGTATATTTTTTGGGGGGGACATACTTTCCCCCTCGTTACCTCTGAATCCGCGGTATTTCAAACCGTGCTATTTCGGTCCCCTACTGTATCTATACAGCACTAAGTTACAAGGCAAAATTTGTTTTATAGCTGGACATAGCTTTTAAATACCGGCAGAATGTAATCCCTGATTCAGCTCTGAGGTATTTAAATGTCCGGCTTGAAGGATTAAAATTACATTTGAACAATGAAGACAATATCACTGATTGCATCCATCCGAACTTGCAAAATGATAATGTGCCAACATCCAATAAAAAATAGTTCATTTATTGCTATCATCTGTTTTTAAATTTAAAAATTCTAATTAAATTTACATTTCAGTAATTCTCACAGAAGGTTAATTTTCAGTCTAAGTAAAGAATAAATTTTATCTTAACTCCAAGCTTCTCGGTACTTAAGGCAATTTTGTTTTTTATTGTGTTTGCATCTTGTTAATAATAGGAAGGGAATTAACCTTAAATCCACTTTGAGAAGGACATAAGGTATTTTTCTCTATGATAATGGACATCATAAGGCTGAGTTCCTTCTTAACAAGGCTCGTTTTGAACTTGAGGTATTTTAAATAGGGTTAAAAAGGTGTTAGGGAAGTAAAAATTGGGATCATATTATATCAGCAGATGCAGAACAACATGTAAATGATGGATGTGCATGTAACTCATTTTTGGCAAAAACTGGAGTTAAGGCATTTTTGCTTAGCATGGCAGCATTATTGTTGGTAATCTTTGCCATTGATAACATGTAGGTCTAGCAGGAAGAAGTAAAATATTAATTACTGATTATCAAAAATTGCACTTGCTTATCTTTTAGAGTTAGCTGAATTTCTCGGTAAACTTAGCAATAAATTTTTTAAAAAATTAAAAAACACAACTTGTTAGGGGGATAAATTAGCATTATTATTTTTAAATTGAATAGGTATTAACAAGAAATTTGCCTTACGGCTCAAACAACCAAGAAAATATAACTTCTGAGGTAAGGCTACTTGATAGAAAAAAACGTCTATTGGAAAAGTGTAAACATTGGCAATAAATGAAGCTAAAAGAATAAGTTAATTAGTATGTCAGAGAAATTGGTGAGTATTGAGGTAGTCCATATGAAGTGTCATCCTTGGTTTATTTGAGTACCATTGAACTCATCATCTCATATCAGATTTTGATGAAATTTTACAGTAAAGTTCACCTCAATGCTATAAAATGTCTGGTGGAATTGAATTATATGAATTTTGTTAAGAGTGCTGTTTATTTGTTTATGTTATTTTGAATCGTAAACATTGTTTAACAGAATCTCTCCATCTATATAAAGTTTCATTTTACAGACTGAGCCCGTTATGGTAAAAATTAAGATGCTAGCCCATAATAGAGATTATAGAGGATATTACCAGATGTCACTATTGTTCTCTTCCATTTTGTACAAATTAATAGTTATCCATTTCATTGATTTTAACCACTAGAAATACTTCTGTTCCTACTACTACTATCTATCTTGTACCTATGAATAATTTACAATTCAAAATAATATAAAAACAATAAAAATGTGATAAAACTTTGTATTACGCGAGGACACAGATATAGTTATTCTACCAGCCGACAAGGGGAATGCCACCGTCGTTCTCAAATCATCAGATTACGACTTGAAAATCCAGGCTCTTCTCAATGACCCAGCCTACAAGATTTTAGCATGTGACCCAACACTGAAGATTGAAAAGTCCACTACGTCAATGATTAAATCGGCGAGGCTACCCGATGATGTGAAGAAGAGTCTGACACCTAGGTCATCCACAGCTCCTAGGCTCTACGGTCTCCCTAAAGTGCATAAACCAGACACTCCGCTGCGGCCGATTGTGAGCACTATTGGCTCACCTACTTATTACCTGGCTAAATATCTTACCAGACTTCTGTCTCCGTTAGTGGGGAACTGTGAACATCATGTCAAGAACTCCATGGAATTTGTTCGCACACTTGACAGCCTCCGAGTCCGTGACCAAGACCTCATGGTCAGCTTCGACGTGGTATCATTATTTACTAGAGTCCCCCTGGAGGACTCTCTTGAACTCCTCTCCTCCTTTTTTGATGCAGGAATTGTGAACCTCTTTAAGCACGTCCTCACATCTTCCTACTTCGTGTATGATAGAAAGTACTATCAACAGACTGATGGCGTGGCTATGGGGTCACCTTTGTCACCTGCCATAGCTGACCTCTATATGGAACATTTTGAACACCGTGCCTTAGAGACCGCCCATCTGAAGCCTACAATCTTCGCCAGATATGTAGACGATACCTTCTTGATCTGGCCTCATGGTAGAGAGGCTCTGCAAGAGTTCCTTGACCATCTCAATGGGATCCACAATAACATCAAGTTTACTATGGATTTGGAAAAGGATGGCCGCCTGCCTTTCTTAGACATAATCATTTATCGACGTGCCGATGGAACTCTGGGGCATGGCGTTTATCGGAAACCTATGCATACCGACTTGTATCTGAGTGGACTCAGCTTTCATCATCCAGCACAGAAACAGGCTGTCCTCAACACCCTAGTACACCGAGCCAGAGCCATCTCCGATGCAGATAGCCTTAATGGGGAACTTCAACACCTCAGACGTACCTTCAGTGCTAACGGCTATTCAGACTTTAATATAACCCGGGCCCTTAAAAGGACCGATTCTTCAGCACCGAGTGATAGAGACGGAAATGTTAAGCGGGCATTCATCCCGTACACTGGCCCTCTCTCCGGGAAGATCTCTCGACTACTCGGCCGCCACGGGATCAAGACTGTACACCTACCTCCTACCAAAACCCGGCAACTACTAAGACCTGTGAAAGATGACCTTGGATTACAGAGACCCGGGGTTTATGGAATTTCTTGCAGTTGTGGCAAGATTTATATTGGACAGACAGGACGCCACATTTCCACCAGGATTGAGGAGCACAAACGGCACTACCGTCTTGGGCAACCTGAAAAGTCCGCCATCGCCGAGCATTGTCTCGACATGGGCCACGAGATGGACTACCTCAACACAGCGGTACTGGCTTCTAACCCGGGATTATGGGACCGTCTCATCAAAGAAGCCTTTCACATCAGACTGAACCCAAATAACATCAATAGAGACGGAGGGTTCCAATTGGCCGCTTCCTGGCAACCTGCTATTTCTCTGCTCCAATCACGGAAGGAGAGATCGTTTACTTCCACCGACCAATCAGGATCCACCACTGCATCTGACTAGTCCTGCCATGGGTATATATACAACACCACAACCTCTGGACCTCACTTCTCCGAAGATGACGACGCAGACAGTCGCCGAAAGCTTAGAGTACACATCTATAACTACCCGACTGGAAACCCGAGAGCAGTTTTTACAATAAAAATGTGGTCCATAAACTAGATGGTTTTTGACATTGCACGAACATAAGTCAATACAATTTAATGATAGTAGTATCACTCAAAACATTACTTACAACCCCATTCATTCAAAGTCTGCAATTCCTTATCAATGCAAAGGATTTTTCCAGATTAGTTCTTTATTTACCTATTCTATAACTTAGAGAGAGATATTATAAATAAATTTCTATATGAATGTATCACAACTTAGTATTTTCAGCAAATGTTGAAGCTATGTTCATTATTTTCCAAACAAGTTGTTGCCAACCAAAAGAGCTTGAACTCCACAATATACAAAATACCAAAATGTTTTTTTTATTACTATTTTAAGCACAAGCAAACTGAAATTATTTCATTTTTAAAATTTATGATTTAAATTGTTCTACAATGTTCTACTGTTGTAAGAACTTAACAGGGTGCTTGCCTGTTAAGTTCTTTATATTGATCTTATCTCTTAAATAACTAAAATTATTAACATATCAATTTAGTTCATGTTCTTCTTGACAGTATTCATAAATATTGTGTCACATATCGATAGCAAGAATCAATTCTGCCTGGTTGTAAACCTTCCTATAGCGCAAATCATGGCACAGTTAATATAATGGACATGCACGTTACAACAAGTCCTCAAGCAATTGCTGTTTTTCTCTAGGAACAAACCTGTTAATACCTGTAAAGCTATGGTTTGTCTACGGTGTTCATCGCTGGCGATCACCGCCAGCAGTCATCGCTGCCTGTTGCTCTCCATGAAAATCAATGCACCTGGTTTGTCTACGACAAATGCCGGTGAGTGCTGGGATTGACGGTGATTGCCGGTAGTTGCTTCTGAGGAAAATTCAGGGCGATGAATGCCACAGATTATCATGTACATAGTAGGTCAAGAAAAGCAGAAGACATTTTGCACAAAGTACTGTCATTTTTCCCAAGTTGCTGATGAAATGTTATAGATTTCGTGTCTAAACACATTGCCCTGTATGACATGAGCTTAAAGGACCATAAAGATAGAAACACAAAAGAAAATATGTGGTAAATGGTAGATAAATTGTTAGAAAACAGGTATCTGTAATTACAATTTTTGTAACATACAGTAAAATTACCAGTTCATTTATTAGTAAAAATATTTTTGTTATGTTATTACCGGTTTTATTATTCATTGAACCATTTAACATTTAGTTCACCAAAAGTGACTTTCCTTTGTTCCTATCAGCGTTTTCTCTTGAGTGAGTATAATATTATAGGCTATGTTGAGGTTATGAAGGCTAACAAATTTCCCAATTCCATGTCCCCCCACTACACCGAGCTGCTTGACATGGCCAGCTATAACTGTGGATAGCAACAGTATCATGGATGATGATCGCCCGTAAAAGAAACCACCCCTATGACGATGATCGCTGACCCTGGTGGTGATCACCGGCGATGAACGCTCTAGACAAACCATAGCTTAAATGTTATACAAGAGGGGAATTGTCAAGCCCTGAGTTTTAACATGCATCATGTCTTCTGCCCTTATGAAGGTGCCTTCAGTTTCCTAAAACTGTGATTTTGCATCGGAGCCCGGGGGCTAGTCTTGGCTTCAGTATTGTGGGTGGAGAGGACCCAGTCCGTGGACCAGAAGCCATCCACATCTTGTTCGTGGTTCAGGATTCTCCAGCTGCCAAACATGGGAAACTTAGGTAACATTCTTTAAGGGATAATAACTCTGGTAATCTAATCTATCAAGAGATTTGCATTATGCGCTGTAGCGGAGTCATGTTGGAAAAATGCAAATTTAATTAAATCTAACAAGAGATCTGCATTATACACTGTAGAGTTGTCTCTGAAAAATATGAATTTAATTGAAGAAGTGTTTGAAGATAGGGTAATTAGTAAGCTGTGAATAGTAATAATAATATCCATAGTTTGTAAAATATTTTATCGTAAGGTATTGTGTAAGTCTTAAACAGTAAGATAAAATTTGGAAACAATCTATTACAAATTCCTAATTAGCATTACATGTTGCACATTTTGATATTCAGTTGACTTATTTCAAGGACAATGTAGGCCTATGTATTGGAATGATCTAACCAGCCTTATTTGTGTTGAACAGTTTCCTGAGAAAACTTAATCTTGATTTAAGTTAACATTTCTTGTTGGTAGATACTTAGTTCAAAGCAAATATTAATTAAAACAAAACAAAAAACTCTTTAGTTAATATTATGCCTGTGGAACCATAGTGTTATTGGCAATTTTTGTGTGTGTAATTCCTTCTCATTTGTTTCAACCTTTTGGGAAAGTTCTAATCCCAATAAAACATGGTAAGTTGAACCATTAATGTCCCAAATTAGTATATCGTGTAGGAGAGTAAAAAATCCTTTTATTACAGGTGTGGGGATAGACTGCTTGCAGTGGATGGCCATAGTCTAGAAAATGTGAAGCATTCAACCGCAGTAGCCATGTTGAAGCAGACTGGAAGCAAAGTGACTTTGGAGGTTGTGTCCTGGCTTGGAACAGAGTTGTAGCCACTGTTCTCTTGAACATTACATTTTCAAAACAGAGATGAATTTTTTCATAATGACTCTTAATTAAAAAATTTAAAGGTAAAGTGAAAATAGAAATAGAGATCTTTTTATTGTAATCAAGAAAGATATAAGATTTCAAAAGAAAATTGTTTATAAGAGGAAAAGAAAATAAACTGCTGTGCCAATCTCCATTGTGGCACTTTTATGAAGTGCCGTTAATTGTAAGATTTTGCCTTCATGGCTGTATTTGTTCTCTATGATATTCTTAAAATAAAAGTTTGAGTGTATTTTATGAGGTTCAGTATTTAAATACTGATAATCAGAACTTCTAATCCCATCCTGAAATGTCTGCCCTAATTCACTCATTACTTACTTTCTAATAATATTGTTCTTGAAGGGAATTTAATAGGATCCGGTCTGTGAGGAGAATGTGACTGGAAATGCACTACGGAGGAAAACCAATTAAATTAAACGAAGGGAGAGTGGACTGTAGGTAGCTGGAACAGAGATTTAGACCTGGGCGATTTGCAATAATACATATTCAGGAAGCCTGAATTCTGAACACTAAAACAATTATACAACACTTGACACAATAAGATATATATGAATTAATACAGTTACTATTATAGGAACAAGCAAATGCTCCCGCCCGATAATGTATGAAAACGCTAGACAAAGCACTGTTCACTGCACGTGTTGGCTAGGTTACGAGACAATGGAAAAGATTGTAAATTACACTAAAAATACAATGTGATTCCCGAAATTTCACACGTACAGCTGCCTTCACTACAGGAGCCTAATAGGTGTGGAGTTGCAGATGAGTATTAATAATATAGAGCGAAAACTGTCCCGACAACTAGGAGCAATTGTGACGCTGTCTATATACTACGACTTTTCGATCCCAACTAACTAACTGCACTGGCGTGGCAACGCTACCAGCCCGCACCTGCACAGGAAATGAGTAACTCGAGCGCGGCAAATAATTGGCGGTCGCGCCAATTAACACAGAGGCTAATTTGAAACACTATAACTTATAGACTCTTGATCTAACATAACTCCCGCCTAAAATCGACAGATTTTACATAACACTTTGCGGATAGATCAAGATTTACTAATAGATTTACACTTTACTGAATAGGCAAGGGACACACTTTTACAATTGGTCGCTTGTATTCACCACTGGACGTACGCACTGTCACAACACGCACTAAACCGTCGTCACCAGGATGCACTGATGAGATGATTCCCAGCTTCCACTGGAGCGGTGGAGAATTATCTTCTTTCAGGAGCACAAGAGTACCAATCTGAATGTTTTCGCTGGACGCAGACCACTTCTGCCTCTGCTGCAGTGAATGTAGGTAGTCAGCTGACCGACGCTGCCATATATGATGTATGTAAGTTTGTAGCTGATGCCATTTAGCAACATGAGAGACATTCTCTGCCATAGGAGGAGAAGGAAGGGCTGTGAGTTTTTCTCCAATGAGAAAGTGTCCAGGAGATAGATAGGATGAGTTGCTAGGATCATCACTTAGGCGCAGGAGAGGTCGAGAGTTTAGACAGGCCTCAATTTGGGTGAGAACTGTAGAAAGCTGCTCATAAGTAAACACTTGGCTACCCATCACTCGTCGTAAATGAAATTTCATGGATTTGACAGCTGCCTCGTGGAGTCCTCCAAAATGAGGTGAGCACGCAGGGATAAAAGCCATGTAAATTCATTAGATGATGCGTAGTCTTGGAGAACTTGTTGATGGGAGCTGGACTGAAGCAAGAGACGCAGTTCACGCAGCTTGTTGTTAGCACCAACAAAGTTCGTCCCATTATCACTAAATATTTCCTTGCAAAGTCCTCTACGAGATGTGAATCTGCGCAGGGCGGCGATGAAGGCATCAGAAGTAAGGTCTGAAACCAGCTCGATGTGAACTGCTTTCGTAGCCAAGCATACGAAGATAGCAATGTATGCTTTGACCTGAGTTTTGCTGCGGGGGGATCCGTATCTTATGAAGAATGGTCCGGGGTAGTCAACCGCAGAACGTAGAAATGTTCTAGCAGGGGTCACCCTATAGCTAGGTAGGCTGCCCATCAGCTGGTGAGCACCTTTGGCTTTCAACTTGAAACAAGTTAAACATCTGTGTAGCGTAGACTTCACAATTCTACGTACACTAGGAATCCAATATCGTTCTCGCAGAGAAGATATAAGCAGTTGATGTGATGCATGAAGCAGTCGCAGATGCTCGGATTCAATTATCAATCTGGTGAGGTGGTGACCTGGAGGGAGGATAAGCTGATGTCGTGCATCATGTGGTAACTCAGCTTTCTCCAGACGTCCACCCACTCGGAGTAGGCTATCCTTGTCCACAAAAGGCACCAAGGAATGGAGAGAACTCTTCGTATTCACTTTCATCTTACTATGAAGATCAGACATTTCATGAGAATAGGCTGCTTGCTGAGCTATTCTTATACAAAGCAACAAAGCTTGTTGTAACTCTTCAACTGTGAGAGGGCCGTGACGTTTAGCTTGGCTTCTACAGTTGTCTATGAAGCGTAGCATATACGAAGTAACTCTCTGTAAACGTGTTAGCTTGGAAAAGCGTAGCATAAAGTCTTCTGCAGCATGTGTGACTAGGCAGACTGTGTCACGCTGCTCACTACTGTCCTGCAGCTCAAGTTGCTGAGGCTGTTTGGGCCATGATTCAATAGGCTGTGAAATCCACACAGGCCCGTTCCACCATAAATCAATGTCTGAGATTTGTTCTGTCACCACACCTCTCGAAATCATGTCAGCAGGGTTGTGTTTGGTGGCCACATGCCGCCAAGCTGCCGTCTCTGACATCTCCTGGATTTGAGATACGCGATTAGACACAAATGTTTTCCATTTATGGGGATTAGATTTGATCCATGAGAGCACAATCATGGAGTCAGACCACAGATAATTTTGTGATGTAGGCAATTTCAAGTCAGTGACAACTTTCTGATACAATTTCGCAAGTAACAAGGCACCACACAACTCGAGTCTTGGAATTTTTTGCTTCTTCAATGGGGAGACCTTGGACTTGGAGCAAAGTAGTTTAGTTGTAACAAGACCACTGCTTTCAGTAGACCGTACATACACACAGGCACCATAGGCTTTCTCCGAGGCATCACAGAATCCATGTATCTGTATGTCGGTAACCGTAGCTGCTGTTAACACATGGCGTGGGATGCGAACGTTATGAATTGTAGAAAGAATGTCACAGATGTCCATCCACTGTTCCCTTAGGTGAGATGGCAACTCTTCATCCCAACTAAGCTTAGCGAGCCACAGAGATTGCAAGAACATCTTGGCATGGATTACGATAGGACTTATGAGGCCTAAAGGATCAAAAATAGAGGATGTAACAGCAAGGATATTTCTCTTGGTAAACTTGTAGGCAGGAGGTTCTTGGAGAGAGGAATGTGATTGTATCTGTAGCAAATCAGTACTTGGATGCCACAGAAGTCCAAGCGCATGAGCATTTTCACTGTTGTCGAGGGACAAAGGAAGTTGCGTTTCTCTGTGCTCTACGGGTACTGCTTCGTTGTTTGAACACCATTTGCGTAGTGGAAATCCTCCACTGTTTAACATGAGTATAAGTTCACTTTGCAGTTGTAGAGCTTCCTGTAGATCGTCATGACCTGACAGGCAATCGTCCACATAGAAAGAGGTTCTTACTGCGTCTGCAGCACGAGGATATTTAGACTCTTCTTCCTGAGCGAGTTGATTCAAAGACCGTATGGCTAAGAAAGAGGCTGACTTAGTGCCATAGGTTACAGTAGTTAAGGCATAATCTTGTAGTGGCTCACTTTTGTCTGGACGCCATACAATACGCTGGAGATTCTGGTCTTCAGGATGCATCTGTACCCTCCTATACATTTTAGATATATCAGCTGAAAATGCATAGCGGTATGTTCTGAAGCGAAGAATAATTGATGACAAATCATCTTGAATTGTAGGACAACATTCTAGGATGTCATTCAAAGAGCACCCTGTGTCCGTCTTTGCAGAAGCATCAAACACTACTCGTGTGCGAGTCGTAGATGAAGAAGGTTTTATTACTGCATGATGAGGCAGGTAATAACATACTTCATTATCTTGAGGAGGCGAAACCCTTTTCATGTGACCCATCTGCTCGTACTCTACAAGAAATTTAGTATAGTCTTCCTTTAGAGTAGAGTCGTTCTGAAGTTTTCACTCCAGGTAACTAAAACGCTTAACTGCTTGTTGTCTGGACTCACCCAATGAAGTTTTATCCTGTTTCATTGGCAGACGTACTGTGAAACTACCATCATCATTGCGAGTGGTATTCTCTGCATAATGCTGTTCACACCTTTTCTCTTCTGGTGTTAATATTTGTTGTGGAAAGTCTTCGAGGTCCCAAAACCGTCGCAGCTGCTTGTCCACATTGTCCGTAGAGATGATGAAGTTGTGCTGGGAGCCCGCATCCAGATTGCCTTTCACAGATGATTTAGGAATGGTTCCAGACAATATCCATCCGAGTTCTGTACTAATCAGTGTAGGAAACCCAGGATTGGTCAAGATCTTACCATGGAAATGCTCGAAGAATAATGCTTCTCCAATCAGCAAATCAATTTCAGAAGGAATATGGAATTTAGGATCGGCTAATGGAATGTCAGAGGGAATGTTCCATGAGGATGGATCAATTCGGACTGCAGGTAGCTTCCCTGTTATGCGAGGAAGGATTAGGCAATCTAGATTCCTTCGATAGTTGTAAACCATGGATCTCACATTAATGTTTACACTATGACTAGCATTTGATGAAGTACCATTTATACCCTTGACAGGCGTATCAGCTGTCATTGTAGGAAGTTGCAGACGCCTCGCTAGATCCGCAGACACGAAACTGGCCTGACTGGCAGAGTTTAGAAGGGCTTTACACTGTACATAATTACCATGCTTGTCTTGCACTTCGACTCTTGCAGTCGCAAGTAAGACGTGAAGCACTGGCTTTATTTTCACTGAGCAATAACTCGCAGGAGCCTCAGTCCTGTTGCTATTTACTGTATTACTGTCTTCACTGGAGTGCGAAACCGTTCTCCTGTGATCACTGCTGTGCAACATCTTGCTGTGCAGTTTACCACAGTTACAAAACGAAGATAAGTTGCACTGCTTCACTCGATGTGCATTAGAAAAACAATTGAAACACAAGTTCTTGCTTTTCACAACTTTCCATCGCTGTTCAACACTCAGCTGACGGAATTGTTTACATTTAGACAGGTTATGGCCGCTTTGACACTGAGGGCATAACTGTTCAGTTGTCGACACATATGACTGACGACTGTCACTATGCTGTTTTCTAGGTTCACGACGTTCACTTCTAGGTTTTGATGGACTGGACCTGTTGCAGGAATTATTCGACAGCTCCTCTAGAGAATGAGATTTCGCTTCTAGAAATAACACAAGTTCACCTAATGGAGTAAATGTTTGAGAATCGATTCTGGATTGTCATTCACGCTGCACACTGTCTGGCAAATGCTCCAATAACAATTGCATTAGAATGACTTCATGAAGTGGCACTTTTAATTCTAACGCTTCAATAGCATGCAAGTTGTTTTGGAATTGATTCAACAAATTTCGCAAGTCTGCAACTGTTTCTTGTCGCGCTACAGGTAGGGACAACAGATGCTTGATGTGGGATATAGCAATTAACCGTTTATTGTTGTATCTTGCACACAATATATCCCAGGCAACTTGGAAGTTATCACTCGTCACTGGCAAATTTTCCAATAATGTTTTAGCTTCACCCTTTAGTGAACCGATGAGATAGTGGAATTTTTGAACGGGCGATAAACTGCTATTATTTACAATCAAACTCGAAAAAGTGTCAAAATAATGTTTGAATTTAGTTACATCACTTTCAAACACTGGAATCTGAATCGTAGGTAACTTTATCATATTAGTGTTGATAAATTTCATGGTATTTGTCTCCTACGAGGGATTTGTACGTTGTGTATGAATATTACCACCTATTCCCTCGTATAAAATCTTTTTGTTGAAAAATCAGCTCATAGCCTTGTCAAAATTAAAATTTATGTTTGTCAATATTATAAAAGAGCATAGTTAAAATTTATGTCTGTCAACTTTGTAAAATAATTTTCGTGCATTGGACGATATATTTCGGCTATTCAGCCATCTTCAGGTCCTAAAAAGTTATGAAATATATTAGTTAATTGTTAATTAATTATGTGATGCAATCTTGTGTACAAAGTTTTTGACATACCTTTTCTTTCAGCAGGTGATCTTATACTGTTGGCTAATACATTGCAACTGGTTAGGTGGTGTGTACATTACATGGAGCTTTTGTTGGCCAGTAGGGAGAGAGTTCAAAAATGCGATTATGTTCCTGTATGTTTTCATTGATGATGCCTCTATTTTTGTTGATATATATGTGATACGATTCTATTGTGTTTAATTTCCTTCCTTTGTCAATTGATTTGATTATTGACATTGTATTTTCTATAGTATTCAGATTATGATTATGTTCTATTAAATGTTTCGCGAAATTTGATTTGTTACGGTTATATTTGAAATCTGTTGCATGTTCATTAAATCGCGTTTTAAATTTTCTCCCCGTCTGACCTACATAGAATTGATTACAATCTTTACATGTCAATTTGTATACACCACTCTTGTCATATTCGCTTACATTTTCTTTTGTTGTATTGTACAATTTATTTTTAAGATTATTGTTAGTTTTGAAACTTATTTTAATGTTTTCTCTCTTTTTGAGGACATTGGTTATTCTGTATAGATTTTTGTCAGTATAGTTAAAACATATGAATTTGTTTTTCCTATTGTTTTCTACTGGTGTTAGGTTAGTTTGAAATGATTTGTTGGTCTTGGCTTTGTGTTTATGTTTGTTGATTAATTTGTTTATTAGCTGTTTGCTATACCCATTGTTGATAGCTATTTTTTGGATAATAGTTAATTCTTTGTTGTAATTTTCTTTGCTCATGGGGATTGATAGAAGTCGGTGAATCATACTGTGGAAGGCCGCTAACTTATGTGATTGGGGGTGATTGGATCTGTTGTTGATGATGCAGTCGGATTGAGTAGCTTTTCTATATATGCTGTATTCAATTTTGTTGTTATTTTTCCTTAGGGTGAGATCTAGATAGTTGATTTTGTTGCTCTCTTCTTTTTCCATAGTAAACTGTAGATTCTTGTGTATTTGATTGAAGGCGTCAAAAATGTTCAATAAATCTGATTTGTTTATTATTAAAAGTATGTCGTCTACGTATCTCGTATATGATTGTATACTGTATTTGCGTATTATGTCGGCTATTGCAGTTTCTTCGATTGTTTGAAGGAAACATTCTGATATAAGACCCGATAGTGGTGAGCCCATAGCAACGCCATCATGTTGGGTGTAGTATTTATCATTGAATTTAAAATAATTCTGTTTCAAGATGCAGTTTAGTAGATTTATTATTTGTTTTGTCACTCTTTCACTTTCTCCTTGGTTTCGGAGGCGTTCTTCTATCATGGTGATCGTTTCATTTGTTGGGATGTTCGTGTATAAGTTTTTAATGTCAAAAGATACCAGTATTTTATTTTTGTTGATTGAGACATTATTTAGTTTCTCGACCAGATCTGAAGAGTTTCTTATTGTGTATTTATTTTCCAGGTTAAGTTTCTGTTTCAGTAGTTTTCCCAATGTTTTTGATATTTTGTAAGTAGGAGCTGATATAAAGTTAACTACTGGTCTAATAGGTTTGTTTTCTTTATGTAGTTTTATTTGTGACCTTAATACAGGTGCCTTAGGATTCATGCAGATATTTGTTTTCCTTTCGATTTCGCTAAGTACCAGATCAGATCCTTTAATTACCTTTTTAATGGCCTGTTGATATTTTTCAGTTGGGTCATGGTCGATTTGTTCTATGTCATTCTCTTGTATAAAGTTCAAGGTTTTTTGTATATATTCTTCGTGGTTGATTAACACTATTGTGTTCCCTTTGTCTGATTTTACGTGTTTTATGTCATTATCTTGTAGTTTTTTGTTGATTTGTTTCAAGTTTTTAGTTTCTTTTATGTTGTTAGTGTATTTGTTAGATTTGTTTTGCACATATGTTTGCTCTATTTTCTCAGCTAGTTCTTTTCTGATGGCTTCTTGTTCTTCTTGGGGAAAATAAGAAGTAGCAGTTTCTACATCAATAATGATTGTTTCTAATTTTCTATTCTGGTTTGCTTCTTCTAGGTTATGTTTATATCCCAATTCTAGAAGTTTGATTTCATCTGCTTGTAGTTCCAGGTTAGTTAGGTTAACTAATCTCGGGTGAAATGTGTGTTCTGTGTTCTTGGTAATATCCTGAGGTGACTCCTCGTTTTGGTTATTAGCTGTGAATTTGTTGATCTTTTTGTTTAATGTTTCATATTTATTGTTTATAGTAATTTTGATTTGTTCTTCTATTTCTGGTTCAAGTATGTGCCATTCATCTTTAAATAGTTTTGCTGCTTCAAGATGGCCATTGTATGTGAGTTTGTTGAGGTTTTCACGTTTTCTGTATAAAAATTTTATTTCATTTTTTAACCATAACCCTTTACATTGTTGTAGAGTTTTCTTGGCTGCTGGTGTTTGTGATTTGATATTTACATGAATGTAATTGGGATATATTTTGTTGTTCTTGCAATACTTGTTGAATTTAATATTTGCTATGGTTTTGAGAAGTTTCAGTTTAGTATTTTTATATCGGTTTATAATGTATGCCTGGTTGGCCTTATTTGTGTTGATAAATTTCATGGTATTTGTCTCCTACGAGGGATTTGTACGTTGTGTATGAATATTACCACCTATTCCCTCGTATAAAATCTTTTTGTTGAAAAATCAGCTCATAGCCTTGTCAAAATTAAAATTTATGTTTGTCAATATTATAAAAGAGCATAGTTAAAATTTATGTCTGTCAACTTTGTAAAATAATTTTCGTGCATTGGACGATATATTTCGGCTATTCAGCCATCTTCAGGTCCTAAAAAAGTTATGAAATATATTAGTTAATTGTTAATTAATTATGTGATGCAATCTTGTGTACAAAGTTTTTGACATACCTTTTCTTTCAGCAGGTGATCTTATACTGTTGGCTAATACATTGCAACTGGTTAGGTGGTGTGTACATTACATGGAGCTTTTGTTGGCCAGTAGGGAGAGAGTTCAAAAATGCGATTATGTTCCTGTATGTTTTCATTGATGATGCCTCTATTTTTGTTGATATATATGTGATACGATTCTATTGTGTTTAATTTCCTTCCTTTGTCAATTGATTTGATTATTGACATTGTATTTTCTATAGTATTCAGATTATGATTATGTTCTATTAAATGTTTCGCGAAATTTGATTTGTTACGGTTATATTTGAAATCTGTTGCATGTTCATTAAATCGCGTTTTAAATTTTCTCCCCGTCTGACCTACATAGAATTGATTACAATCTTTACATGTCAATTTGTATACACCACTCTTGTCATATTCGCTTACATTTTCTTTTGTTGTATTGTACAATTTATTTTTAAGATTATTGTTAGTTTTGAAACTTATTTTAATGTTTTCTCTCTTTTTGAGGACATTGGTTATTCTGTATAGATTTTTGTCAGTATAGTTAAAACATATGAATTTGTTTTTCCTATTGTTTTCTACTGGTGTTAGGTTAGTTTGAAATGATTTGTTGGTCTTGGCTTTGTGTTTATGTTTGTTGATTAATTTGTTTATTAGCTGTTTGCTATACCCATTGTTGATAGCTATTTTTTGGATAATAGTTAATTCTTTGTTGTAATTTTCTTTGCTCATGGGGATTGATAGAAGTCGGTGAATCATACTGTGGAAGGCCGCTAACTTATGTGATTGGGGGTGATTGGATCTGTTGTTGATGATGCAGTCGGATTGAGTAGCTTTTCTATATATGCTGTATTCAATTTTGTTGTTATTTTTCCTTAGGGTGAGATCTAGATAGTTGATTTTGTTGCTCTCTTCTTTTTCCACCGTAACAAATCAAATTTCGCGAAACATTTAATAGAACATAATCATAATCTGAATACTATAGAAAATACAATGTCAATAATCAAATCAATTGACAAAGGAAGGAAATTAAACACAATAGAATCGTATCACATATATATCAACAAAAATAGAGGCATCATCAATGAAAACATACAGGAACATAATCGCATTTTTGAACTCTCTCCCTACTGGCCAACAAAAGCTCCATGTAATGTACACACCACCTAACCAGTTGCAATGTATTAGCCAACAGTATAAGATCACCTGCTGAAAGAAAAGGTATGTCAAAAACTTTGTACACAAGATTGCATCACGTAATTAATTAACAATTAACTAATATATTTCATAACTTTTTTAGGACCTGAAGATGGCTGAATAGCCGAAATATATCGTCCAATGCACGAAAATTATTTTACAAAGTTGACAGACATAAATTTTAACTATGCTCTTTTATAATATTGACAAACATAAATTTTAATTTTGACAAGGCTATGAGCTGATTTTTCAACAAAAAGATTTTATACGAGGGAATAGGTGGTAATATTCATACACAACGTTTATCATATTACTTGACTGCGAAGCACTAGAGTTCACTGATTGTCGTGTGCCGCTATTGTTTGAATTGACACTAACTGATGTAGGCTCATGAGCATGCATCAACTCACTTAACCTTGCTTTTAGATTAATGTACAACGTTGATACCTCGTCAGCATATTGTATGTGACTATCAAGTTCTGCATCAATTTCCACCATAGATTCAATCTGCGTTTGCACAGCTTCAAACTTTTCAATTTCAATCAACAGTTTTTCGTAATGTGCTTTAATCACAAATATACTAACATCTTCAGGTACGTCGTTGAGAAAGTTCTGTGTCAATGTAAACTTTCTTTTACATACGCCTCGACGTCTGACTAAAGCCGAAATTTCTGCTTCCATGTTGAGATGAAACAATTAACATTGACAGAGGAGAAGTGATTAGACAGTCAACTGTAAACTCGCTGCGGGCGGCAGTAGGGAGGCGGTAGTCTTTTTCTCGCGTGGCTGAAGGCGGTGACCATGAAACACGTGGAGAGGCAGCCAGCTGGCGCGCGCGAAGAGTAGCAAGTACAGATGTCCGGAGCTCGCTGGAGCCGAGGAAGAACAACGTAGCCGAACCGAGCCGAATCTGACACGAAGTCCGCACGAACGCGTCACACACGAAAATCAAGTACGTGTCGCACACTGTTCAATATTCAGAAAATTAATGCAAATAATGTCTCAGATCGTGCCCGTGAGGACCAAAATGAAGGGAATTTAATAGGATCCGGTCCGTGAGGAGCATGTGACTGGAAATGCACTACGGAGGAAAACCAATTAAATTAAACGAAGGGAGAGTGGACTGTAGGTAGCTGGAACAGAGATTTAGACCTGGGCGATTTGCAATAATATATATTCAAGAAGCCTGAATTCTGAACACTAAAACAATTATACAACACTTGACACAATAAGATATATATGAATTAATACAGTTACTATTTAGGAACAAGCAAATGCTCCCGCCCGATAATGTATGAAAACGCTAGACAAAGCACTGTTCACTGCACGTGTTGGCTAGGTTACGAGACAATGGAAAAGATTGTAAATTACACTAAAAATACAATGTGATTCCCGAAATTTCACACGTACAGCTGCCTTCACTACAGGAGCCTAATAGGTGTGGAGTTGCAGATGAGTATTAATAATATAGAGCGAAAACTGTCCCGACAACTAGGAGCAATTGTGACGCTGTCTATATACTACGAATTCTCGATCCCAACTAACTAACTGCACTGGCGTGGCAACGCTACCAGCCCGCACCTGCACAGGAAATGAGTAACTCGAGCGCGGCAAATAATTGGCGGTCGCGCCAATTAACACAGAGGCTAATTTGAAACACTATAACTTATAGACTCTTGATCTAACAGTTCTCTCTTGAGAACTGCTGTTACATCTACATTCCCTTAATCAGTATGGTTTCATCCTCATTGTATTTTGGTGTATCCTATATTTTCCTTCTCTTCCCTGTAAAATCACAAATTGTATATTTCTACTGTATTATTGATTGTCCACAATACATTCACCAACATGTTCACAGTACAGATATTAATAATATTAATAATATCCTTAATGTATGCATTTATTACTTATTGCAGCATAATTTACGAGGGTCGTTCCGAAAGTAATGCCTCCTATTTTTTTACATGGAAACTATAGGAGATACATAAATCACAAAAGCACAGCTAAATAGAGCAATATTTCAGCTACAGATTGTCATTTTTCCACAAAGTCACCACCATTTGTTATGCACTTTTTCCAACGATGAACCAGAACCTGCATGCCACGCTTGTAAAAATCGGAACCAGCTGAATCTAACCACTTCCTTATAGCTTTGACAGCAGCATCCGAGTCTTGAAAATGTTCACCATGTAGTCCATCTTTCAGAGGCCCAAAGAGATGGAAGTCTGAAGGCGCTAAATCGGGACTGTATGGTGGATGTGGTAAGACAGTTCAGCTGAATTTTGCAATGAGCTGCTTGGTCGCAAAACTGGTGTGGGGCCTGGCGTTATCAATGTTGGAGGTGAAAGTTGGTCTTTTTCTCTGGCCTTCCCCTGGAAATTCGGACTTTCAGCTTACTCATTGTCATCTTGTGGCGCGCTGGATTGACAGTTTTTCCAGGCTCCAGGACATCCAAAAGAACCACACCCTGGCTATCCCAGAAGACTGTGCACATCGCTTTGCCTGCAGATGGCTGTGTCTTGAATTTCTTCTTCCATCTCTTTGGGCCTCTGAAAGATGAACTACTTGGCGAACATTTTCAAGACTCGGATGCTATCGTCAAAGCTGTAAGGAAGTGGTTAAATTCAGCTGGTTCCGATTTTTACAAGTGCGGCATGCAGGCTCTGGTTCATCGTTGGCAATAGTGCATAACGAATGGTGGTGACTATGTGGGAAAATGTCAGTCTGTAGCTGAAATATTGCTCTATTTAGCTGTGCTGTGTTGATTTATGTATCTCCTGTAGTTTCCATGTAAAAAAATAGGAGGCATTACTTTTGGAACGACCCTCGTAACTCGATTGCTTAGTGAATAACATAGTTACTGCACTACAAATCAGAAAGTCAGGGATCAAATCCTGATGAGATGTTATGATTTCAGTTGACTAATTTCTCTGTTCTTGTCCATCTGAATTAGTGATGTGACCCACTATGAACTGGAAGACCCAGGTTCAGTCCCAGCCAGTGGCAGTCAGATTTTTCTCCTTGTTGTGTCCAGAACCAGAAGCTTTAATATTGAAGATGAAGTTGAAGATGAAAACAAAGATGTCGAACAGCCACCTAGACCAGCAACTACATGTAGCCCCACTAATACTAATAAGATTTTAGTTTTAAGTGGTAGTCATGCCAGACACATGGGACCTGCTCTTCAAGATACCATGGGAAATGATTTCCAGGTTCAATGTATATGTAAACCTAATGCTATGCTAAAAGATGTTGAAAGTATCAAAGGACTGACAGAAGGATATTCTAAGGGTGACCAGGTTGTGATTATTGGAGAAGGCGGAAACAGCATCGACAGAGATCCGTGGTATTCAATTGAAGCCGACTCTAATAGTATTTCTGAAAATAGCATGCACACTATTGATGGCCAATGAGAAGAATGTGAGGGAGGGATGCAGGGAAGGCAGGTGGTTTGTCAGGTTTTTTGTGTAGTTTGCAAAACTACATGTTTTAGACACAGTCCTTGTTTACAAGTGGTGGTGGTTTGTTTCAGTGAGTTCTGCGATTTTTCAATTGTTTAAGTCTGAAGTATATTATGGAATAATAATAATAATAATAATAATAATAATTGTGACAAATTTCATAAAAGGGTGGTTCAAGATCTGATTCAGGAATTTTGTCAACAAAGGCAGATAGTTCCAAGAGCTCCAAACTTCTTACTGCAATTAGGCAAAAAATACATTTCCCATGGGGAGAAGATACATTGAGGAATCTTTTCATATGGAAAAGGTGTGGCAGTAAGACAGACATGGGCAAACCCCTATCCATTGACACGCAACCCGCAAACGTTTGTCAACTTACACATAGTTCGAAAAGAACGGATAGATGGAGACACAGTGGCGGTTGCTCATTCTTCGGGAAACACTAATTTCACTTTAAAATATACACTACAAGAAACAAATATTACAAACAATCTTGTATTTTCAATTATTATTTTACGTGTGCAATTATTTCATTATACAAAGGCTTAGAATGTATCATAACGCCTTTCCAATCGGAACTGAGTCGCCACCCGTCACTGCTTACAAAGAGATTGTGACTCATGCATGGGAATAATCTACCACGTACACCGAATGTCCGCAATGCCATCTTGTGTGTTATGCGGGAAGGTCAAGAACCACAAGTGGTTCGCGAACCATTAAATGCCCATGTATGCAGTAAGAGATAGTTACTGATTGAGCGTCCAGACATAATCAACTGGCGTTCAAGGTATCTGAGATTCATAAAGAACTTCAGAGATGAAAGAAGAACCATCATTTATATTGACGAATCCTAGGTTGATAATCTAACTTTTGGCAAATGCTGGCAGAGTCTGTGGCATAACAACCAACATGAGTGCATCATATTGCCTAATTGTAGTGAATGCCAGATGTAAAGATAGTTTCATACCTGGAGCATCGTTGATTTTTAGAGCGGGACTAGCCAGTGGCGATTACGATGGCCAAATGTGTGGCACAAATTTTGAGAAATGGATGCTGGAAAGACTGTTTCCCAACATACTCTCACATAGTGTAATTGTGCTTGACAATGCACATTCTCACAGTGTGCAAGAGAAGAAGCCTCCATCAAAGTATGCTACTAATCAAGTAATGATGGAGTGGCTTGAAAGAAACAATATTCCTTTCTCTTCGAACATGAGAAAGTACCAACTTTATGATTTGGTTGAACGCTTTAAGCCCCAAGAAAGAAAAAAATATCACATCAACAGCTTAATTCACATGCATGGCCACACCTCACTCCAATAGCCTCCTTACATGTGTGAACTGAATGCAATTTAGCTGGCATGAAACATTATGTTAGGGAACATAACACTACATGTGATATCTCTTTGACAAAATTACAGCAAACAACAGAAAGTGCAGTGCAGTTCATTTCAAAATCTGACTGGGATGGTTATATTAGGCATGTTATTAAACTGGAGGCTAAATACTGGGAGAATGACGGACTGATGAAAAACATAATGGAAAAATTTGTCATCACTGTAGGAGGCATAGATTCCAGTGTTTCCAGTGATAAAAGTGCCAGTGATAATGGAAATGATTCCGCCGGCGACAAGGAACTCGCACGTCCGCTCACCGACTGTTGAAAAGTAAGTTAGTACAGAGCCTACATGACAGGGTTGATGCCTGGAGGAATAACATGGGGTGAGTTTCTTCTGAACTGCATTCCTTCCACTCGCATTCTTCTCATCGGCCATCAATAATGTAGATTTTGTTGAATTGTTGTACAGGTACGACAAGCCCTCGCTTCGATCCAAGGTAAATGCTGTAAATGATGAGTTGGTGGAACTTCTCTGATAATCATGGTAACTTAAAAATTGTATCTGTTAATAGCTTAAGAAGGGAAGAATATACCAGACACCGACTCCATCTCAACTCTCGAGGAAAGAAGACGGTGGCATAACTGGTTGGTAAGGTTTAATTTATCTGATTGTAACAGACCTATTCTGTCATAGATGGTGGCTTGTCTCATTTTTAGGGGAAATCTAAATGAAAGAAACCAACAACTCTTAACATACCTCAAGTAAAAGTAGTAATACATCCAGGTCTTCAGCTAGAACTAATACATCATTTGCATTATTTCATCAGAATATAAGGGGACTTGAAAATAAAATTGAATAATTTAACTTAGCAATTTTGGATATTAATAATTCTAATAAGCAGGAAATTCAAATTATTTGTTTAACAGAACACCACTGTGCAGAAACAGTTGAGGCAATTGAAAATTGATAACTTTTCATTGTGTTCAAACTTTCCTAGACTTTCCATAAAATGTGAAGGTGTGAGTATATTTATCAAAAGAAACTTTAATTTTATTGATATAGACACCAGTTCCTTCTGCAAGGAACAGGATTTTGAATTTTGCTCAGCCAGAGTGGAGACTGACAATGATACATTTGTAGTACAGAAAACCATCAGGTAGCCTAATTTCAATTATTTTATAAATCAGAAAGGGTGCTGTGCCGATTATTGCCGGCACTGTGTTTTCTCTAATATATTTGTATTGCTTTTACTCACGTTAGGTTATTTTCTTCTAAATTTAGGTTACTGTTTATATCATGTTTCTCCTTATGTTACGTACACATTTTGCCGTGTTTTGTTTGCGCAAGTCTCCCTTCTGTTGTTTTCCGGGTGCGTTTTCTATTTAGCCCTTCTGACCTATGCTTTGTTTTTCTGTTCCTTTTGCCCGCTAAACGCTCTCTTTATGCAGTAGCTGGTACTAACTGAGGGGGCGTTTCCCGGGGGGGGGAGTTTTTCTTGTTCCGAGCGCGGAACAGTTGTGAGTTGACTTTGGATCTTCGTACGAGGAAGTCTTCCGATCTCCGGGCGAGGAAAGGCTCCCCTGTCTACATGCAAGTGATGAGGTGACATCGCCGTCTTGCATTGTGAAGCTCCAGGATACCGCGGAGCTGGAGGCCTTGCCTGTGAGGGTTGGTGAATGCCTTTGCGGTGGGATTCCTACACCATGTAATTTGCTTTGATCTTCAACCCTATTAATTTCTGCAGGTATGTTCTTTTAGTTGGTTTTCTTGCTGGTGGGTTTTAGTTTATTTAATTTAGCTTTCGTTTTGTTTTACCCACCAGTTTTCTATATTTTTCGGTTGCTGTCATATTTACTCCGTTATACTTTTTTTTGAAGGGATGCTTGCCAAACTTAACTGACTTCTGTAAGCCTGCTTCACAGGATGCTTGCCAAACTTAACTGACTTCTGTAAGCCTGCTTCACAGGGATGCTTGCTAAACTTAACTGACTTCTGTAAGCCTGCTTCACAGGATGTGTATTTTTCTATTTCTACTTTATAAGCACACTGTTTGAAGAGCCACCCCTTATATGGGAACTTGGAAATTTGTAATAAACTGACTTTGCTGAAATTATAATATTTATATTTGATGTGGAAACCCCTGCTTCCTATTCATTATGTGCTACCACCTATCAACATTAGTTGTATTTTGTACGGCCTTGGGTGTTTAGCCCTTGAAGCACTTTTCATAGTGGCAGCAGAGCGCACTCGGTCGCTTTTTCGCTCCTTTTATGGGGTTTTTCTTTTGCAATTTGTGTGGGGTTTTCACACTAGTTTTCACATAGTTTTCTGGGGTTTTTCACATAGTTTTTTTCTGGGGTTATTTCAATATTTCGGCATCATGGAAGATCGTACTATTTCTCCTGACGCTCTGCGCAAGCATGAACTGAGGGCTGTATTCTTATGCCGCAGTTTCGTGGAAGATGTGGATGCGGATCTGTCAGCACTATTAACCAAATGTAAATAGATTAGATTGTTAGACAAACCTGTGGTTGCTGCGTATTGCGGGGATGATGTTAATAATGAGAATGGTTGGATAGAAGCCGCTCTTCAGGAATTTAACGAGAATATTATTGAATTTCAGGCAACTGGACTTACTGACAAACAGTTTCGTAGGTTACGTCACCGAATTGTTCACTGGAAAAATAGGAATATAGCTATTACTCAGCTCACCGAATGTAACGATATTCTTCTAGCCCAACAGAGTAGGGATAGAAAATTTTCTGACTTAATTGAAAATTTGAAATTTCTTAAAACTAGCTTATCTGAAACTAGTTCTGGTAGGGATAAATCTGTTAGTTTGCCTGGACCGTCGGGGGATTTTTCCCAAACTAGTATTTTGGATATGCCCAATAACCTGACAGCAGAAGGGCTTGGTACACAGCCCGCTCAACCGACTGTAGTATTGCAGCCTGCCTCCACTGATGGCGTTCAACAACCATTGAGTGGCTTGGGAAGTTTCAAGTTCCGCACGCTTGAGCTTTCCAACCCGGTTGAACTTCTATTGCAGGAGTTTCCATATTTTGAAATCTGTGATTTTCAGCAAGCCTTTCACTTTCTTAAATGCCTTGTGACTTTTTGTAATCAAGTGAGGAATTTCCAAATTAGTGATGTTCAGGTTTTGCAATTATTGTTCTCTCACACTAAAGGAAAATTAGCCAGGTTAATTACTGAAGCCGTTAGTTCCCGCTGAACCATTATTTCTTTTCAAGAAACTGTCATTAAAGAATTTATTCCTACTAGATTGTTTCATACTCTATTATCTGAGCCATTACTATAGAATTCAAACCCCTTCTGAGAGATTTTTGCAATTTGCTGAGAACATCCAGCTGGTTAAGGAGGCCTTGTTAGTTCCCCAGTCTGAAGCCGAGGCTGTGCGTATGGTTGGAATTGGTGCAAGGCTGCCAGAAGTTCGCAGTGTATTTTTGGGATTATTTCCGCCCAGGACGTGGCGTCAGCTGCGTGACTTGGGCCCTAACTTAAATTATGCGGCGGCAGCCCACCAACGAAACACTAGTGGCACAGTGCTAAATTCTGGCGGCAGTGCTAGGGGTGTCCCAAATAGTTCCGGATTTAATCGACCATCTTCTAACCTGCCAAATCGTGGAGTTAGGCCACCTTTACAATGCTCTTAGTGTGGTAAAGTGGGGCATTCCATCGATAGATGTTGGACTAAACTAGGACGTAGACCCTTCAATAACCGAAATGGATCTGCCAGTCAGCAAGGGGGACCCAATCGGAACCCATGACTAGCGGTGAAATCTGCTAATAACAATTCAGGGACAGTAAATTTTCCTATAGTAGCAAAACTAGGGAGTAAGCTTCCCTTACTCCAAATCTCTTTGAATTCTCATTAATGTCAGGCTTTATTAGACTCTGGAAGTAGCTTTTGTCTGGTTAACTATGATTTTGCTTATGCCCACCGCTTTCATATTGACTCTAGCACTCAGGTTTGTTGTAGTGTGGATCAAAGTCCAGTTGTTACCCATGGGAGGACCACCCTCAGAGTTAAGATAGTTAAATTTACCTGGAATTTCCAATTTTTTTGGTAAAGAATTTGCGCGTCAGTGCTGTCCTAGGGGCCGATTTCTTGACCAAAACCCAAAGTATACTTGATTTGGGCCAGAGGAATTTACGCTTCAGGTTTAGCCCGGAAACCGTAGCGCCTTTTCTTCTTGGCTGTCGCAATGGCGACTACAAGATCATTGGGGCCACGATTGACCCTCTGGTTGAAGAAGGACTTCCTGAGGGTCTCCAATTGTCTCATCTTTCTTCGGAAAGTGTTGACGATATTTGTCGTCTGATCAGGAGTTTCCCGGACGTCCTGACTGACGAACTTGGTCTTACTAACCTCATAGAATATGAAATAGTGCTCAACGACGATAAACTAGTCAGGTTACCGCCGTACCGTTTATCTCCTCCGAGAATGCAAGCCTTAAAAGCCAAAATACAATCCTTACTGGATAAGGGTGTAATAAGATATTCTAAATCTGTTTATTCCAGCCCTATCTTTTTAGTCCCTAAAGGAAGTGACGATTTTCGCCCAGTCGTTGACTACAGGGTTTTGAACAGTAAGATAGCTATAGAATCGGTTCCATTACCCGATGTACATAACAACTTTCATTGGTTTCACAAAGCTAAGTACTTTACCAGTCTAGACCTCAATAGCGCTTACCATCAAATCCCGCTTACTGAGCGCTCTATGCAGTTAACCACTTTTGCCACCGACTGGAATTTATTCGAGTTCACCCGCTTGCCTTTCGGGATCGCTGTTGGCGCGCAGGTGCTCACACAGCTGTTGGATAGTATTTTTTCCGATGTCAAATTTGTCTATGTATTCAATTATTTAGACGACTTATTGTCTATTCCGAGTCTTACGAGGAGCACCTGGTTCATCTTCGGGAGGTTTTTTTGAGACTCCGCAAAGCCCACCTTACTGTCAACCCGTCAAAGGTGAATTTTTTGGCGAAACGACTTTCGTTTCTGGGTCATTTGATCAGTCCTTCCGGTGTTACTATAGACCCAGACCGGACCCAGAAGATCAGAGACTTTCCGGTTCCCCGTAACGCTAAAGCCGTTGCGCAGTTTGTGGGCATGATAAACTATTTCGCCAAATTCATCCCCGGCTGTGCCGACATGTGTGCGCCGTTAAATGCTCTCAGGAAAAAGAATGTCAAATTTCTCTGGCAAGAGCAGCATCAGCGTGCTTTTGAAGAACTCAAAGTAAGCATCGCTAATCCACCGGTGTTGGCGATGGCGGATTTTGGGCGCCCTTTTATTTTGCAGACGGACGCTTGTGGCAAGGCTCTGGCAGCGGTGCTCCTCCAGGAATTTCCTGAAGGTAGACGCCCCATTGCTTTTGCGTCTAGGGCTCTCACTGCCCATGAAAAGAATTGCTCTATGTATGAATTGGAAGCCCTGGCCGTTCTTTTTGGCGTAGAGGAATATCGAATGTACCTGGAACATGTCGAATTTACACTGGAAACCGACAACCAGGCTTTGAGTTGGGTGCTTGGCAGGCCCAGGAAAACGGGTAAAATAGCTCGTTGGGTTTTGCGCATCTCTGCTTTCAAGTTCAAAGTGCGCCATATACGTAGTGCTGATAATGTTATAGCGGATACTTTGTCCAGGATGTTTGATGGGCATGACGTGGAGCAGGAACCCCCGATTGACCTAGATGAATTCCCTGGAGATATTCATTTATTATCCTGCTTCTTTTGTCACTATCAAAACTGCTCATGAAAGAGACACCGAATTGCAGCCCATTTTGGCCGTTCTTAACTCAGGCAATCCTCTCCCGCCTTATCTTTTAAAGGACGGAGTATTGATGTGTAGGGCCCATAAGGACCGTAAAATTAAGATTGTTGTTCCTGACGCTCTTGTGCCGATGATCTTCCAATATTTTCACGATTCTCCTTTGGGAGGCCATCTTGGACTATACAAAACAATAAACAAGATCCGTGAACGTTTTATTTGGAAAGGTCTTGAGAAGGATGTTCGTGCGAGGGTTAAGGCCTGTAGGATCTGTAAGATCAGCAAACCTGCTCAACATACTCATTACGGCTCTCTGGCCTCTCAAATATCTACCCGTCCAATGGAGAAATTGTTTATCGACTATGTGGGTCGTTTGCCGAGATCAAAAAAGGGAAACGGTTACATTCTGGTATGTGTTGACGCGTTTACGAAGTTCGTATGGTTATTCCCGTTGCGGGAAGCTACTATTAGCTCGACCATAACTTGCTTGTCGTGTGTTTTTGCCAGTTTTGGGCCTTCTACTTATTTGGTTAGTGACAATGCTACTCAATTTTCTTCACACGCTTTTCATAAATTTTGCTTTGAGTATGGTATCTCCCATATCACTACCACCCCATTCTACCCAAACCCTTCCTTGGCTGAACGGGTGAACAGGAATTTGCGCTCGGCGCTTATTGCGTTTCATTCTACCGATCACACTATGTGGGATGTTAACGTAGACTCTTTGGCCTATGCTTTCAATACGGCGGTTCATGAAGGACATGGTACTACTCCCGCCAGCCTAATGTTAGGTTACAAGCCAAATTGCCCCCTATCTGATTTGTGGCGCATTAATGAATTGTTGCCAGATCAACCTACGCCTACTGAAATAAAAGCTAGGTGGGGTAGTGCCCTCCGCAATTTGCGTCGTAGTCATGGTAGGTCTCAAGCTAAGTACAACCGCAATAGGGTTGCTGTGCCTTTCAAACCTGGGGATAAGGTATATTTAAAAAACCATCCCATCAGTAATGCTGCCAACCGCTTTGCGGCTAAGTTAGCTCCCCGTTTTTCTGGACATTTCACTTTGACACAATTTACTACCCCCGTTTATGTGACTCTCACAGATGATCAAGGTAAATCTATTAGAGCCCACGTCTCTCAATTGAAGGTAGGCCCTTAAATAGTGAATGCACTCAGGGGTTTTCATGTGAGGGCATGAAGATATGGGAGCCGACATTCCCAAGCTGCCCGAGTCAAGTTAGGCGGGCATTTTTCTCTTCTTTCTTAGGGGTTTCCTTCTTTGGGGTTTTCCCTCTGTCGTCTTTTCTCTTCTACTCTGTCCTCTGTCTACTTTAGAACCTAACCACATTCTAAATTCTAAATTCGTTTTGCTCTATATTTGTGTATATATGTATATATATATATATATATATATATATATATATATATATATATATATATATATATATATAAAGGTTTTCGGCATTTTTCAAGTGGTATAAAATATTTTGCATAAGGTAGGGGTTTCTTTTCTTCTTTCTTCTCTGCTTTATTTCTTCTTTCTCTTATCTTTCTCTCTTCCTTCAATCTAGACCCTCGGTTTCTACTAAAGCATGAATAAGCAAATTTTGACTATTATCATATTCTTAGTATTTTTACATTCGCCTATCCATGTTTGGTGTTTGTTGTTGAGAGTCGTCAGTGCGCGTTACTTTTAAATTTTTCCGCTTTGTCTTGGATATGGGATTTTTCATTAGGGATATAAATATATGTAGCCTTTCGTTGGTTTTCCTTTTGGACATATAGCTATATTTATTTCCAAAGTTGGTTACACCATTCTCATTATTATACATATATTTTCTTCTGATGTTCTTTTGCTAGCGCCGGTTTCCCCTTTGTAGTGTGGCTCTGCGCTGTTGTCGTCTCTTAGTTTGTTTTGTTTGGCTGCATCTCTCCGTTTTGTTTGTTTTTTTTTGTTTCTGCATACCTGCTGTTTTGTTTTCTTTCTGTAAATACAAATTATAAAATTAATATCAGGTTAATTTTTTGTTTAGTTTCTTTTCTATGATATGATTTATCATTTTGAAAATTACCTTGTTTTTATTTTTTGTATATACTTAGTGGATTATTACATTTTTATTATTATTATTGTGTTCTATTGATGATAGTGTACTAATATCTAGTATCCAAAACCTTTATCTAACGCAAAGCATTGTCCGACCTGGCTTCCAAAAAAAAAAATCTTGTCGCTTTCAAAGTTTCCTTCTCTGGTTCGTTTTTTGCGGCTAATTAATACTTGTGCTGAAAAAAAACAAAAGAAATTGATGGCTCAACAAAAAAAAACTAAAAGATTTGAGAATCTGGTTAAGGCTAGTCAACTCAAAATTGAGGCGGTCGACGTAAAAAGGGCACATAGAGCTATGGGCCCTTTTTACGCAGAATGCATAGATTTGTCCGCCATATCCTCTAGTCAATAATGGTGAAAGAATCAGCAGGATATGTTGAAAATTGAGGTTGTTACAACTGTTTAAAGTTAGCTGTATACACAGCTGTGTTATGAGAAAGAATCACAAAAGGAACAGTTGTAATTGTTTCACTCATTTTATAGTGGACAACCAAAAAGCCTACAGGATTCCTTCTTAGCAAGGTGTATGGAATTTGTCCCTCAGGTCAAGAAAAAAACACTCAACCCCAAGAAACAAACAGAACAACCCTTGGTCATACAATGTAGCTGTGGTAGCAAATAAAAGGCATGTATTTTTATCTTTAAAATACCTCCGTGTAATCTAAAATAAGTTCTTACTAAATGAGTCTTTTGAAGAGAAAAGAGGCTCTCACTCAAACTGATGTAATCACTTTAATGGGTGAACATCTAAGTACAATACCACATGAAGAAAGTCACTACTGCAGAGAAAGAAGTAATTTAATGTACTTCGATAACCCCATGCTAAATATAAAAAAAATTGTATAAGATGTTTAAAATATTTTTTCAAGAAAAAACTGGTAGGCATTTGGAAATGAAGTACAAAACTTATTTTGAGTAGGCTACTATAAAACAAAGTTTCAGTACTCTGTGCGCAAGCCTAAAACTGATGTGTAGCCACTTCATTTTTTCATAATCGCAAACTATTGTATTGAAATCGGATTAAATCTAACTTAAACACTGTATTTAAGTCTGATTTGTTGAATTTTACTAGCAAAAATTCTGTCTGCGTAAAAAGGGCTCATAATATTGATTTCAAAATTTATAATTTATTTAATTCGTGAGCTATATAAGTCAATTTGAATTAATTTTATTCATATCTGATTAAATATTCTAAATAATAACAAACAGTACAGTAGGAAAAATACAAAAACACCAAAGAAAAACTAAGACAAATATTTCATTTCCTTTTTTCTCAAAAATGGGTTTTCACCTATGTGCCCTTTTTACGTCGACCGCCTCAATTATTGAATTTAAGGTTTCACTGGTTTTGAAATTTACTTCAACTAATTTAATTAGTATTAAACTACTGCCAGTGTTGAAATCTAAAGTATGTTTTATTTTAAAATGGATCTTTTGATTATCAGTTTATATAAACTGGTCTTTCATTGTTCTTTCAATTTTCTATTGCGTTTGTTGGCGGTGTCTTTTGACCGTTGTTTTGACGGGTGTTTTTTGACTCTTTCATGGGAGGACGTGCCTGGTTTTGATTCGCGGCGTCCAGGTACGTCTGCTAATTCCATGGAGGAGGTTGCTTTTTCCTTCTTTGTCCTCGGACGGCGGAGGAGTTACCGGGAATTCCATTTCAGCGGGGCGTGGACAATGGTTTCCGTTGCCGGGGTATTGAACCCCGAGGTTTTGGTTTCTTTATTTTACAGACCCCCGTACGGCCCGAGAAAGACTGAAAGTGTGTGTGCTCGACTTCTAGAAGGCTCTGGCTAAGAGGCAGTTCCCTGCTCCGCCGAGGTGCGGACGGCGTTGTAGCAGATTGGAAGAAGCTGGCCCTACTTCCTTTCTCATATATTTACCTCTTTAGTTCCTGCCCGCCGAATACGCTCCATTTTTCATATTTTCCATTTCTTTCATCCTACTATTGTACTAGTACATTCATTTATTCCTATTTACATCATTTACAACATCTACATCTTTCTGATCGTTTTTCATTATCACCATACATGTCATTTTCATTTTGCTATATCATTTTCTCTCTTTCAACTGCATTTTCATTTTTATATTTCATGTTTAACATTAAATTTCCTCACTAATAAAAAAATCTACAAATCAAGAGATAAGAAAAAACTCAATATGACTCAATCTATAAAAGCTTAAATGGAAAGAAATTTTCTATTTAAATTATTTGTTAATACAAATAATATTGATGAATTTAAATTATTTATTAAACTATTTATTAAATTAATTTATTATATTTGTATATACAAAATTACTCTTTTATTCTATTCAAAGCAATTGTATATTAACTTATTCTAAATCTACTTCCATTGGTGAAGTTGTTAATTGATTGTCTCTTCAAAAAAAAAAACTACTTTGGGCTTATTTCCAAATTATTTTCTATGTAATGGTATGGTAATGGAACCATCGAACACTTAAACAATTTAATAGTCATAAACTTTCATTCTTTGAAATCTTGTGGAAATTAAAAAAAATATAAATATAAAAAAAAACAGAAAGGAAAATCTAGTAGTTACATTTACTGGGTGGGTGCACTGTAAGAATGTAACATTACTTATTAATACCCCTTTAGGGATTTATTTTCTAAGAGACTTTCTAAACATGTATTTTAGATTTTAGGGTGTTCAGTCTGCAATAATAGACTTTTCTAGAAACATTAAAAAAATGTTATAATTAATGATCTATTTTCAAAAGCCAATATTAATTTTCAATTTTGTGCTTAAATGGCTTTTTCCCCTTCAGGGACTATTTTGTCAGTTCTTAAAATGTGTACGTACCTGGTTTTCATATAAAATTTTGTATTTTCAGATTGTTCTGTGCATTGGTGCGTGTCCCTCCTCAATGGCCCAATTAGTATGTTCCTGCCGAGCTTGTCGCCATTCTGTTTTGGGCCACCCTCTACTCTGCTGTTGTGTTGGGACGCTGGGGACGCCTAGCGCTGCATCTTCTGAAACCAGAAATAGCCCAGCCATATATCAAAACTTCTGCTGAAATCTTCTCATCTGCTGCTCAACTCTACCAATCAAATTCTACTCACAAGTCTTCATCGACAACTACTACAACAGAAGATTACTCCGTCACCAACTACTGGATTAATACCACAATACAAACTACTGGTTATTACTACATGTCTACGTTATCTCTACACGATGTAATAGAATACATGGTGTTTATGTGCAGTTGTTATGGCTAGGCAAACTTAAGACTCTGGTTACTCATATGTATCAATTCTGAATTAATTGAGAGGTGGACCCTATTAATTTTCATTTTGGTGAAGACATTAATGCTCGTTATGGCAGGCCTATTTTCTCTAATGGACGAATGTTTTGCAAAGACAATACTTTTGCTGAAAAAAAATTGCATTTTTTTCTCCTGGGCCGGAGAGGATGTGCCGCTTATGCCGGCACTGTGTTTTCTCTAATATATTTGTATTGCTATTACTCACGTTAGGTTATTTTCTTCTACATTTAGGTTATTGTTTATATCATGTTTCTCCTTATGTTACGTACACATTTTGCCGTGTTTTGTTTGCGCAAGTCTCCCTTCTGTTGTTTTCCGGGTGCGTTTTCTATTTAGCCCTTCTGGCCTTTGCTTTGTTTTTCTGTTCCTTCTGCCCGCTAAACGCTCTCTTTATGCAGTAGCTGGTACTAACTGAGGGGGCGTTTCCCGGGGGGGAGATTTTCTTGGTCCGAGCGCGGAACAGTTGTGAGTTGACTTTGGATCTTCGTACGAGGAAGTCTTCCGATCTCCGGGCGAGGAAAGGCTCCCCTGTCTACATGCAAGTGATGAGTTGACATCGCCGTCTTGCATTGTGAAGCTCCAGGTTACCGCGGAACTTGAGGCCTTGCCTGTGAGGGTTGGTGAATGCCTTTGCGGTGGGATTTCTACACCATGTAATTTGCTTTGATCTTCAACCCTATTAATTTCTGCAGGTATGTTCTTTTAGTTGGTTTTCTTGCTGGTGGGTTTTTGTTTATTTAATTTAGCTTTCGTTTTGTTTTACCCACCAGTTTTCTATATTTTTCGGTTGCTGTCATATTTACTCCGTTATAATTTTTTTGAAGGGATGCTTGCCAAACTAACTGACTTCTGTAAGCCTGCTTCACAGGATGCTTGCCAAACTTAACTGACTTCTGTAAGCCTGCTTCACAGGGATGCTTGCCAAACTTAACTGACTTCTGTAAGCCTGCTTCACAGGATGTGTATTTTTCTATTTCTACTTTATAAGCACACTGTTTGAAGAGCCACCCCTTATATGGGAACTTGGAAATTTGTAATAAACTGGCTTTGCTGAAATTATAATATTTATATTTGATGTGGAAACCCCTGCTTCCTATTCATTATATGCTACCACCTATCAACATTAGTTGTATTTTGTACGACCTTGGGTGTTTAGCCCTTGAAGCACGTTTCAGTGCTTAATTCTCTATATAGTAATAATGTAAATATAATTAGGCTTCTCAATTAATAGTGGAAAAATGATCAGACTGATATCCTTATTACGTAGTTACAAGTTAGATTTTATAGTAAACTTCCTAACTAGAATTCAAAACAACCCTCGAACAACAATATATAATATAATCATAGATGTAGAAGTAAAAAAATAATGTTAAAGTACTAAGTAACTCTAACTCCGTGGTGCTAACATCCCAGATGGGATAAGGCCTACCACCTGACCGCTAGACAGATGGCAGGATTGGGGGCATGTGGCCAGCATGCCTACGCCCATGGCCGTTAATGGTGGTTTCCATGACCAGAGCAGCTACTTCTCTATCATGTAGCTCCTCAATTTGAATCACGAGGCTGAGTGCATCCGTACCAGACCTTCCTACCACAAAAAATCCGAAGAGGTACCGGGGATCGAACCCTGGCCAACGGATCTGTAGTCAGCGATGCTAACCACAAGACAACGCCGGCGGTCAATTTCAAAGTACTACCATATTAAATGGGTTATCAGACCATGATGCACAAATGTTAGTGTTGCACAATAATAAAGTAAATTTGATTAACAAACATACCCATAGTAATATGACTAGAGTAATGAATGATACTTCAATTTTAAATATCCAACAAGATCTTGGGAATGAAAATTACGTTTTCGTATGACAAAGTAGACAGTAAATTAAATGAATTGCTAAATATTGTGTTGTGCCATTTTGAGGTCAACTTTGCAAAAAGGAATATATCGAATTTACCTAATTTAAGGAATAAAACATGGTTAACTTGTGGTATTAAAATATCATGTGCAAACAAAAGAGAGCTCTATTTAAAATATAGGACCAGGAACAACCAAACTCATAAGGAATACTATAAAAAGTATTGCAATATACTGAAGAAAGTAATTAAAGAAGAAAAGATCACGCATTTTTCTCAAGTAATTAATAAAACAAACAAAGTTAAGACTATATAGAATTAATAAAAAGCGAAACAGGTTGAACAAAGAGAAACAATGATTGTGTGTCCGTAACATACCAAGACAGACAACTAATTAATTTATCAGATATTAATAGTCACTTTATAAATATTGCAGAGAAATGTATTCCTATAAATAATATTGGCATTAAAGCTGTAGATCTATTGTCAAAATCTACAGTTTTGAACCATAAACTTAAATCGAAGTGACTTCCTCTTTATAAATTGAAAATATAATCAAGTTGCTCAAAACTAAAAGCTCATCTGCTCAAACTGGCCTTGCCAGGAGATTATTGACTTACCTTAAGGCAGATTTCTTGTCTCGGGTTACAGGAAAAAGTTGGAAAGATTTCGTTGAGAGATTAGTTCACTGAAAGGATCCGAGGTCTGGAGGAATCAAATGTGGAACAATCCTAGGCCCGCGAGGACCAAAATGTAAGGGGAAAGGGTGGTAGTGGGAGGCTGGGAAAATGGACTGTATGGTTGGAACCTGCTTGCACCGCTTACACTGAAATTAGACAAATTTGCAGAGATGATGGAACATTTTGATTAATTAATAATTCACTAAGAAATAACACTGAATAGCTGAAGGCTAATGATAAAGAAATTATATAATTCTTGTAGAGTAAGTTGAAAATCTTGAGATGTTGAAGTCTCGATAGATTCTTGAAGTTAATCTTGTTAGTTATATAATAATGTTCTTGAATACGATGAAACAGTAGTACTTGTATAATAATTTAAACACAAGTAATAATTGTTATGTGATAGTTCAAATTCAAGTTGAATGAATATGTGTTATACGAATTTTGAAACTTTAGATTGATGTTTGGAATTTACTTCACTACAAAGTCTTGCAATACCACGTTCAGATGCATAAGTGTCTAATAACTATCTGATGTGGTTCCAATATAAGACCTTATAATGAATTGTAAAGTCAGCAATTTACTGCACAGCGATTTAACAAATACAGTACTTAGCTGTAGTGTGGTTGATTGGAGCACAGCACCCTCGCTAAACACAAATGAACTTTTCTGAGATATAGGCTTCGCTTATGCAGCACGTCATAAGATAGTTGTGCGTTTGATTGAGGCACAGCACCCTCGCTATACACAAAACAATTCTTCTGAATGTGGGCTCCGCTAATGCAGCACGTCGTAAGATAGTTGTGAGTTCCAGAGTATTTCCAGGAAATTATGAGTTGATTTCAGAAATTATAAGTTGGTTATGTGTCGTGAGAATTTCTCCCAGAGGTAGTGAGTTGTAAGTTTCTAGAGATTTCCCTAGAAATTTGGAGAACTATGGACGAACACGTCCAACTGTGAACAGCGACTATTGTAGAGTGAATAACGGTTAGTTTAAGACCGCCAAAGAACAGTTATGCTGACAACATTACGGGCCATAAAATCCCATGTTTGGAATTTCATAAAATTAACTTAATTTAACTTGATTTGCTATACTGAAGCATAATAAATAATTATAGGACAAATCTGAAGCACAAATCAACTATAATTATGATAGTAGATTATAAGAATTAGTATTACAATAAATATTTAGTAGTGTGACATATAATATTTTTTTGCTATACAGTGGCATCCCTGGAAAGCGTATCGATAAATATCGAGATATCTCACAAAGAAGATGAAATCTTGGATGTCCAAGGAGAAAACAAATAAGACTTGCACAATAACATGTCTGAATAATTTAATTAATATTATAATATTATTCAATTTATGACTTAAATTAAAGCATTAGCGCCTAAAAACATAAATATAATAATATATACTTGAAAGGTTAAATAATATGTTATATTTAAAAGAAATAACTAAAAGTGGGCGTGGCCTAAATTTCACACGCCTTCGCGTATAAAAGGGTTTAAAAAGGCTTTTAGGCTATATATGCAATGAAATAAGGATGAAAACATAAACTGCACATAACATTACACCTGTGGTAATGTTTGTGAGTCGAAATCTTACGAAATAACGTTGCAATTCAATAATGACATTAGGCCTACTGAAGATGAAATATTTTGCAATGAACTGCGAGCTTGGGTAATGGAACACCTAACCTTCAAAATAAGACCATTGGAATGTATACGAGATTATGTCTCTGATGAGCTAAAATGGTACCTGCTTATATTTTAATGTTAAATGAATTTCTCCAGAAGCATTTGAATAGAAATGCACAACTTAATTCTTGAGTTTTCTATGTAGAATAAAAAAAATTCTTTTCTAAATTTAAATAAATATTAGCAAAGAAATTAGCCTTAAAACTCAGGCAATTAATTATTATTAGCCTAGGCATCCCTTCTGAGGCAGATCTACTTAATAAGAAAGAACTTTGAAGAAATTGCAAACATTAGCTATAAATGCATCTAAAAGTAAATAGGCTAATTAGTACGCTAGATAAATTGTTGTAATAACATTAAAAGGAATTATTTCAATCAATACCTCGAAACTCATCATATCGCATAAGATTTTGATGAGATTTTATGGTAAAGTTCACATTAATGCTACAGACTGCTTGGTAGAATTTTAAGATTAAATAATTAATAGCATAAGAATATAAATTACATGAATTTTGTTAAGAAGTGCTCTTTATTTCTGAATATCGAACAATATCTCGTATTGTTTAAACGTAAAACTATTGATTCCAAATTCTTCTAACTGCTCCCAAACTGCAAAATCAAGGATAAGTTAATGAACTGGATATGGGCAGTGCAACAAATCCTCAAGCAATCTTGTATTTTTAATTATTATTTTACGTGTGCAATTATTTCATTATACAAAGGCTTAGAATGTATCATAACGCCTTTCCAATCGGAACTGAGTCGCCACCCGTCACTGCTTGCAAAGAGATTGTGACTCATGCGTGGGAATAATCTACCTCGTACACCGAATGTCCGCAATGCCATCTTGTGTGTTATGCGGGAAGGTCAATAACCACAAGTGGTTCGCGAATCAGTAAATGCCCATGTATGACTTAAGCATGTGTAGGCTACACCATGAAATGGTCAAAAATGTCAATTTTTGAAAATAAATATAACTAATTGTCAAAAATGCCAATTTTTAAAAATAAGTATAGCTTATTCAGAAAATTCTCCTGTTAAATTTGATATATTTGCTTTTTAAATATGACCAGTGGCACCAACTTATATGGGCCCATGGGCCTCAAGCCCCCCTAATAATTCTCCGTTAAATATTATAATATTTTTATTATTTATTGCTATTCTTAAAAATCGTATTTCTTTGTTGAATTGCTGTACAGCGAAAATCTGGCAATTATTGACATACATACAACAAATCCTCCTATTCCGTTTCCCTCACAATTGTTTGAAATCCTTCTTCACTTCATCAAATTTTTTCATCTGTGAATGCAGTCTCCACAGCCACCCACAAACGCTCATTTTATGCTTTTAAAATGATAAAGACATTTTTACATTCAGATCAGAACAGAAATCATATTGCAATTCTAAATACAAGGAGAATGCAGAAAAGTTCTGTTTAAAACGTAGGTGATGCTTGTGATTATGAAAAATCACAGGAAGGACATTAATCATGGACAAAGCAAGGAATTGCAATGCAAGAGGAATGTAGAGTACAAGGCATTGGTGGCTGGTTAACTTACAAAGAAGAAAGTCAGAGTGGAACAAACACGTAGAAAGGATGAATTAAGAAAGATTGGTTAAACCAAAGGGAAGAAGGGGCTCGGGTCGTCCACGACAAAGATTGTGTAATTAAGAAGACCAGGCTACTGGTCTAAGAAAAAAGCTGTGTGTGTGTGTGTGTCTAATGCTCTGGAGTTAACAATGAAGTCATTCTCCTTCTTGCTTCCCAATATTTAGAAGTCAGGTCTTGATAATCTTGAAGAGCTGACAATGTTCTAGATGTTGTTTATCCATTTAAACTTCTTGACAACACAGTAAACAATTTGGAGAAGTAAATATTCCAATTCTATGTAGGTGCTTTCCTAGGCAGTCATGTCCTGTAATAAGTCTCATACTAACAACTGCAGATTTTTGTGGTGGTATTACTAGGGGTTTTCTAATAGTATTTTTATATATCTGTTTCCCATTTTTTCAGTTAATTTAGCTCTTTAGGTATCATTCATTTTCTTTTTGATGATCATTTTAATTGATTCATAAGAAAAGGCGTTTGTTTCTTTCTGCTTAATTGTGCACCCTTTCTTTGCTAATATATCCACTCTTTCATTTCCTTGTATTCCACAATGTGCTGGAATACATTGTATTACTATACGTTTACCAAGTTTTTGGATAGTAAAGATAATGTTTTGTATTTTCATTATTTTTTGCCATTTTTGGGTAATGTGATACTACAGCTTGGATTGCTGCTTTAGAATCTGATAAGATAACGATATTTTTGCATTGCTGGAGCCAGTTGAAAATGTTCTGGAGCGACTGGTAAATAGCTAATACTTCAAAATCAAAATTTATAGTATCTTTCCCAGCATGTTTGTAAAATGAAAACAATTGACAAGTTTCGCCAGCTCCCGCTCCATCTTCATCTAAAAGAGATCCATCTGTGTGTATGTGTCCAGTTTTCAGAAGGATAATTTGTATGTATGGTTTCTAAGGCTAGAGTCTTGGCTATTTCTGGGGAAATTTCATTTCTGTTAATGGGCTTATTTATATTTAAATTATGTTCAATTAGTTCATTGTCAACAGGACTGATACAATATATAATATTCTCTTAATTTTTTAGTATTTCTAGATTTTCTGCTAATTCTATAAATTTGGGTTTTCATTTTTGGTTTAAAAGTTTGATATTTATTTCATTTATCTGAGTCTGGGAGTCTTTTAAGCTTTTCATAACTAAGTACCGGTAGTGCTTGTTGTTCAAGTTCCGTTACGATTGGTTTGTTTGAGGAAACTACATGAAGAGCCTCAAGTGGTGTAGATTTTGTTGCTCCTGTTATTAAGCGCAGGGCTTGGTTTTGTGTTTGTTCTAAAGTTGTTTGTTGCTTCTGATGCTGTTATGATGATTTCTCCACAGTATTTTAAGACTGGTTTTATACGAGTATTGTATGTTGTATTTAAGGTTTTCCTGGAACCAGCACATTTTGTTCCTGCCAGTCTTTTCAAAAGATTGAATATTTTAGTTGCTTTAACAGTTACCTGCTCTATATGTTTCTTCCAGGTTAATTTGTTATCGAAATGTACTCCTAAATATTTAGCATTATTAGTTTTTGTCAATTTAGTCTTTCCATACTTTAAATCAATTTCTACTGGCTTTTTGGCCAGGGAAAAATGTTGAAACTGTGTTTTTGCGGTATTTCAATTTATTTTACCTGGTGTAGTTACAGCTGTACAGCTCTTTCTTCCATAACACCAGGGATAGTATGGTTACATACTACATAACAATTCACTTACATAACAATACACTTAGGCCTACAGAGAAATATGGTTATGTATGGTTACATAACAATACACTTACAATAGAAATTATATTAAGAGTATAATACAATACATTAATTTACATATATATTACAGATGAGAGAGAATGTGATGAGATAATTCAGTAACAAGATATTTCCTTTCCTTTGAATTCTAGTTTGTTGAACAAATTTACTCCACTGTATTTTGCTTCTTTCTGAAATTGTGCTGTGTTATGAGTAGGAATAGAGAGGTTATGTCTGAATCTGGTTTTGTGCTCATGATTTGTTCCATTTGTTTGAAATTCATTTAGGTGAGCTTTGACATATACCAGTAACTCATATATGTATAGGGATGGAAGAGGTAAGATTTGCAAGGTCTTAAAGATGGGTCTACATGAGTCATTTTTGTTTGATCTAGACCATAGGTGAGCAACTGAGGGGAAACGTTTTAGTCCCCATCCCTTGCTGTGACGTAAGAAACCTGTTCTTCATGTTCAGTGTCACGTCGAAACTGCTTTATGCTGACGTCAAGGGCGACTGTAGTGGGAGAAATTCCCCTACCGCACAGTGACACGATGTGCCACAGATGCGCACCCATGATCTAGACAGTATTCAAACGATTCTTTTCTGTATTCGGAATATTGCTATGCTTTTAGTGCTGTTTCCCCAGAAGATTATACCATATCTCATAATGCTTTGGACGTGGGCAAAATAGAGAGATCTGGTCGTGGGTGCATTGGTAAGATTTTTAATATAGTAAAGCGCATAGTAAATTTTCCCAGTTTTTAACGACTTCTCCTATATGTGAGTCCCAACATAGATGTTCATCTATGGTTATGCCAATAAATTTGGTGGATGGAGCATATTGGATTGAGTTTTCAAAGCTAATGGCTGGCTTTGATGGGTTATTATTTATCTTTAGGTGAAAGGATATTGCAATTGATTTGTTTTTCATTCAGTATGAGACCATTTGAATTGAACCTAGTTAGTTTCTATATTAAGTTATAATTTATTATCGAAATGTACTCCTAAATATTTAGCATTATTAGTATTTAAATACTTTAAATAAATTTCTACTGGCTTTTTGGCCAGGCAAAAATTTTGAAACTGTATTTTTGCGGTATTAACTGTCATTAAGTTATTATTGCACCACATTTGGAGTTCTGTTAGTGCTTCCTGGACCTTTGTTGTTGCATGTTGTATATTTACAGGTTTCTGTGAGTACCAGATAACTAAGTCATCTGCAAAAAGAGCAGTTTTTACTCCAAACTTTTGTAATTGTTTTGGCAAGTCATTTATATATACATTGAACAGAGTTGTGCTTAATATAGCACCTTGTGGACCCCCAAATGACTTTGTGTATATTTAGAAGTGACCAATCCATATTTGGTAGCACAATATCTTGGTGTTGTGAACTCTGAAATCCATCTGAGCATATTGCCGTTTATACCCAGACTTTGGAGCTTTAGTATTAAATTCTTTCTCCATACGGTGTCATAAGCAGACTTCAAATCTACAAAAACTTCTATTGTATCTTTCTTGTTATTAAAAGCCTCTTTTATATCTTGACCGAGTAATATAACTTGTTCATTTGTGGAACAATTTCTACGAAATCCAGCTTGAGTTGGTGATATTAATTTGATTGTTTCTAGGTACCAGTTTAGTCTGTCAGCTACCATTCTTTCCATAATTTTTCCGACAAAGCTTGTTAAGAAGATTGGTCTGTAATTTTCAACATTTTTGGCTGGTTTTCCTGGTATAAGCAGAGGGTTTTTTTTCAATTTTCAGGAACAGAGGTTTTCCAAACAGCATTATAGAATTTTAGTAATGCTTCTTTTGGTTTATGGCCTAGATTTTTTAGGAATTCAGGATGGATTTTATCAGTCCCTGGGACTTTCTTACATTGTATTGTTTTTATTGCTGTATGTAATTCTGCTTGAGTAAAGGGGATATGAAACAAACATCTAATAGAATTTGGAAGATTGCTTTCATTTGTTGATTTTTTAATGTGTATTTTCATTCAGAGTTCAGACACGGCAGGAGGCGGACGGGTGGCAGTGCTGAGTGAGTCAAACAGTGCAAACAGCGCAAGCAGTGTAAGCAGTTAATGAGCTGGGCAAGAAGTTTAAAGCAGAATGGGGATTGAAATACAAGTGTATATAGCAAGAATAGGTCTATTTTTGGGCAGCTGGAGTAAAACAGGGGGACAGAATAAGACAACGGGGGAAAACAGCAAGGTAACATGGCACATCATCCTGATTTTGGCCTTCCTGCTCGTGATAGGTGGGGTGGAAACTAATCCAGGACCTAACACTACGAAATCAGACACCAAACAAGGAAATATGGAGTAGATGAATACACTATTAGAAATGGTACAGAACATTTCAACGAAATTAGATAAATCACAGAAAGACTGGAGCGGACTAAGAACTGAGGTCAACCAGGTCAAAAAAGAAGTGGAAGAAATAAAAAAAGGAATCCAAAACCAGAGCAGGGGAGAGAACGAAACCAGGAGAAAGAACATCATTATTTTTGGTATGAAAGAAATTCCATATGAGAAGAAATGGGACACATGCCACAGGGTTTTAGAGCTCTTCACAACGGTACTCCACGTGAATCTATCGGATTTGCACATTGACACAGTTCAATGGATTGGTGACCACAGAAGGGGGATACCGCTCATGGTGAGATTTGCAAGTCAGATGACTAAGGAGATAGTTATGGAACGAACAAAGCTCCTCAGAGGGTACAACATAAGAATAACCAATGATTACGATTTTGATGCACATATGAAGAGAAGAGAATTAATGGTACATCTGGCAGAAGCAAGGAGTAGAGGGCAATTCGCAGTACTTAGACATGACAAGATCAAAATCAATGGTAAAATATACGGGGTGGAGCATTTTAAAAAGAAAGACAGAAGAGACGATAACAACGAAGGTACAACAAGAGAAGAGACAAACGGCTCCAACAAAATCCAAGAAGAGGTGAGAACATGATTGAGCACCAACCGAAAGGGAACCAGATGGTAGCGTCAGCAAGTACACAGGGAGGAGATCAACGACCTGACAGGCAACAGACAGGTACGGAATGGAGGTATGACACGGCAACAAGGTACGTCAGCCCTAAGCGCATGTGGCAGACGGCTTCAAAAGCGCTGACGCAACTTGAGACTACATCCGACTCAGCAGGTGAATAAACTGAACAGCTGGAGGCAAGGGGAGAAGATATGTCGAACATCGCCCCCTCACATGAAGGTAATAGTATACCAGTTCTGGAGGATGACCTAGAAACCTATTCTTCCCCCCATGGTAGTATGTTACAAGTGAATAGGATTGCGAACCAAGGCATGTATAATTTAAGGAACTGGGTGAAGAAAAAGGCATAGGATAGAATATGTAAACATAATATAAATTTATATATAGGATTTATCAAAATAGAGGGACCGAAAAAAGCTATTGCTGACAAGGAAATATATAACCTGTTAAAGGGGATGCACATCTTAGGAATCGCGGAAACATGGTTAAAAAAGAGGATAAAATTGGTTTAAAGGGATACACATGCATAAGCAAAACTAGAGTTAAAAATAGCAAATACGGAAGAACACCAGGGGGGCTGGCGTTTTTAATAGATAACGAGATAATTATGAAGGTAAAAATGGTACAGACAAAAGACGAAGAAAGTTAATGGATTCAATGTGTAATACAAATTTACTTATGGGAGTAGTATATCATCATCCACGTGATTCTAAATTTTATAATCCCAAATTTTTCGAAGAGTTGGAAGAAGACATAGAAATGTTATCAAATTAATTTGTGCAACGTGAAATATGTATCCTCGGGGATTTTAATGCTAGAATTGGAAATAGACACACACAAGAAATAAATACAAGTGAATCCAGGTTTTTTGAAGGGAACTTAGGGGAGGTAAGAGTGAGAAACAGTAAAGATATGAAAATCAATATAGAAGGGGAGAAATTGATTGAATTTTGTGAAGGGAACAGTTTAACAATATTGAATGGGAACTTTGCAGGAGACAATCAAGGAAATTTTACATTTGTGAGCAAATTAGGCGCGAGCGTAATCGATTATGCTTTAATGTCACAGCAAATAGTCGTGTATACCGTAGATTTCTCCATAGAGTAAACAGGGACAAGTAATCACTTAATGTTAAAGTTACATATTTCCTTCCCCAGAGAAAGCACTATGCAGAAGGTAAATGCAAATTGGAATAGAAAGCTCAAGGATAGCCAGTACCAATACAAGATAATATGGGTAGAAGAAGAAAAGGAAGCCTTTCACAGCAAATTAAGGGGAAAAGAATAAGAGATTTTAGAAGTAGGAATAAATAAATGCTTAGAGGAAGGTAATAACGAAGAGGCAGTTAAACTGGTATTGAATAGGGTGGGACACAGCGTGAGAAGTAAAAGCTATAAGGGGAAAAGTGTTAACAATTTCTATGATAATGAATGTTTAAGAAAAATAAATAGTCTAAGGAAGGAATATAAAAAAGGTGGATAACTAATGATAAGGAAGAAAACAGGACCAAGTTCGTAGAGATAAGAAGGGAATACAATGAGTTAATTAGGCAGAAGAAAATAAATTTCAACATGGCTGAGAGTGTAAAAATAAACAAATGGCTAAGAAATAACAATACACAAAAGATTTGGAATTATATAAGTAATATACACAAAGTAGAATCAGTCAGGAACATGCCTACCGAACAGGATTGGAAAATACATTTCGACCAAATGTTTAACAGGGAGAGGGGGGTTATACATAGGAATTGGGTTACCACAGAGCTAATAATAAAAGATGAAATATTAGATAAAGATATCAGTGAGGTGGAACTCAGGACCGTTATTTTAAAACTGAAACCCAATAAGGCTCCGGGATTGGATGGGATACAGCCGAATATCTGGAAGGAAGTGACAAAGAATACAAGATGGATGAATATATTGGTTAAACTGTTCAACAGGATAAAGACTTCTAACGAAATGCCGAACATTTGGAAAAAGGCTTTAGTCATACCGATATACAAGAAAAAGGGGAACAGCGAGAATCCGAATTCCTACCGAGGAATTAGCTTACTTCCGGCAATTTACAAACTGTACGTGAGCATACTAACCAATAGACTAGTAGCATGGGAGGGAGAGCATAAGACTTTATCAAAATGGCAAAACGGTTTTAGGAAGGGGAGAAGGACATACGATAATATATTTATATTTTCCACACTGATGGAAAAATACCTCCAAAATAAAAGTGCTAAGCTATAGGCTACTGGTGCTTTATAGATTTATAGAAGGCTTTCGACACAGTAAACAGAAATATGCTATGGACAAAATTAGAGATGAAGGGTGTACCATTATTTTGATTTATATTTATTTTTCGCGCATAATGGTACATGTTTTTAAGTTTGGTCGCTGGATGGCGCGACCTTCTCTGTTGTATATGCTTTCGCGGGCGTAGGTCCGCTGGCCTCTCCCCTCATCCTTTGGTACAGCCTCTTAGCGAGTGTTTATCTTTTCTGGCTTCAGTTACGGGCATGGTTTATTTCGGCATTGACGTGTTTTCGTAGTTGCATTTCGTTAGTTTGTTTATAAGTAATTTCTTCGGTATTTGTGCTTTCGTTCGTGGGATAATGTAGTCCCAGTGTATCCTTCAGGTTTGCAACAGGTTTTTAGTTTATCTTTCTTGTGTTTTAACTTAGTAATTATGTAACTGTAGAATTCCCTTCCCCTCTATCTGCGCTTGGTAGCTGGTAGTTTCTCTGATTGATTTGGTAGTGTATTTTTGGTAGAATCTTCGTAGAAACCATACGTTCTGTCTCCTTTTGCTTGGGTAGTAATATTTAAAGGGTTTTCTGTTTATTTGAGTTGCTGGGGGGTTTCTTAGTAATAGCCTAAGTAGTCGGCGTCATCAAGCTATAATGATGGCGTCTGCATCTTTCTCTTCTCCCCTGTGCCTGCTTGCAAACCTGATGTGTCGCGGTCTGGTAAGTCATTTTTAGTTTCGTGTTACTTCAATTATTTTGGTCTGTATTTAGTCTTTGTGCCATGTCCGTTTCTCCTGTGCATCGGGATTTTAAAGGCATCCCGATGGCAGTAATGTTTCCCGCCTTTTACTAAATTTTGCCCCTTGTTAAAGATTGTTTGTAGGCCTACATTATATTTTCCCCGGTTTGTTTCGATTCTGGCCTTTATGAAATAAAGCCATCGTCCCTTGTGTCATTTTACTGAGTAAACCCCTCCCCTTTTTCTATTGTAAAGTCACTTTCTTCTGTGTTTAATATTTATTTAAATTTGTTATAATGGTTAGATTGCTCTTTCACCTTGTGATTTTGATGTAAATAGAATAATTATTTCACCGGAAGGTCCAAATTGTTGGATTATTATTCAAAAGTGTAAATGTAACAGTGCTGTAAATTACTATTGTTTTTCTATTTCAGGCTATACTAATTTTGTAATTTCCTTTGTCTTGTAAACATCTGATTCTAAATTATATATTATCTGTTATTGTTTTTGAATCAGGAACTTTTACATTCTGTTTTGTGCCCCCTCCGGGATGTCCTACTTGACCAGGGGAAGTCAACTACGTGTTGTGATGACGTTTGTGGAGCAAGTGCATGCGGATCCCTTGTGTGTGACGTCAGCAAGAGCGCACGGTAGTAGGGGTGTTTAGAGTACGCTAGAGCTAGCTCTAGCTCTGTGGGTAGAACAACTTCTGGTTGGAAATACGGAGCATTTTTCAAAGTTAACGCAAGTACGCGATCCTGATAGTGTTCTCTCTGCAGAATATGTGTTAGTTCTGCTAAACCTTCTTCTTCAGTTCGAGTCCAGGTTTCAGGATGTGGAAAACCTTTCTCCAATGTTTAAACTTTTTGCTACCCCATATTCAGTTAATATCAAAGACGTTCCTCGCCGGTATCAGTTGGAACTGCTAAACTTACCATCCGACGATCTGTTAAAGGACAAATACGAACATAAGTGGTCTTGGGTAACTTTTACAGAAATTTCTCTGAAACCAGATTCCCGAGACTTATGCACTTGCCGCACGAATATTATGTAATTTTGGATCTACGTATGTGGCCGAACAATTTTTTTCACTAATGAAATGTGCAAAGCTCAAATCAAGAAGTACTTTGTCAAATCACAACCTAAATGTAGTCTTCGATTAAATATTGCTCAAACATTACGTCCCAATATTGATAAACTTGTTAAAGAAAAAAGAGACAGGAAAGTCAGAAAATTGTTACTGTAATCTTGTATCATCTAAGGTGCAGACGAGCTTGTATGGTAATTAATTAAGTTCATTTTTTATTTTTTTATTCTAGTGAATTATGTTAATTCAAATGATAGTATTGTCTATTTTTGTCAAAGAACATAGATTTTGTGGAGAGGCAATTGTTCTCACAGAATAGTAAAATAGAATTATTTATAATATGTTAAACTACTGTGCTGTAATTAACCGATAAACTATCAAGAAAATCGATTGATGTTTCATTAATTCGGAAACACGTATTACGTAAGTTCTAACCCCCTAAATTCCCGCTGCCCACAATACTAATGCCCCTCTCTTCCCCCCTGTTCACTGATGCCGCCAATTCACATACTCCTCGCAAAGATATAACTCGAGCAGTGAGAGCAGAAAGCAGTGACGTCACTGAGCAACCTTCTGTCTTCCCCTGTACTAGACCTATGGGTAGGCCCGTTTTCAGGGAATAGGCTAACTTCCCTGGGGTTGGTTTCCCTACCTTCCTTCCACACATTTCATCCCTTAGGGCGGGGTTGCAAGGGGTCAGCAAAGCTTTTATCGGTAATCTAAGATACTTATACGATAATATAGAATTCTGTATAAAGTTGGACAATTCAAATAACATATCGGAAACTATTAGTCAAGGAAGAGGTCTTAGGCAAGGCTGCGCCATGAGCCCTCAACTATTTTTGGTATACGTAGATGATATATTACAAAGTTGCTCGAGTTGAGATCAACATTCACCGACAATAAAAAATGAGGAGATTCCTGGCCTAATCTTCGCGGATAACCTCTGCCTAATATCATTAACACAGATAGGGTTGCAGAGGAAATTGGATAAGGTGCATCAATTCTGCAAGGAATGGAATCTTAAAATAAATACTAAGAAAACCCAAGTAATGGTAGGAAATAAAGGTCCAATTAGAAGCAGAAAAGAGAGATGGATGCTAGATGGGGCACAGCTGGAACCGGTAAGCAAGGTAAAATACCTAGGCCTTGAAATTAACCACAAAGGGACATGGAAGGCAAGTTGGATTACAGGGAAACTAGCTATTATTAAGATAAGGAAAATTAAAACGAAACTGCCGAACAGAGAATACAAATTATTATTCAACGTATATAGATCAATAGTAGAAGCTAAGGACCTGTACGGAATTGAAATATTGGAAGACCAAGACACATGGCTAATAATAGACAAAATAAGGGCGCGATTTGCCAAAGTAGTGCTCAACCTACCGCAATCGACTTCTAATGAGGCAGCTAGATGCGAATTAGGTTTGGACAGCACGAAAGGAGTAGTTATGAGTAGGATTACGAAATATTATGATTATATATGGAACAAAGAAGAGGGTAACTTACTCAAACTATGCCTTATGGAGCAAATTGAAATGGGGAACAAATGCCTAAATTCAGGGAAAGCAAGAAAGGGCAGAATAGAGGACATAAAGTCCCAGCTTGAGAAATTAGGAATTGGCATAATTTGGGGGGAAATGCTAAGCCGGGATCTAGATATAAAAACAATTAGCAACATTATACTGCAGCAAGCTAGGGACAGCAGAAGACAAGAATGCTTAGGGATAATGAAAGAGAAAATCTCGTTAGTTTTCTACGTGCAAATGAAAACGGAATGGGTACAAGAAAAGTATGTTAGTAGTTACTCTCAAAACGAGATTGGGGCTGGGCTTGCTTCAGGTTAGGCATATGGAAATTACGGTATAGTAGGAGAAACTTTAAGAAGGGTAAGTGCCCACTATGTAAAGGGCTTGAGAGTCCCCAACATATAATGCTAGAATGTATAGCAAATGAGAGATGGAGACAAAAGTACTTAGAGAAAGAGTTGAGGGATCTGCATCCAAATGTACTTTACAACAGAGTAATAAACAATAATAAGAAGATAGTTGTAAGAAAGATGGGGAAACTATTATACAATATCAAAAATAACTGGGAACGGGCGATTGAAAGAGAGACGGTAGAAGAAGAACTAGGCCAAGAGTCAGAGGCGTAACGAGGGGGGTTTTGGGGGTTTGAACCCCCCCATTGATTAAAAAAAGGAAAATTGTATAATTGTTAAGTCTTCTTATAAATTACTTAATACGAGTATAAAGCGTGGGAAGCATAAAACTCGTTATTGTGCATCTTAATTTTTAAAATGTTCCGGGGGAGGGCCCCCGGAAGCTTAAAACTCGTTATTGTACACCCTCTCCATGGGGGTATTCCATACCCCCTAGACCCCGCGGATGTTATAACCCCCCATATGGTCGGCCTGGTTACGCCTATGCCATGTGTAACACCTTGTAAGCTTCCGGGAGGGTAGGTGCATAGTGCTAAAGTATACTAATTAAAAAAGAGTGGAATACTGAACCGTGAATCCGGCTCAAGAGTATATATAAAGCACCCCTAGTGTTTTTTCTGAAACATCAATAGCTTTAATCGTAATAATTCTTATGCGTCCGAGTTTACCTTTGGTTACCTTTGGTAATTTCTGAACGTGGTACGCGGAGCGAGACCCTGGAGAGCGGATGTTAGTTAAGTTAGTTGGGAGTTGACTCGGCCAGCGTGAACATGTAGTTGAAGGAATTATGTCTTTGGTGGTCTTTTCTCAGTAGTACTACGATGGATCGTGTCTGCTGTTTGGTGAGATTGTTCTTTATTCTGTATTAATATAATTATAAATTCTTTTGGCATCAGACATCTCTCCTGTTTGGAAGTTCTAAATTACCGTAAAGTTTATAGTTTGCTTTCTTTTCTGAAATTCATATAATTCTTTTTCATGGTTGGATATTTGGCTACTAGAAAAATCGCCCCCATAATGTAAATCAGTAATCTATCAGGCTTTTCATTTTCTTTTGTCCGTCCGTCCGGTTCGTAATCTCACCAGTTCTCCTGAAGCTTAAACCATGTTCGTTAGATTTTCAAAATTAATTCTTAAAATTCAAAATAAGTAAAGAATGCCAGGACCTTACTACTTGAACATAATTTATGAAGATTCAAATTATAAGAGCATAAAAAATATTGAAAGATTTGAATTTCAAGTCGAAGCAATGGGGTACGTTAGGCATTAAATACAGCGTGTTCTGAATATCAGTTTCAGTTAAGAAAAAAGAGCTAGGAATTAGATTTTGACGTTACGAGGTGCTCTTGATAATCATTCTATTAATAAACATAAAGTTGCACATAAAAAAAAGTAATGATTCAGACCTTAAATACAGGGTGATTACAATTTGAAGAAAATAATTTGGGTAATAAATGTCTGTATACCATAAATGTACATATACTTGATGATTTTAGCTTAATAATTTATTGGCTGCAGGCTAAATTTGATAATTAGCCATTTGTACATATTAACTTTTAAACTTATTTATTAATATTTATTTAACCACATGTATATTTACTTGATGTCAACAGTGATGGAGATATGAATAATTAAAACTACATATACCCATATTTATTAAATAAATCTGTTACTAAAACTTGAACATGAAATGGAATTTAATAAGCTATATAAATTAATTAGGAGGGAGTTAATCAAAGAATAATTGGAATACTTATTTTATTTAGTTAAGAATGTATCATTTAGTAATAATTTTTAAATAAGTTCAATTTTAGCGAAAGCTAGATTTCAAACAGTTCTCACGGGATATTTTAGCAGGTAGCCCAGAAGTTTCAATAGCAAAGGAAGAAGGCAATAAAAGTAAGAACCATGTTTTGTAGAATTTTAGAAGGGGAGAGAAGGTTTATTGGGATATTGTGTAGAAAGCCGACAAGGAATAATTTGTCATGTTTAACAATAAGTTTATAGATGTAATTTAGTTCTTAAGTTTGCAAAATCAGATAAGATATTTGTGTGTTTCGATTTTCCCATGCGGGAATAATATATGCGTAATCATGTCTAAGCAATGTGAGAATATTCTGCAAGTAAATGTAATTTTTTTCTATTGGCTGAGATTATTGTTAGGCTTAACCAATGAAATGCAGCAGAAGCTGTGCATCCAGCCCTTCTAATTGAAATAATTAGAGAGTAGGCGTTAACTAAATTTCCAAAATAAGCTAGATAGTGTATTTTGGAAATGCAAGAGGAATCTTTCTCCAACCTCAAAAGCGAGAGGTTACATTGTAATAAAATACTCTATACGGGTAATTTGGACATGTGTGTGAATAGGTTAGAATAAAATATAAACTCACAACAAGTAAAATGTACAGTTGCATAATGGTAAGACAACTACCATTTAGGGGCAGCTCAGATAGTTGTAAGGTAGAAGCACAAATCACTTGTGCAGTGTAAAGATTGCAGTAGACCACACACACAAAATAACTTCAAAGTGTTTACCACCAGGATTATTAACCTAGGATACCATTGTACTTCAGAACAGTGTAAGTGACAAATTATATTGCATATATTTAGGCATTCAAAAGGAATAAAGTCGTTGATTTTACCAGTGCTACGGACTTTGATTTAGTAGGGGATAGTACTCCTGCAGGATTCACATCGGCTCTGAGAAAGGATCGACTGCTCGCACCGCTGATAGCCTGGGTAGGTGGAACAAATAAATTCGAGTGAAGGATCACTCTGGCGCCCAAACCATCTTCCAGATTGGAGCAGCTGATGTAAGTACACATTCAAATTAGCCAGAATATACACCAGACTACTTTTCTACCACAACTGGCAAGCCCAACGTGTCGCACGAGTAAAATTGGTATGATACCAGAAAAAAAAAATGAAGAATAACCCAGAGATGATGAAGAATGCAGAGAGCGCTAGGACGACGAAAACGACGAACTGACGGGACGAAGACGGGAGGAATAATCTGCTGTAATGAAGAGGAGATGCAAGTTCGTGGTACATCATTGAAGACATCGAGGGACCACTTCACAACAAAAATGACAGATAAGAATTTAAATATTTTTACTAAGTGCTGAATTAAGAAAATAAATATTGTTTTGTTAAATACTTTTTAAAGTAAAATATTAGTTAAAAAAAACAAAAAAGAAAAGAATCTAGTAATTATTAAAGTAGAAATAATATAATTCTTAAGACAAATATCGTCTTGAAATTTAAAATTTAAATTAAGTGATACTAATACAGCAATATGAACATTTGAAATATATGCATATATTCAGCACTTGGTAAAGCTAGATAAATAAACTGCGATTTCTTTAAATCAAATTTCAAACATTATTATGGAAAATTTAAGTCAAAGATATTTTGTAACAACATGCTGTGCTTGCTATGTAAATGTTAGATTCTGAGAGTGAAGGGTAGACTTGTTTTGTGTATGCAAATAGTAAGATAGTTAGAAAAATGCACCCTATTAATGAACTTGGGGGAGGGCAGACGTTAGTTGGCCAGAAATTAGAGCAGGATTACACAAAATAATCAGGTTAGTCGGATGGACAGCGAGCATAGAAATAATATGTTTACGGGTGAAAAATTGAAGGCCAGTAAGATGGATATACCAAAGGTAGGTGTTGGTGAAAGCGAAAGTGTTTTGGGGAATAGTGTTGTCCAGTCTGAGAGTGAAGGAAATTATGATTTAACACCTGAAGAGCGCAGGCTTGTAAAAGCAGCGGCAAATGAGATTAATAAAAAGTCATCTCAAGAATATAGGTGGACGGCGGAGTTTCTACGTAGGTTGCACGGGGAAATAGAGAAAATAAATCAGGAAATTAGTCAGGAAATTAAGAAAACTAACGATAACCTGAAAACAAACCATGATAGTTTAATTCAGAAAATAGAGGCTACCAATCAGAAAATAGAAGCCACTAGTAAGGCCATTAATGAGAATTTAAATAAGAAAATAACAGACACTAGTATGCTGATCTTAGAGCGTAGTGAAAGAATAGGAGATAAAATTGACCAGTATACGGAGAAATTGAGTAAGGAAATAACTGAAGTAACAGGGGATATTGATGAAACTGGAGTGAATTTTAATAAGGGAACCGAGAATGAAGTAAAAGAGTTAAGGGGTGAACTAAATAATTGTTTGTCCGAAGAAAGTCTGTTAGTAGAAAACATTGAAGCCAGGACTCCTGAAGAACATCAGGAAATTGAGAAACTTGAATTAGAGGGCGAAATTGACGAGGAAGTAGGCCTAGAGTTAGTTAACAGAGAAGTTACTTGTAAAAATAATGAGAAAGAAACGTTAGTAGAGGTAAAGGAATCAGAAAATATAATTATTCAGAAAGTGGATTTGGTAAATGAAGAGGTAGTTAGCTATGCCAATGAAATAGCAGGGGTTAAGTATGAAAACGAAAGGGATGACACTAACATTCCTCAGAAATATTTGGTAACGAATGACATTGAAGGTAATACTGATCAGAATACTGACGAAATGTATGCAAACAGTAAAATGTGTAGGGTGCCCCAGGTTTCTGTAAAGAACTCTAGTTGTATGAAATTGAGAAACTTACTAGGAAGTGAGGTAAGTGTTGTTGAATTCCGCGGGAGAGAGGTAATTAGTTCAAATAATTTTCTTAGGGATTCAGAGGAGTACTATGAATCACGTTTGAATTTAGAGCAGCGTAGAATGTTCTTGTTGGCGAAACTCTTTGAGCGTAATGTAAGGGATTTGTTTGATCCGGGTGTAAATGAGTACAATTTTTGGTACATTCAACCTAATCAGATGAACCATATACACTTCGCAGGGGAGATCTCAAAGAAATATGGCAACGTGGTTAACGGTACGAATAGCGTAAAAGGACATTGTGCGAAAAGATGCAAGCAAAATTCCTTAGAAGAAACATTGAACCCTAGTCATTCAAGTAAATTCCAGGTAGGATTAGCCGGAATAAAGGATGCTCAGATGTTTGAGGGGAGAGACCTTTAAAACTAACTAGTGACACAGTTAAACGTTTTCAGTGAATGACAGGTGTAAATCAAAATAAACAATGTTGTTGACCATAGTAAATATAGGCGACACGCCAAAGAAAAATAAAGTTGATAGAAGAAGATGAAAATAAATATTTACGCAATGAAAATTTCGCAATAATACCCTTTTAATTAGAAACAGAATAGCACACCTAGAGGTGGACATTTTCGTAGTACGGGATGTGAGTTCCCAGAGATGATTGATAAATTTATGATAAATTAGAAGAAAATGAGATCGATATGCAAAAATCTGGTAGTCAATGGATTGTTTATAAGCTAGCGAGAGGGAACGAGGAATAATAATAATAAAATAAATAATCAGGTCATAAAAAAAATGTTGGATTGGAAAATGTGAAGTTTAATACGGTATATTTCTTGACAGTGAAATAATGAGCTCTAAATAAGATATTAGGCTGTGTTTTATTTTAATTTGAAGATAGAATGGAATCGAGATGATAAATGTATCACTCTTATTAAACAAAGAATGGAGTATTATCCAAGTACCGTCTTTTGAATGATAATTATGTTATTGAGAGGGAGAGAGGTGTTATGAGGAAGGCATTAGCTCTGATGGATGAGCGATTTTTATAGGTGAATGCGTTGAGGTCGTAGGATACGCCCGCGCGAAGTTTTTATTCCGGCAAAAGAGTCGAGGAACGACTGCCGATGTGAAATGTTTTAGACAGTGAAGCTAAGGAGCTCACTTGGTTTATTGTTGTAGAGGAAGTTTATGCCCTCGTAGGAAATGGAGAATTGAACGGATAGTTAGATGGTGAGTTTTCAGGGGAAAACGCAATTAATTAAAATACGGTATGCTTGGATATACGAAACTTAGAGAAAAGTAACAGTGATTAAAGTGTGGAAACAAATACTGTATTGGAGCAAATAAAACGAAGTCAGATAATGGAGATAGAAACCTTTAACAGCCAAATCATTTAAAATATAAATATTATAGAGCAAAAATAAATAATGAACCGTGTTAGATAAGAGAGTTGACCTGTCAAATAATTGCGTACGAGATGCATGTGATGTGAAAAGAAAAATAATTGAAATTTGAGAATAGAAAGAATTCCTCGCAGCTACATAACAATCAAATGAGTTAAATAAATATTTATTGAAAGAAAGAATTATAAAGATATGTGGATTCTAAGATAGTAAAATAGTATGTCGATTAAATAGAAAAATAGTTGAAAATAGATAATTACGTCAAAGGGTGGAAAACTAGCGAAAATGAAGTAATGCATTGGAAGGCAAGGAGACAAATAGTTGAAATATTATGAAATAAATTTATATAAAATATATATGAATGCCATTATGGTGGATAATGAAGAAAATTTTGTGTAATGAGAAATTAAAGAGAAAATGTCGAGAATAAGTTTTGGATAGTGGCAAATAGTTCATAATGAATTGTGGGTTACACCTGGCACTGGAAACAAAGTTATTGATGACATGAGAGGTCAGATTGTGTTCACTAGGGATAGTTTATTGCGCATGAGAGAAACAAAGATGAATAAAATGAAGGATTATGAAGCATTGAAATGAAAAATGCAATGATGATTAAAGTATTACGTTTAGCAAAAGCAAATGAGAAATTAATTAATAAATGAATTATTAATTGAAGAGAATATTTTTAAAAAAATATATATTATGGTATAGAGAGTTTAAATAATAAACGAAAGCCGTAGAATGACTGCAAATAGGAGCATAGAAAAGTTGTTCGCGATGAAATAAAATCAGTGTAAGATAAGCTGATAAGCAGTAATCGTTGATGAAAGTTATAAATTTTGAAGTTACTGAGAAAAGCGAATATGAGATTGAGATTGTTAATTAATTTTGATTTTATTATGCACTGGGATCAAAGGGAACATAGTAAGGACGTGAAGATAAAAGTGGGAGTGGATTAATTGAATAAATAACTGAATAAATAGTTCAGTATGCTAAATGTTAACATTACAAGTTAATTGTTATGTATAAAAAGAAAAGTAGATTGATGACAGGAATCGGGTTTTATATTAAGAAATGCTCTGGAGTGAATAAGTAGTATTTTGTTTCATTAAAGAAAATTATTAATAAATGATGGAATAATCTATTTAGTCGCAGGTTCGTGAATAATGAATGGCGAATAAGCCTGTAGAATTATTGCTTCCTAGTAGTTTAAAAATTTTACACAACTGGGTTTGCAAGCACATGAAGTTTAAGAAAAATCTGTAAGCAAATTGATGTAAGTATGTGGTGTGAAAAATGTGAGATGTAACATTGAGTGAAGGTATTTTATAGAACAGATATGGGGACGTTTAAAGAAATCGGTTACTACGCATATATCTGCTTTAAAATATCTTTAGGTCAAGTGAAAACACGTTACGTAATTTGAGTGAACAGAGTGAAGAATCCTCTGCGAGTGTAAGTTTTCGGGAATCGAACCCAAGATTTTACAAAAGGAAATAAAGCTATAATAGTGTATAGTCATTTCTGATTTCCAGAATATTACAAAAGTGATGTATACAACAAGAAGTATGGGTGATGTATGGCTTTGTTTGTACTTAAGTTAATGTTTAAGTGTTTAGTGAATTGATAGCATGCTAAGATTTTTTTTTGAAAAGGAAAATGAAAGAGGAAGTTGTTACACAGGTATACTAGAAATGGTGTTTACAACAAGAAGTTTGAAAAGCTTGTGTCTGTAAACAGGATAGTTTTTGAAAGATTGAAAAAATGATGTCACAATTCCATTTTGGGGGAATAGATCACTTGTCTACATAATTCCCTAAAATAAATGGATTATTTTAAGATTCTGCACCCAGATGATCGGGCATATGAAATGGAATTTAATAAGCTATGTAAATTAATTAGGAGGGAGTTAATCAAAGAATAATTGGAATACTTATTTTATTTAGTTAAGAATGTATCATTTAGTAATAATTTTTAAATAAGTTCAATTTTAGCGAAAGCTAGATTTCAAACAGTTCTCACGGGATATTTTAGCAGGTAGCCCAGAAGTTTCAATAGCAAAGGAAGAAGGCAATAAAAGTAAGAACCATGTTTTGTAGAATTTTAGAAGGGGAGAGAAGGTTTATTGGGATATTGTGTAGAAAGCCGACAAGGAATAATTTGTCATGTTTAACAATAAGTTTATAGATGTAATTTAGTTCTTAAGTTTGCAAAATCAGATAAGATATTTGTGTGTTTCGATTTTCCCATGCGGGAATAATATATGCGTAATCATGTCTAAGCAATGTGAGAATATTCTGCAAGTAAATGTAATTTTTTTCTATTGGCTGAGATTATTGTTAGGCTTAACCAATGAAATGCAGCAGAAGCTGTGCATCCAGCCCTTCTAATTGAAATAATTAGAGAGTAGGCGTTAACTAAATTTCCAAAATAAGCTAGATAGTGTATTTTGGAAATGCAAGAGGAATCTTTCTCCAACCTCAAAAGCGAGAGGTTACATTGTAATAAAATACTCTATACGGGTAATTTGAACATGTGTGTGAATAGGTTAGAATAAAATATAAACTCACAACAAGTAAAATGTACAGTTGCATAATGGTAAGACAACTACCATTTAGGGGCAGCTCAGATAGTTGTAAGGTAGAAGCACAAATCACTTGTGCAGTGTAAAGATTGCAGTAGACCACACACACAAAATAACTTCAAAGTGTTTACCACCAGGATTATTAACCTAGGATACCATTGTACTTCAGAACAGTGTAAGTGACAAATTATATTGCATATATTTAGGCATTCAAAAGGAATAAAGTCGTTGATTTTACCAGTGCTACGGACTTTGATTTAGTAGGGGATAGTACTCCTGCAGGATTCACATCGGCTCTGAGAAAGGATCGACTGCTCGCACCGCTGATAGCCTGGGTAGGTGGAACAAATAAATTCGAGTGAAGGATCACTCTGGCGCCCAAACCATCTTCCAGATTGGAGCAGCTGATGGAAGTACACATTCAAATTAGCCAGAATATACACCAGACTCCTTTTCTACCACAAACATTTGCATCTTTATGGTATTTGTAGTCACCTAGTTGTTTTCCAGAATTTATCCAATATATCTCAGAATTACATTAAGGGTTAATGGGTTCCAGTATAAAGATTTAGCAGCGCGTTTACTTGATTTAGCTAAAAATGGTCGAAACCAAATCTACCATCATAATCGTATGTTCTGCTTCCAGCATCCGTAAATAGTGTCACCCGAGAGGGGGCACAAATAAGTGTTACCGCAGAGCGTCGTTAGGTTTTTGACTCCCATTTTTTCTAAATTTGCACTCTGCTGCTCTTTATTAAAAATTTGGAAGATTTTGTATGCTTTTTCAAAATTCCTTTTGTAGAAACTTATTTATTATCACTTTTCGATTTTTGGTCTAGTTCCTAAGTGTAGGCTGGATCTGCATTTTGTACTGACATTGATTATAGTTCTGCGTTTCAATTTTCAATAATTCCATAAGACTTTACCAGTATTTTTCACTATTCTGTATTTCATCAAGACCCGTTTGGACATAATTAACTTCACTTATTTTTCATTATTATTTACTTGGCACGGACCTCTGCAAATATTCTGCTTATTCATTATTCTAACTTAACACTGATATATTTTCTTTCATCTTTATTCTAACCTAACTAAAAAAAATAGTTTCTGACCGTTTGTCATTTAAATAATCTTTTATCATGAGTAACAGAATTCGTGTTCCAATAGAATTTCTTTTGAAAGGCGATATTATTTATGAGTTACTTATCCGTGGGATTAAAGTGAATTCGGATGATTCAGTTTTGAATTTATCTAAGATGTTAAGAGATAATTTGTCGATTCCAGTCGATCCGATTCATTTAAAAGATGTCAATACTGATAATGAAATACAGGCTCTTGTCTCTAAAGTGGAAGAAATTTTTGAACAGTGTCGTGAACTTGCTGATGAAAGGGGATTTTCACGAAAGCAGGCAAAACGTCTTATAGCTAAATTGGATCATATCTTAAATAGAATTTCTGATTTATACAAACAGGTCTTTCTCTTGATTATAGCCAGACATTAAGTTCATTCAGTATGGAGATTTCATCGGAAAAGGATAAAATCAAATCACAGTTGGCCAAAAATCTTAATAGAAATTTTGAAGCTAATCACTCTGCAGTAATTACAGCTATTGATGGAGGTTCTCCAAACCCTTTTCTTAACAATGATCCTGTAGTTGACGCCACTGAATATGACCAGTAGTTATTTTGATATTGTACATTTTCTAATCATAGTACATAATGGCCACACCCTTTTCAAGCTGTCAGAGTACCATTTTCTGTGCCAGTTAAACTAAACTAAACTCCGTGGCGCTACATCCCTGGAAGGACTTGGCCTACCACCCGACCGCTGCGTCATCTCCCGTAGGCAGAGGACAGGATTGGGGGGCATGTGGTCAGCATGCCGACACCCACGGCCGTTATTGGTGGTTTTCTTGACCGGATCTGTGTCAGTTAGATTAGCTATAACAAACACGGATCAGCATTGCTTTCTTTTAGGCCAAACTTTTCCAGGAATTCTTTAAACCGCTTGTTCCAACATCTAGGGGACTGTTTCAGTCCATATAGACTTTTGACTAGTCGACACACTCGACCTGAGTTGTCATCGTAGCCTTCAGGTTGTTTCATATAGATTTCTTCCTGTAAGATCCCATACAGAAACAAAGTTTTGACATCAAACTGTGTCAGATCTAAATTTTCATTTGCTGCAACACTTATTAAAGCATGAAGGGTTTCAAATCGTGCCAATGGACTGAATGTTTCAGAATAATCCACTCCTTTTCTTTGAGAAAAGCCTTTAACCACCAGCCTAGCTTTGAAGCGATCAATGTCACCATTTGCATGATACTTTACTTTGTATACCCATCTGTTTGCAATAGCTCGTCTTCCTTCTGGCAGGTCTGTTAAATACCAAGTATCATTTTCTGATAAGGATTTTATATCTTCGTCCATTGCAGCTTGCCATTCACTTGCATTTTCTGACTTTAGTGCTTGATAGTAATGTTCTGGTTCTAGCTGTTCTGCAATACAGCATTCAATAAAACATTCAGGTGCTTTTAATTCTTTTCTATTCCTCAACTGTCGATCATTTTGAATTTCTTCAGGAATTTCATCTGGATCAAACTCAGTTCCAGTACAGTCAGGATGAATATCATGAATGTTAGGCTGTTCTGGCTCAATTACAACAATGGCTTTTGTTGATGCAGATTCAGGAGAGAATACTACCTCTCTGGTACGTTCTATCTTTCTTGTACCCTTGAACCGTACCTGATAGAAATCAACTTCATCTAAATATCCAACGAGGATTCCTTCCCGACCTCTCGGATCCCATTTTTTCTGCTTCTGTTTAGGAGTATGAGCAAAACAGTCGGTGCCAATGATTCGAAGATGGTCAAATCTTGGAGTTTTACCACAAAAAACTTCATAAGGTGATTTTCCTTCAACTGCTGATGTTCCAGTACGATTCAGAATGTGTACTACAGCATTGACTATTTCAGCCCACAATGATTTTGGTAAATCTTTTGTAATCATGGTTGATCGAGCTAAATCAGCAAATGTCCTATTATTTCATTCAGCAGATCCATTTTGTTGGGGTGTATAGGGTGTACTGTATCGAAATTCTGCTCCCATTTTCTGCAACAAACCTTTGAAAACTTTGTTATCATATTCTAATCCACCATCACTGAGAACCGCCTTGATTGGCTTCTGCGTTTGATTTTGGAAAAAGGCACAAAATTCTTCAAATTTAGTTACAGCTTCTGATTTATGCTTAATAAAGTACACTTTCCTATACTTAGAATAATCATCAGTAAAACATACAAAATAATTAGAAACACCCATTGATTGTTCTTCCATAGGCCCACAGAGATCAGTGTGTATAAGATCACCAACAGCCTTTGCATGTTGTTGACGACTTTTAAATGGTAATCTATGCTGCTTACCAAGCACACATGCTTCACAAAACTCGTTATCATTATTCACTTCTATGCCTTGAGAACGAAGAAACTTTTTCACATGTTGCTTGTTTAAATGACCAAGTCTTTCATGCCAGAGTTGAAGAGAGTTTACTTCATTCAGTTGAGCTTCAGAAGAGGACACTGTAACAATGTTTGCTGCATTGTTTACCTCAGGCAATATTACCTTGCATAGTAATCTGAACAAGTTACATTGTCGTATTCCCACAGCAAATTCACATTTGTCATTGGACATGAAAGCTGATAACTTATCATTTTAACGGTTAAAATCCGTTTATATTTCTAATTTATATAGTTTAAGCAAAACATTACATTTTCACTGTAAAAATAAAAATATTTTTTATAAATACTTAAAAATATTTATATTATCCCAACATCTTCAGTGTTGTGCTTTACATCTTAAGCTATTTTAGTTTAATACAACAAAATTATAAAAATAACAATAAATCATATAACAAAAAATATTATACAAGTTTTTAAATTATTATATTGATACCACTGACTTACCTTTCCAAATAAAGTAAATATATAAAATACACCTTGCCCACCAAAATATTCTCTTCAGCCAGAATCAAAAACCTTAAACAATTTATACCCAATTAATAAAGGATAATAAGATACCCCATATGTAAAAATATAAGGTATAAACCATATAGACCCTAGAACAATCCCAAGAAATTAAAATTTTTGTATTAATAATAACAACCCGATTTTATACTTTGAAAGATCATAGCCCACTAAATCGCCAATTACTCTTACAATAATTACTATAATTTTTATTATAACTGGTAAACAAATAAAAATAGGAGTAGGAAAAATAATCCATCTTAAAATTGAGCCACCCAAAACTACTATAATTAAAAAACCAATTATTCTCCTCATTATATAAAAATGTTCTTCACCCATAAATGAAAAAGAGCTTAAATTAAATTCACCACATAAAGTATAATAAAATAAACAGAATCTATAACACACAGTAGAAAAAAAAAAATATTTACATTATCCAAAGAAACCGTTTCCAAGATAATATCCCTTGAATAAAATCCACCTAAAAAGGGTATTCCACATAAAGCAAAATTAGATACTATTAAACAAGAAGATATTAATGGTATTTGAAAACTTAGCCCTCCTATAAATCGAATATCCTGAGAGTCCTTTACTGAATGAATAATAACCCCGCACATATAAATAACAATGCCTTAAATAAAGCATGAGTCAACAAGTGAAAAAAAGCTAACTTTAAATAACCTATAGCCAAAACACTCATTATTAAACCTAACTGACTTAATGTTGATAAAGCAATAATTTTCTTTAAATCAAATTCAAAATTAGCCCCTAAACCTGCTATAAATATTGTCAAACCAGCAACCAATAACAATAGAGCATTCAATCAATAATTAAACCCTACACTAAAAGGAATTAATAAATATACTCCTGCCGTAACTAAAGTAGAAGAATGAACTAAGGCAGATACTGGAGTAGGAGCTGCTATGGCAGCTGGTAATCATGAAGAAAATGGAATCTGTGCTCTCCTAGTTATAGCAGCAATTATAATTAAAATTAAAATAATTTCCATTTCCACACTATGTTTTAAACACTCCAAATAAAAAACATAATTCCATCTCCCAAAATTTAACATTCATGCAATAACTATTAATAAAGCAACATCACCAACACGGTTAGATAATGCAGTTAATATTCCTGCATTATATGACTTTACATTCTGATAATAAATTACTAAACAATAAGATACCAACCCTAATCCATCCCAGCCTAATAAAATTCTATTTATATTAGGACTAATAATTATAAACATTATAGATATTACAAATAACAAAACCAAAAAAATTAAATTGATTATTATTCTCATCCCCTTACATGTAATCCTTGCTATAATAAATTACTAAAGCAGAAATAAATAAAACAAATCCTATAAATATTAAAGATATATAATCAAATAATAATGTTATTACTACACAACTAGAATTTAATATAATAATTTCTCATTCAACAAAATAAATTAAATCATTTAAAGCAAAATAAATCCCAACAACCACATTAACTATTCTAATACAAAACAAAAAAATAAATCTAATAAAACAAATTGATATATATTTCAGAACTTAGAATACATTGTATATTTTTGATACCACAAACCAATGTTTTATTTTAAACTATCTAAATAGCTTATATTCACAAAATAAAATCTCCCCTCAAAATTAATAAATTTAAAGGAAATCAATGCAAAAATAATAATAAATATTCACGCACAAATCCTAACGAACAAGAAAAAATACCAGAATAATTATTTCCATGTTGACTATAAGAAAATAAATATAAAGTATATGCAGCACCAAAAAAAGACAATATAATTAGCATAATTATAGTTAATCAAGATCACCCAACCAATCTATTTATTAAATCAATTTCACCCATCAAATTTAAAGAAGGGGGGGCGCTATATTTCAAGATCTTAATAAAAATCATCATATTGCCATTCTTGGTATAAAAACTATTAAACCCCTATTAACTACTAATCTACGACTACCAAATCGCTCATACGTAATATTTGCTAAACAAAATAAACCAGAAGAATATAAACCATGAGCAATTATTAAAATATATGAACCACAAACACCTCAATATATCAAAGTTATTAAGCCACCAATAACAATTCCTATATGAGCTACAAAAGAATAAGCAATCAATGCCTTCAAATCAGTTTGTCGTAAACAAATTAATCTAACTAATACTCCCCCAACTAAACTAATAGAAATCCATAAATAATTCATTTTTATCCCCACATACAATAATATAGGCCTATTAAATACACGCAATAAACCATACCCACCTAATTTTAATAGTACTCCTGCTAAAATGATTGAACCAGAAATTGGAGCTTCCACATGAGCCTTAGGCAATCACAAATGCACTATAAACATAGGTATTTTAACCAAAAAGGCCATAATTATTCCCAAATATAATAAATTATTATTTAAAAAAAAATTACCTAATAAAGAAAATCTTAAAGCTTCATCACTATAAATATAAAAAATACTTACTAATATAGGTAATGACGCTAATAAAGTATAAAATAATAAATAAATCCCAGCTTGCAATCGCTTAGGCTGATATCCTCACCCTAAAATTAAAAATAATGTAGGAATTAAACTACCTTCAAAAAACAAATAATAAGAAAATAATCTCATGCTCCCAAAAGCACAATATAATATTATCAACAACATCACAATAATAAGCAAAAAAAATGGGCAAAAGTAATTTAAATAAAAAGAAGATTCTCTGGCCATGATTATCAATACACAAATCCAAATTCTCAATAAAATTAAACCGTAAGACATATTATCACACCCAAATATATTACTAATATTGCCCCAAGTATATAAATAAGAAAATATAAATAAAAATATAAAAGACAATAAAAATATTAATGATTGTACCAATCACCAAAATTTTTTATATAAACAAAGAGGAATCATAAAACCAAGAAATATTAAAAATTTTAACATTGTAACATATTATAACTTTGAAAGTAATCATTCCCATAACTACGAATTATAGAAACTAAAATAGATAAACCCAAAACCCCCTCACAAACAGAAAAAGTTAAAAATACTACCCCAAAAAATATTTATACATATTTAAATACATAAAAATAGCAAGATATACTAATAAAACAATAAACTCCAAACTCAACAAAGTCATCAATAAATGTTTTCGATTAGAAGAAAATACCCAAATACCACAAAAAAAACTGAAAATAAATAAATCATCATTAGTTTTAATAATTTAAATAAAATATTGGTCTTGTAAACCAAAATTAAGATAACATCTTTTAAAACTTCAGGGGTAAAACTTTTGTTCCTTCTTTAATCCCCAAAATTAATATTTTTAGAAAATAACTCCTGTTATGAATATGCTAATTAGAATTAATATAATTACCAGCCTAATATTTACCAAAATAAAACACCCACTCGCTATAGGATTAATATTATTAATTCAAACAATCTTAATATCTTTAATTATAGGAATATTATCAAAACGTTTTTGATTTTCATACATTCTCTTCTTAATTTTTCTTGGTGGAATATTAATTTTATTTATTTATGTAATCAGCCTAGCTTCCAATGAAATATTTACTATATCAACAAAAATAATCATAATAATTATTATTCTTCTTCCAATTTTGATACTTCTAACAAAAAATTTCTGATTAGAATTCAATATTCACAATCAGGAATCAATCAACTTTATACTAAATAATAATAATACTCCTTACATAACAACCAAATTATATAATCAGCCAACCAACTTAATTACTATTATACTTGCATCATTCCTATTTCTAACATTAATTATTGTAGTAAAAATCACAAACATCTTTAAAGGACCTTTACGAAAACCTACTAATGAATAAATCATTACAAACAAATCACCCTTTATTAAAAATCGTTAATAATGCTTTGATTGACCTACCTACACCTACTAATATTAGTACCTGATGAAATTTTGGATCACTATTGGGTCTTTGCTTAATAATTCAAATCCTATCAGGAATTTTTCTAGCCATACATTATGGCAATATGATGATTTTTATTAAGATCTTGCAATATAGCGGCCCCCCCCCTTCTTTAAATTTTATGGGTGAAATTGATTTAATAAATAGATTGGTTGGGTGATCTTGATTAACTATAATTATGCTAATTATATTGTCTTTTTTTAGTGCTGCATATACTTTATATTTATTTTCTTATAGTCAACATGGAAATAATTATTCTGGTATTTTTTCTTGTTCGTTAGGATATGTGCGTGAATATTTATTATTATTTTTGCATTGATTTCCTTTAAATTTATTAATTTTGAGGGGAGATTTTATTTTGTGAATATAAGCTATTTAGATAGTTTAAAATAAAACATTGGTTTGTGGTATCAAAAATATACAATGTATTCTAAGTTGTGAAATATATATCAGTTTGTTTTATTAGATTTATTTTTTTGTTTTGTATTAGAATAGTTAATGTGGTTGTTGGGATTTATTTTGCTTTAAATGATTTAATTTATTTTGTTGAATGAGAAATTATTATATTAAATTCTAGTTGTGTAGTAATAACATTATTATTTGATTATATATCTTTAATATTGATAGGATTTGTTTTATTTATTTCTGCTTTAGTAATTTATTATAGTGAGGATTACATGTATGGGGATGAGAATATTAATCAATTTATTTTTTTGGTTTTGTTATTTGTAATATCTATAATGTTTATAATTATTAGTCCTAATATGAATAGAATTTTATTAGGCTGGGATGGATTAGGGTTGGTATCTTATTGTTTAGTAATTTATTATCAGAATGTAAAGTCATATAATCCAGGAATATTAACTGCATTATCTAACCGTGTTGGTGATGTTGCTTTATTAATAGTTATTGCATGAATGTTAAATTTTGGGAGATGGAATTATGTTTTTTATTTGGAGTGTTTAAAACATAGTGTGGAAATGGAAATTATTTTAATTTTAATTATAATTGCTGCTATAACTAGGAGAGCACAGATTCCATTTTCTTCATGATTACCAGCTGCCATAGCAGCTCCTACTCCAGTATCTGCCTTAGTTCATTCTTCTACTTCAGTTACGGCAGGAGTATATTTATTAATTCGTTTTAGTGTAGGGTTTAATGATTGATTGAATGCTCTATTATTATTGGTTGCTGGTTTGACAATATTTATAGCAGGTTTAGGGGCTAATTTTGAATTTGATTTAAAGAAAATTATTGCTTTATCAACTTTAAGTCAGTTAGGTTTAATAATGAGTGTTTTGGCTTTAGGTTATTTAAAGTTAGCTTTTTTTCACTTGTTGACTCATGCTTTATTTAAGGCATTGTTATTTATATGTGCGGGGGTTATTATTCATTCAGTAAAGGACTCTCAGGATATTCGATTTATAGGAGGACTAAGTTTTCAAATACCATTAATATCTTCTTGTTAAATAGTATCTAATTTTGTTTTATGTGGAATACCCTTGTTAGCTGGATTTTATTCAAGGGATATAATCTTGGAAACGGTTTCTTTGGATAATGTAAACATTTTTGTTTTTTTTTTATTTTATTTTTCTACTGGCTTGACTGTGTGTTATAGATTCCGTTTATTTTATTATACTTTATGTGGTGAATTTAATTTAAGCTCTTTTTCATTTATGGGTGAAGAACATTTTTATATAATGAGGAGAATAATTGGTTTGTTAATTATAGTAGTTTTGGGTGGCTCAGTTTTAAGATGGATTATTTTTCCTACTCCTATTTTTATTTGTTTACCAGTTATAATAAAAATTATAGTAATTATTGTAAGAGTAATTGGCGATTGAGTGGGCTATGAACTTTCAAAGTATAAGATCGGGTTGTCATTATTAATAAAAAAATTTTATTATCTTGGGAATGTTCTAGGGTCTATATGGTATATACCTTATATTTTTACATATGGGGTATCTTATTATCCTTTATTAATTGGGTATAAATCGTTTAAGGTTTTTTATTCTGGCGGAAGAGAATATTTTGGTGGGCAAGGTGTATTTTATATATTTACTTTATTTGGAAAGGTAAGTCAGTGGTATCAATATAATAATTTGAAAACTTTTATGATATTTTTTGTTATATGATTTATTGTTATTTTTATAATTTTGTTGTATTAAACTTAAATAGCTTAAGATGTAAAGCACAACACTGAAGATGTTGGGATAATATAAATATTTCTAAGTATTTATAAAAAATATTTTTATTTTTACAGTGAAAATGTAATGTTTTGTTTAAACTATATAAATTAGAAATATAAACTGATTTTAACCGTTAAAATGATAAGTTAGCAGCTTTCATTTGAGCTTCATATTTCCTTAACTGGAATAAAAATTCAATTATATTATTAACAGTAATATACCTCTATTTTGGTTTCAGTTAACATAAGGATAATTTAATATCAAAGATTAGGTCGAAACTAATTGCAATTATTTGCTTCATATTAAAGATGAATTGAATATTCAATACCTTTTGAATGCAATTCAAATATTATAATTAACTATCATCCTTTAATTTGCTCATTCTAGTGATTTTTTGTTTCATTCATGATATAATCCTAAAAGGAGAATAATAAGGAAAATTATTCTAATAGTGATTCATATTTTGATATTTGAAAAATATAGGCTAATTATTATGGGTAATAATAGGGCAATTTCTACATCGAAGATAAGGAAAATAAGTCTAATTAAGAAAAATTGTAGCGAGAAAGGTAGTCGGGTTGAGTTTTTTGAATCAAACCCACATCGAATGGTGATGATTTTTCTCGATCTTCGATTGATTTTTTTGCTAGTAGTCTAGCCAATAATATGATTGTTGTGGATAGTAGTAAAATAATTGTTGTTATGATTATTATGATTATAATTATTTACTTTGCGTTAAGCAAACTTTTTGATTGGAAGTCAAATATACTTATTATATTAAGTAAATGTTATCTACCTCATCAGTAAATAGAAATATATAAGAATAGTCATACAATATCTACAAAATGTCAATATCAGGCGGTGGCTTCAAATCCAAAATGATGCTTTGAAGAAAAATTAAAGTTTATGTGTCGTAGAAGGCAGATTCAAAGGAAAGTAGTTCCAAAAATTACGTGAATTCCATGAAAGCCTGTAGCTATAAAAAATGTGGAGCCATAAATGGAATCAGCAATTGTAAAGGGGGCTTCAATATATTCGTATGCTTGTAAAGCAGTGAAGTAGAAACCTAAAATTACTGTGAAGAATAACCCTTGTAGGGATTGATTATAATTATTTTCTAATAAACCATGATGTGCTCATGTAACTGTTACCCCAGAGGATAATAGAATAGTTGTATTGAGTAATGGGATTTGTAAAGGGTTGAATGGTATAATTCCTATAGGGGGTCAAATTGATCCAATTTCGATAGTAGGAGATAAGCTTCTATGAAAGAAGGCTCAAAAAAAGGAGATGAAGAAAAAAATTTCTGAGATAATAAATAAAATTATACCTCAACGAAGGCCTTTAGTTACAAAATTGGTATGAAGACCCTGATAAGTCCCTTCTCGGGTAATGTCTCGTCATCATTGATATTGTTAAAATTATAATTGACATACCAATTATTATTAATTCTTGATTAAATTGATGGAATCATTTAATTAATCCTATTATTATAATAAAAGCACCAATGGCCCCGGTAAGCATGTCCCATAACATGTAAATGTTCAGAGGATAAAATAAATTCTAATTCTAATATCACTGTTCATAACCTAACCAACCTAACCTAACTGCCACTAAAGTAGAACTGCCTGCCACTCTTTACTTTAATGCAGAGGTTGATAAGAAATTATGTTCAAGGGTAGTTGTCATTCTGCTTCACTCAGAAACATAATATGGCTGACGTGTTTTCAGCATAAAATGAATTGATTGAAATGGGTAAAAATACAAGATAAAGTTTTAAATATGACTGGTTTCACATCTTAATCAGTTCCTTGAAAAACATAATTAGGCCTACATTTAAGTGTTCAGTTCCAGGAAGCAAAATTGCTTGGCTAAGACATTGTTGCATAGGCTACCATTCAAGTCAAACTCTGCTGTCGAGTGGTGGGTCCTGAGTTGGTCCTGAGTAGCGCCAAAGAGGCTCTGGTGATTGTAATTTTGACAGGGTACAAGGGTTGTTTTTCATATTGGTACAATTGGTACAGTAATTGGTAGTTAGTTTTAAATTTTCAATTTTCACTTGACAAGCAAACTTAGATTTACCTTTAACTTTTGTTAAAGCAATCAAGAATGGACACTCAAACATACAGTAATTGGTACATTATCGGCCTTGAGCAGCTTGGGAGGGGAAAGGTTGAAGGCCAGGGGAAGTGAAGGTACGGAAAGCTGACCATTGCCATGTGCAACACACAGCAGTGAGTGGAGTGAGAGCCATAGTGCCGCAAGTATTTATCTTTCGCCGCTATACTTGCAAAAAATTTTACCTAGTCTGTAAATAGTAGCTCATCCTTTTTTCAGTGTATTGTCTTAAATATATATATCTTTTTTCAATATTGTTATATGTGAGCCTTCTCTACCCACCATGATAGAATACTAACCATATCATATTTATATTTTCAGGTAAGGATGAGAATATGTTAAAACTCATTGAGCATAGAATGTTCCTTGAAGCAACGTTCACAGGAAGAATGGTAAGCATGAGAGTAGGCCTATGTATTACACCTTTCCTCTAGGTGACAGTGCTTTAAGCTCATCTTTTGGAAAAATCCCTAATTCTTCCCATGAGAAGTAGATGCTGATTTCTGTGATTATCCCCTTAAGGGATCTTCAGGGGTTGTTCGCGACCCAGAAGGACCATCACCTCCATTATTGGCTGGTTTAACAGACATTACTTGCTTTGAGTCATCTAATGTTTTGAGATATATTGTTCTATGAAGACCTTGGAGGCCAATTTTAATTTAGATCCTCTGTGTGTACTTTTGTGTAGTTTATTTCACTGTCAGGGATGCTTTTCTTGTTAAAATAGTAATAATGTTAACTGTTTTATTCTTTTTCAGATGGGAGAATTTTGTAAGAAGATACTGCTCCCTGCTACTGGAGTAGGTATGGAGGGCACTTGAAACCTACGATGCGTGATCTCATGACTTCCCAAATCCCACAACCTATCCACTCCTGCCTTTGTTAGCACCACAGTATGGAAGAAGCAGCAGCCAGATGTAGAGGACTCATACCTAGAGCCTTTCATTCACTACTTCCACAATCTTTCAGTCGTATGTGATGTAATAGAGGCTGTCTGGTATCAGGTCCGTGAGGAGCAAAATGAAGGGAACTCAGGTACAATTTAGGTATTTTCGGAGGACCAGGCAATTATGCCAATTAATAACTAATCGAAGGGAGACAATGGACTGTAGGTAGCTGGGACAGAGATTTCAACCTGTGTAATTTGCAACGATCTATATTCAAGAAACCTGAATTCTGAATTATTTGATACAACACTTTTACACAATAAAATATAATAATAAATACAGTTAATGTTCTCGTAGAAAACTATTCTCCCGCCCGTTGGCGAATGTAACGCTAGACAAAGCCTGTACGCTTCACGTGGCTTCTAGGTTAAGAGACAATGGAAATACTTGTAAGCGACACTAAAATACAATATTATTTCCTGAATTTCACACGTAAAGCTGCCTTCACTACAGGAGCATGATATACGCGGAGTTGAAGATGAGTATTAGTAATATAGAGCGAAAACTGGCCTAAATCAGACGCAGCTGCAACGCATGTCTATACACTTTCACGTCTCGATCTGAACTAACTTGCACTGCAACTGGCGTGGTAACGCTAACATGCTCACACCTGCATGAAGTGATTAATTTCAGCGCGGCAATTAATTGGCGGAGGCGCCAAACTAACACAGAGGCTAATTTGAAACACTATAACTTATAGACTCTTGATCTAACATAACTCCCGCCTAAAATCGACAGATTTTACATAACACTTTGCGGATAGATCAAGATTTACTTTACTAATAGATTTACACTTTACTGAATAGGCAAGGGACACACTTTTACAATTGGTCGCTTGTATTCACCATTGGACGTACGCACTGTCACACCACGCACTAAACCGTCGTCACCAGGATGCACTGATGAGATGATTCCCAGCTTCCACTGGAACGGTGGAGAGTTACCTTCTTTCAGGAGCACAAGAGTACCAATCTGAATGTTTTCGCTGGACGCATGTCAGCTTGGAAAAACGTAGCACAAAGTCTTCTGCAGCATGTGTGACTAGGCAAACTGTGTCACGCTGCTCACTACTGTCCTGCAGCTCAAGTTGCTGAGGTTGTTTGGGCCATGATTCAATAGGCTGTGAAATCCACACAGGCCCGTTCCACCATAAATCAATGTCTAAGATTTGTTCTGTCACCACACCTCTCGAAATCATGTCAGCCGGGTTGTGTTGGGTGGCCACATGCCGCCAAGCTGCCGTCTCTGACATCTCCTGGATTTGAGATACGCGATTAGACACAAATGTTTTCCATTTATGGGGATTAGATTTGATCCATGAAAGCACAATCATGGAGTCAGACCACAGATAATTTTGTGATGTAGGCAATTTCAAGTCAGTGACAACTTTCTGATACAGTTTCGCAAGTAACAAGGCACCACACTACTCGAGTCTCGGAATTGTTTGCTTCTTCAATGGCGAAACCTTGGACTTGGAGCAAAGTAGTTTAGTTGTAACAAGACCACTGCTCTCAGTAGACCGTACATACACACAGGCACCATAGGCTTTCTCCGAGGCATCACAGAATCCATGTATCTGTATGTCGGTAACCGTAGCTGCTGTTAACACATGGCGTGGAATGCGAACATTATGAATTGTAGAGAGAATGTCACAGATGTCCATCCACTTTTCCCTTAGGTGAGATGGCAACTCCTCATCCCAACTAAGCTTAGCTAGCCACAGAGATTGCAAGAATATCTTGGCATGGATTACGATAGGACTTATGAGGCCTAGAGGATCAAAAATAGAGGATGTAACAGCAAGGATATTTCTCTTGGTAAACTTGTAAGAAGGAGGTTCTTGGAGAGAGGAATGTGATTGTATCTGTAGCAAATCAGTACTGGGATGCCACAGAAGTCCAAGCGCATGAGCATTTTCACTGTTGTCGAGGGACAAAGGAAGTTGCGTTTCTCTGTGCTCCACGGGTACTGCTTCCAAGATAGCCTCGGTATTTGAACACCATTTACGTAGTGGAAATCCTCCACTGTTTAACATGAGTATAAGTTCACTTTGCAGTTGTAGAGCTTCCTGTAGATCGTCATGACCTGACAGGCAATCGTCCACATAGAAAGAGGTCCTTACTGCGTCTGCAGCACGAGGATATTTAGACTCTTCTTCTTGAGCGAGTTGACTCAAAGACCGTATGGCTAAGAAAGATGCTGACTTAGTGCCATAGGTTACAGTAGTCAAGGCATAATCTTGTAGTGGCTCACTTTTGTCTGGACGCCATACAATACGTTGGAGATTCTGGTCTTCAGGATGCATATGTACCCTCCTATACATTTTAGATATATCAGCTGAAAATGCATAGCGATATGTTCTGAAGCGAAGAATAATTGATGACAGATCATCTTGAATTGTAGGACCACATTCTAGGATGTCATTCAAAGAGCACCCTGTGTCCGTCTTTGCAGAAGCATCAAACACTACTCGTGTACGAGTCGTAGATGAAGAAGGTTTTATTACTGCGTGATGTGGCAGGTAATAACATATTTCATTCTCTTGAGGAGGCGAAACCCTTTTCATGTGACCCATCTGCTCGTACTCTACAAGAAATTTAGTATAGTCTTCCTTTAGAGTAGAGTCGTTCTGAAGTTTTCGCTCCAGGTAACTAAAACGCTTAACTGCTTGTTGCCTGGATTCACCCAATGAATTTTTATCCTGTTTCATTGGCAGACGTACCATAAAACTACCATCATCATTGCGAGTGGTATTTTCTGCATAGTGCTGTTCACACCGTTTCTCTTCTTGTGTTAACATCTGTTGTGGAAAGTCTTCGAGGTCCCAAAACCGTCGCAGCTGCTTGTCCACATTGTCCGTAGAGATGAAGAAGTTGTGCTGGGAACCAGTATTTAGATTGCCTTTCACAGAGGACTTAGGAATGGTTCCAGACAATATCCAACCGAGTTCTGTACTGATCAATGCAGGAAACCCAGGATTGGTCAAGATCTTACCATGGAAAAGTTCAAACAATAATGCTCCTCCAATTAGCAAATCAATTTCAGAAGGAATATTAAATTTAGGATCGGCTAATGGAATTTCAGAGGGAATGTTCCAAGAGGATGGATCAATTCGGACTGCGGGTAACTTCCCTGTTATGCGAGGAAGGATTAGGCAATCTAGATTCCTATGATAGTTGTAAACCATAGATCTCACATTTATGTTTACACTATGACTAGCATTCGATGAAGTACCGTTTATACCCTTAACCGGCGTATCAGCTGTCCTTGTAGGAAGTTGCAGACGCCTCACTAGATCCGCAGACACGAAACTGGCCTGGCTGGCAGAGTCTAGCAGGGCCTTACACTGTATGTAGTTACCATGCTTGTCTTGCACTTCGACTCTTGCAGTCGCAAGTAAGACGTGAAGCACTGGCTTTATTTTCACTGAACAATAACTTGCAGGAGCCTCAGTCCTGTTGTTATTTACTGTATCACTGTTTTCACTCGAGTGCGAAACCGTTCTCCTGTGATCACTGTTGTGTAACATCTTGCTATGAAGTTTACCACAGTTACAGAAGGAAGATGCGTTGCACTGATTTACTCGATGAGTATTAGCAAAACAGTTGAAACACAGATTTTTACTCTTCACAACTTTCCATCGCTGTTCAACACTCAGCTGACGGAATTGTTTACACTTGCAAAGGTTATGGCCGCCTTGACACTGAGGGCATAACTGTTCAGTTGTCGACACATATGACTGACGACTGTTATTATGTTGATTTCTAGGCTCACGACGTTCATTTCTAGGTTTTGATGGGCTGGCCCTGTTGCAGGAATTATTCGACAGCACCTCTAGAGAATGAGATTTCGCTTCTAAAAATAACACAAGTTCACCTAATGAAGTAAATGTTTGAGAGTCGATTCTGGATTCCCATTCTCGCTGCACACTATCTGGCAAATGCTCTAATAACAATTGCATAAGAATGACTTCATGAAGTGGCACTTCTAATTCTAACGCTTCAATGGCATGCAAGTTGTTTTGGAATTGATTCAACAAATTTCGCAAGTCTGCAACTGTCTCTTGTCTCGCTACAGGTAGGGACAACAGATGCTTAATATGGGATATGGCAATTAACCGCTTATTGTTATATCTTGCACACAATAGGTCCCATGCAACTTGGAAGTTATCACTCGTCACTGGCAAATTTTCCAATAATGTTTTAGCTTCGCCCTTTAGCGAACCAATCAAGTAATGGAATTTTTGAATGGGTGATAAACTGCTGTTATTTACAATCAAACTCGAAAAAGTGTCAAAATAATGTTTGAATTTAGTTACATCGCCTGTAAACACTGGAAGCTGAATCGTAGGTAACTTTATCATATTACTTGACTGTGAAGCACTAGAGTTCACTGATTGTCGTGTGCCACTGTTATTTGAATTGACACTAACTGAGGTAGGCTCACGAGCATGCATCAACTCACTTAACCTAGCTTTTAGATTAATGTACACTGCTGATACCTCGTCTGCATACTGTATGTGGCTATCAAGTTCTGTATCAATTTCTACCATAGATTCAATCTGCGTCTGCACAGCCTCAAACTTTTCAATTTCATTTAACAGTTTCTCATAATGCGCTTTAATCACAAATATACTAGCATCTTCAGGCACGTCGTTGAGAAAGTTCTGTGTCAATGTAAACTTTCTTTTACATACACCTCGACGTCGGATTAAAGCCTTAATTTCTGCTTCCATGTTGAGCAATTCACTTTGCAATGGAAGAGATTAGACAGTCAGCTGCACTGGGGGTGGTCGGAGAGGCGGTAGTCTTCCTCTCGCGTGTGATTGAAGGCGGGTACCATATAACACGTGGAGCGGCAGCCAGCTGGTGCGCGCGAAGAGAAGCAAGTATAGATGTCCGAGCTCGCTGGAGCCGAGGAAGGTCAACGTAGCCGAACCGAACCGAATCTGACACGAAGTCCGCACAAACGCGTCACACATGAAAATCAAGTACGAGTCGCACTTTGCTCAAACATTCAGAAACCATTGCAAATATATCACAGATCATGCCCGGAGGAACCAAAATGTAGGGAATACGTCCTATATCCGGCCCGGAGGACCAAAATGTCTGGTATCAGGTCCGTGAGGAGCAAAATGAAGGGAACTCAGGTACAATTTAGGTATTTTCGGAGGACCAGGCAATTATGCCAATTAATAACTAATCGAAGGGAGACAATGGACTGTAGGTAGCTGGGACAGAGATTTCAACCTGTGTAATTTGCAACGATCTATATTCAAGAAACCTGAATTCTGAATTATTTGATACAACACATTTACACAATAAAATATAATAATAAATACAGTTAATGTTCTCGTAGAAAACTATTCTCCCGCCCGTTGGCGAATGTAACGCTAGACAAAGCCTGTACGCTTCACGTGGCTTCTAGGTTAAGAGACAATGGAAATACTTGTAAGCGACACTAAAATACAATATTATTTCCTGAATTTCACACGTAAAGCTGCCTTCACTACAGGAGCATGATATACGCGGAGTTGAAGATGAGTATTAGTAATATAGAGCGAAAACTGGCCTAAATCAGACGCAGCTGCAACGCATGTCTATACACTTTCACGTCTCGATCTGAACTAACTTGCACTGCAACTGGCGTGGTAACGCTAACATGCTCACACCTGCATGAAGTGATTAATTTCAGCGCGGCAATTAATTGGCGGAGGCGCCAAACTAACACAGAGGCTAATTTGAAACACTATAACTTATAGACTCTTGATCTAACAGAGGCATAAAGGAAAATAATTATGGATGTTATGCTAATTACCTTAAGTCATTAGACAACTGAAGAGGTAAGTGAAAGGAGAAGGTATGTAATAAAAATGAGGTTCTAAGACATTTGACCATAAATTTTTCATTAAACAGCTTTTTTGCTCACCTCTTTCTTTCAATTCTTACAAAGCAATAGCCTACTACTCCTATGAATGGGAAATTTTTATAAAATATGAGAAATTGAATAAATATTTGCCTTTAAAAAAATTTCAAACATATTTTTATACATACCATATTTCGTTCTACCTCCTTCTTCTATGAAAATAGCTCAGTTATTTTTAAAATGTCACATACCTCATTCAGCTATTTACCTCTTATATTATTAATCAAATGAGGAGCATCGAATCAAAATGCTATCAGTCCATCCTCGGTCGAAACTCTGTTTGATACGGATTCCCCCTATTTCAGTAGTGCTGAATCGATCAATGTAGTTAGAATGTTTCAAAAAGCACTCCTTCTCAGTAAAAAGTGCCATTGAAATACTGCTTTTGCTTCAGAATGCACTGAGTCCAGCACCACGTTCGGAGCAAAATGCGCTTTGTGACTTACCGTACGCGGAAATATCATTTATTTGAGACCTCGCTTACACCTGCATACGGTGCACGAAAGAGCCGTAAACATGTGCAAACAAGTGGCGGGATTAAAGGATTCTTGTACTATTATTGTCAACAACTTTCATCTGCTTGTGGAATGAATTTAAAATTAGATACCATACAATTAGAAAGAGTTTAGACGTTGTAGGACCAGCTATTCACTTGACGTTGAACAAGATGGTAAATGAAGTAGGTGTTATCCGCAACAGTAGAGGAATTGTATACATATCAGTTTGATGCTACTACAGAGAGCATTAGACTATTTTTCGATGGTTGTGGCAGGAAAACAGAAACTCTCATGTCATGCATGCTCTCATTTTATAGCTGCTTAGGAAATCACCTTCCCATCTCAAGAACATTACGATGATATTTTCAGTCAGAGGACACTCTTACCTCCTGGCTGATAGAATCTTTGGGGTGATGGAAAAATCCTTTCGGAAACGTTCTGAAATTATCAATTATGATTGTTACACTGAAACGTATAGAGAAGTTGGTGAAGTAAGAGTTCTGGGGATTGACTGGCAACTCAGGGACGTCAAACAGGTAACTAATTTTTTATTAATATGAGTTGATTAATACACTTGAACTTCACTTACCAATCATTTGGTAGGACGCGTTTCACAGGCCATTCGCCTGTATCTTCAACTACATGTCAACTGCGGGATCTTCGATGTTTGGAGGTTCTCCCTGTTCCCCTGGTGTCGGTTTAATGTACTTGGCTATTAGGTTGTCTTCTTTCGGAATATCAAAATTCATGAGTCTGTTTTCGTATTTTTTCATGTAAATCCTTTCCCAAATCCAGAGTTCTTAAGGTGTTCTTACAGACTTTAATAATTGTGCATCTCTATTTATTTCATGCTTCTCCTCCCATGATCAGTGCATTCCCACACGTATTCAGGAAATGGGTACGGTATGTAGACGATATCTTCGCTGTGGTAATAGAAAAACACATCCAAGATTCATTAAAACTATTAAACTTACAGCAACCAGAGATTAAATTCACTTTAGAAATAGAAGACAAGATTGTACTCAATTTTTTGGATCTTAAATGCACCAGGACAGGAGAAAATATTGAATTTGGGAACTTTAGAAAAGTCACACACGGACAACTACATAAAAGCGGATGGATACAACCCTAGGCCACACAAGCATGCAATACTTAACAGGTTAACATATAGACTGATACAGGTACCACTTAATTAGGAAGAGTAAAAAAAGAATACAATCACATTGTAAACACAGCAAGGAAGAATGGATATAGCAAAAGTTTAGTAGATAAATTAATCAGTAAATTCCAGAAACAAAACCAGGTCGAAAGTATCACTACATTACAGAACCAGAAGGACAAATAAAAATACAGGAAATTTAATTACCACCCAGGGTTAAACCACAAGTTCCAGAAGATCTTCAATGAACATGAGATTACATTAGCCAATCAAAACAAATACAGCATAAAGAACATTATAATTAATAAGCATAAAAATCACATACCTCAGAACAAAAAAACTGGAATATACAAAATGGACTGTAAGGAGTGCAACAAGGTATACATAGGACAGACCAGAAGGAACCAAACAACAACAAATAGAAAAGTCGGCGGTAGCTGCACATCACTGGGAGGAGAAGCAAGAAATAAATAGAGAAGCACAATTATTAAAGTCTGTAAGAATACCTAAAGAACTCTGGATTTGGGAAAGGATTTACATGAAAAAATACGGAAAGAGACTCATGAATTTTGTTATTCCGACCTAATAGCCAAGTACATTAAACCGACACCAGGGGAGTAGTAGGGTTTTGCCGGTGACGTCAGAGGAGGATTAGGAGGAATAGTAGGGGAGGGAGGATTGATGACGTCACAAGTGGGCGTGGCTTATTACGTCACTACTTACGTCACGGAGGGGAAGGTGGGCGTGGCTTATGACGTCACAGATTTTGATTGGCTGGATTGGGTCATGTGACAGGTGGCCCGGTAGGGGAAGGCGACGCTGCTATGGCGTCATGGAGGGGCGGGAGGCGCGGCTATGACGTCACGGATCACGTGACAGGTGGCCGGTAGGGGAGGGTCAGAGGAGGATTAGGAGGATTAGTAGGGGAGGGAGGATTGATGACGTCATGACCTTTGTCATGATCACGTGATTCAAAATGGCGTCGGTTCCGGTTCCTATTGCAAATGGTGGACCAAGCGCGAAATTCAAAATTTGGAAATTCATAATAGCGGTATATATGAAAATGGCTACGTTTCCGGTTCCTATTTCAAATGGCGTAAGGTGGGAAATTTAAAAATTGTATATTGGTAGATGGCGGGTGATTTGAAAATTGCAAAAGGTGGAAATTGGATATTACAATTGCAAATGGTGGAATGTGGGAAATTTAAAATTTGTATATTGGTAGATGGCGGGTGATTTGAAAATTGCAAAAGGTGGAAATTGGATATTACAATTACAAATGGGGTAAGGTGGGAAATTTGAAATTTGTATATTGCTAGATGGCAGGTGATTTGAAAATTGGTAATTCAAAATGGCGGCTTCGCTTACGTCACCAGAGGATTGGGAGGATTGCTATGACCTATCTCAACAGTGGAGTGGGAGGAGTGGTTTATGACGTCATGGTGGATTGAGCGGATTAGATCATGTGACAGGTGGAATGTTTTATGACATCATCAGATTATAGCTAACGTCTGAAAACTATATTTCATCAAACAAGTTTTCCGTAAGATGTCTATTTCCCTAAAAAATTGCCCTGAGGTTGACTCAGCCTGGAGTAAATGTGGTCGGTGCCTAAGGCTGACAACCATGCCGAATGTTAAAAATCTGAGCCTCCTTATTTATTATTATTATTATTATCATACACCATCGAAAGTGTAGAGATAATTTAATCCTTCATACATTTTTTATAAATATGGTAGCCATCGTCTTAAAACTATATTTCATCATACAATTTTGTTATAAGATGATAATCCTAACCCTGAGGTCTACTTAGCATCGTTATTGCAGGTCATTGTATAATATTAAGTCGTAAAATTTGCTATCATGATCTTACGTATCGAATGAGCTTCAAACCATCGGTATAATGAGGGAATAATATTATGTTAATAATTACAGGTTTTTATAAAGCCGATACCGTATTATAATATCGGTACATAGAACTAACTCTGTTTCATTGCTTAGTTAGCGGAAGTCATCTCGCATTGCATTACTATACAGCTGACACTAGATAACAGTCGCGCTCAAGTGTTTCATTCAGTGAAACTTATCTCTTTAAATCCCAATCGAACATATTATAACACAACACTCACATTCCCTTTAAATTTTAAAATGATGCATCCATTATGTATTATTAATCAACGTTATTCAGTTGCGATATATTAAAAACTGATATTCTAATATTTCATCGCAGAATGGGCCTGAGTTCGATTCCTGGCCGGGTAGAGGGCTTTTCAGTAATGAAGATTCCCCGACATATGTCTTGTGTATTATGTTTCATCTCTGGAGGAACCTTATATTATTATAAATGTATTTTCATATAGAGTATAACATAACACATTTTTCAGCATTTATTGCAGGAAAATGAATATTTTATTTCCGTACCAGACACGCTTTCAGAATTAAATATCGGATATCAGTTGATGTCAACTGAAATGAATATTTTTCCCGTTCCGAGGATATAATTTACATACGCTAGCAATTTATTGTGAGAAATTACGATCATGCATTTTCACAAGCTTCACGCTTTGAGGAAAACACTGTTCGGAAATGGATACCTAATTACTGCTGATTTAAACTTTGCCGTGTATTTGTCCTGTTGCAAGGCTATAATTCATTACGTCATTACCATTTTTAAACTTTCATTATTTCAGTGGTGAAAAATAAATAATTTCCTGTTGCGAGGCTAGCATTTATTACGTCATTATTATTTCTCATTGGTGGATTTTATTTCATAGCGTTACTATATAAACCAATGACGTCATGTATTAGGCTCACTTCTTATTCAACCGTCCCCGACTACGGATCTCTTTGGAAAAATGGAAAGCGTAAACTTTGATCAGTGCTCCGAGTGTGATGCCAAATTTAGGCTTAAACAAAATTTGAACAGGCACATCAACACGCAACATAAAAAATCTGAGTACAAATGCGAAACCTCCAGTGTGATATTTACACGTAGGGACAACTTGTTAAGGCATATCCTTAATATCATTCAACAACCGCTAACAACGTCGTGTGTAAAATATGCAACGGCACATTCAAGACGGAGAGATATTTAGCTATTCATATGCAGACCGTCCACCACCCATCAAGGAAGGTGGAACCCAGGCACATTGGTATCTACTAAAAAACCGGGCGCTTTCATCTGCCAGCGCATAGCGGAGACGTAGGAGCAGGAACATCCCGTCCATCGAAGCTGGGATAGGAAGCTGGGCCTTCCGGTGTACAACCACAGGTATGTGATGATATTATTATTATTGTACAAGACATCAAACTTAATTTTTTTCTCATAGTACACGGAAATAAAACTCAATCTGTGTTTTATATTGGTACAGAACGGTTAAAAACAAGACATCCAACTTATTTCTTCTATCATAAAACTTAATATTATTTTTTTATATTGGTACAGAACGGTTAAAAACAAGACATTAAACTGTATTTCTTCTATCACAGTACAAGACATAAAACTCAATCTGTTTTTTATATTTGTATAGAACGGTTAAAAACAAGATATTAATCTTTATTTCTTTTATCACAGTACAAGACATAAAACGTATTTTTATTTCTTCTCATAAATCTTAATATTTTATTTTTCCTTTATTACAGAATACAGAGTCCATCAACCAGTTGTGACCTATGTCGTCTACCATAAATCCAAGTGTGGCGCTGTACCAACCTGGGCCTTCAGGTTTACATTTACAGGTATGTAGTAATATTATTATTGTACGAGTCATCAAACTTATTTTTTTTATCACAGTACAAGACATAAAACTCAATATTATTTTTTTATTGGTATAGAACGGTTAAAACAAGACATCAAACGTAATTTCTTTTATCATAAAACTTAATATAATTTTTTTCCATTGTTACAGAACACAGAAGCCAACCACCAGTCGAGACCTATGTCGTCTACCATAAATCCAAGTGTGGCGCTGTACCAACCTGGACCTTCAGGTTTACATTTGCAGGTATGTAGTAATATTATTATTGTGCAAGACATCCAACTTATTTCTTTTATCACAGTACAAGACATAACACTCAATATTATTTTTTATATTGGTATAGAATGGTTAAAAACAAGACATAAAAGGTATTTCTCTCATAAATCTTAATATTTTATTTTTCCGTTGCTACAGAATACAGAGTCCAACCGCCAGTCGAGACCTATAGGCTGTGTGGGTTATCTTGGCTCTGTGGTCATAAAACTACCCGGCTACTATTCAGCAGGTAGCCAAAAGTTACTCACTCCACTATCCCACTGAGAAGAGTGTGGAGTAGGGTTGTATAAAATAAATGGGGGAAAACCAGAAATTCGAGGATTTAGTAATCGCCAGATGTGTTAAGCAGTCATATTGTCGTTCAGAAAAGGAGACGTGGCGGCTTGTTACTTTAAATGGTGCTTATGTTAAGTCCTCTGAAAGTGGCCAATATAAACACACAGACCACCACTGCTTCTAGCAGTTACACTGATAGTATTTCTCCCATGCCACCCTCGTCATAGTGACAGCTACAAATTCGTGGAGTGAGTAACCTTTCACAATAATATGTTTCTATCTCTTTCTGTTCAATAACTGACTTCTGCCAAACATCTTCTGTCTCAATTTTCTGAACCGTGCCAACTTACAACAAACAGGGTATAGTGTCATCATGCATACGCGTGATATTCCACAGGTATGTACAGTGAAACATCTTAGTATTCTATTATTCCATCCGCTTACAAAAGTCTCGATTGCTAATGTCGATGTTTTTCGTTACTACAGAATCAAGGTGGAATGGCTCGCGGCGCTGGATCATTAGGAACCGCCTCAACATCTGCAGAAACAAGTGAGTTTTTCATGCTACAATCTGCATTCAAGTCAAGAATCGTTACTTATGCCGCATTAGATTTTCCTGTCTTCGATATGGATTCTATCCTATTGTCGTATCAGGACAAAATCGAGAACCTCCTTTCAGAGTCACTGACAAAATTTACATCAATAAAATTTAATCTATTCGTTGAGTGTAACTTTGAAAATTTAGATGGTCAGGCATCATTGTATAACTTCAAAACTAAAAATGAAATTCTGTACAGATCATCAAACATTAGTGAAATAGTTGTTAACCACATTGCTAAATTGAAGAAGGAACTTGAGGAATGTAGCATGCGGGGCTCTGGGTGGTTTTATAAAAAACTACACAAAGTTGAGGTACGAATCAATGAACATGTTCCATTTATAGGGCGTGGGCATATGATTCTGCCTGAAAAATTCCGCCACCTACATTCTCTCATCAATATCAATGTTTTAAATATTGTATCTTATCTAAATTTGTAGATTCTGGTAAGGAATTTTGGGCCAGCTACCTTGAAAGACCCGAATTGGGTAATAAGTACGACTGGAACTGTGTGAAATTTCCCGTTTCACTTCACGATATTGAAAAGTTTTCTAAAGTAAACAATATCTCTATCAATGTTTTCGGCCTAGAGGAAAAACGGGATGGGAAAAATATTTCTCATTTCGTGTTTCCTATCAAAATTGTAGAGAATGAGCTAGATGATCACAGATATCTTTTGTATGTGTGTAACGAACAAAATTCTCATTTCATACTTATTTCTGATTGTCACGCTTTTGTAAGACCATTTGTAACATCTCACGACCATCAGATTAGAGTTTGCAAACGGTGTTTTTCACATTTCGAATCGTATGCTGGCAAGTCTGCGGAAGAGAGATTGGATAACCATCTGGCGTTGTGTAATTCTTTCACACCCGTTAGATGCGAAATTGCAAAGAACCCTGAAGTTTGCTTCAATAAGCACGAATTTTCGCAAAAAATTAGATTTGTAATTTATGCTGATTTTGAATGCCTATTGGAGCCGATTTCAGGATGTTCGGGAGATCCGCAGAAAAGCTGGACTACGCCTTACCAGAAACACACTCCGTACAGTTTTTGCTATTTCATTAAAGATGCAGAGGGAACGTTTTCCCAGTTACGGCTGTTTAGAGGGAAAGATTGCAGCGGGGAGTTCATGCACTCGCTTGTTGATGATGTCAAAGTCATCGATCGAGTTTTAAACAGCGTAAACAAACCTATGATCCCTCTAACCAGCGAGGAAAACAAAGAGTACACGAACAGCACCATTTGTCACATTTGTAAGCAGGGTAACTTCACCGATGTGAACTTCAAATTTAGGGACCATTGTCATGTTAGCGGTCGTTTCAGAGGGGCCGCTCACAGGAATTGTAATCAAAATTACAGAAATAAAAAATTTGTGCCAGTTGTTCTACATAACCTATCCAACTATGATGCACATTTTATTGTGAAGGAACTAGGATTCGATGAAAACCGAAACAATGTTATTTGTAATTCTCAAGAAAAGTATGTCACATTTTCCAAATTTATTCCCTCCCCTATTTGAAGAGGGGAGGTATGGAGTTGAGATTTGTAGATTCGTTTCGATTCATGGCAAGCAGCCTGGAAAAGTTGACAAACAATCTACCTAAAGATAATTTTGTTGAAACAAGAAATTCGTTTGGTGTGTCGAAAGGGAGTGTTCCCCTACGACTATGTATCATCACACGAAGTTCTAAATGAGAAAAAACTGCCGCCTAAAGAAGCATTTTATAATAAGCTTAATAACAATCATATTTCAGATGAAGATTACCTTCATGCCACCAATGTGTGGAATTCATTTTCATTGAGCTCTTTGGGCGAATATGCGGACCTATATTTGAAATCTGATGTTTTGATTCTAACAGATGTCTTTGAAATGTTTTAGACAGATGTGTTTTGATACGTACGGAATGGATTGTTTGTACTATTCCACTGTCCCAGGCTTCGCATATTCAGCCATGTTGAAGTTCACAAAAGTTAAATTACCCTTACTCACCGATATGGATATGATACAAATGATTGGGCGAGGGATAAGAGGTTGGATTTGTCAATGCATCACCAGACACGTTACAGCAAACAATGAAATGTGTCAGGAATATGACGAGTCTGCAAAAAAATCTTACCTCTATTATGTTGATGCTAATAATCTTTATGGGATGCGATGTCTCAGGCATTGCCATCAGGTGAGTTTTGCTGGCTCGACAAAGATGAAATCGAGTCGTTTGATATCATGTCCATACCGGTCAATTCCAACACCGGCTACATATTAGAAGTAGACATTGAATATCCAGAACATCTACACAAATCACATTCCGATCTTCCGTTCTGTGCGGAGATGAAAATTCTTCCAGGTAGTAAAAACAAAAAATTATTAACCACTTTGGATTCAAAAGAAAAATACGTCGTTCATCACACTGTACTTAAAGAAGCCGTGCAACACGGATTGAGATTATCGAAAATCCATAGAGTCATTAGCTTTGAACAGTCAAATTGGATGAAGCCTTACATTGATTTTAATGCCACCAAGCGAAAAGCTGCCAGTAATGAATTTGAAAAAGATTTCTTCAAGTTGATGGTCAATTCAGTTTTTTGCAAAACTATGGAGAATGTAAGGAAAAGAATGAACTTTAGGCTTGTTTCAGATGAAAATTTAATGAGGAAGCTGGTAGCTAATCCTAACTTTTTGGATAGGACAATTTATAATGAGAACTTGGTGGGAGTCCACCTTGCTAGAACTAGCTTGGTGTTTGACAAAGCTATCTACGTCGGCATGTCTATTTTAGATGTTTATAAAACTAGAATGTACGACTTTCATTATGACACGATGAAACAATTGTATAAAGAAGGTTTGAGATTGTGTTATATGGATACAGACAGCCTAATTTACTAAATTGATTCCGATAATCTCTTGCGCGATTTGTTGAATATTAGAGATGAGCTGGATACCAGTGTCTACCCTTCTAATCATGTTTTGTATTCCTCCCTAAACAAAGGGGTGGTTGGAAAGTTTAAAGATGAAGGTGCTGGTCATTGTATTAACGGTTTTGTAGGTCTGAGAGCGAAAATGTACGCTATAAAGTTTAATGACAAAACCATAAAGAAATTGAAAGGCATTAAGAAGAATGTTATAGAGAAAGATGTAAAATATGAAGATTCCGTCAACTGTCTCAAGGTGGGTCATTCGACTTTTTCCATCAACAGGTCGATTAGATCATATAAACATGATGTGTACTCCATCAGTATGAATAAACTCACCTTGAGCGGTAACGATGACAAAAGGTACATTTTACCTAACGGTATAGACACTATAGCTCAGGGACACTACCAAATCAAGGATGAGGAGTGTGAGGAGGAATCTCCTACTAAGAAATGTAAATTCTTAAAAATGTATATTTGTGTGTAAAAAATGTGTATTTATGTATATGGTGTATGTTAAACAATATTTGTAATTTTTTATACTATATTATGTTGAAGAACAGGTGTGAAAGAATAAAATGTATATATGATGTTGTGTAAGACAATAAGTATGATAACTTTGGGTTCATGCAGGATATAAATAAAAGAAAAAGTTATAAAAATGAATGTATCTTTTATTTTCTCTAATCACATACAATATCCTTAATATTAACCCATGAATTTTTAGAGCTTGGAAATCCCATCCACTTTACAAACACCTTCTGTCCTTTGTTCTTTAACACTTTTTCAATTAAATAACAGTCCGGAAACTTAGTTTTCTGGAGTTCTTCGGTATAAAACGCACCTTCAATGCTGCTACCCTCAAAATCCTGAAGCAAATATGTGGGAGGAAATGTCGATTGGATCTTCTGTATCTTGAATATCTCCGTAGTCCACGACGGTAAGTATCCTTTATTAAATAATTTCCTATGTTTTGAAACTCTTACGTAATCGCCTTTAGCAAACTTTGGTTTCGTATAGCATTCCTTGTAGCGATACACTGTTTTAAGTAGACTATCATCCTTTACTTGGTTAGGTTTCATTTTAATGGTAGAGTGATACCTATCGTTGTAATGTCTAATGAGTTCTTGCAACATGTCCAACCATTTGTAACTGCCTCTTGAAGAAAATTCTCGATACATGTTATGTTTCAAAGTTCTGATGAAGCGTTCAGCAATGCATGCCTTAATATTAGAGTATGTAGAATAATGATTGATACCATATTGTTTCAGTAACGCTTTAAAATTAACGTTATAATATTCCTTTCCTATGTCGGTCTGTAAATTTTTGGGTGGAATATTGAAGTATATCATGCATGGCTGCGGTAACATCTTTGCCAGACTTTGTCTTCAACGGTCTCGCATAAGCAAACTTGGAATATGCATTTATACAGACCAAAATATATTTGAAACCTCTGTTTTCTCTATGATATGGAATCATTTCAACCAAGTCGCTTTGCCACAAATCGTTTAGTTTTTTCATTCTAACATGTCGTCTTTGATAATTTATTCTAGCTGGTGCATGAAGTTCGTACGCGATTTCCCGCTTTTTCATGCTATGATTTTTTCTCCTTCAATTCAGATATGATTTCTTGTATCTCGCTGACGAGGACACGAGAAGCTTAAGTCGATCAATGAGCTCATTCGGGTCGGACCAGCATTTATAGTCACATTTACGATTTGGTTGTACTTCTGTACGGTGCGACGAAGCCCCGTTGGAAGAGTCTAAATCTTGTTCCTCTTTTTCATCATTATCATCTTGTTCTTCCTCTTCTTGTTCTTGTTCTTGTTCTTCTTCCTTATCCTCTTCAGGAAATAGTTGTTTACTCACTTGATTGTATTTTTGCGTATCGAATCTACACACTTTTTTACTGGTGGGGTAAGCATGGCGATCAATGCTCGTATACAAGAGAGGAAATCGGTTGGAAATGAATTTCTGATTGCTATTAGTCGTCTTTTCTTGGCAAATTGAACACTGTGATAGGTTAAGAGATAACATATACTTTGTAACGTTTGCAAATTTTCTAGATAGTTCAATATACATTTTATCGCGACCACCATGTCCTATGGCTGTATGGGTGGTATCAATAACGTCGTATAATTCGTCAGCAGAAAGGTAATATTTTATATTAGTATCGCCATCGTTTTTTGCAACAAGTTTCCTCATTCCTCCTATTTCTGATAGATCAAATCTTTTGAATCTTCTTTTTTGCATAGCTGTCTTATATTTTGCTTTTTTAGCATCATCCACCTCTCGCATGAGTGAAAAGTAAGTTTCCTTTGTTAGAACATTAAAATGAGAAGATATTTCACTCTTAGTTCTTAAAAGCTCATCCATGAAACTCTCTCTACATTTGTTTTTAGTTTTGTTACAAATTGACCAACTCTCAACCATGATAAGAAGAAACGTAGAATGATATTAAATACAAGTTACCAGTAGTGTATAATGTTGATCACAGCATCGCATTGAATGTCCTATTGTTGTATGGGTGGTATCTAGTCAGAACTAGTCTGGATTGGCTTTTATCTAGTCAGAACTAGTCTGGACTGGCTTTTATCTAGTCAGAACTAGTCTGGACTGGCTTTTATCTAGTTAGAACTAGTCTGGACTGCCTTTTATCTAGTTAGAACTAGTCTGAACTGGCTTTTATCTAGTCAGAACTAGTCTGGACTGGCTTTTATCTAGTTAGAACTAGTCTGGACTGACTTTTATCTAGTTAGAACTAGTCTGAACTGGCTTTTATCTAGTCAGAACTAGTCTGGACTGGCTTTTGTATTCTCACCTTAACAGCTTGACGGTTGAACAGCAACTAATTGTATTTGACATACGTCAATTATTTATTGGTAAAACTCGTGACGTCTAACAAGAAAGATCTTTTTAATCATATCTCACATAATACTTGCTAAATCATGAGCACATTGGTCTTTCCGGAATTACTAGGCCCGCATATAATACACCTAGTGCTGCTGGGAAATAGTACGCTGTGCTTGCATTCGTCTTCTTCTCGACATAAACCATCCATTTGGAGGATCTCCAAAGACACGTTTTGTTTCTCAAATTTCATGACTGTAAATGAGATTTTTACAATGAAGCAAATACATTTATATAACAATTTCTAACGTGAGAATGATGTAATCAGTATAACGCCGCAAGTAGAACGAAGCAGACGTCGACACAGCGCTCGTGGAGGCAAAGCAATAAACACTGATTGATAAATTGCCTGTGGAATTACACATACCTGGGTATCGCTTTTGCAGACCTGGAACTAAATTGGAGAAACGACTGCAAAGAGGTGATAAGGGTATCAATCCTCTAGACGAAGCCTGTAAGGAGCACGATATAAGTTACGCACAGAGCTCAGATATAAGCGATCGACATAAAGCAGACTTGAAATTGGTACAACAAGCCTCCAATCGTGTTAAGGCTGCCGACGTGAGTCTTGGGGAACGTGCCGCAGCTTACACAGTTTCTAAAATTATGAAAGGAAAAGTGAAAATGTGAATGGATACAATTAAAAAACTAAAAGCGTCATATAGAAAATTACTGTATAATAAGAAGAACAAGAAAAAGAAGAGAGTGTTGAAATCGCCGAAGAAAATTGGTGGTATACTACCTCTGCTACCTATATTTGCAGGTTTATCTGCACTTGGGGCTCTCGGTGGTGCAGGAGCACAGATCGCTAAAGCTGTAAGTTCTGCAAAGTCCAACAAGAAAAAGGTGCGAGAAAACATTCGTCATAACCATATGGATGGAGAGCATAGCCTTAGGCAAAAAAGGATCTGACATTGCGATGCATGGAAAAGGAATGTATCTAAAACCTTATACGACCGGTAAAGGACTATGTTTAAAAAAAAGCCCTAACTAACTACGACTTGGAACGGTACGCTATGCAATTAGGAAAGATGGGTCTTAATTTCAACAAATACGTACCCACCACGAAGCAATCTCATAAAAGAAGTCTTGACACCGTTAAGATTAAAAAGGATTACAACCCTACGCAATATGAAAGGGGCTATACTCAGAGTCTTAACTTCGGTATGTTAACACCTACAAGTAAAAAAATATCTCAAGTCTCTAGGACACAATGTGTGTTAATATTGATATGCTCGCTGAAATCGGGGGCCTATACCACCAGAATTGAAATTTCTGCAGCAAACAATATACCAGCAAACACAAAGGATTATTGCTTAATTCTACACGATCGAAGTGTAGAGTATACTGCTTTAACCATCATCGTTACCAATGTCATATGACAACATGATTATAACGACTGTCAGGGATATCAGTCAAGGTGCAAACAATTTATAGCTAAAGAGGTTGCAGTGTCTTCGGTGGATGACAGAATTGCACATTTTGTTCTCCAACCACCTAAAAACATTTACCCAGATACAAAGTCGCAGCGGTACATCGAATCCAACATCCATGGAATTCCGTGGCAGAATGGATACTTACCCTACGACGACTTGAAGCCTGTTCTTGAAAGTGTTTTAAAACCAGTGGATGTTCTTCATTGTAAAGGACTGGAAAAGTTTCGGTTTTTTGAAAAACTGTTGCAGAGACCTGTTATAAACATGGACGATCTTGGCGTTTCAAAGCTTGACAAATTCAGAGACTGTGAAACCAATTGTCTTTTTCATAATGAACCTAATATGAAATGTGCATTGCGAAATGTTATTATGCTTACGCTGTGGATGAAATCCCAGTAATTTTGTAATAAAGTGAATAAAATTCTAAAAAAAATCTGAGATGTATTTTTTATTTCACAGCCCCTCATCCTAGGAATTAGGAATAGGAGAGGTTAGGGAAAACTGGACTTTGTCAAACGTATATCATTTTTTATAAAATCCAGTTATGAAATAACTTACAAAAGAATGCATTTTTATCACTTTGGTTTTATTGAATATTTACAAAATGAATTTCACTTGAGAGTCTCCTATTTCTAAAATGAATTTCACTCATGATCTTGAGAGTCTCCAACTTCTGAAACACAGAAAAATAAAAACACATAAGAATTTAGCTTACGATGGATAAGAATGGTAAATGGTTCATGTTAATAACACATACCTTTCTAGAGAAGTCGATGGACGTAGGGTGCCGGTTCTCGTGTTGTATAGTCACTTTTAGTCTGTTACACACAGTTCACACTGAGTCTAAAATCTCAAGATGTATCCCACTGTTCAACATGAAACATCCATTCCATGTTACACAAAGCCGAAAACGTAGTAGTAGTAACCAGGTGAATTCGGCTCCTTAGCGTAGTACATCAATGGAAGTTTCTTTTCGTTCATCTGTTGAAGCTGAACTTCACTCAACTTTCCAAACCTTCGTGGTAGAAAAACGCTGCATCCAATCATTAAATCTATAACGAGCTTCCTTTACCGGATAAGCAAGTCCAATTTGCAGCTCGTTCAACGACTTCTTACATCTCACATCGGGGACGTACACAGTTGAATAACGCTTTAGAGTGGATACTATAGACGTCTTCTTATTCTTGTTTTCTTGTGTATTTGGTAAATCCGCTTGTGATGTTTGTATGGTGGAGGACTGCAGCGTATCCTGCAAGTCCTGCGTCGTAATATCCATTATAGCAGCAGCAGCTGTAGTAGATTTAGGTGCACTTTTACGACCACGCTTCGATGTTGACATGCAGTAAGCTTGAAGATCACTAAACTATGCATACACATAACTAAAGTATTATATACTGTCCACCTTCCCCTCACTCTTGCTGTACACAATCATGCTCGTCAGGAACATGTATCATTTCACCTGTGCCACAAACATCTCGTCCCATGTCGATGAGAACCTCACCTTTAGTTATACTTATAAACCTGCAGAAGGGGGCCCATCTTTTATGTTCATTTGCTGGATCGTCCGTTTTTCCCATTGTCCTATCTGGGTATGACAGTACGCGCACTCGACTACATCCTTGTATCCAATATAGTAGAATCCAGCTTCGCTCATTTTGCCCAAGTCCATAAACGTTAATGGCCAATCTTTAAAAGTTTTACGTCGATCAGATTGTTTATCCATATCAAGCATCGTTCCATAATACAGAGCCATCCTGCGCGTTATGCTTCTCACTTACGACTAACCTTGGAACAAGATGGAACCTGTCCTGCACGTGCCATGTATGGCCTTGAAACGAGTTTGAACAAGTCCATACTGATGACGTCATACATAAAGAATTCATTATTCAGCTGTAATGTGAGATGTACTTCCGGCCAGGTGTTGCGGCCACTTGTTCTGGTGTACGTGACAAAACGTGGGAACAAAACTGATGACGTAGAGTAATACTTCCTACTGCTTCTTTAATGCTTCCATGCAAAAAACGACATAAAGTTGAAATCCTCCATATAGACTCATGACGTCATAAACCACTCCATTGTTGAGATAGGTCATAGCAATCCTCTGATGACGTAATCAATGCCGCCATTTTGAATTATGACGTAAAACATTCCACCTGTCACATGATCTAATCCACTCAATCCACTTGTGACGTAACCATGACGTCATAAACCACTCCTCCCACTCCATTGTTGAGATAGGTCATAGCAATCCACTTGTGACGTAAGCGATGCCGCCATTTTGAATTATGACGTAGCCATTCCACCTTCCCCTCTTATTCCACTTTTGAGATTGGTCATAGCAATCCTCCCAATCCTCTGTTGACGTAAGCGATGCCGCCATTTTGAATTACCAATTTTCAAATCACCTGCCATCTAGCAATATACAAATTTCAAGTTTCCCACCTTACGCCACTTGTAATTGTAACATCCAATTTCCACCTTTTGCAATTTTCAAATCACCCGCCATCTACCAAAATATAAACTTTAAATTCCCACCTTACGCCATTTGTAATTGTAATATCCAGTTTCCACCTTTTGCAATTTTCAAATCACCCGCCATCTACCAATATACAATTTTTAAATTTCCCACCTTACGCCATTTGAAATAGGAACCGGAAACGTAGCCATTTTCATATATACCGCTATTATGAATTTCCAAATTTTGAATTTCGCGCTTGGTCCGCCATTTGCAATAGGAACCGGAACCGACGACATTTTGAATCACGTGATCATGACAAAGGTCATGACGTCATCAATCCTCCCTCCCCTACTAATCCTCCTAATCCTCCTCTGACCCTCCCCTACCGGGCCACCTGTCACGTGATCCGTGACGTCATAGCCGCGCCTCCCGCCCCTCCATGACGTCATAGCCGCGCCGCCTTCCCCTACCGGGCCACCTGTCACGTGACCCAATCCAGCCAATCAGAATCTGTGACGTCATAAGCCACGCCCACCTTCCCCTCTGTGACGTAAGTAGTGACGTAATAAGCCACGCCCACTTGTGACGTCATCAATCTTCCCTCCCCTACTAATCCTCCTCTTCCTCCTCTGACGTCACCGGCAAAATCCTATTACTCAGGGGAACAGGGAGAACCTCCAAACATCGAAGATCCCACAGGAGACATGTAGTTGAAGATACAGGCGAATGGCCTGTATAACACGTCCTACAAAATGATTGGTAAGTGAAGTTCAAGTGTGTTAATCAACTCATGTTAATAAAATATTGATTCACTTCACTGTGTTAAGTTCCAAACTATTTATAATATTTATAATATAGGTAACTAATTATTTAAAGAAAATAACAGGAACAAGTGATATGAAAAGTATAGTGTTAAAGAAAATCTTGAAAGAAAATAAATCTACAGTCAGTATTAAAATGAAACCAGCATACAATTTTGATGGTCATCAAAACTTTTTTCTTCTCCTTTGAAACGAGGGGTTAATTTTGGGACCATACCCAAGATTCAGATTGTACAAATGAAAAGTGTGGTTAGTGATACAGAGGAAACTGATCTTGACGGATTACTGAAGAAGAGGTTTGGGGAGTGAGACTGAACTGCAATTTTATGTCAAGGTCTTAGATGAACAGCCTGGAATTTGCAATGAAGATGGAAATAAAAATGAGGAAGAATATGAATGTTTGGAAGAAGAAGTGAGAATTATATAAATGAAATACTGACCGAGTTTAAGTGGTTTATAATTTTAAAGTGATGCAAAAACATTTCAGCTTCCAGTACGTTAGTTTTTTTCTAAATAAGTTTTAAGTCCTATTGTTTTCTGTAGAGAGCAAGTGACAAGTGTAGAATTAGGAGTAGAACATTGTTAAAAGTGTCCTATATATTGTGTGTTGAATGTCACTGTGCGTTTCATGGACGTTTGAACAGAAAATATAATGAAAATAAATTTTGGAAGCGTTTCTTCATCAAAAAGCTTTATATTTTCTAATATGACTGCTTCAAAATGCTCTCAGTCCAAATTATTTCTTTAAAAACATGACATAACACACAAAAATGATTTGTTTGTTAAATAGGGTTATGTGTAGGTGTCGCACACTACAATTTGACATAAACAGTTTTTTGATATTCTGGAATGTTTATGAGTTATTAGTTTTTCCTCTCTCCTGAAGAGTTATTTATTATGGACTGAGTGCATTTTGATTCGATGCTCCTCAAATCATATTAGCCTAAAGCAAAGTATTAGTATGTGCCACATATATACCTAGGTAGGCATCTCCCTGAAGATTCACCAGTAGCAAACATGACTACCAAGAGGTAATACTAAAGCATAGCGTACAGCAAAGTACAGTAAGTTGTTATTCTCTGTACCAGTTGCATGAGTAAGAAAGATGTCCCTTACTGAATATTAATTTCTTCTTCTTTCGTTTCACCCTCTTTGGGGTACAGTGGTATTAATGAGACGTGGCAGTCCAAGCATGGATGCTCAGTAGATGCAGACGAGTCCAATAAACATTCGTACTGCATGGAGGGGTGTATGGGTTAGTTGTGTCGTTGCTTTCAGTGAGGTAAGATTGTATAATGCGGTGAAGAAACAAGAGACGCTTCTCCTCTCTCGCAAGTGCAGTACAACATTCTTACCCCTCCCCATGATTCCCCCTACATGCGTCACCTCTCTCACGCGCATCTGACTGCCGCCTCTCTTCAATACCACTGTACGTTGAAGCAGTCATTTCTTTGTGTGTTGTTCCTTCCTAAGTCCCCAGTATTTCTTCATTCTTTCTGATCTTCTTTTCCTCTCTTCTTCTGAGATAATAGGTTTGGATTTCAGTGTCGATCTGTCTTGGAACCTTGTATTTTCGTCTTTAGTTATTATTTTAGCCATTCAATCGAGTAGTGAATTTTCTGTAATTTTTAACTCGACTAGGTCTTTTTCAGTTTCTTTAAACCAGTTGGGTTTTGTTTTGTGGTTGTGGAAGAAGTCAAAGATTTGTTTGGTTAATCTATCAGAGTCCATTCTGAGAAGATGACCATAGAAATTTGTCCTCTTTTTTTGCATAGTATCTGAAAGTTTTCCAATTTTCTTGTAGAGGGTTTCATTCTTGATGTATATTATCTTATTATCCTGAAATTTTGGTCCTATGGTTTTTCTTAAAATCCTCCTTTCCTAGTTTCTCCATCTGGCCTTTGAAATTCATGTTTAGCGTTTCTTCCACGTACAGTGCTTGGGGTTTAATTACTGTTTTGTAAAGTTTAATTTTTGACCTTCATAAAAGGGATTTCTTGTTGTATGTATCTCTTGTTAGTTGAAAATCCATTTCAAGTTTGTTTTTTCTGGATTCCATTGTTTTGCTTTCATTTATTGTACTCTATGACATTTTTAATAATGCACTATGTGCTACACTATTTACTGCATATTTATTTTATTTCACTACATATTTACATACTGTATGTATATAATTATTATTAAACTCTCCTTTACGCTATTTTTAAGAAAAGTATTAGACAATATTCCTGTACCGGTACCATACAGAATATCTTAGAACTTTATTGAGTAGTGTGAAATTAAAGAATAACTGTATCAGTGTTCTTGAGTTGCTTATTACCACATTTCCTAAAAAAAATTCATAGGGACTAGTAAACTCATTATAAGAATCATACAAAAAATTGACCAATAAGATTAATCGATCCGATAATGGGAATTAGAAGATAGCAGATAGTAGACAGGAATGACATTTTTCCATTCATTCTTCGTGATGCGAGATGAAGTAGAATTGGGAGTGTGAATATGTACAGCAGTCCACATAGAGCACCAGTATATCTGAAAACAGAAAATAAATTAAGAAAGTTGCTATATAGGAAAGTACATCTGCTTAGATTGCACCAAACTATAGCTTTATGTTATACAACCTTCTGTTGTGTCTCAGCAAGTGCCAAAGGTTCATTTGTGGAGTGGTTTATTGTACTTTACCTGTCCAATGACTAAGTCAGGTGACATTTAGCAATAGCCAGATAGAATCTACCCTTTAAGGTCATAAATATCCAAGCCCTAGATATAAGTTTAACAATAACATGAGTTTTAAGGTCAAATCTGAACCGCAGTTGTTCTAATATGTGGTTTGTTCATCCACCGGTATTAGAGAAACAGCATTCGGATCACACCAATACCACCAGATTTACTGAATTATCAACTTTTATTTTACTTTCTTGGGAGTTAAAAGTCTATATCGATGGCTAAAAGCACAATCATTGTATGTCCATTTTTTGGCGAAAATGAGATATTGGTGTCAATATGTAGGTGAGTCTAGCTCTTTTCTCCTGCACAAATATTGTATCTCCCTTTGAAATAGTAATTATAAGTTGGAGGTTAAAAAAAATATATCAATTTTGTTCAAGACAGCTTTTGTATGTGCACACTTATTATATGTCCTCACTTTTCAGAGCCATGACTTGTATAAGATGAATGCCTGAGTGCACACTTATTGTATATATATATATATATATTTAATACCAACAGTATGCTCCGTTACATGGTAGTAGCACCACATGCCTATAAGCATTTACATTGATTCTTAGTACCTACTTAATACACTATACATTGATTATAAATGTCTGAGGACTTACAACATCTGAGCACATGAGAGTATACCGTAACCATCAACAGCTATCAGTTATGTTGCAGTAGCAGAGACGTTATGGTTTTGCTGTAACGAGTTTGGAGTGTACTAGTGTTGATTTTCACTAGTTATAAATATTATCGTGTTCTTCTGAAGTTACCAATATAAGTATGAATTGCAAACTGAATTACCATTCAAAAAGCTCCGTGTAAGCCTCGATCACGAATCTCCATTCTCCTGGGACTCCATCACACTAATATCTAAGTATAATTCAGTGATTCCTGTCTCAAATGTCAAAAAGAAATATCTGATATCTCTTTTGAAGACAGGAGTCATTCCAAACTGCTATGCTAGTTTTGTGACTGATATTCCATCTTCGAGGAAAGCTAAGGATATTGTACCATACCCTGTTTAAAATGAGGATGACGAACCCATCTCTGGAAAAACTGAACATTCTGTATCCAGGAGAATTACTCGTAAGAACATAAATTGCGAGAAGAACGAGGAGAAAAGTCCAAGAAACATTAAGGGAAAAGTAGAGAAAAATGATAAGAAAAAATTAAAAGGGAAAAAGGATGGTCAAAAGAAATAATAATTGTTTCAAGTAAGTCTAACTGTTTGAAGAAAGACCAGTTACTGTTTAAAAAAAGTCTTATTTTCTTTTTCAAAATGTTGATAATGTAATTGACCTTACTGACCTCTTTTTAGGAAGTAAAAAATTTAAATGAAACAAAAGAGTAGTATTTTTGTGTTATTTACTTACTTATATTCCATCCTGCTATTATCATAGGGCACTTTTATTATATGCACTCCTATAGTACATCCACAAGTCACTTATTCTACTAGAGCACAAATATAGTAGGCCTATGTCCGTTATTGATACATATTTCATTAAAGTTTCCAGAACTAATGAAAATTACCTTTAAACTGATATTGTTGTCTAATAAAATATCAATTGATGCATAAATATATAAGCTTTCATGAACCACAGATTATTGTCTCTGTTGGACATTACATGAGAACATTATAGGAGAAAAATTCCTCCGACACTGGGACTTGAACCCAGGACCTTTGGCTATTCGCGCCAATGCTCTACCAACTGAGCTAAGCCGGAGTTCAATTCACAGCGCGAATAGCCAAAGGTCCTGGGTTCAAGTCCCAGTGTCGGAGGAATTTTTCTCCTGTAATGTTCTGATGCATAAATGTTTCAGCCTGTTGAGTATTTTTGGGACTTTGGGAAGTTTTCCTCCAAGTTCAAAATCATCTTTTCGCGATTTCTCAGAGTTTACAAAAATGGACATACAATGATTGTGCTTTTAGCCGTCAATATTGTAGATCTCATTATCCCCAGAGTTATAATATTAATGCTCATAATTCTACTTGGTTGTTATATCAACGCAATTAGTCTCACAATCAACTCCTCAATTAGTTAATTAAATTGATTTGGTCCACTCCATATAATTAAATCCACCATTTTGTGTATTAAAACAAAATGCTGCTTACAAGCTTCGCATGACTAACATCAAACAGGTCCAATGAGTTAGTATGACCTATAGTCATTTTTGGGCTAGCAGAAACGAGATATGAAAGGCGACCGGATACCATCTGTACAGTCTTGGACTTTTTTGTGAACACCTTCAGGTTAAATTTCAATGAATACCAGATTGAAGATACGTACAGAGTGGGAAAAAGGGCTAATAGGCCGATTTTAGTGAAATTCACCAATATGGGAGCAAAAGAGGCAATGTTAAATAATAGAAGAAAGCAGAGTGGGTCAAGAGTGAGAGTTGAGCATGACTTCGATCTTAGGACGAGGAAAATCAGAAATCGATTGGTGCCATTTATGAAAGAAGCAAAAAGAAACGGTAAATACATTGTTTTAGTGAAGGAAAAATTGAAAATTGAAAGAGAAATATTTGACTTGGTGTTCTGTCGCAAAAATTTGAGTAACAGGAGTCAATGGTCGAGAGTGTGGAAAGGAAACAGGAAAGCAAGTCAGCAAGAATTAAATGAACAATGTGAGGTTGTGAGTGGATCAGATTCAAGGAATGAGGAAAACGAAGCAAGGGAATTAACACCGAGATCAGCACAATAGTCACCTATTAGGCGACAGAGTTCAGATCCAGGGGTTAAGGCATGCATGTTGCCATCTCAGCAATCTCAGGGACTCAGGGTACAGCACAAGTTTCAGCAGAAAGCAGGAATGCACTTACGCCGGTTTCATCACCACAGGGGAGTATATTGGAACTACAGGATGTAAGGAAGCAAGCCAGGACTTATAATTTAGGCAAATGGGTTATTTCAGGGGATGAGTCCAGAAATTCATTTAATCCATAGGATACAACTACAAGGGGGTTGAAATGCAGTTTTATTAATATTGAGGGTTTTTTGCAGAAGAAAAATAACGGGGAATGGCAGGAGATTTTATTAAGTTGTCATATTTTAGGTTTAATGGAAACATGGTTAAATCCGGTAATAAAAATAAATGTCAATGGTTTTCTGTGTTTTAGACAAGAAAACATGAAGAAGAAAAGATATGGTAGGTCCCCAGCGAGAATTATATTTTTGACAAAGGAGGATTTAAGGGAAAAATAATAATAAATTCCAATTAAATGAGGTTCTTTGGATCGGATTACTGAATAATAGAGGAAAAGTAGAAGTCTTAATGGGTTGCTTCTACTTACATCCTACAGGCTCCAATTACTATAATGAAAGGATATGGAATGAGTTAAAAAGTGAAATAGAAGCGCTCATTGATAAGTTTAACCCCAACCACTACTTACTTGGGGGGTGATTTTAATTCCAGAACTGCAGAAATGAATATTGTAATTGTAAATAGTATACATAATTATGAAAACACTCGGAATAGTAAGGATAGGACATATAATCAGGAGGGTATAAAATGAATAAGTTTGTGCGAGGAACTAGGTTTAGACATATTGAATGGCCAATACGGACAAGACAAATTAGGAAATTACACCTTCATAAATGAAAATGGTGCGAGTGTAATAGATTATATTCTGATATCAAGTAGTCTAGCAGAGAAAGTGAATGTTTTTGTTATAGAAGATAAGTCGTCAAGTAACCATCTAGTGCTATCAGTTTGGCTCGATATTCAATGGAAGGATACACCAGTAGTGAATAGGATATATAGAAAAGGTAAAAGCGAAAAAAGATTGATATGGAATAAAAATAAAGCACATCAATTTAGTGAAACTGTGAGCGACAAAACTAGTGAATTATTAGTAGTGGGCATTGAAGAAAGTGTAAAAACCGATCCAAATAAAGCGATGGAACTGTTAATCCACTGCATTAGTAGGGCAGGAAAAGATATGATGAGACCGGTTATGGTTAACAAAAAGGACAAGGGATGGTTCAACTCAGAATGTAGGGAACAAAGGAAGTTGTATAAGCTAGCATGTTTAAGATGGAAGAAGTCTAATAATACAGAAGACAAATTAACTTACATAAGATATTAAAGAACTAGAGGAGGATTTTTCAAAAGAGGAAATACGAGAGGTAATAAAGGGTATAAGAAATAAAAAATCTAGGGTGTGGATAATATTCCGATTCATTGTTGGAAAGAATTATTAAAAGAGGATAAGTGGTTAATTTTGTTGTTGAAAATTTTCAACAGTATTAAGAATAAAGGTATATTACCAGAAAGCTGGAATACAGCCCTAGTTATCCCTATATATAAGGGATGAGGACCCAAGTCAGACCCGAATAATTTTAGGGGTATATCACTGCTGCCAACACTAAGTAAAATTTACGTGGGCATGCTATCCAAGAGACTAAGAAAATGGGTAGAGAAATTTAATATAATTTCTGAATTCAAAACCGAATTTAAGGCTGGCAAAAGAACTAGCGACAATATTTTCCTAATTAAAACATTGATTGATAAATATATGTGTAATAAAAGGGGCAAAATTTACTGGGGTTTTATAGATTTTGAGAATGCTTTTGATACTATAAATAGAGATCATCTATGGTATAAGATGGAGAAACAGGGAGTAAGTTCTAAATTTATAAGTTATGTTAAAGCAATTTACAGGAAGACAGGATTTAGCATAAAATTATCTAATGGTGAAGTTTCTAAATGCATCATGAATAACAAAGGTGTAAGACAAGGCCTCTGTAATTTAATTTGTTTATTAATGATATAGTGAGTGTTTTAGGAAGGAAAGAGTTTCACTGCCCAATAATGCAAGGTAAGGAGATCATAGCCATTCTATACGATGATCACATTGCAATTGGATCAGTGACAGCTGTAGGATTACAAATGAGGTGCTGAATTATAGCATTAAGTGGAATTTAAAAATAAACATAAAGAAAATAAAAATAATGGTCTGCAGAAAAGGAGGGGTAAGAAGCAAGAATGAGAATTGGTTTATGAAAGGAGAAAGGATAGAAGTGGTTGATAAATTTAAGTATTTGGGAGTTATACTAGGTAGTAAAGGAGATTGGAAAGAGCACATAAGATTAATGAAAAATCAAGGGAATGTGGCGTTATTTAACATAAATAATTGCCTAAACAAGTTAGCAAACATAAAAATTGGAAATTTAAATAATATTTTTAGGGCATTAATGGAATAAAAAATATTATATGCTGCTGAATTATGGGGAGAAACTGAAGCTTGGGAAAATCTAAATAGAGTTAGGGCCAGATATTGTAAAAAAGTGCTAGGTATACCGATCAATTAAAAAAATATTGCAGCTTTATTGGAATTGGGAATAGAAAGTAGTAGAGGCACATTCCTAATAAAAAAAAATAAAAAAAATTATTCATCATATTCTGTCAAACCCAGAGGATAGTTTTGAGAAAGATTGTTTAAAATTTTTACAAAGTACAAAGGTTATAAATAATTGGTGGAAAAGTTTAGAAGAGAATATAAACTGTATAGGATTAAATTGGATATGGAATAGAATGGGTTCATGGAATATACAGATTATATGCAAATTAATAAAAAAAAGGTGTAACGATATTGCTAGGTAGGAAATGTTTTCAAAGATGAGAAATTTTAAATCGCTACATTGTTATGCAGAGATGAAATCGGAATGGGGTATGGAATGTAATCGGTAGGAAAGATCCAGTTTGGCCTGGTGGAGACTAGGAATCTGGAGACTAGGAATCTGGAGACTGAAAAACTTGAGAGGATCGGTACCTAGGGGAATATGCCCATTATGTAATTAGGAAGAGGATGCAAAACATATAATTTTAGAATGTAAGGAAACTGAGAGGTGGAGGGTAAATTTAATTGTTGGTAAATTACTAAAAATTAATAAAGGGGTAGCATATAAGAAGCTATGCATAACAAAAAATAGGGATTTATTGAAAAGAATGGGGAAATTTTTAATTGTAGTTAAAAGAAAATGGTTAAATAAAATAGAAGATAGTAGCAGTAGAAATTCAAGTGAAATAGGAAATAATATATAGCATACTTGGTTGTTGTTTTTAAGTAATAGGTACAAATAGTTATAGAATGTTTGTTTGGTAATCAAGGGACTGAATGGTAAAACAGAAATGTAACCAAAGTCCCTGTTTGTATGAAGATGAAATAAACCTATGTTATGTTAGTATGACCAATGCACAATGTAATAAGTCATTGGGATAAGTTCTGATTTGCCACTGCAGTCATGTATTTGTCACATGTTGTTTCAGTAGGACTAGGACTAGGAACATGAGCTTTTATATCACAGCAACAAATGCATCATTTTGAAAATAGCTTAAGTAGATCAGGATTGACGAGAACACTGTAAAATGTTGTAACATTGCACTTAAAGGTAATGTGAATGATGAGCTATGTGATGCTATGAATGAACTAAGAAAACAAAATAGACATTCACATAGTTAAGTATCTATTACAACAGAAAGAATGTGTTATTCAACCATTGCTGGATAAGAATAATATTTTAATAGAGTTCCTAAATGAAAGCAGGCCAAAAGGAGAGATTGAGATAACAGGAAGTGGTCCCTTGGTGGAACGTGTACAAGCTTTGGAATAAAATAAGGCAATTAATAAAATCCCGTTACAGTCTAATGTACATCTAAACAAAGAAATGAACTTAATATGGGCAACAGTTACATCATATGAATACCCCCGAGGATAATGTTCCAGGAGTAGACTGGACTGAAATTGTGAAACGCAGAAAACATAAACATCAAACAGTGGTAGGTAATAATAATAGTGATGGTGCCAATTCTTTACAAGTAAAGGATGTTCCGAATTTGGTCTCATTGCATGTTTATAGGCTTGCTCCAGATATGAGCAAGGTTTCCAGAAGTAACGGGCAAAAAATTAGAATCGAGACATCCCAAAATTTACTCCTCATTTAAACTTAACATATATGAAGAGCATTTAGAATTAAGCCTTGATCCCAAACTGTGGCCTAAAAATGTATTCATGCAACTTTTTTTACGTCTGACAAAAACCGAACAACGGCTGAAGTTCAATTTTTTGCATTCCATGGAATTGAACATGAAAATTTTATCTCTGAATGTACAGTCTCTCAATAACAACCTGGAAGACTTAGAAGTGACTCTCAATGAAGGGCAATATATATGGCCTTTTGTATTTCTGATCACTGGTGCATGGAAAGCACGCACCCCTTTCACAAAATAAGTGGTCTTACCTAATTGTGTCTCAATTTTCTGTCTATTTTTACATGGAAGTGTAGGATTATACCACAAGGATTATATCAAATATCATGCATTGAAACTTGAATATTTTTGCCATGAAAAACATTTTGAAGTCATAGGAGGAATCATTATAATTTTTAAGGTTATCCTTATTTCTAACTACCGAGTGCCAAGTGGAGGTATGAATATGTTTCTTAATCTTCTTGAGAAAGTTCTTATGCATCTAGAATAATTTAATCTGCAAGTTATATTAAGTGGTGATATTAACCTTAATGTCAACAACAAGTCAACTATTATTGCCCAATTTGAAAACAAACTGAGGTCAACGAACTGCCATTATAGGCTACTGATACTGTTCCTACCAGAGGCAGTTCATGTTTGGCCTGTGTTAATACTAATATCTCGCGGCAGCTCATGTTTGGCCTGTGTTATTACTAATATCTCGCGTGACTTTATATAGGCTACACTGAAGTAATAACATTTTTAATTGTCTGATCATGATGCATTGTCAAGAATTGTTGGTCTAAATGGAAATACTTCAAGTGGTAACCACTGTGAAATGGTTAATTCTTGTATGTTCATAATTTTAGTGCTTTGATAAATTATTTATCTACTCTTTAATGAGATTCGACCGCCGGCGTGGTCTTGTGGTTAGCGTCGCTGACTACAGATCCGTTGGCCCGGGTTTGATCCCCGGTACCTCCTCGGATTTTTCTGAGGTAGGGAGGTCTGGTAGGGGTGCACTCAGCCTCGTGATTCAAATTGAGGAGCTACTTGATAGAGAAGTAGCGGCTCCGGTCATGGAAACCACCATTAACGGCCGTGGGTGTCGGCATGCTGACCACATGCCTCCAATCCTGCCATCTGCCTATAGGTAGATGACGCAGCAGTCGGGTGGTAGGCCTTGTTCCTTCGGGGATTTCGCGCCACGGAGTTTGAATGAGATTCAATATTAAATTCTGGCTTTTGTATTTTTTATACATTTATGTCAACTTATTATAACATTTGTTTCCCAGTTAAGAAAATTAGGAGAATTTTTTATATTTCTTATGCATGGAATTAATAGTTGGTTTAATAAATAACTTAGGTCATGGAGAAATTCTGTTAACTCTCCACATAATCTCCTGGAATGGTTTTTGCAATATGGTAGTATGATTAAGGGAGCTATGGCTCTATTTATCCATGCGAAAAATGAATACAAATCACATATTATTCAATTTATTACAATTCGATGAAAAAGTGCAAAGCTGCTTGGAAGGTCATTAATAATGCTACAAGCACAAACACAAATTCACCAGATTCAGTATTGACCGCAAACGAATTTAATGATTATTTTATATACTCAGTTAAAAATATTATAGAAAATACTGGTTGTGGTAATTCTTCAAGTTTGAATCTATTTAAAAAATATTCAGATGCCACAGACATGTTTTAAATGGAAGATAGTTTCTGAAGAAAATGTGCTCAATATTGTTAATGGTTTCAGTAACTCTTAAGTCCAAAGACATTTTACGACCTAAGCGGTGAATTCCTTAAACAGGTTATATAAACAGGTTATACCATATATTGCTAAACCTTTAATGCACTGTATTAACCAGCGTGTTCTTGTCTGGAAGTTTCCCCAGTCTTTGAAGACATCTAAAACACTTCCCATTTTTAAAAATGGTGACCAATATAAAGTAGAAAATTATCAACCAATTTCAATTGTGCCTATTTTTTTTTAAATCATAGAAAGTGTCATACATTGCCAGTTAGCAGACCATTTTCAATCCAATGCATTATTTAGTATAGCTCAGTTTGGCTGTCGCTAGATTGGTATTATCAACTATTCATTGTTTTGAAAATCATAGTAATACTCAAGTTGTTTTGTGTGATTTGTCCAAAGTGTTTGATTGCATCACTCATTCTATTTTAATTTCAAAGTTACTTTATTATGGAGTTACTGGCATCGAATTAGAACTTTTCTCAACCTATTTATCAAATTGCGGTGTTCTTAGGTCCTCTTTTGTTCCTAGTTATGGTGAATGATCTTCCTGCCAATATTAGCTGTGATACTGTGCTATTTGCTGATAATACCACTCTGCATCATACAAATCGTGTAGGTGATACATTAAACCAAATTATTAGGCCTACTAATTCAGTTGAAGAGAGCAAAATCTGGTTCCAGAAAAATGATTTCTGTTTAAATATGAATAAAACACTAGGGCCTACATAATTATGTGCTTCTCTCTATCTGGTGTTACAGGTAATGTTGAACAGAAACAGGTCAAACTCTTTAGGTATTACATTGGACAGTAGACTGACCTGGGTTCCACATATTGATAATATTTGTATTGATTGTCTTGGGTGATCTATTGATTGAGACACATAAAACATCTTGTACCATATAATTACTTGAACGAATATTACACTTTCTTTAATATCATATTGGTTTATAGTATTTGCTTATGGGGCGATGGAGTTGGCATAGCCAAGATTCTAGGAGTCCAAAAGAAGGCTATTAGGATCTTATCAGGATCCTGTTATGATGCTCAATGTAGATCCCTCTTCATAGATCAGAAGATATTGACTGTTATAAACATATCATTGTCTACTATACATTAAACAGAATCTATCCAGTAATCAAACTAGATCAGAGCTTCATAATTACAGAACAAGAATTAAGCGTGCATAAGTGGCTAATTGACTACTCTTTTTATGACATAAGGGAATATTTTGACAAGGTTGTAAAGATATTTTAAGCTTTGTATTCATGTATTGAGAACTTTTACCTTTTCATAATCATTGTCGTAGTAACATGTTTTAACATAATGTATTTTGACACAGTCCATGGCAACTTATTGTTGCTCATGACAATAAAGAATCAATCAATCAATCAATATTTTTCTGAAATGGCTGAAAACTGAAACAAGGATATAGAGTTGAAAGATATAAAAAATATTGATAAAAAAAAAAATCTGTGTAATAAATCTGACACACACATTAGTATGTATGAATACATGAATATATGAACATTTTCAATGTGCATATAATTATGTGCACACAGACATAATGTATCACGTAGCATAAACAAAGACACTATTAATAAATTGTGTGAAGTTGAAACATACCAGTAACTTATTATTACAGAATATACCGTCGTTGCCGGTGAAAAACCTCCTATGTGTCGCGATTGACAAAAATGAGGTTTTTATTCCGTTGGAAAGCTTAGATCGCTCTGCATGTTGTGACAAAAGCTCTTATGTGTATCTCTACCACAGAAAATGTTATTTACGAAAATATCAAACCTCCTATGTGTCAGTGCAGTTCTGCTGCCGTGAAAAATATCCTATGTGCTCACATTATACACATGAGAGGTTTGGTACCAATGCATTTTCGCCAGACTGCCGTGAAATAGCCACCTCTGATGTGTTTAACTATGCACATAAGAGGTTTGGTAAGATTACGCTTACATGCACACAATAGATTTATTACAATATTCATTCATTTATAATTCACAAATATTAATAAATATTTACATGCATAGCTTTTGTGATTCGCTGTCTATGTGTTTTACTGTATAGGCTATAATGTAAATTTCAATTTGTAAATTTATTTCATGAAGTAAATGTACGAGTATATATGTCTGGCTGACAAGATACATTTGACGTATTATGGGCTTCAGAGGGGTTTATGAATAGCCAAGGAATGTGGTTTGTCAGCCCCCTCTTTATTACTTTGTTTCGATATTTTTTGCTGGTTCTTGGCCTTCAATGTGTTGAAAAATTCCTCTGACCGCAGGGCCATAAATTTTTTAAAGTGAAGACTAGAGACAAACTCAAAGTAGTGACTGGGTTGACTTTATAGGATGTAGGTGTGCTTTTCCGTGATGGTACCGTGGTAAAAAGTAAAAAATTAGCACAATTGGCACTATCGCAAGATTCTTCAGCTGATTAACAGGACAATGGTAAGAAAAATAACTATAACATAATTTAAATAATGCAATCAAATTTATCAAAGTTTTTTTTTCATTGTGAATAGTTTTCCGGATTCTAAATAAGATATTTATAGCTATTATTATTATTATTAATATTATTATTACTGTTACTATTATTATTACATTCATCATTAACTAACGTCATTCGATTTATTTTATTTTACACAAGAGAACTTCATTATTAATGAAGTTGATAGCACCGAAGAAGTTCCTTCGTATAGTTCTGAACCAATAACAATTAATAATGAAGAGCTAATTTATCATATAGCAGGCATGCTGAGTTAGCATTTTGACAAAATTAATGCTCCTTTTCTAGTAAATTTTACTACTGCTAATACTAGTACCACTATTATTATTATTGTTAGTATTATTACTACTACATATTTACTTCCTTGCTCAAAGGCAATAGACAATTCCTCAGTAAGCTAAAGGAATATTATCTATTTTATGGAACCCGAAGGTTCATTGCCGCGCTTACCTGAGCCCGCCATTCAACCCTATTCTGTGCTAACTCCATCCAATCATCCCTCGCAAATCCTACTTCCCCCAAATCCATCCTAATATTGTCCTCTTACCTATGTCTAGGTCTTCCATGTGGTCTTTTCCCTTCGGGTCTACTACTACTACTCTTAATGCAAGTGCTACAAATTTCTGGTTACTATTATTTTATTACGTATTATCAAATTAATATTTATCCATTTAATTATTTTACACAGAAGACTTTAATATAGGAAAAAGCTGATAGCATTAAGGAAGTTTCTTCGTATAATAATAATTCAAATTTAATAATTTTCAAGTGTTAAAACTAGTTATAGGTCGTGATTATCATGCTTTTTAAGACAATTTGAGGGTGAAACCAGACAAAGAGAAAAGTTGAAAAGTGTTAATCTGGAAGATGTGATTATAGATTTTGTGATCTTGTTATTGACAATGCTTTCAGACACTTTGAGGACTGAATAAAATAACGATTAAATAAATAAAGTTTATTTTAATGTATAAGTTAATTCTCCTTAAATTGTTCTGCGGAATGAACATGTTTTAATATCAGACTTGTTAACATTTCATGGAACAAAATCTCCTATGTGTCACTTTCGTGGAAGGGAAAAATCTCCTATGTGCATGAAAAATAATAAAAAGTCAACAATATTCAAGTAATACACAATTACATCACAGAAGTTTTATAAATGTATATCTAATTATACATTAGAGAAAACTGTTGCAAAATATATCTAAAAAATCCAATTACCTTTGTTGAATACAGTTTTTTATCCCTCCTGTAAAATTTCATTTTTTGCACATAAGAGGTTTTTCACCGGCAACGACGATACTTTCTGTGGTGTACTAAATTGGTTCAGATTTTATCTTACTTAGCTTATTTAGATCTTACAAGAAATTAAAACGTGTGAAGCTGGGTGATTAAAAATATTCTGGCATTTGTTCACTTTATAAGAGTAGTGAAACAAACCTGATAATGGTACCAATGCTAGGAAGGAATACAGCGAAGAGCACGCACACTGTAATGATGGCAGCATTGAATGCCAATACTGGTAGCAGACCTGGATATACATCATCAGAAACTGCCATAAAGAACTGAGATCTGAGCATGAAGGCAATCAGGGGATATACAGTGATCAGCTGGAACAACAGGAACACTCTTGCTATCACTGTCATGGCATCCCAGTTCTGGAAGTTGTTAAGTAGATTCTGTAATAAAGCAAAAATATATCTTTGCTCACTTACTTTTGAAATAAACTTGCAAGTTCAGCTGCACACTTTGCAGATATTGCAAGGCAAAGCAAAGTACATCAGCGTTTGCCAACTGCCATTAGAATGACGTCAGGGCATAATTATGTTTGTGGACAGAATAGTTAAAATTCTGTTCTCATTAACACTATGTACCCATTAATTATTCAAATTGATTAATCACTTTTAAAGTCAATTACTATTTCTTTAACATTTCATTCAAAACTTCTGGTTTCTATAACAAACTCCGTAAATTCTGTCCGTTTATCTCCTAATAATAGGTATCTCGCTTTCTAGATTTCTCCCAAAATACTAAATCTTGTTTAGATTGAGGCCGTCCTGGGACGAAAATTCAGTTAACTGGTTCAGTACTCCTACTATGAATTTTATCCCTGCAACTAGACATATAACTAAGTTAAGTAAGTTCGTAATTCGGTTCACCGTTAAACTCATATGTCCTGGTTAGGATTCAATTATTTGGCTTCCCAATAGGTTATGGAATTTGGCCTTGGTTTACTTTCATTGGTCTATGACAACTCCTTTAAATTCATTTGCTTCATGTCGTATGACACTAACTATATCTACAAGCGAGTCTTTTATCCTCCCTAATCGTCATTAGGGCCTTCCCTAATCGTCATTAGGGATAAATCATTGCAAAAGCTTCACTCCCTCCCTGGATGCTCAACGAGATACTAGAACTGTATTTTATGATTCCTTCTTTTTGGAAACCTGGGCAAGCCTCTCGAGCAGTACTACCCTTATTAATAAACATCATCTTCATCATTAATCATAATTAACATCTAATATCCTTCGATTAGATCACCTCGACTGGATGTCCTCCCCTAAAGGATCTCTTTATAATATTTCAACATAAGCTTATTCATCTGTGGCCCTTACATTTAATCATTTTATCACTCTACATCCTGACAAAGACTGTCCAGGATTATGGAAGCTTCCTCGTGACATCTTCTCTACTCCTGTTACATTTAAAGTACATAATCTATTATGAATGCACATAAAGTTTACGTTTTATTAAATTTTAAATAATTTGTTCTATGTAACCGTTTTGTATATAAAAACTGGTCTAAGGCTTCTAAATTCTGCGTAATTAAAAAATTTCTTCAATTAAATTTAAAATAAAAGTTCTGCTTGTTTTGTAAAATAATTAATATTACATCACGTGCAAAAATGTTAACGACAAATTTTCTAAATTAGTCTTAACTGTTTGGTCTGAAATAATTGTAACTGCGTTTTACATGGAATTCTTGAAAAAAATATCAAAATGTAAATGTTATCGTAAAAAAACTGTCACATAAGTGGTTTAATAACTCTCGTTAAAAGTTAGCTAAATTTTATTTAATTTCTCTATATAAAAGTAATTTATAAAATTAATTTTCACTTTCACGCGCGTTTGTTTTGTTTAAATTTTCTAACTTACAATCTTTCAAGTCCTAGCAATGTTTATTTGTTTAAATATTTTTTAAAATGTTCACTTCTCCTTCTACACGTCAGTAATTTGAACAAACTATCCCTAAAATAAATTTACCGTATTTTACGGACCATAAGATGCACTTTTTTACCTTGCTAACAGAACCTTAAAAGTTGAAAGTTAAATTTAAATTATGGTAAATATTGCCGGAATACCATAGTTAGGGCTATACACAAGGTGTTATAAAAGGTAAGAGACAAGTTTTAGCACAGACTGTACATCAGTGCACTTGTCACAATCGTAAAATGAGGGTAGTTAGAAGCCAGGTGTGCAATGCAGAAAGAAAGGAATGTTGAGTTCTTTTATACAAAAGGGGTTGTCTCCGCCGAGGGATTTAGATGAAGAGAGTGAACTCCCGTTACACTCACCGTATGCTGAATTGAGGGTGAGTGGGTGTAAAAGTATTTTCAGTATATCATAAAAAAATCAGTTCCGTTAAAATTTTTGCGATGCCACCTGTACAGAAGAGATTTTCGTATAATGCTGATTTTAAATTAGAAGTGATTTACACTCATTAAATTTTTTATGCAATGAGGTAAATTAGCCTATTCCCTTTAAAATGTTAAATTTCTTTTCCTTTAAATTTCCATCCTAAAATGAAAGTGGCATTATACCATATGTTCGTTGAATCAATCAACGCTATAGAACTTCAAAATTAAAGTCCCGACAACATATAGAAAAATTCACAAAATATAATATTTTACTGTCTAAGCCTTTTTCTTACTTCACCACACGGAAATTATCAACAGAATACTTAAATAATGTTAAATGTGCACTAAATATCAACAACACAGTGTCCTGTGAGAACAGGCTTTCAACTTTTTTTCATGAGGATACACTAACTTACACACACATCCTTTTCTCTTTCACGATAGGGGCTACACCGACATCTGGTTCACGTAATTATATTTCTTCCGTAACACTAAACTCACAATCGTACAGAATTATTCATTAATCTCTATCTTCATCTGATTGTGCTTCTATAGGGGAAATAGGTCTCATAGTGGGGCGGTGTGATCAAACTAATACTCTAATAATCCACTATTCTGGCGTCTTAAGTGTAACTGTTCCATACATTGTATATTCTTACATAACTTACCATAACTTCCACGCCAGCTCAGACCCCGAGATTTTATACAAGTCTGGTAACCATGACGGTTCATTTCATTAGCAGTCCCTTAATCTCGTCCTACTTGATCCATTATCGCCTTTTTCCGTACTCAAGGAGCGAGCTAGTATTTTCGGGTAATTACTCTGAACTCGACGTCTGAACCCTTTCGCAACGAGACGGTTCATGCTACGAAATTTTACCAGTACGATTGCATTACTCTCTCCATACGGCACCAGTCAATACAGTTCTCAACAGGGAGATTGGTACCTATTTCATTGTCCTGTCGTATCTCACATAAGTTACCCTCTCTTCATGGGGTACTTCGACTACGGGTATCTCGACGGATCCCAAATTAACTGTAACGAAATTCCAATTGCTCACCTCTCGCTTACTCTTATTATTTTATTGCATCTGAATTTATAACAAACACTGCTGAATCTATTTAAATCTGCAGACCACGAGTTTTTCTTTCTTATTTAAGTTTCCGTAACCATTACTTCAGTGGAGTGCCCTGGGATTGGCCTAATTAAATCTCTTCATCGAGGTCCTTGCCAGCCTCGAATATTTTCTTTGACCAACAAATCTTGCTTATAAATCTCGTATCCTAACTCCCATCCACTTTTCTTAAACCCTATTTCAAAGTTAATTTCAAATAACAAATTAAATCTCCAATAACCTATTTTAATTTCCTTGCTTTTGTGGTTCATCTTGCCTGCTTGGCCACTGTTACTTTCGTGTTTTCTATATGATATAAAATTATTCGCATTTCTCTTAATTAAAAAAAAAATATTTCGTAACACACGAGCAACTTTTTATTTTGCTAGGCCTAACTAGTAACAAAAACTTTTCAATATAAATTTTCTTCAAATCACAATCTTTGATTAATCACAATGATAATAATTATCTAATAACCTTTCCTTAGGTCTTTTCATAAATTCTAATTTTCACACACGGTTTATTTTGCTATAAAATCAAAAATGTTGCTTGCAGTATTCTAATAATTCCTTTTAATTTTCTTTTCATCTGAATTTCATACTGATACTGAATATCACTGTTATTAACACACTTTATTTTATTGACAAATTAATAAAATGACCTGACTATGCTTTGAGGTTTTCGTCCAAAATTAATTATACAGGGTGTTAATGAATAACACCGAAATATTTTACCTGTGTATGGAGGGGACATAGACAAGCAACTTTTATTAGGAGATTTTTGCTCTATGGATTCAATTTTTCCTGTTATAACATAAAATCTCCCAAGGATATGCACGCCACTGACTTCTAATACTTGAAATCATGGGAAGCAAAAGAACAGTGAATATTGTGTAGTGGTCGGGAAAATTGTAAAAAATGACGATCGATATCTTCCAACACTAGAAAAAGAACACAAATGGAATTTCATTGTTGTCAATGTTATGAATACGATACGATAGTATAATGCGATTTATTATTTATGCACAGCACATTTTTTACTTGAGAATTCTTAAATAAACCAGAGTATCCAAATAGTTAAGCTTTGAAGACAAATTTAAGTTTGAATACGTCAATATACTGCAAAGAATGATAAAGAAAATTACAACTCAACGATAATTCGTGAAGCTTCTGTTTTAATTCGCCGGTAATAACACTGGACAACAAAACTGACCTTCCAAAAAAAATTTACACAAAACATATCATTTATTATGTATTTTGATGTGCTGAGTTCAAATATGGCCTTTGTTTTTGTCTAGCAACCTCAGTTTTTTAGTAAATCGTATACTTACACTTCTAGTCGTTTATAATATCCAAGATGGCCGCACCAGCTAGCTCCACGGTACAACGGCTCCTGATTCTGATTTTAAAATCAGTGGTTTATATGCTACAGCTGATAAAAAACTAGCTTTGTGAAAACTATTGTCTATATATCTGTTAATTTTGATGCAAATTAGTGTATTGTGTATAGTGATAACATCATAAAAATGGGAAGAAAGCCTAGCGGTAACAAGATGACGAGCGAAGGGAACAAAAGTGATGAAAATGTTTCAACAGACAAATCTCCAGCAACAATGGAGGAAATAGTTCAAATGTTGAGGGAATTGCGAAGTGAGTTAAAGGAATCTGTAAAGATTAATAGAGAAAGTGAATGTGAACTAGGAAAATCTCTGAATGTTGCACATGAGAAGTTAGATGAAAATAGTGCATTATTACGTAAGCAAAAGGAGACTGTTGATTTGTGCCTGAAAACGGTAGAAGAACTGAAAAGTGAAATTATGCATCTGAAAAAACAAAACAGTGAACTTAAGCTGAGGTTAGTGGAATGTGAGCAATATTCTAGAATAAACATGCTAGAGGTACAAGGTATTCCTACGAAACAGGGAGAGGATGTGTTTCAAACCATCGAAGAAGTGGGGAAAGAGAGAATATAGATGCCTGCCATAGACTGCCTACCAGATCCCAAGCACAAATTCCATCAATAATCGTTAAATTCACTAAAAGGGAATACAAAGAAGAGCTGCTAAGGAAACGAAGAGTGAACAGGGATTTCTGCACTTTGGATTTTGGTTATACATTCAACAATCCGGTATACATAAATGAAAGCCTCTGTGGAGAAAGGCGGCGGCTTCTGGCAAAGGGATGGGAAGTAAGGAGAAGGGAGAATATTAAATTCCTGTGGACTAGAAATGGTAAGATTATGATGAGGAAAACTGAAAAATCACATGTTGTGGTTATAAACAGTGATGAGGATTTATTGAGATTTGAGGCTCGACATGATTGATCAAAATTCAGAATTGTCTATTTATTACCAAAATGTGCGTGGCTTGCGAACTAAAACTCAAAATTGTTTACTAAATGTATTAGCAATTAACTATGACGTAATTGCACTAACGGAAACTTGGTTAAAAGAAGGAATTCACGACAGAGAATTATTTGATGATAGATATAATGTAATTAGGAAAGACAGAAATTTCGTTGAAACAAATAAAGCATATGGAGGGGGTGTTTTGCTAGCCATAAAAAATTCTATTCTAGTTCAGAGATTAGAATTCTTAGAAATAAGTAATATTGATTTGATTTGGGTAAAATTAACTTTTAAACACAAAAAGTGTTATTTATGTGTTGTATACTTTCCTCCTAATACGGACATTGAAATTTATACAGAATTCTTTGAAAAATCGAATCATTTTCATTTCTATTTGAAAATAGCCACCTTATAATTACTGGTGATTTTAATTTATCGGAAATAGATGACTGTAATTTTGATCTATCCAGAGGCTCCCTAAAAGCTAAGGAATTGCTTAGATTCATAAATTTTTTTAAATGTGAAACTAGTTAATGATATTAAAAATAAATGTAACAGAACCCTGGATCTAGTCCTAAGTAATGTAAATAATGTAGTAGTCACAGAAGAATGTGAAGTTCTCGTTCCAATTGATGATTACCATCCAGCATTGTTGAAAAGTTTCAAACAGATAAAAGTAAATAATAATAAAAATTGTATTATCGGTGATTGTTATAATTTTAAAAGAGCAGATTTTTTAAAGCTATATAACTTATTGAGTTTATGTGATTGGGAAGATTTGAATTTAATTAATAATGTCAATTCAGCTGTTGAAATGTTCTACTACAAATTATATTCAGTTTTTGATGAGTGTATCCCTAAAACTAAGAAATATAGAAGAAAATACCCTGTCTGGTTTAACAAGAAAATAATAAGTGATTTGAGATTAAAAGAAAAATCTAGAAAAAAGAAAACATTATCCGAATATTATTTATTAAAATACAATGAAATTAGGAAAAATGTTAAACGAGATATTCTGGTGGCTTATGAGCAATATGTTCACATTATGGAATCAAGAATATCTGAAAACTCTTCTGAATTTTGGAACTTCGTTAAAAATAAGAGCAAGTCTACGCGTGAAGCGAGTGAATTCGAGCATAATGGAAATACATTCAATAATCCACAGGATATTGCAAATATATTTGCAGATTATTTTCAATCAGTGTACACGAATACCCCTGCTAAATATAAAATAATTTCTTGTTGTAGTTCAAGTTCGATAATAAAAATCCCTTAATATTAAATGAGATTAGTTCAGAAGAAGTAGAATTAGCAAATAAAAAAATTGAAACCCAAAAAATCTACAGGACTGGATGAAATACCACCATATATAATTAAAGGCTGTAGAGAATATTTAATTAAACCCTTGCAAATATTATTTAATCTTGTGATTAAACAGAATATATTCCCTAATGTTTGGAAACTTACTAAAATTACACCTATCTATAAATCGGGTAACCCAAAATTAGGTGACTTTACGATTTATTTATTTAATTATTTATTGTACTAAGAATATTACAGGCTAATGCCCAATTACAATATTCTCGCTTACATAATACACCAGATTCAAAAATTCAAGTGATATTCAAAATAATTAAGCTAATGCTACAACAATAAGAAAAAAACACACAGAAAATAAAAACACAAACACAAAACAATATGACAATTACACAAGGGAACATAATATGAAAAAAACAAATAATAATATAATAGTTTTGGAGGAAAATATACATGTCAGAAAGATTCGAAAATGACATGGAGCAAAATTTATTAATTATTATTTTAACATTTTTTTCACATATATTTTTAAACCGCTTATTGTTAGTATTAAAAATATCTATATTGTCCATTTTGTGCAACTGATTGTATAGTCGGAGTACATTATAATGTGGAGAATTATTATGAGAGTCAATGTTTACTTTTGGGATGAAAAAAAGATTATGCAATTTATGAGATCTATAACGTGGAACATAAAAATATATTTCTTTGAGAATATTAATATCATCTATTTCATTATTAATTAATTTGTATAAAAACAACAATGCATGAATGTTTCGTCTGTGTGATAATTCAGGGATATTGAAATACTGTAACATAGTTGAATATGATTCAAATTTAGGATAGTAGTTAAACTGTCTGAAATACGTATATTTTAGAAATTTATTTTGAATGGACTCTATCAATTTCTTGTATTTAATGGTAGTAGGATTCCAAATTAATGAGCAATATTCTAATTTTGGTCTGACAATGGTTCTGTATAGTCTAAATAATGTACTTATACTACAATATTTTGAGTTTCTGATAATAAATCCAAGATTTTTAAGAGTTTTTCAAATAATATTATTAATATGATTCGAGAAAGTTAAATTATTGTTAAATAATATACCTAAATCATTCATAGTTGTAATTTTGTTCAACTGAATACCATTAATACAATATTGCCATGCAATATTATTTTTAGATCTAGAGAAAGTCATAATTTTGCATTTTTTAATGTTTAAAGGTAATTTATTGTGTCCACTCCATTCACTTAATTTATTTAAATCATTCTGAAGTTCCATACAATCATTAGGACTCAAAATTATTTTAAATAATTTTATATCATCAGCAAATGCAGTAATATTTGAAAAACAGACTTGATCAAAGATGTCATTAATAAATAGGAGAAAAAATAAAGGACCTAGATTTGATCCCTGAGGAACACCAGAATTGACAGTTATTTTTTTTGATAAATGGCATTTATATGTCACAACCTGTTTTCTGTTGCTTAAATATGAAACAATAAGTGTTAGCAAGGGTGAGGCAAAATTATAGTTTGTTAGTTTGTTAATTAAAATGGCATGATCTACTTTATCGAACGCTTTTTGAAAGTCAGTATATATCACATCGACTTGTTTTCTTTTATCTAATCCTGATGAAAAATAGTGTGTAAAATTCAAAAGATTTGTGAGCGTTGATCTTCTAGGCATGAATCCATGTTGATTTGTAGAAATATTAATTTTTACGTGATTGAAGATATGGATATATAATATGCTTTCAAATATTTTAGCAGGTGCTGATAATAAGGATATTGGTCTGTAGTTTTCCACTAATTTTGGGTTACCCGATTTATAGATAGGTGTAATTTTAGTAAGTTTCCAAACATTAGGGAATATATTCTGTTTAATCACAAGATTAAATAATATTTGCAAGGGTTTAATTAAATATTCTCTACAGCCTTTAATTATATATGGTGGTATTTCATCCAGTCCTGTAGATTTTTTGGGTTTCAATTTTTTTATTTGCTAATTCTACTTCTTCTGAACTAATCTCATTTAATATTAAGGGATTTTTATTATCGAACTTGAACTACAACAAGAATTTATTTTATATTTAGCAGGGGTATTCGTGTACACTGATTGAAAATAATCTGCAAATATATTTGCAATATCCTGTGGATTATTGAATGTATTTCCATTATGCTCGAATTCACTCGCTTCACGCGTAGACTTGCTCTTATTTTTAACGAAGTTCCAAAATTCAGAAGAGTTTTCAGATATTCTTGATTCCATAATGTGAACATATTGCTCATAAGCCACCAGAATATCTCGTTTAACATTTTTCCTAATTTCATTGTATTTTAATAAATAATATTCGGATAATGTTTTCTTTTTTCTAGATTTTTCTTTTAATCTCAAATCACTTATTATTTTCTTGTTAAACCAGACAGGGTATTTTCTTCTATATTTCTTAGTTTTAGGGATACACTCATAAAAAACTGAATATAATTTGTTGTAGAACATTTCAACAGCTGAATTGACATTATTAATTAAATTCAAATCTTCCCAATCACATAAACTCAATAAGTTATATAGCTTTAAAAAATCTGCTCTTTTAAAATTATAACAATCACCGATAATACAATTTTTATTATTATTTACTTTTATCTGTTTGAAACTTATCAACAATGCTGGATGGTAATCATCAATTGGAACGAGCACTTCACATTCTTCTGTGACTACTACATTATTTACATTACTTAGGACTAGATCCAGGGTTCTGTTACATTTATTTTTAATATCATTAACTAGTTTCACATTTAAAAAATTTATGAATCTAAGCAATTCCTTAGCTTTTAGGGAGCCTCTGGATAGATCAAAATTACAGTCATCTATTTCCGATAAATTAAAATCACCAGTAATTATAAGGTGGCTATTTTCAAATAGAAATGAAAATGATTCAATTTTTTCAAAGAATTCTGTATAAATTTCAATGTCCGTATTAGGAGGAAAGTATACAACACATAAATAACACTTTTTGTGTTTAAAAGTTAATTTTACCCAAATCAAATCAATATTACTTATTTCTAAGAATTCTAATCTCTGAACTAGAATAGAATTTTTTATGGCTAGCAAAACACCCCCTCCATATGCTTTATTTGTTTCAACGAAATTTCTGTCTTTCCTAATTACATTATATCTATCATCAAATAATTCTCTGTCGTGAATTCCTTCTTTTAACCAAGTTTCCGTTAGTGCAATTACGTCATAGTTAATTGCTAATACATTTAGTAAACAATTTTGAGTTTTAGTTCGCAAGCCATGCACATTTTGGTAATAAATAGACAATTCTGTATTTTGATCAATCATGTCGAGCCTCAAATCTCAATAAATCCTCATCACTGTTTATAACCACAACATGTGATTTTTCAGTTTTCCTCATCATAATCTTACCATTTCTAGTCCACAGGAATTTAATATTCTCCCTTCTCCTTACTTCCCGTGCCTTTGCCAGAAGCCGCCGCCTTTCTCCACAGAGGCTTTCATTTATGTATACCGGATTGTTGAATGTATAACCCAAATCCAAAGTGCAGAAATCCCTGTTCACTCTTCGTTTCCTTAGCAGCTCTTCTTTGTATTCCCTTTTAGTGAATTTAACGATTATTGATGGAATTTGTGCTTGGGATCTGGTAGGCAGTCTATGGCAGGCATCTATATTCTCTCTTTCCCCACTTCTTCGATGGTTTGAAACACATCCTCTCCCTGTTTCGTAGGAATACCTTGTACCTCTAGCATGTTTATTCTAGAATATTGCTCACATTCCACTAACCTCAGCTTAAGTTCACTGTTTTGTTTTTTCAGATGCATAATTTCACTTTTCAGTTCTTCTACCGTTTTCAGGCACAAATCAACAGTCTCCTTTTGCTTACGTAATAATGCACTATTTTCATCTAACTTCTCATGTGCAACATTCAGAGATTTTCCTAGTTCACATTCACTTTCTCTATTAATCTTTACAGATTCCTTTAACTCACTTCGCAATTCCCTCAACATTTGAACTATTTCCTCCATTGTTGCTGGAGATTTGTCTGTTGAAACATTTTCATCACTTTTGTTCCCTTCGCTCGTCATCTTGTTACCGCTAGGCTTTCTTCCCATTTTTATGATGTTATCACTATACACAATACACTAATTTGCATCAAAATTAACAGATATATAGACAATAGTTTTCACAAAGCTAGTTTTTTATCAGCTGTAGCATATAAACCACTGATTTTAAAATCAGAATCAGGAGCCGTTGTACCGTGGAGCTAGCTGGTGCGGCCATCTTGGATATTATAAACGACTAGAAGTGTAAGTATACGATTTACTAAAAAACTGAGGTTGCTAGACAAAAACAAAGGCCATATTTGAACTCAGCACATCAAAATACATAATAAATGATATGTTTTGTGTAAATGTTTTTTTTGAAGGTCAGTTTTGTTGTCCAGTGTTATTACCGGCGAATTAAAACAGAAGCTTCACGAATTATCGTTGAGTTGTAATTTTCTTTATCATTCTTTGCAGTATATTGACGTATTCGAACTTAAATTTGTCTTCAAAGCTTAACTATTTGGATACTCTGGTTTATTTAAGAATTCTCAAGTAAAAAATGTGCTGTGCATAAATAATAAATCGCATTATACTATCGTATCGTATTCATAACATTGACAACAATGAAATTCCATTTGTGTTCATTTTCTAGTGTTGGAAGATATCGATCGTCATTTTTTACAATTTTCCCGACCACTACACAATATTCACTGTTCTTTTGCTTCCCATGATTTCAAGTATTAGAAGTCAGTGGCGTGCATATCCTTGGGAGATTTTATGTTATAACAGGAAAAATTGAATCCATAGAGCAAAAATCTCCTAATAAAAGTTGCTTGTCTATGTCCCCTCCATACACAGGTAAAATATTTCGGTGTTATTCATTAACACCCTGTATAATTAATTTTGGACGAAAACCTCAAAGCATAGTCAGGTCATTTTATTAATTTGTCAATAAAATAAAGTGTGTTAATAACAGTGATATTCAGTATCAGTATGAAATTCAGATGAAAAGAAAATTAAAAGGAATTATTAGAATACTGCAAGCAACATTTTTGATTTTATAGCAAAATAAACCGTGTGTGAAAATTAGAATTTATGAAAAGACCTAAGGAAAGGTTATTAGATAATTATTATCATTGTGATTAATCAAAGATTGTGATTTGAAGAAAATTTATATTGAAAAGTTTTTGTTACTAGTTAGGCCTAGCAAAATAAAAAGTTGCTCGTGTGTTACGAAATATTTTTTTTTTAATTAAGAGAAATGCGAATAATTTTATATCATATAGAAAACACGAAAGTAACAGTGGCCAAGCAGGCAAGATGAACCACAAAAGCAAGGAAATTAAAATAGGTTATTGGAGATTTAATTTGTTATTTGAAATTAACTTTGAAATAGGGTTTAAGAAAAGTGGATGGGAGTTAGGATACGAGATTTATAAGCAAGATTTGTTGGTCAAAGAAAATATTCGAGGCTGGCAAGGACCTCGATGAAGAGATTTAATTAGGCCAATCCCAGGGCACTCCACTGAAGTAATGGTTACGGAAACTTAAATAAGAAAGAAAAACTCGTGGTCTGCAGATTTAAATAGATTCAGCAGTGTTTGTTATAAATTCAGATGCAATAAAATAATAAGAGTAAGCGAGAGGTGAGCAATTGGAATTTCGTTACAGTTAATTTGGGATCCGTCGAGATACCCGTAGTCGAAGTACCCCATGAAGAGAGGGTAACTTATGTGAGATACGACAGGACAATGAAATAGGTACCAATCTCCCTGTTGAGAACTGTATTGACTGGTGCCGTATGGAGAGAGTAATGCAATCGTACTGGTAAAATTTCGTAGCATGAACCGTCTCGTTGCGAAAGGGTTCAGACGTCGAGTTCAGAGTAATTACCCGAAAATACTAGCTCGCTCCTTGAGTACGGAAAAAGGCGATAATGGATCAAGTAGGACGAGATTAAGGGACTGCTAATGAAATGAACCGTCATGGTTACCAGACTTGTATAAAATCTCGGGGTCTGAGCTGGCGTGGAAGTTATGGTAAGTTATGTAAGAATATACAATGTATGGAACAGTTACACTTAAGACGCCAGAATAGTGGATTATTAGAGTATTAGTTTGATCACACCGCCCCACTATGAGACCTATTTCCCCTATAGAAGCACAATCAGATGAAGATAGAGATTAATGAATAATTCTGTACGATTGTGAGTTTAGTGTTACGGAAGAAATAAAGTTACGTGAACCAGATGTCGGTGTAGCCCCTATCGTGAAAGAGAAAAGGATGTGTGTGTAAAAAAGTTGAAAGCCTGTTCTCACAGGACACTTTGTTGTTGATATTTAGTGCACATTTAACATTATTTAAGTATTCTGTTGATAATTTCCGTGTGGTGAAGTAAGAAAAAGGCTTAGACAGTAAAATATTATATTTTGTGAATTTTTCTATATGTTGTCGGGACTTTAATTTTGAAGTTCTATAGCGTTGATTGATTCAACGAACATATGGTATAATGCCACTTTCATTTTAGGATGGAAATTTAAAGGAAAAGAAATTTAACATTTTAAAGGGAATAGGCTAATTTACCTCATTGCATAAAAAATTTAATGAGTGTAAATCACTTCTAATTTAAAATCAGCATTATACGAAAATCTCTTCTGTACAGGTGGCATCGCAAAAATTTTAACGGAACTGATTTTTTTATGATATACTGAAAATACTTTTACACCCACTCACCCTCAATTCAGCATACGATGAGTGTAACGGGAGTTCACTCTCTTCATTTAAATCCCTCGGCGGAGACAACCCCTTTTGTATAAAAGAACTCAACATTCCTTTCTTTCTGCATTGCACACCTGGCTTCTAACTACCCTCATTTTACGATTGTGACAAGTGCACTGATGTACAGTCTGTGCTAAAACTTGTCTCTTACCTTTTATAACACCTTGTGTATAGCCCTAACTATGGTATTCCGGCAATATTTACCATAATTTAAATTTAACTTTCAACTTTTAAGGTTCTGTTTTCAAGGTAAAAAAGTGCATCTTATGGTCCGTAAAATACGGTAAATTTATTTTAGGGATAGTTTGTTCAAATTACTGATGTGTTGAAGGAGAAGTGAACATTTAAAAAAATATTTAAACAAATAAACATTGCTAGGACTTGAAAGATTGTAAGTTAGAAAATTTAAACAAAACAAACGCGCGTGAAAGTGAAAATTAATTTTATAAATTACTTTTATATAGAGAAATTAAATAAAATTTAGCTAACTTTTAACGAGAGTTATTAAACCACTTATGTGACAGTTTTTTTACGATAACATTTACATTTTGATATTTTTTTCAAGAATTCCATGTAAAACGCAGTTACAATTATTTCAGACCAAACAGTTAAGACTAATTTAGAAAATTTGTCGTTAACATTTTTGCACGTGATGTAATATTAATTATTTTACAAAACAAGCTAGAACTTTTATTTTAAATTTAATTGAAGAAATTTTTTAATTACGCAGAATTTAGAAGCCTTAGACCAGTTTTTATATACAAAACGGTTACATAGAACAAAGTATTTAAAATTTAATAAAACGTAAACTTTATGTGCATTCATAATAGATTATGTACTTTAAATGTAACAGGAGTAGAGAAGATGTCACGAGGAAGCTTCCATAATCCTGGACAGTCTTTGTCAGGATGTAGAGTGATAAAATGATTAAAGTGTAAGGGCCACAGATGAATAAGCTTATGTTAAAATATTATAAAGAGATCCTTTAGGGGAGGACATCCCGTCGAGGTGATCTAATCGAAGGATATTAGATGTTAATTATGATTAATGATGAAGATGATGATTATTAATAAGGGTAGTACTGCTCGAGAGACTTGCCCAGGTTTCCAAAAATAAGGAATCATAAAATACAGTTCTAGTATCTCGTTGAGCATCCAGGGAGGGAGTGAAGCTTTTGCAATGATTTATCCCTAATGACGATTAGGGAAGGCCCTAATGACGATTAGGGAGGATAAAAGACTCGCTTGTAGATATAGTTAGTGTCATACGACATGAAGCGAATGAATTTAAAGGAGTTGTCATAGACCAATGAAAGTAAACCAAGGCCAAATTCCATAACCTATTGGGAAGCCAGATAATTGAATTCTAACCAGGACATATGAGTTTAACGGTGAACCGAATTACGAACTTACTTAAGTTAGTTATATGTCTAGTTGCAGGGATAAAATTCATAGTAGGAGTACTGAACCAGTGGCGTATCCTGATCTCTGATAAAGGGCGTGCTATGCTATCGTCCTACACAGAAAATGTACTTGATTCCTAAGTTAATTGATATTATAGATTAACTTTAACTAGACAGTTAAAAATAGCTTACTTTATTAAAGTAGGCTTATTCTTTCTTTTAAAACATGAAGGATTTGTACTTATAAGATTTGAAGCCTTCACGGCGCTGATTAGTTAAGATGACTTCTCGGGTTATCAGCCTTGTCAAAATTATTAGGCTGGAGCTTACGGCAATTTTCACTCTGTGGCCTTCCTCAGGAATGTGAGACTGAAAAATGTTCTGTATATTCTACATTCTTGCCTTTATATATTGTAGAAAGACTTGTTAACTCGGCCGTACATTTGTCACAATTTGCAATTTATCTTGAAAAGTTTTGGATAAAAATGTATTTATCAGAAGATCTTCCAAAATACAGCTGTGCTCTTTCATAATGTTTTTCAGAATGAAGTAGGCTACATTAACTAAAAATTAATTTAACGCATTTTTAACCATTAAATAAAATAATATTTACAATATTTGCCTTGAAATTATTAAAATTGTAATATACTTAGCTACAACACAATTGCTTGCGAAAATTCAGTAGCACGCAAACTACCGGCAAATCTCCCGCCGCGCTCAGAATAACAGTAAATAAAGTAATACTTTATTTACAATTATTTACTATTAAAATTGTTAAAATAAAAGACTGAAAATGAATTAAACACTTTTGATAACATTAAATGAAACAATATTTACAATAATTTACTTTGGAACGTCTTAAAATCGCAATATACTTCGCTACAACACAGCTGGGTGCGGAACTTCAGTAGCACGCAAGGCACTCAAGATACTGCCAAATCTCCACCGTGCGTAACCTATTCCCTTCTTCATCCCGCGGTCAGGATATCACCCTTCTTCAAAACTCACAGCACACAAGTTCTAGCCTCGAGGCAAGTCCACGCCTAACGTACCGCTCAGAAACTCATTCTACTTACGGAATCGTAGCACACGGGTGACAGCCTCGCAGCGGGGCCCTTGTTTTCTCATTTCAGCGATGAAAATTACACTGATTTTTCTACAATTTACTGAAAAAATCAAACATAATGAATGAATAAATTCCATCCAGAATTAGGGCGTGCGGCGCACGCATAGCACCAATAGAGTATACGCCCCTGTACTGAACCAGTTAACTGAATTTTCGTCCCAGGACGGCCTCAATCTAAACAAGATTTTGGGAGAAAGCTAGAAAGCGAGATACCTATTATTAGGAGATAAACGGACAGAATTTACGGATTTTGTTATAGAAACCAGAAGTTTTGAATGAAATGTTAAAGAAACAGTAATTGACTTTAAAAGTGATTAATCAATTTGAATAATTAATGGGTACATTGAGTTAATGAGAACAGAATTTAAAATTAAGTAATGCATTAGAATTGTCACTCGGGGAGTGAAACAGATTTTTTTAAACGATAGAAACATAGTGAATTATATTACACTCAGTTTAACTTAGTAGAAAAAGATGAGTTCTGATTATTCGTTTTAATATAAACAAATTTTGTTTGGTTTATGGATACTGACGTTTGTGAAAAAAGTGAAACAATTAACGTATATTAAAAGGACGTAACGAAAGTAGCAGAATAAAATTATTTAGTAAAATGTATAATGGTAAAATAAATCGGAACCAATAAGTTCGGAAGGGTTTAAATTTCAAAAGGAATGGAAAAAATTGTGTATTTTAAATAATGAAATTATTTGAATAATAATAATACGTGAAGTGCGAACAAGTATGCAAAATGCACATAACTCTAGTTATTCACTGCTTTGAACATTTGCTGCAGCTCACCACGTGGTATTTTTCATATTTTAGTCTACACTGTTTTCAGATACACCTATCTGTTATTTATTATTTATTATTTAAGATAAGTAGTAAACAGTTTATTCGTTTAAATCAATAATTAATATTTTAAAGTTATTTAAAATAAAAAAGTAATTTTGTGAAATGAAATAGTTATTAACAATTATAGGCGAATATAGTTAATATTTATTATTGCGAGAAAAATACTGTAATTAAAAAATAAATATTTAAAATATTTGCACGGAGAGTATGCTATAAGAAAAAGAAGAAAAAGGAAAGTAAGGGAACAGTTTTGTTGGTCGTTGACATGATGCGATATGACCGATATTTTAAATTGAACTAAGTGATACCGTTACCAAATAAAAACTCGTCCATGGTTAGGTCGATTGTGACATTGTGAGAGAGTATTTTTATATCACGTCATTATGACGGATATACGCGTTCCTAGACAAAAGAAACGTCTTTAAGTGATATCCAGATTCCTACGTCCCGTAGATTGTTTTTGTATTTTCAGCGTTGCAGTTACAGTAGCTTCCCAGCAGTGTCGTTAAATGGACCAGAGACCCGACTTTAAAAGGATCTCCATATGTGATGAACATTGAGTTTCAACGAGTTCCGTATGAGAGGATGAAAACCGGTTGGGTGTACACAATACCTTGGTAAATTGAGAATTTTTTTTATAATTTATAAAGTTATAGTTTAAAAGTATTATTTTACAAAAACTTTGTTAATAATTAGAGAAATTTTTAATTAATTTAAATTAAATCATTTTGAATTAAATATTGATTTGAGTAAAAGATTGCACCGCAATATCATCTTTTAAGTCAACTAAACTTTTTTTGGAGAGTAAGCTAAAAAGAAAAGAATAAAAATAATTTTTTTGGTGTCAGAAAATGTTATTGCTTTGTAATATTGTTAATGATTGTGTTAAATAGGTTATGCACTGGGAGTGACTGTGAGGATCGAAATCGGTACCTCCTGTACACAGGCTTCCCTAGGACAGAATGAAACCCCGGCAAGAGCAGGGACCCTACCTAGAATGACCACCGAGACCTTCGAATAGTTAACCGAAAGTAGTAGAGGAACCAACGGGGATTTTTTTTTTTTGGGACACCAAAAGCACAAAGAAAAACATTATAGGAATTTTTTCTTGGAAAATTAGAACAATTAATTAGCATTTTAAGAGTATTTTGAAATAATTAATTTAGATTCCATTTTAAAAGGCTGAATGGAAAGTTCAACAACTTATTAATTAATGGAGAAATTTAATTTTTTTAAAGCATTTATATTATTTTTTGATATAGGAGAACACGGGGCGGAACGGGGTGACGGGGCAGAACGGGGTGGCTCTATATCTCAGCCGTTCGGTGCTGCCATCGATTAAAATTAACGAAATCACAACGGACGATCAGCAAAGCATCTTGGTATGTCATTCTTTTTCAATTAGAGTTGAGATGTGGTTCTGTGTGTTGTTATGGTCAAATTAACGAGTTTTTTGGTAACATTGTCGGTTCTATGCAGCAAGGTAAGCTGCAATCTTTTGTTTAGTTCATTTTTGTTTGTATACATGTTAAAAATGTATTATTTAAGCATTATAATAAAGGTGCTTTACGTGAGAAAAATTTTGATTATGGAGGGTCATTGTGTAATCAAACCTAGCGCTGTCTCTGGGGCAGAATGGGGTGGGGCGGAACGGGGCAGTGCTCTATCCTCCTAAAGAGCAGAACTGAAGCCTCAAGAAGTCCAAGGCCACAAACAAAGAGGAAAGGATACGGAAGAAATTCTTTGTAGGCAGAAAGCAAACATTAGAAAGGACAGGAAAGAAAACCGAAAAAATCACAAGTAGGTCGAGTCCAAATGAAAATGAAGACGGTGATAAGGACACTGCTTGTCTTATTCGACCTCTAATGAAGGGTGGATTGCTTGTGGTGAATGTAAATAGTGGTCACATAATTCGTGTGCAGGTAACCTATAGACGCGAGGACGACGAAACAGTACCCGTTTGTAAAAATTGTACTAAAAAAATAAATATTTTATTTTACCCCATTCTGCCCCGCATATGGGGCGGAACGGGGTGATTTACATTTTCTTAAATACTTCAAATTAATCCACAGTTTAACAATATTTCTTAGATTTTTTTAGTTCCAAATGTGTTCTGCAGACCATGAATAATTTATGTATGCCTATACAATGCTGATTTTTGTTTTGTATATCTTCCTAGATAGGATTAAATATTAAGTGCCCCGTTCCGCCCCGGGTTCCCCTATGTAAAGTTTTGTGTGGAAAATTTATGCTGACGAGACTAACAAATTTAATTGAATGTTATAGAGTTTTGTTTGACAAGTAATATGATTTTTTTATATAATTTAAATAGTACGAGAGCTGTATCTTTTATGGTAACTTTTGATCAATGATTATTATTAATTAGTATTGAAATTTTATTGGAAGGATCATTTCATTCTGGCTTAACATGAACCCGTCTCCAAGAAATGAAAGAAATCACCTTGCCCTGTGGGTAGTAGGCAATAAGGTCAATAGTTAATTAGCTTCATATTTTCCAGTGGTATAATTACAGATTGAATGTTATTGATATGTTCCGCCTATATACCACTATATATTACAACACTCAGCTGAAGTCTACATGAGGTAAGGAGCAATTAATTAACAACACGTGTTATTGAATTTGATTTTTGTTGTGTTCTTCTAAACGTATTTTTATTATATTAGATTTAGTCTATCACATAATCATATAAAATATTAAAATAACATTGAGCTCAATGTGTTGTCAAATTAGCATTTACAATAATTAGTAATAAAATTATGAAGTTAACCTTGTCACAATATTTAAAATATGAATTAAAATTAACATATATGAAATTTAAACTGATAAAATATTCTAATACTTGTCAATTGTTTTAAAATATCACACAGATGTCTGTGTATGTCAAAAAATAATAATTGTCTTCTTGGATAAAATGCACTTAGCTTCTTTCTTCTTGTATTTGTGTTGTGTGACTATTATTATTAGAGAGTCAATTATAACAATATCATATTGTGAATAGTCGGCCGCGGTGGTCTAGAGGTAGCGTGCTCGCCTCTAAGCTGGGGGTCCCGTGTCGTAGATTTACGGCACATAAAAGAACTCCAAGCCTAAATTAGAGCCTCTGGACAAAATTTCTCGGCCCTTTCACGTCCAAGAAATCCTTAGTTTCCAGAGGGGGGTTGCGAGGCGATGGGCTTACCACCTGTCCCTCTACCCTCTCTCGGAAAATATGCATATCAAAATTAGTATAGGTAATGAAACCTCCATTGGAGGCCCCTTCGCCCCATCTGGGGATCATAGGGTACCAGATACAGATACAGATATTGTGAATAACTTTAATTTTGTGCTCCTTCTTCTTGGAATAGCTTAATGGATCTTGAGTAGTGTAGTGAACTTATCTCTTGTAATCTTCAGCTTTCGTTGTTTTTCAATATCTTGAGATGCATTTCGACGTCATATGCGTCATCATCAGTCACGCCTAGAATATAAATATTTTGGATATCAAAAGAATCTCAAGTAAAATTAATTAAAGGATAAGACACTTCGTTAATAAAATAAATTTAAAAATGTGACTAATTTAAATGGGTTAAATATAGAACTGTAATGAAGAAAATGGTTGTATGCCAGCCAGTAGAAATTTAAAATATAAGTTATTTAATAAACGAATAATATGGTAATTATTTGTTCATATTCGGTAATTGAAATTTATAAGAGAAGCTATTGATTAAGAAACTGTACTTAAAGGTTTAAGTTGACTTAAGTATTGTAGAAGAATATCTATTAACTTTTTAATAATTACAATATGTGACTTACCGATAGTCTTGAGAGCTGAACATTCTACAGTGAATGTTTGAGTGCTACTGAATATTGTGAGAGTTTACTCCTAGCTAGTTAGGTTAATGTATGTTTCAAAAAGTGCGTTCTGGTCTACTGTGTTTTCATTTATGATGTTGTTCTTATGTTTATAAATTTCTATTTGCTCTAGAGTATTGAGTTTAGGACTTTTATTACGTTTATGTAAAATTTGCAAAGAATTTTCTATGGTAGTAGGGCTATGTTGATTGTCTAGAAGATGCTTTGCATATGTGGATTTATTTCTGTTAAATCTAAAATCAGAAATATGTTCTTTATACCTTGTTTTGAAAGATCTTCCAGTCTGGCCGATATATAGGCCTACTTTATTACAGTCTTGACAATTTAGTTTATATATGCCACAGCTTTCATATTGATTGTTGCTATTATAATTGTTGATCTTATTATAGATTTTATGTTTTAAATTATTATTAGTTTTGAAGGCGATGTTTATGTTATTCTTCTTTAATTCTTTTGTAATACTGTAAATCTTGTTATTTGTTAAATTGAAGGTTCCATATTTGTTGTGTTTATTAGTATTGGTTTCTTGGGTTGGTTGGAGTGTGGTTATCGGATTATTTTGTTTGTTAATAATATTCTTATTCTTTTTTATTAATTTGTAAACTAAATTGTCTTGGTACCCATTATTACGGGCTATTTGTAGAATGGTTTTTAATTCGGTTTCGTAATTCTTATGGGACAAGGGGACTTTTAATAGCCTATAAATCATATATTAATTGCTGCTGTTTTTTGGTTATTAGGGTGGTTGGATTTTTGATGAATTATATTGTCAGTATAGGTGGGCTTTCTGTAAATGTTGAAGTGTATTTTATTGTATTTCTTGGTTAAGTTTAAGTCTAGGTAATTGATATAGTTATTGCTTCTCTCTACTGTGAATTGTAATTTATTATGTAGTTTATTGAAATCTTGTACTATGTCGTTAATTTTGTGTTTATTGCAAATAATGAAAATATCATCACCGTATCTTGTATAAGCTTTTATATTGAATTTCTTGATGACATTATTGATATAATTTTCTTCAATGTGTTGTAGGAATATTTCGGAAACTATACCTGATAGGGGTGAACCTATAGCTAGCCCATCTTGTTGTTGGTAGATTTTGTTATTAAATTTGAAATAATTTTGTTTTAGAATAGTTTGGAGTGTATTAATGATTTGTTCTGTAACGTTAAGGCTATCACCCATATTAAGTAGATTTTGTTTGGTTATTTGAATTGTTTCTGTTATGGGAATGTTGGTGTATAAATTTTTTATATCTATTGATATGAAGGTATCATTTTTATTAAGTTTAAAGTCTTTAACTTTGTCAATAAAGTCGTAGTTATTTTTTACTGTATAAGTGTTCTTAAGTTCTAATCTATTTTGTAGTATTTTAGCTAACTTCTTGGAAATTTTGTAAGATGGAGCATTCATAAAGTTAACTACAGGTCTTATCGGTTTGTTGTCTTTATGAATTTTAATTTGAGATCTTAAAATTGGGGGTTTCGGGTTCATATGTGTAAGTTGTTTTGTGTCAGTATTACTAAAAATTAAATTTGAAGTTTTTAAGATTCCTTTAATCATGTCTTGATATTTATCAGTTGGATCTTTTGTGATTTCTAAGATATTGTTGTCTTTTAAGAAGTCTAGTGTCTTATTGATATACTCGGAATTCTCAATTAAGATAATGGCATTTCCTTTGTCAGCCTTAGTATTTGTTATGTTGTTGGTTGTAAGTTTATGTTGTAGTTTCTTAAGTGTAGTCTTTTCTGTGTTATTTATAATATTGTGTTGTTTGTCATTATAAGTTTTCTTAATAATGGAGGCTATTTGTTCTCATAAGTATGTTTGCTTATTAGGCTCACATTTATTAATAGCTGTTTCTGCGTCTATAATATTTGATTTTATTTGATTATTGAGAGTATCTGTGAAGTTATGCTTGTAACCCAATTCTAGTATTTTTTGTTCTTCTTTGTCTAATTTTACTGTTGTCAAAGGTTATGTTAGATGTTCTAGGTGTGTTTTTTGTTTTTTGGAGATTTTGTTGTTTTAGTTTCTCAATTTTCTTGTTCAATCTACAATATTTCTTCTCGATTTCGTTATGAAGTTTTTCAGTTATATTATTCTCAATTATTGGCCATTCATTCTTGTATATCTTGGATGCTTGAAGATGTGTAGTATATAAGGTTTCATTTAGCTGGCTTTTCTTCATGTGTAAGAATCTAATTTCATTGTTAAGCCATGCTTTATTAGCGTTTACAGTTATTCACAATATGATATTGTTATAATTGACTCTCTAATAATAATAGTCACACAACACAAATACAAGAAGAAAGAAGCTAAGTGCATTTTATCCAAGAAGACAATTATTTTTTGACATACACAGACATCTGTGTGATATTTTAAAACAATTGACAAGTATTAGAATATTTTATCAGTTTAAATTTCATATATGTTAATTTTAATTCATATTTTAAATATTGTGACAAGGTTAACTTCATAATTTTATTACTAATTATTGTAAATAGCTAATTTGACAACACATTATTATATGTTGTTTTAATATTTTATATGATTATGTGATAGACTAAATCTAATATAATAAAAATACGTTTAGAAGAACACAACAAAAATCAAATTCAGTAACACGTATTGTTAATTAATTGCTCCTTACCTCATGTAGACTTCAGCTGAGTGTTGTAATATATAGTGGAATATAGGCGGAACATATCAATAACATTCAATAAGGTCAATGTCGAGAATGGACTCTCATTAGACCTGTGTGTGAAACAGATGAGGGGCTCCAAGCGAATAGATAAGTCTTTCGCAAGCACCCTGTACATTTCGGCCCTACCCAGCAGGAGGGATGAAAATAAATTGAAAAGCGCGTACTATAGTGATAGTGATCGCCTTTTGAGAGGGAAGACGGCTGTGTTATATGCCAGAACGTTAGGTCCTAATGAACGAAAGAAAAATATATTTATTGTTTTGATTATTTAATTTAAGTTACCCTACGAGTAGGCCCTACAGGCTATGTGATATTATAGACAGCAGGAAATATCGATAGTATAAGAATGTGTTGTCAGCAGTAGCTTGAGTTCACCTGTCTTTCAAGGTTGATGAATTGGCATTCCTTTAATTCACAGTTTGTGGGATAGCAAATCTTCGCATAATTGAATTAATTCACAGTTTGTGGGATAGCAAATCTTCGCATAATTGAAAAATGCATTTTTATTGGTTACACTCGGAATGAGATCGAATATTTACGATTATTGTCGAAGATTGTATATTCCTGTTTTGCATTTAGTTTACCGAAGTATACATTAAATTACAGAATGTTCAATGAAAGTTTTGTTGCAATAATGACTTAAGTACCGATATAGACGCATAATAATTAATCTCCCGCGATATATTGACAGTGGATTTTCGGGGTTATAGCGTCAGTAGAAAAGTCTATATAAGGGCTTACATGCCGCAAAAGTCTCTCATGTTGTTCAACTTCCCATCGCTATGAAGTAATTCTGGAAGCCAAGATGGCGACACTGGAAGTTATATCAAGAATAAAATGTAAGTTCAAAATTTATTATCTTATGTTATAAAGATGAATTTAGAAAGATGCATGATTATATATCTTTCAGTTATTGTAGAGAAGTAATTAAGATGAAAGAATTTTTAAGAGTATAGTAGTATTGGAAGCAGACTTTTATGATATAGTTTAATAATTCAATGTCGGAAAGAATTTAGATAGTTATATTTTAGATATAAAACGAGTTAGATAAAGAAATAATAAGATATTATAACAAGTTTCTATTAGAAAAGTGAAGTTTTAGGAATTTATAGCAATTAGCAGAGTTAAAATTTAGTAAGTCAAATTCATGAAGTAAAAGAAGTATAATTAAAATTATTATTAGACCATTTTTTAACGAGAACTTTTATTACTTTAATTTACAATAAATTATTATTTATTTTAGTATATATGCATATTATTTAATGGTGCATGAAAATAATTAATCACATTGCATGCTATCCTTTATAATCCACAGCAGTGCCTATCCATATCCTAAAGGCCTAAAGCCAATCCTGATGTGTAGTGTTACCAAAACACCGGTGGCACCACAAAGGGATAACAGAGAAGAAACACACTTCAAACATGATTCCGTTAGAAAATGGTGTTTTTCCTCTTTATTTTTATTTTATTATATGTTCTCGCTATTTTTAGAGAAAGAAATCAGTTCATATGTATTGAGTACCTTCTATATGTGTATACATACCTCGAATCAAAAACTGTTATTGTGTTTTTAAGATGTCTACTGGTAAAATGACAAGCATCTAATCCAGTAGACTCTTTTTTAATTTTCTTACTAGGCCTACAATAAATATCATATACAGTCTACCCTCGATAAATACCCCTTTTCACGTGCCAACCTCTCACTGTACCAATAAATGCAAGTGAAAGGATCTTCTCCCATATAAATTACATAAGAAACTCGTTATTGTGCCAATCCATTTAGTGCCAGTAAATATAAGACAAATTTTTTACAAAATATGGCTTCCAGTGATTTTTTTTTAGTTGCAGAATTCTTTTAAAATTGGCGTGAATGTTAGAAAGATTATTTAAGAAACATACTGTACTGTATTTGTAAGAAGTGAGTATTCCCCTGCCACAAATTGTAACTGTAGTGCGGTGGAATGTGGAAGCTATGTTAAGAAATCGGACAGACAGCCTGAGTAAGGGTGGAGCAGGTAGAGAGAGCTCTTCATATAATGGGACATTCCAAACTTTCACTTATTTTAGTCCAGTGTCCATTCAGCTGTTGAAACACTACACTACAGTTACATTTACTTTTTTAAACAAAGACAAAAGGTACAGTACTATAATCATAATCATTATTTGGACCAACATGATTTTCAACCCCTTTGTGTACTGTTGCACTGTAATAAATATAGTTACTTTATTTTATTTTGTGTTAAAGTTCTCTACTTGCTTTTTAATTAATTTTCTTTCATAATACAATAAATTAATACAGCAATGTATTATGCCATGGTTGTTTTAAATATTAAATTTTCGATTTAGTGCCACTAAATGATAGAGAATGGATGATGGCATCATATCGAAGGTTCACTGTATTATTTTTATTAATATTATCTTGTGTGACATCCTTCTGTTTACATTTTTTCACTGTTTATCTCTTTCTGTCTATTTTTCCTTTATTCTTTCTTCCCATCAACAGAAACACTGTTAAGAATGTAGGCCTATTTAGGTCACAAGGTCCTAGGATCAAGAAAAGCATTAGTGATAGGTGTGAAAACTAATTTATTTATTTATATTAATATTGTCGTTTAGCAATATTCAATTACAATTGGCATAGTTGGTTAAAGTAAATTAAAGTAGGCAGAAAAAAGTAGTAGTGAGTACATGATAATTACTTAACATGGTTACATAACATTAAGATATGCTTTTAAGGGAGGTTTGGAGGCATTCATTAATATTATAAAAAGCATTGTCAGTCAACCTCTTGCAAATAGTTCTTTTAAAATCAGTTTTTCAATTGGGATAGGCTACATATGATGGTATGTTATAGTACAACTTGTATGTAATGGTTGTTGACTTTTACTGAGAATAGTCATTTAGGTAATATTCTATGCTATGGTGCATGGATTTAATTAACATGAGTCAATAAATGAAATTTGTTTTGGCGTACATTAACAACCATTTTAAAATATAAAAACCCATAACATAAATAATTCCATGTCTGAGATTTACAATGGAGATTGCCAGAAACCTAATGGCTCTCTTTCGCAGAATAAAACCTCTGTCAATATGAGTTCAATCCATATGACTCAGGGACATGGATGAAGTTAAAAGAAAATGACTGAAGCTTTCCATAGAATCATCCCTGCAACATAGAATGAACTAAGTAGAAGTTTCATGATGTTATGTGGGTCATGTACCATTAAAAGAAATTTCCCATCGTTTAGTATTATAAAGCTGCGTCTCCATTGATATACATTTAACATCAACATGTCAATATTAACAAGTTGACATTGACATGTATATTGCAATTTCGCATTCCAACTGACTTGACATGAAATCCCAGCGTGTTGCACTTAACATTTTCAGATGTTAATTTGTTTTCCGGAGAAAATGGACAACATGTTAAGTCAATTGACTATTCGGTCAATATCGGCTTTGTTTCGGGAATTTCCGGAAAACAAAAAGCGATCGCCAGCTTAATCGGCTTTGGTTCGGGAATTTCTGGGTGAACAAAAAGCAGTCGACAGCTTCCTCAATATTCCCGGCATCCATTTTGTAATATGTGAGTATTTGGTATATCAGTGTTCTCAATAGTATTGCATGTACTTTTAAAATTATTTTTTATGGCGTACTCCATTGTTGAAAAGTGTGATAGTTATTTTGAATAGATGAAGACATCTGTACAAAATTAGTATTTAAGAAAGTCATAGACAGTTAACAAGAAGATAATAACTAGTATGTAAAACTATTCTCATTTTGTAATGTTGACTGCCCTCTTCAGAGGTGTTTTCTTTTTGAATGTTATTCATTTCTGTTTGTAACCGCGCCAACACTTATGTTCAATCATAGCTTTAATCTATCTACAAGTTTAGTTATTTTTGCTGCCAACTTGACAACATTCATCATTTTTCTCTAGTTTTATTGTTATAAGTTTAGATTTTTAGGTTATTGCATTACATTCTTTATTCATTTACTTACAACATTAGATTTATTATTTACAATTAGTAAATATTGCTAATTATGTTCTATTTATTAATATTTGAAGTTTTAAAGAATATTATTCATATTTAAGCCTATCATGTTGGCTACGGATTTCTTTCTCTATCACTTCCTGTTTCTGAAGTCAACATGACTCAAATTATTATTTAAATAACATACATTTTCCAGCTTGTAAGCTATTATCCCTATTCATTGTCTGTTATTATTCATATTTGATTATTATTTTTGTATCCAGTCTTCAGGATACATTTCTTGAGCAGTTTATATGCATTTCATATAGCTCAATGACGACTTCCTTCTTCTTCATTCACAACAATCCATTACTCAGACATGAAAGGATTCATGTTCTTTGGTGCTTCGGATTATCGTGATATAGTCTGAACATCAACATTCATTCTATTATTTGTGTGGATACTATATCCTACAAGTTCTACACTTATATGATATTTTCCCGGGCTACTAACCAGGTGGTGAATTGGATTAATTCCGACGTTTCGAAACCAAACTGAGGCTTCATTGTCAAGGAGAATGAAATGCCGGGATTAGATGGCGTGTATTTATAGGACTGCTGTGAATGGGGACATCCGGATTGGAGAAAGGATTTGTTGAAGACCAACCAATCAGGAAACAGATGGGTCCTGTAAGAACAGGAGGGAAAAATTAGAGAAGTAGAATCGGTCCAAATAAGGGCCAACGGTCAATAGGTAGTGAAAATAAATTATTATTATATAGGTGGTGGTGGAAACGAGAAAAAATTGGAAAAAAGGGAAACACGGTCCAAATGAGGGCCAATGTGTTTCCCTTTTTTCCAATTTTTTCTCGTTTCCACCACCACCTATATAATAATAATTTATTTTCACTACCTATTGACCGTTGGCCCTTATTTGGACCAATTCTACTTCTCTAATTTTTCCCTCCTGTTCTTACAGCACCCATCTGTTTCCTGATTGGTTGGTCTTCAACAAATCCTTTCTCCAATCCGGATGTCCCCATTCACAGCAGTCCTATAAATACACGCCATCTAATCCCGGCATTTCATTCTCCTTGACAATGAAGCCTCAGTTTGGTTTCGAAACGTCGGAATTAATCCAATTCACCACCTGGTTAGTAGCCCGGGAAAATATCATATATTACCAGCACCAGGAAAAATTCAAAGCACATTTCAGTTCTACACTTCTTTATCATATGCTTCGTCAAGTAAGCAATTTCTAGTGCATCAAGAAATGTACTTAATCATTCATCCAATTTATGCCTGGCAAAATGGCATTTCTGTGTTGTGTTTTGCTAATTGTTAAATAGCTGGGACATCACGACACATATTCTCATTCTTATAGCAGATAAAGATTCTGCTAATATAAATCTAAATAAGGACATATACTTCGCTTCAAGTAAATAATCATTAGTGTTACTAGAAGTGATTCCAATTTCCATACATCTACGCATTAAACATTGATCTCATTGTTGCGATTTGGCTATCATTAAATAGCCTATCCATCAGAATTGACATTCAGTTTCTAGTCTTGAAAACTATATCTACAAGTGTCACGCTTCACGGACAGATGTATATTTATTCACAAATGTGATTATATGTGACATCAAGACTAAACTTTCATCTCCATTATCTACAAACTTTCATTCAATCGTTTATATGGTAGATGGTGACAATGTTCACATCCTCGAATCATAACTTTAATCTCATGCGTTAAGATGGATTCACATATGACATCAAACACCAACACTCTGCACTAGAAGATTGTCAACCATTATATTAATCTGTAAATGCTATCTTCAAGAAGACTTTCAGCTGAGAAGCATACTTTCTTCATTCCAACGCTTTTCAAGAAAATGAAAGTGTATTCATTCGTGTGTTTTAGTTTATAATTAAATATTATCTCTTATATCGTTGTTTTCATTGAATGATGCATGTTATACAACTTATTCAATTCAATTCCTCCATTACAGTGGAGGTGGTCCTCCGCCAGAGATCTCATTAGTTGTGGTTTGCACGAAAGGTGTTAAGCACAACTAAAGTTTCAATCTCGTGTAGGTATTAGGGACTCTAACAGTCCGCTCTTACAATCATAAGCCCCCTGATCCTACATTTGGTCCTCCGGGCCGGATATTCCAGCAAGTTTGTATTAATAGGCCTAGCCTACATCTAGGATATTACCAGCAAGACTGTACTAATAAGTTATTCCGTCATCTGGTCCTTCTGACCATAATCAAACTATTAAGATTGTAATAATACAATAATACTCATACATTATTCAAGCTCTGTGTCACAGACAGACTTGGGTTGCATACAAGAGCCTTCTTGATTTGCTCACATTCATGTATGCATTATTATTTCATCTCAAGAGATATATATTGATACTTAAGCAATTAAAAGATTGACTTAACATTGATTTGTGCTCTGCCATATGCATTTGAGCCACATGCCATCACTCAGAGAAACTTCAAAGTGTACTGTATGATATATATATATGTCAATTGTAAACATTGTGACGTCAATGTGTCACAGACACACAACACACTCTGTCAACACTACATTAACACACAATTCTCTTACACGAACAAGATTCTTAACGTTCTTTGCAATTTAATACTCATCTTATTGCAAATAATTGCAATCATTCTGCTCTATCATATATTCCATTGTCTTCTTGACAATAAGTTGTCCAGAAGTTGTTTCTCATAGGCGGGCAAAACGGTCCTGTTCTTCTCGCATACTATTTCACTTGCATTGCTTCCTTGTATCCTGGAAAGCGGGCAAATTCCTACATTGTTTTCATTCTTCGTATACCTATCTTTGAATCATGGAAGATCAAGCATTAAGACAGGTCGAAGACCTCAAAAGAAAACGCACTCCTCTTAAGGCACAACTTACACGTCAGTGTAATTATATTACTAATCTTAATGAGTCAGGTGAACTCAATCACCAACAATTATTGAAGCGTAAAGACATTCTTGAAAAAACATTTGTAAGTTCATACTAATTCAAGATCAAATATAAGAATTTCAGCCAACAGATGCTGAAATTAATTACCATGAAGAAGTCGAAAATGACTTTATCGAAGCTATGTCTAAGATAGAAACTCTTTCTAAACTTGCTGAATCGCAGCAGGTAATTTCAAACAAGATTTCTGAGCTGCAGCAAATCAAAACTCAATTGTTCACTCACGTACGAGTAATATCAGACTTTACAGTAACTCGTGAAATCGAGTTACATGCTTTGCTATCTCGTAGAGACGAGGTCAAGCAAACATTTGAGAAATTCAAGTTGGTTCAAACTCAGCTCGAACAACTCCATGCTGCGAATGCTGAGGCCAACTCTCGTGAAGAAGTTGAAACAGCATATTTCGAAACCATCGCTAAAGTAGAAACATTGATTAAGATCGCGGAGTCTAAGGCAGAAACTTTGGGTAAGCTCTCAAAGCTTAGCCAATTCAGAGTACTGCTCTTAAACCATATTCAAGTAATAAAGGAGCTTATGATCGAGGATCAGGCATCTTACTTTGAAGGTATGAAGAGATGCGCTGAACTCGAACAATCATTTCAACACTATCAAGCTGAACAGTCTTCAATTGAAGACATTGAATCATTCAATGACGGGCAAATTCAACGCTATGAGCTTGAAGAAGCCTATTAGAAAGCACTTACTAGACTTAAAGCTTCCATAAAGGCAAACAAGCAAATATATGATCCAGATCCTTTGTCTGCGCCTAGTCCGCAACCAGTGCTGACTGAGCAAAACCACGTTTCTCTTCCTAAGCTACCTGAAATAAGATTACCGACATTTTCAGGCGATCCCACTATGTGGCTAGAGTTTCGTGACACGTTTACATCCTTAATACTGCAGAATCAGTACGTGTCTGAGATGGACAAGTTTCAATATTTAAAGTCATGCTTAACCCCTGAGGTTATGACTATTATACATAATATTCCTGTCAGTGCTGCCACATTCAGCATTGCCTGGCAAACTTTGTTAGAGCGTTTTGACAATGACAGACTCATTGCTAATGCTCATTTAGAGAATTTATTTTCTCCCCTTCTATTGATAGAAACTCTGCTGATTCGCTCCAGAGATACTTAGATCATTACATAAGTACTATCCACGCGCTTCAGTCACTGCACATTGATATTGAGCTGTCTGATCTTATTATCTCAAAAATAATACTGGATAAGCTTTCTCCAGCTATTATTAGAGATTGGGAATCTTCGCTTAAAGCTGATAAGTTTCCATCACTGAAGGACTTATTCAGTTTCCTTGAGGCCAAAGTTCGAGTCATTCAAATGACTGACTTAGCTATCAAGTCCCAGTCGAATCAATCTCCAGTCAAAGATGTGACTTCGAAATCTAATAATAATTCTAACAACAATCGTAAGTCCACTGAAGCTAAGAAAAAGCCTTCGTGGCCTCAACCTATTTGTATATGTTGTAATCGCCCTCGTGATCATGAATTATTTCTCTGTGCAGCATTCAGAGCTTTCGCTTTGCCCCAAAGATTTGAATTTGTGAAACGCAACAATGTATGTAATGTCTGCCTGAGAATAGGTGGTCATTCACAAGCCTGCTCTTCTTATACTTGTATGAAGTGTCAAGGTAAACATAGTACTTTTCTTCATCCTTCAAACGCTCCCATACCAGTAAACCCATGTGCCATGTTAAGAAGTGGTCCAGCTACTTCAAAGATTCTATACCCTACAGCAACTGTGTTAATAGCAGATGCTAATGGCGAGTACATTGAGGCTACAGCCATTCTTGATTCAGCTACGACTTGTAATTTAATTACAAATAGATTATTTCAACGCCTCAAACTTAAACCAACTCCTCGTAGAGAATATTTGCAAGGAGTAGTGTTTGAAAAGCGCACTCTCTGCAAGGTAGCATCTTTATCACTGAAATCTAATGTTTCTGATTGGTCGTGCCAAACGAATGCTTTGGTTATTCCATGCATAGCTACTTGTAAGTTCCCTCGTGCTTACATAAATACTGACAATTGGAATATTCCAGCTAACTTGAATTTGCCAGATGCTAAATTTAACCAACCTAAGTACTTAGATTTGCTCATTGGTACAGAGATTTTTCACAAATACTGTTATCAGGCAAAATCATGGCTGATAATCTGCCTGGCATACATAATTCAGAACTTGGTTGGTACTTTATGGGTAAAGTCCCTCAACCTGTTACTTCTTCGCAGCATAGTATTCCTATGCAAAGTACTGCTTCTAAACATATGAATGTTTCTAAGCAAATGACTTCTCACAGCAAAGCTAAAGCAGCTAATAGGCGTGAGAATCCTCGTGTCATGCAAGCTCATTCTAATCTCTTATTCCCTAGCTCTGACTCGTTAATCGATTCAAACTACTCTGCTTTCTTGAATTCAGAATCAGCTGTGGATAAACAATTAGCTAGGTTCTGGGAATTAGAAGCTGTCAATAATTCTGGTCCATTCCATGATGAATCGGAATGTGAGAGACATTTCTCTCAAACTACCACCAGAGATGACTCTGGAAGATATATAGTTAACCTTCCTTTTACTGCTCCGCCTGAAACATTAGGTAGCACAAAGCAACAAGCTTACAAACGGTTTCAGCTCTTAGAAAAAAGACTGTCATCCAACGAATACTTACATACTGAATATGTCGAGTTCATGCAAGAATATGAGGATTTAGGCCATACGCAACGAGCTGACCACATTACTAATGCTCCTTGTGAATACATTATTCCTCATCACCCAGTAATTAAGCCTAGCAGCACTACTACAAAGGTTAGAGTAGTCTGAGATGCCTCAACTAAGTCATCTAATGGAAAATCCTTGAATGACACTTTAGCTATTGGTCAAAGTCAGCCTCCTGAACTTCTGCCCTATGTAACTAAGTTTTCACATTTGAAGACACTGCGTATTATAGCATATGTTCTACGATTCATAAATAATTGTAGGCCTGCTAAAATTAAGCTCACAGGTCCTCTCGAACCTAGTGAAATTCCAAATTCAATCTACACTTGTGTGAAAATAATTCAGCATCTCGAATATCATGATGAAATCAATGCTTTGACTTCGTCTGATGTCGTTCCTTCATCTAGTAAAATACACTCATTATGTCCATTCATGGACAGTGATGGTATTCTTCGTGTTGGTGGAAGACTGAAGCACTCAGAACTACCCTTTGATGCGAAGCATCAGATTTTGCTTCCAGCTAAGCATCCTTTCACTAAACATCTCATTCGTTTTACACACTTCAAACTTTAGCTCACTTACGGGAAAGGTTTTGGATACCTTCTGTAAGGAGAACAATTCGCTCTGTGATCAGACAGTGCAATGTCTGTTTCAGATTTCAAGCTCAACCTTTTCAGCTAAAGATGGCTGATTTACCATCTTCTCGTGTATCTCCTATTGCCCCATACACTAACGTCAGCATTGATTATGCTGGGCCCTACTCTATTAAATATGGTGGACCTAGATCAAGGATTACTACTAAAAGTTATATAGCTGTATTTGTTTGCATGTCTACCAAGGCTCTTCACCTTGAGTTAGTCACCTCGCTTACTTCCAATGTATTTTTAGCAGCTTTTTCCAGATTTACTGGTAGAAGAGGCATACCAGTTTCAGTCTCATCGGGTAATGCTAAGAACTTTGTTGGTGCTCAAACTGATATCAGACAACTTACAGATTTTCTATCTTCTCATGAACATCAATCGAAAGTTCAAGATTCTACTTCACATCTTAACATAAAGTGGAATTTTATTCCTCCTCACAGTCCCCATATGGCTGGCTTGCATGAAGCAGCTGTTCGCTCAGTTAAGCATCACTTGAAAAGAGTAATGACTTCTATGATACTTACCTTTGAAGAGATGTCAACTCTCTTAATTCAAATTGAAGCTATTTTGAATTCACGTCCTCTTGTCACTCTTCATGAAGACGTTGAAGACTTGAATTATCTTTCTCCAGGTCATTTCCTTATAGGAAGACCTTTGATTTCATTACCCACCTCAAACCTATCTAGTAGCACTTCTTTGCGTTCAAGATGGAATGCTATGAATCAATTGCTACTTGGTTTTTGGAAGAAATGGTCCTCTGACTATTTACATTCTCTACAACAACGTTCTAAATGGCTAAAGACTCTTCCTAATGTGGATATAGGAACTCCTGTTCTTCTACTCGATGACAACGTTCCCCCTTTACGTTGGGTTATGGGTGTTGTACACTCTATTCATCCTGGATCTGACGGACTAGTCAGAGTAGTCACAGTTAGAACCTCCTCAGGTTTCTACAAGAGACCAATTGTTAAGCTTGCTCTTCCCATTTCTAATATTATTCAAAGTTTAAATCTACTCTTTTCACACAATCTAATATATTTTAAAATGATTTTCAAGAAAATAATTTTGCGGGCAACTTATGTTCAATCATAGCTTTAATCTATCTACAAGTTTAGTTATTTTCGCTGCCAACTTGACAGCAGTATATGCTATTCATCATTTTTCTCTTGTTTTATTGTTATAAGTTTAGATTTTTAGGTTATTGCATTACATTCTTTATTCATTTCCTTTCAACATTAGATTTATTATTTACAATTAGTAAATATTGCTAATTATGTTCTATTTATTAATATTTGAAGATTTAAAGAATATTATTCATATTTAAGCCTATCATGTTGGCTACGGATTTCTTTCTCTATCACTTCCTTTTTCTGAAGTCAACATGACTCAAATTATTATTTAAATAACATACATTTTCTAGCTTGTAAGCTATTATCCCTATTCATTGTCTGTTATTATTCATATTTGATTATTATTTTTGTATCCAGTCTTCAGGATACATTTCTTGAGCAGTTTATATGCATTTCATATAGCTCAATGACTTGACTTCCATCTTCTTCATTCACAACAATCCATTACTCAGACATGAAAGGATTCATGTTCTTTGGTGCTTCGGATTATCGTGATATAGTCTGAACATCAACATTCATTCTATTATTTGTGTGGATAATATATCCTACAAGTTCTACACTTCTTTATCATATGCTTCGTCAAGTAAGCAATTTCTAGTGCATCAAGAAATGTACTTAATCATTCATTCAATTTATGCCTGGCAAAATGGCATTTCGGTGTTGTGTTTTGCTAATTGTTAAATAGCTGGGACATCACGACACATATTCTCATTCTTATAGCAGATAAAGATTCTGCTAATATAAATCTAAATAAGGACATATACTTCGCTTCAAGTAAATAATCATTAGTGTTACTAGAAGTGATTCCAATTTCCATACATCTACGCATTAAACATTGATCTCATTGTTGCGATTTGGCTATCATTAAATAGCCTATCCATCAGAATTGACATTCAGTTTCTAGTCTTGAAAACTATTTTTACAAGTGTCACGCTTCTCGGACAGATGTATATTTATTCACAAATGTGATTATATGTGACATCAAGACTAAACTTTCATCTCCATTATCTACAAACTTTCATTCAATCGTTTATATGGTAGATGGTGACAATGTTCACATCCTCGAATCATAACTTTAATCTCATGCGTTAAGATGGATTCACATATGACATCAAACACCAACACTCTGCACTAGAAGATTGTCAATCATTATATTAATCTGTAAATGCTATCTTCAAGAAGACTTTCAGCTAAGAAGCATACTTTCTTCATTCCAACGCTTTTCAAGAAAGTGAAAGTGTATTCATTCGTGTGTTTTAGTTTATAATTAAATATTATCTCTTATATCGTTTTTTTCATTGAGTGATGCATGTTATACAACTTATTCAATTCAGTTCCTCCATTACAGTGGAGGTTGTCCTCCGCCAGAGATCTCATTAGTTGTGGTTTGCACGAATGGTGTTAAGCACAACTAAAGTTTCATTCTCGTGTGGGTTTTAGGGACTCTTACAGTCCGCTCTTACAAATATATACCCCCTAATCCTACAACATGTTAACCTATAACATTGTAGTGGAGACAGTTGTTAATTGGCAAACCACCTGACTTGTATACATCAACAAGTTGATGATAAACATTTAACATATGTTAACTGCAACGTGTTGGTGTTCGGATGAAACTTCACACTGGTCTACACAGTTAAGCCTGAACTACAAACACTACACTTTTTTCTTAATCATACTTTAAAAACCTGTATCAGAATTTGCCTAAAGAAACACCCTTTTTGCTATACATTTTTTTAAGGATATATATTAATAGAACACAATTTATACACATGTTTTAGAAAAGCCAGTATCTTTGTATTTCTCCCTATTGTATCGAGACCATTCTTACACATATTAAGTAAGATGAGCTCTGATTAGTACTTACGTCAGCTATGCAATCCTTGGGCATTGGAAAAGAAATGTAAAATGAGACTCCAATGAAGGCATAAGTGAGCATCACCAGAAGATATGCAACGGATAGGTCACGAGTCTGCAAACATAATTTATTTCTTCATTGACTTTTTTATGTAATATATTAAACTATCCTTAATTCGAAACAACCAGGCGATCGTAAATGAAACTTCCACAGAAAGGATATGCTAAGTCATTTTTTAACACTTTTTAACTTTAAAACCCTACAAAAATGATACAATTTGACATAATTTTTTTTTCATGCCATTTTTCTGATTGAGTTGTTTTAAACTGTTTTGCTATAATTAGATAAATACTATCCTAATATCAAAACAGAGGGAAAGAACATGCAAAGTCATTTTTTATAAATTTTAAAATAGAGAGCATTTTTAAATTTAAAACACTATTATAACTTTATTAATTTATTTCTATTTGTTTTAAATATATTATGTTGCAACAGAATACAATATAAATGAACGAGTTAGTTACCTTCAGTACCCTCATGTGAATATGCTAAGTTATGAAATGAAATGAATGAAATTAGCCTTTGACATCCCTTGAGGGCTAAGGCCTCCTGCTTTCTAGCAGGGATTGCTCAAAAATAGAACTCGCTTAGGGGAGCTAGGCCTAAGGAGTCCGCTACCTTGTCCTGACCGTGCACTTTTCTTTCTATATCTATGTCTTGGTCTGATTCACCTTGATCTGCGTTTCTTGTCAGTATTGGACTGATTAACACTGAACTTGAGCACTGTACTACATTTTTCTTAATTTGTTTCACTTCACTAGGAGCTTCCCTAGCTCTTTCCAACCTTCGCGATCTCTTGCTCTCCTTGACCATTGAGCTCCTGCCCTATCTTGTAGTGTGTCTGACCATCTGGTTCTTTGTCTTCCAACATTCCTTCTTCCTACCCTGGGATCCCATATTGTTAGTTGGTAGGTCCATCTTTTGTCGTTCATTCTTGCCGCATGGCCTTTCCATCTCCATTTGTGTTGTGTTGCCTTGCTAACGATGTCGCTCATTCCTGTTCTCCTTCTAATCTCTTCGTTTCTTATCCTATCCTTTATTGAAATTTGCAGGATTTTCCGTTCCATCTTTCGCTGGCATGTTTGGAGCATTTGTTTGTGCCTTGTTGTCATGGCCCAGGTTTGGCATCCATATAGCATCACTGGTAATATGCATTTTTCTAGCATTTCGGCCTTCAGTTTGGTCTTTTGGAACTTGTCCATTAGAAAGAATTTCAAGCTCCAGAATTTCTACCAGGCCTGACCAATTCTTCTTTTCACTTCCTTCTCTGCGCTATTGTGAAATGATATGTTCTGACCTAGATAAATGTATTCTTGTACATATTCTATTGCCTCGCCTCTTAGATTTATTTGTTCGTCTGTGTCGTTAGTCATTATTTTAGTTTTCACTGGGTTCATGGTCAGGCCTGTTTCTGTGCTCACTGTATCTAAATCACATATCATTCGTTCTAAGTCCCTTGATGATTTCGCAATTACTACAATATCATCTGCGAACCGTAGATGGGTTAGGTTAGATCCATTTATACTAATACCATACTTGTCTTCCCAATCCAGCTTTCTCCTCTTCCTAGTTTGAAGGTATGCCCTTCCTTCTCTGTTTTTATTCTTGCCTCGCTATTCTCGTAGATTTTTCCCATTAATCTTATGTATGTACTCGGAATTCCTTGGTTTTCTAGGGCTTGCATTACGTACTCATGCTCCACAGTATCGAACGCTTTGGTGTAATCCACAAATGCTATGTAAAGTTTGAGGTTAAATTCTTTTGCCTTTTCCATGAGTTGATTCAGTGTTTGAAGATGATCTGATGTGCTGTACCCTGTTCTAAATCCTGCTTGTTCTGCTGGCTGGTTTTCATCCAGAACTTGTGTAAGCCTCTTTGTTATTACCTTCATGAATATTTTATAGAGATTGGACATCAGGCTTATTGGTTTATAGTTGTTTATTTCATCTTTTGCTCCTTTTTTATGTAGGAGAATGATTGTGCTCTGTTTCCATTCAATTGGGATTTGTTCTGTTTCAAGGATCTTGATGAACAGTTTAGTGAGAGTCATTACTAAAGCCTCCCCTCCCATATGGTAGTATGTAAAATCCGCCTATATACCACTAAATATAACAATAAGCTGAAGTTTATATGAGAGAGAGGAAAAATAATTGAATAAACTATGTAATAATTTGGGTTTAACAAGTTATTTTAAAAGGTAAGTATTGTATATTAAGTACATCAATTAAATCTAAAATATTAAAATATCATTGAGCTCAATGAATAGTCAAATTGGATAAAAATTGTTATTCTCTTAGTGAATAATATTATACTTGTGATGTAAATCTAGTCACTTATTGGATTAAAATGTAACTGGATTAAAATATAAGCAGATTTGAATTAAAACATTCAAATATTGTCACAAATCAGAAGATGACTTATTGATATATAAGTTTTGTCACAGATGTATGTCTTTTATACAGTTTGCCTTTTGCTCCCTTCCTCTTGTGATGGCGTAGCTATCACTATTATAAAAATCGATTCTGATAATGTCAATCAAAATGATTGTAATATATATAGTTCTTCTTTCTAGTTAGGTTAGTGGAAGTTTTAGAAAAGGTACACTTGCTTCTTTCTTCTTAGATAATACAGTTATTGTTATTATAGGATTCAATATTAATTTAGTCAGTAAAAATATTAATTATAATCTGCTTAAAAGTTTCTCTACTTAAAACAAAAGGTAGAACTTGATGTATTATAATGTAACGTAGTGAATTTTCTGAATAATCTTCAGCTTTATTTGTTTATGTTGTAATGAGATGCATTTCGACGAATCAAGGCGTCATCATCAGTCATACCGATGTCTAGAGGGTGTCATGCTGTGGTGAGTGCTTGGTTGCTCCCCTCCCATTTTAATATACTCATTTAGTATGCCATCTTCCCCTGGACATTTATTATTTTTGGTCTCCTTGATGGCTGCTCTTACCTCACTTGGGATGATGGGTGGGACTTCATCTATGTCTGCTGTTGTAACTGGTTGAGTCTGGGTCTTCTTCGTTATGGTGCTGGAGTAGAGATTTTCGTAGAATTTTGTGGCTTCGCTCAGTATTTCGTCTCTGGATGCTTGTCTTTTCCCCATTCTATCTTTTACACCTAGCATCCAGTGTTTGCCTTCTGACAACTCTTTCCTAACCAGTTTGGTCGATTTAGTAGTTTCCATGATGTTTCTGAACTGTGCTGTGTTGTATTCTCTAATATCCTTCCTTATTGCTCTTTTCGTTTCTCTGTTTAGATCCGCATACTCGTTCTTTCTCTGTGGATTGATGGTCGCCTGGATCCTCATGTTTTCTCTTTCCTCGATAAGGCGTATGGTACTGTCCTTTAGCTTGGTCTGCCTTGCCCTTGGTTTTCCTTCCACTTGACTCTTCTTGACTGCTTGATTTATACTCTTTTCGATTTCTATGTACAGGTTTTGTGTACTTGTCCCTTCCAGATTTTCCAGTTTTCTTAGGGATTGTTGTATTTCTGGACTGTATTTATTTATGTCAGTCTTCTTGGGTTCTATAACTTGGGCTTTATGAAATGTCGTTTCTTTTTCTGAATCTGCAGCTTTATACGCACCATTCTATGGTCAGTGTCGTATTTCAGGCCATGTACTACCTGAATATCTGTCACCTCCTCGATTTTGTCTGTTAGTATGAAATCTATTTCGTTTTTTGTTGTTCTATTGGGAGCAAGCCAAGTCCACCTGCTGTCTTGGTTCTTCTTGAAAAAAGTGTTTATAATTTTCAATCCTTGTCCTTGAGCAAACTGTATTAGTCTATCGCCTCTCCTGTTTCTTGTTCCATACCCATAGGGGCCCATTGGCTCTTCATCTTCATACTCTTTGCCTCCTATTTTGCTATTCATGTCTCCCATTACAATTATTCTGTTTTTTCTGTAGTGGTTTACTGTGTGGTCTAGCTGGTCATAGAAGTCTTCTACTTCCTCCTCTGTGCTCGCTTCTGTAGGTGCATATACTTGGATTATGGTGTAATTGATTTTATCCATGTCTAGGGAAAGTGTTGTTATTCTCTCTGAGATACTCCTGATCTCTTTTATATTCTTTTTCAAGTGTTGTTTGACTAGAAAGCCTACCCCTTTCTGTCCCTTTGCTTCGCCGATGTAGCTCAATATGTCGCCATTTTGTTTCTCAATTATAGCTTCACCCATTCTCCTGACCTCACTGAGTCCTATTATGTCGTATTTGAGGTGTATCAGTGCATTTTGGAGTTCTGTTTCTTTGTCTTCCGTGCTCAGTGATCTTACGTTTATTGTTCCTATTATTAGTTCCTTCTCGTTTTTCAGTGCTTTATTGGCTGTTTGCGGTGTTCGTTCTCCCGTTTTTTGCCACAAGATCCTTCCATTGGATCCACTGCCCCTTCAGAAATACTCCCCCTCAAATAATCATTATATCACTGTATAAAGTCTACACTTATCAGGCCATAACATTTCCTTGTCTTGGTGAAGGTGGTGTGATAGTTTCAGTGACAGCCCCTGATTCAGTCATTATTTATGAATTATCAGCTTCAAACAATCACAGATCTCTCTATAATTCACTAAAAAATTGTAATGACAATAATGGAAATGTGGAGGGAAATTAACACTAGCAATGTTGCTAATGTCTTAGCATTTTCTTTCCCTGTACCCCAACTCTTTTGCCTCTGTATTTTGTGACTCAATGGGCTCTTTCCCTTCTTAAAGTGATACAAATGTAGTTTACTATATAGGCTAACAGAGGACATAAAAACCAAACATTGATAAAAACTTACGTAACATGACTTTTTCTATGCACCCTTCATAATTATGTTATACTATACTGTAACATTGATGGTTACTTACATTTTTCTCTTGGTTCCTATTGTTCCTCATTATGGTTATGATGATATTGTGGATAAAGAATGACAGTGCTGACATACCGGACAGTGCAAAGAATGACGCCTTGAATAATGGGACGAAATGAATGTTTTGTACATTCATTAGGTCAATGTTGATGCCAAAACCATATGACTTGGTTAAAACGAAGAATAGAATGTACATGACGGAAAATGTTCCTGCAGAGAAGCAACAGTTTAGTAATGATATCCATTAAAGCACAGAATTTCCTTATAACACTGTTGCCCAACTATCGATTAATATTGTACAAGGAACAATATTTTAGCCCTGAAAGCAACAATTCAAACTACATAATAAACAATTTGTATCTAGAATAAAATCAATTCTATCAATGTTAATTCCATATTATACTAATTGAGTTCATTTTTTGTGTTTTAGTGTGCATTGTTTGAGGTTAAAACATCAAGAAAAGCTCTGCAGCCTGCATATGCTATCGCTGGCCATCTATCACAAAAGACGAGAACTACTGACAGCTGATCGTCGAGAGTTGTATGCTTTATCAATTATGAGGTATTGTAAAACCCATTACTTTGAAAATTAACGGTAGAACAAAAACAGTCACACCCATTGTGCCTATAATGGTAATTAAGACATTGCTATCCTTGTTTCATAAGCTTAGGTCTACTCGTATCTTAATAGATGCCATTATAGGCTCGTTGCATAACATGCTATTTTAATATCCTGAAATATAAATAATACAAATTTTACAAAGTTTATTAAGGTGTAACAAATCAGTGTTCTGTTGGGATTTGTATACTCTGGAAATGTTATTGTTACTGCATTTATAGGATTGTCAAGTTATGATAGTTATAAACTTTGTTCTGAATACTTCTGTTAAGGTCACATACTGGACTATTCATCTTAGTAAATCACATATATGGGAATGTACAAAAGCTTTCATACATACTCTCGCCCAGATTCATAAGTCCACCTACCATACAGTGTTCACGAAACTTTATATATATTGAAGCATTGTAGGAATAAATTCCAAGCAGATAAGATTGGGTAGTAAATATACATACCTAGAGAATTGAATTTGGTGAAAAAAGAGACACTCTTGAAGTTGATGAGAGGGCCTATTATCAAGATGAGAAATACTGGTACCGTTGTTGTAAGGTTCCAGATTCTATTATAAGTGGAACTAGTGTCATTAGTAGTTGTATTATAAACCTCCCCAGCGCATAAAACTGAAAAAATAAAAATGTATTTATATATTAGCCTATTTGTAAGGTGCATCTTTTTTCTTATATACATATTAAATACATTATCCATAGAATAAATCCAACGCACGGGCCTAGACGGCCGTTCGTGCTTTTACTATGCACAGGACAAGGGAAAATAAATGTAACACTAATAATACAAAACAATATAATACGAAAACTTATAATATAGTACTGCTATACAAAAAGATTAAGAAAAGAAAGAAAGAAAAAAATTGAACTAATGACAGAAAAGATATGACAATAATAATACAATATAATACATAATAATACACAGACAAAGATTACTCCCCCTGCCCCACCCTCCCATCCTTTTCTACCCTGAGGTGTCGGGCTTTAAACATGAATTTCCCCACCCCTTCGGAGAATTTTGTATCACTCAACAGCTCGAATATCGCCATGTCACCTCTTCTAGAGACAACAAAAGAGTCTGGCAGATATCGTTGCCTAAGCATCTCAGTGACTTTACATTCAGAGAGGATATGCTGTTCTGTCTCATCCTTGTCACAGAGTGGGCATATTCTGGCTCTTTCTGCATTGACGCGTTTCAGCGATTTCCAGGCTCCTAGGCGAAACCAGGCTAAACCTGTCCTGCTTTCAGCGCTCCCCTCATAGAGATATCTTTCCGTTCCCAGTTGGTTTTAATCATTGATTGGATCTCCAGAGCAACCTTGTCCCTACATTCCCCTTCCGTTATTTGCCTGTCAATATCTCTTAGACGATTCCTGACTTTCCGCCAAACATTTCGTTTGTTCCTCCTGCCTCTTTCGTTTATAAATCCCATGCCTATTTCTTTCAAGCCCCTGCGTATTCTTCCCGCTCACGTTATTTGGTCCCTCAATTTAAGTTGTTCCCTATTACATATTGTCCTGATAAAGGATTGATCGTCATGCATAATCTTCAGGTCGTATTTTAGTGCCTTTATTTTGCAATCTATTGGGACCCTGTGGCTCCCAAATTCCCTTAAAATGTCACTAATAGCCGTTCCTTTCCCCACCCCCACTATCTGTTTCAAGAAACCACTTTGCACTTGGTTAAGTTTTTCTGTTCGTTCCCACCCCCAAATCTCTGCCCCGTATGTAATTGTTGATTTGACTACTGCATTATACACCGTATCTAACAAATTGAGAGAGATTTCCGGAATTTTGTTGCGTATCTTCAGCGTCTCCATAGCTTTTATCCTACCCCTGTGTTTCGTCACATCGATATGCTTATTCCACTTCCCGTTCATCGTCATTGTCACACCCAAGTAGGCCTACACAAAACTTTTCACATTGTCGAGCGTCCTTCCATTGTATGTCCAAGTCTCTAGTTTGCTGTAAACACAGACGTTCTTGAAAGTCATAGTCTTAGTCTTTTCGATATTCACCGTCATTCCCCATTCCTTAGCGTATATTTCAAGCTTGTCCAGTCCCCTCTGTAAACCGTTGATCGTTCTGGAGCATAAAGTCAAATCGTCTGCGTACAACAATAGCCTACTGGAATACCTACTTCCTCCATAATTGGCACGTCCATGTTTTCCCCTTGCATAGCATCCACTATATCATCACTAAAAAGATTAAAGAGTAAAGGGGAGAGTATGCATCCCTGCTTTACACCTCGGTGACTGGGGACGCTCTCAGATACTCTGTCTGTGTCGTACTTGACACAAAATTTCACATTGCTATATATTGCTTGCAAGGCTCTAAGCATTTTACCTGACAATCCTTTCATCCATAATTTATATCAGAATGCATTTCTATCCACAGTGTCGAAAGCCTTGCGAAAGTCCACGAAGGCACAGTGAAGTTTCCCCCCCCCCTTTTGTGATAATTGTTTCTGCTTCATTGAATCCAGAATGAATATATTATCGATTGTGGTGCGACCCTCCATAAACCCCATTTGAAATTGCGAAATTTTCTCATGCCGATAAACCCATCCCCTGATTCTTTCCTATAGAACTTTACAATAAATTTTACCCATTGTAGGTAATAATGCCACGCCCCTATAGGAGTCTGGAGATCCAATTGCCCCTTTATTGTTATATATAGGGCGAATGATTGATTCAACCCATATTTCCGGATATGAACCCTCCATAAATAAATTATTAAAAAGTTTTAATAGCCTTTCCATAAATTCACAATTCCTTGTAGTCGCTTAAAAAAACTCTGATGGCAAGCCATCGCAACCAGGAGCTTTATTATTCTTTAAAGAATTAATAGCTTTTGTAATTTCTCCCTTTCTGATCTCTGCGTCGAGAGCTGGTATCCCGGAGTCCCCATTAGTTCCTCTGGACCTACTATTAAACCATCCCAGTCCCCGTCTCCCCCGTAAACGCCCCTAAAATGATCCGCCATATATTTGGTGCGATTTCATTCTTAATCCACCCCCCTGCCCTTAAGCTTTGGATTTCCCCCAAATTTCTTTCAAATAGCCGTTTCTTGCCACATGACTTAGTTCTTCCGTCTTCCTGAGTTGCCAATCTGATTTTTTAAGTTGGATAATTTCTTTATACATTCTTCTCAGTTCCACATATTTTGACCTAGTTTCATTATTTTCCACCCTTCGAAACACCCTAAGGGCTACTACGGCATTCTTCTGTGCGGTCCTGCATTCAGCATCAAACCAGTGATCGCTCCCACCCCTTCTCCCTCCTGCGTTCCAGCATATTAGCCGCTGCTCACTCTAAAATGTCCGTTATCCCCTCCGCTGACACGTCTTGTCTATTTTGAAGCGCTACCCTTAAGTTACTGAGGAAATTATCCACTAGCTCAGTTCTCCACTTATATCTGTTAATCATTTTGCCCTGGTTTCCCTCCCGTTTTTTTTCTTCGCTCCCTTCATATTTCGGCTGCACATTTATCTGCAAGATCACCGGTGAGTGTTGCGATTCGATTCTATCCCCTACCCAAAACAGTAATGTATTCAATTAATCCCATACTACATATTATATAATCAATCACACTCGCCCCATTTGCGCAGATGAAAGTAAAGTGTCCCTCTAGATCTCTTCCGTATTTTCCGTTCAAAACTTGTAGATTAAGTGCATCACAAAATGCTAATAGCTGCCTTCCCTCCCCACTCAGTATATTATCTTTGCTGTGCCTCTGTGCTGATCTTCTGTCCTTCTCCTGATAATTTCTACCAACAATCGAAATATTCTCGCGGCCAGTTCTAGCGTTAAAATCTCCAAGCAGAATGAGCTCCGCCCCGGGAAATTTTGAGGTAACTTCAGCAACGACATCTGTGAGCTCGTCAAAGAAATGAGGGTTGGAATAGCGAGAGCCGGATGGTGGCCTGTAAACACCCAAAATTAATAGTTCAATTTCCCCCACCCTTAAAATCACCCCCAATATCCCTTCAGTGTCTACATTCAAATTTATGATATTATTACCTATATCATTTTTAATTAAAATGGAAATACCATCGCCCTCTCCTGCCTCTGCAGTCCCTACCCTTACTAAAGCTTTTTTTTTTTTTGGCCCACCACCACCACCCACGGAGATACCCCGACCATAGGCCATACTCCGCTTCCAACAACTGTTCGGCGCTTGGTGTTCTATTGCTCCTTTCGCTCTGATGTGTATATGTCACTGGGGAAAATGGTTGTACATTGTACTTGAGCTGGCTGTTTGTTTCAGCACTATAGAACTATGTAACTTTGTCTGTGTTGTGTCCTATTCTGTCCTACTGTGTCGCGCGGGGGGTGTTATCCGGCCTGGCATTCACCTTAAAGGTGAGGAAAACCCCGCAAATCCTCACCTAGGCCGGTTGAAGTTTGAAGCACAGCAACCCGAGAATCTGAGCTATTCTCAGGTTACGTCTCTCAATTAAGTCTCATTATCTGTTCGTCTAGACATCGTCATTGTCTTCCATCTTTCTAATTCCTATTGCTTGTTTCGCAAATGTGTTAAAATGTTCAGAGGCCTCTTTGGTCGTCCAGAACTGAAGGTCTGGAGGCCATCGTTCACCCATTTGGATGGTTACGTTCCTGAGGTCCTTTCGAATTTCTATAAATATTGGGCATGTATACAGAGCGTGATACATTGTGTCTCTTTCACTGTCTTCGCAGTAACATAGGTAGTCATCCGCTAGTTTGAATCTGTATAAGTTCGCAGTGAAGTATCCATGCCCAGTGTAGAATTGTGATGTTGCGTAGTTGATCTGTATATGTGTTTGTTTAAGCCTGTTTCTGACGCTAGGGAAATAATCTTTGGTGATGCGTCCCTTTTCAGTTCTACGCCACCTTGTTTCCCACTGGGTTAATGTATGTTCCCGTAATAAAGAATAAGCTCCTGTTTGTTCTTTGCGTTGTATGTCTCGTGTGTTATTTATGTTTCTCCAATGTGTGTGGGTATCTGCTTTCTAAGTTTGTACGATGTTACTTTTTCTTCCATTACTAGGTCCATTGGGATTTCTCCCGCAATGACTTGTAGTGCCTCATTTGAGGTTGTGGAGCTCTAGTAACTCTTAACAACGCTTTTCTTTGGGCTGATATTAACTTATTCTTATGTCTGACTAGTAAATACGGTGCCCACCCGTGCGCTGCATATGTTATGATAGACTCGAATACAGCCAGATATAGGCGTTTGTAGTTCGTGTACTTGTATCCCCATGTTTGTCCAGAAAGCGCTCCTAGTGCGTGAAATAGGTGAGTTGCCGAGTTGCAAACATTAGTCACCTGATTTTCCATTCTGTTTCCTACTTGAAGTTCTATTCCTAAATATCTTAGTCCTCGTACGTTCCGTATGTTTGTCCCTAATAGTCTTATTGTTGGCGGTCTTCTCGGGTGAAGTTTCCCCTTGAGGAGGAGAGTGTTAGTTTTCGCTGTTGATACTTTTAACTTGGCCACACCAATTGGTGAATGCTAACATGGTCGCTGTCCCTTTCCTTTCTAGCGGGGGTCGGCTATCAGCCTCTACTAGGAAGACTATGTCGTCCGCGAACACTACTGGTGTTGCTTGAAGAGCCTGTTCGATGTCTCTAATTATTTGGGCGAATACTAGATTCCAAATTTTTGGCCCTAGCACCGATCCCTGGGGGCAGCCTTTCGTGACTCTTTTTGTTTTCGTTTCTCGATTATTTTGGATTATTACCTCCCTATCTTGGAAGTAATCTTTTAGTAGTTCATATAAGTCTTTCGGACAGTTTATATCTCTTAGTCGCTTTAGGACGAGGGGCCACCAAACGTTGTCGAATGCTCCCTCTATGTCTACAAATATGCCTAAACCGTATTTCGCATTCGAATTTCTGACGATGTCTTGCAATTGTGTAATCGCGTCCTCTGTTGACCTTCCCGGTCGGAACCCAAATTGGGCATCAGTGCACGATTGTTCAAAAAGTTGTTCCAGTTTTGAGAGTATTAATCTCTCAAAGATTTTCCCTAGGACGGGTAGTAAGCAGCAGCCCTATTCTGTAACTTTTCGTTTTGCTAGCCGCTCGACTCGAGATGTTACCGATCGGGATCTCCCCATTCCGAGTCGATCGAAATGTTGGCTTGTTTCGTATTCTGTAACACCAATCGAGATCATCCACTCGTTTTGCGATCTCAAAACGAAATCCCGAAGGTAGCCGAGGCATTAGTGACGTACAGGTGACGTTACCCAATGAGAGACAAGGGTTTTAAGTGACGTCATCTCAACTGTGAACATTTGTCGTCTGAAACACCACTCCCGCCATAATGAAAATGGTTTAACTAACCCTAAAATTCATGAGACTTGATAATATCTCACACAATTTATAAAATAAAGTCGTACTAAAAGAACTTAATATGAATAGGCCGCTTATTTTTTGACGGGCCTTACAAATAAGGTAAACCTACGTACTGCTGTGGTTTTAAAATTTTGCAATGCACAGCTAGACGACATTCTATTCAATGGATCTCAATTCTAATGTTAGGAATGTGGAGGTGAGGGTTGCAATTCAAAGAAATTCTCCAAGGACGAGGGAGAGCGGTCGTTCATCTCTCATAAACCGCTATGTCCCCAATCTTTCAGATTTTTTGTTCCATACGGCAGTCAGTGGCTAAGGCATTTGTAGTCTACAGAAGCCATAGGCTACAATTCCGTGTAATATTGTCACTAATGCAAGTTTTATCGAGTCTGTGCAAAGTTAATAATGGATTAACAGTGAAAGTGCAATCAATATATAGTTCTGTAATTATTCTGTGAAAAAATAGTGATGTGTGTTATTTCAAGCGATATTGTCTCCACAAGAGAGAATCCAGTTATCAGTGGTTTGTAGTATTAAAATATACACTTCTCATTGCCAGGTAATTACTTTTGCATTTTCCTAACTACTTTGCACAAGCTGACTACATAGTACACTATATTATGTCTAATTAAAAGCATTGACTCAACTTTGGAATATGTCCCTTCAAATAAAGTTGCCGTTTCCTGCGTTTTTCTTGTTGTTCAGAATTTTTAAGGCCTACGCGTCATTGACATTTTTCTGCATTTTTTTTTAATTACACAAATTATCAAAGTTTATCCAAAGCATTTACTAAATGACTTTTATTGGGTAGGCTAATATTTGCTAAAGTAGTCTTTTGTCGTACTCCGTCTGTTCTATTTATTGCAGTATTTGTTTATAGTTCTGCATTTAATTTAACAAAAACAGTGATTACAGAAATTATTAAAAATATGATATATGTTTGCTTTGAGATTAGTCTAGTTTTTAAACGTAAATTACTGCTAGTATAAATATGACACGCCATAAACAATTCAAATATTTATTGACCCTTCATATGAAATGTTTGGGCACCCTTGGCCTATATTAATTTTTTATTTATTTCGGAGATTGGTTGACATAGGTAAAATATATGTACAGTACATTTTAGGAATGAATACAATATCATCTGCTGTTTATTTTATTCGTAGCTTGTTTTCTGTACTTAATGTCCATAATTATGGCAAGAACATATTATACTGGTAGTGAATTGGGGTTGACGGTGTTATTAACGATTAAATTATATTACAATTAAAGAAAATTAGTTGACGGCTACTTACATTTTTACTACAACTAATATTTCTGCTGGCCATGATTTGTAAGGCAAACATAACCCTACATTTTTACATATATTATTTTAATATGTTTTCATTAGTTTACATTTTTACTACAACTAATATTTCTGCTGGCCATGATTTGTAAGGCAAACATAACCCTACATTTTTACATATATTATTTTAATATGTTTTCATTAGTTTATTAAGTTTTAAATATTTTAATTAGTTATGCTTATGCATTAATAACACAAATTTAATAGAATGGCATTGTGTATTGCTTTCCTTCGTTATTTATTTGACTTAGAAATTCCCAAACGAATGCGTGAGACCTCTCGGCAAGGATTCCGTTCAGCCGCCATTACTATCGAAATGATTCCGATCGCTCGGAATCGGAATGGAGTTACAGAATACCAAAACATGGAAAAATCGGTTTCTTCGCCGATTCCGAAATCGAGAAGTTACAGAATAGGGCTGCAGATTGGTCTGTATGATTTTGGTAGGTTTGGGTCTCTGTCTTTCGCTTTAAGTATCGGGGTGAGTATTGCTTTCTTCCATGCCTTTGGAAACATACGTTGGCGAAGGCAGGCGTTGTAGATTTCTAGGAGGCGTGCATGAAGTGCATCGCCTCCTTTGACTATTAGTTCAGGGTTGATATTTTCTACTCCTGGCGTGGTTTTTAATTTCGTTTGACTGAGTGCTATTTGCAAGTCTACCGCATCGTAAGGTTCCGATATTTTTTGGTTGGGATGTTCTTGTTCTATTTCTGTACGTACTTGTCTCTGTTCGTCGGTTTCGTTTTCCCTATCGTCGTCCGGTATTAGTGTCTCGAGCATTGTGTCCGCTATGGTGTCCCATGTCTCTGCTTGGGTCCCGTCCTGCTTCTTTAGGCTACTTGTAGTCGTGCCAGCTTTCCCTTTTTACGGCTCGTAAAGTTTGTGTGTATAGTCGCCTTTGCTGTCTGTAAGTTTCGTATAGTCTTGGTTTGTTTTGCTCGTCGGCCCGTTGAAAAGCTCTTCTTCGTGCGTAGGTTTCACGTTTTAGGTCTGTTAGCTGGGGAGTCCACCAGCTTACGGTGGATCTTTGGGGTATAGTCTTCCTTATTGCTTTATTTGCTGCTTGCCTAATCGCGTTACTTGTGTCACGGATCTCTGTTGCTGTGTTCGTCTTTGTCACAAGTGACCTTTGGGGATTGAGTAGTTCACCGAGTTTTGTCGTGTATTCTAACCAGTCCACATTTTTGAAGCAGTGTCGTCGGTGTCTGTCGTTTTCTAAATGTGTTGGTATCCCTATACATGTCTGTAGTACTCGGTGTGTACACGAGGTTACATCCAGGTTTCGCCATGACTCGATTCTCGGGACCAGCCCCGGGGTAGTCGCTGTTATATCGACGTATGATGTTCGTGTTAGCTCCTGTGTGTCAAACTGATATGTGGGTCCTTGAGCTGGCTCATTTAGGATCTGCCAGCCTGTTGTTATTATGAAGTTTTCGACTGTATTATCTGTTTGGGTTGCAGCGGGATGTGGCCCCCCAAAATGGGGTTTGGCATTTACATCTGCCGCGAATATTATTTGTCCTTCTAGTGTAGCTGTGATTCTGTGTATGGTTGCTATGTAGGCTTCCGGTGGTTCACTATATTGAAAATATGCTGTAACTAGGTGTATTTTGTCTTGCCCGTTTAAGATAGTTATGCAAACAACGTGGGTGGTACATAAGTGACTTTGTTTTATAACTTGTATTTCTGGGTTAACTATGATTATTGCCGCTAGAGGTTCCTCGTCTTGTGTCCCCCCTGTGATGATTCTGTCGTGTATTCTGTACCCTGTTACTGTCCCTCTGTTTGTGTATGGTTCTTGTACTAATATGATGTCTACTTCTGAGAGTTGTGTTTGTTGTCTGAGTTCGTCAGCGACCACCCGTGACCAGTCCGCGTTAATCTGCCACAGCTTTAGATTAGCGGCGTTATGGCCCATAATCTATTCTATTTCGTAATCTCTGTTCCGCGAACATTTTCGACGGACATTCCTGATTGTTTGCCTCATGGGCGGATTCTAGCTTTGCTTTCGCACAGTTAGCACACTTCGGCGGTTTGTTTCTGTTTTTGCAATCTTTGTGCGTATGCCCTTGTCCGACGTAATACGAACAAGTATCGTGTTCTTGGGTACAGAATTTTGCTGTGTGTCCGAGGCCTTGACATTTATAACACCTTGTGACTGCGAGATAGTCACGTACCCTGCAGGTGTTATACCCTACGTATAATCTATCTTTACTGAGGAGCTTCCGGCGCAATGTAGGGCTGGTTTCACATACCCAGTGGTCAGTGTCTAGATTTTTCTTTCCTAACTTGAATTTAAGTTCTAGTGAGTCCCAAACCGGGTCGTCCCCGTCTAAATTTTGTCTTTTGAGGGCATCGGAAATTTTGCTTTCTTTCACGCCACGAGGCCCATTTAGAATTAGAACCCGCGGTTTCATTTTTGTCGCGAATTGCACCCGAAAACCTCTTTTCTTGAGCGCTCGGGATTCAACTATTTTCTTGACTTGTGCCTCTTTTGGGGCTTCTAAGATGACTTCCCGTTTTGTTGTTTTCCGGAGGGCGACCACATTCCACCCTTCCGTTGAAGGGTCTACCTAGGGCATTTTTAACGTCTTCAGCAGTGTCTTTTTCTTCATCTGGCCGATCGATGATTAGTGTGTGTTTTGTTCTCGGTTCCTGCGGTTGCCTTGGAAATGGAGGGGGTGGCAGTGAGGCTGCCGCTCTAGCATAGGTTGTTCCGGTGGAAGCTACGTTTGGTTTACCTAGGGATTTTAGTGTTCTGTTTTCAGTCCGTAGGGCGATGTTTTCCGCTTGTAGTTGATTATAATGTGCCATAATTCTTCCTATGGTCTGCTCTTTTTCCCCTTGACCCCACGTCTTCTGCTATGAGCCCTGCCATGTCTAAAATGATGTCGACCATATTTCTCTGATCCCTAGGGTCTGGCTCCATCCTCTCCCCGGGTGGAAGTTTTTTCTTACCGTTCGGCGTATCTACGATTTCTTCTAGTGCTTCTACTTCTGTGTCCTCCCCGCTGGAGGAACTACTACTTATCGCCGGTGGAGGCTTCTTCTGAACTCGGGGGGCTTCATTCTCCTCTTCGCTGGAGGAGCTACTGTCTGACTGGGGCTTGCTTCTGATTTTTCCTTTCTCGTTCTTTGCGTCGATTTTTTCCAGTTCGACAACTGGGGTTTTTTCAAGTGTAACCCCACTTGAAACGTTTTTGGAGCGGGTTCCGACGCCGCTTGATTTTTTGGAAATGGCGTTGACAGACATGATTTAGATGTGAAGGGTGTTAGTTGAGCGGCGCTCCGACACGCTACAACCTGGGGATCACTCCGCGAGAGTGCATGAATACTAAGGGGGTCCTCGCCTAAATGTCGCTAATCGACAAGCGGTAAGCCTTCTGGCGCCGGCTTACGTGATGACATTAGCTTCGACCCTAGCAAACCGGAAGGGGCTATCTGCCACAAGGGCAACGTTCCCCTCTAGCCGGTGGGCCTACACACTAGCCACGGGTTACGTGCAAGTCCCAGGAAAGCTACCGTGAAATTTGGTGACCCATGTTTACGTGAACTCCTAGCACCACGGCTGGCGCGGAACTACTTCCCCCGGCGTCCTAAACTATGAACCTAGGTTCACAAACCCGTCGGTGCATTGGAAACCCACTACAGCGGACAGGGAACACGCCATGCTGGCCCGATGACGAAGCGTGAACAAACTTCGTCAGGTGCAGCATTCACTTACCCGCATGGTGCTATTTTACCCGCCTTGTAGGAGGGGAAGTCTCAAATTCCCTTCATCGTTGATTCCCATTATCGGTTTAAAGGGGGAAGATATATGGAATGAGAAAAATAGACGATAGAAAAGGGGGAGGGCCCTACCTAGAAATTTGATTTCGTGGGTGTTAGGGGGCATTGATTAATAGTTACGCCCATCGACTTTAAGTTAGTGGGGGAGTCCCTAGCGTAGCCTAGTGAAACTCTTAAAACGCCGCGTCATCACCGTTCATAGAGGCCCTGATACCACGTCTCGCCTTAGGGATAATTAAAGACGACAGTAGGAGAGTAAAATAAAATAAAAATGGGAAGAACTAAAATAAGTATGTGGCGCTATGTCGACAAACTGGCCCGTGCTCAGTGACCGACCAGTCTGCCGTCCACATTCCTGTAAAAAACTTAACCCCGACGCAACGAGTTGCCTCTGAAGCAGGCTGTGGTCAAGCAGCTTTCCGAAATTCCACAGCCCCCCGAAGCACGGGTAAGAAAGGGGAGACTTAACGAGAATCGAGCTTTGGTTATCTATGTGAGTGGGACCTTCGCCTTCCCCCACGTCCGAGCAAGCTGGGACATTGGATCCAACGTCGGCTAATTAGTTTGAGAGGCAAAACGGCGGTTTGGTTTCTGATGTTTACGGTAAAGTTACTGTGAAGTTAAAGTTTGGGTGCGATATGTTGTAGGGAAAGCTACGCTGGTACTTTTATCCCCGTTTGGGGTGACGAGAATCTATTTGCCTAATTTCCTCTATTACCTCGCAAGCGAGGATCGAAACAGGGTGGGGGACGGGGCTAGGACTATGGGGACAGACGGGAAAATAAGGATGGTGAGGCAGTAGGGTCTTGCAACTCCACCAGAAGGCATGGTGAAGAAGTTTTCCCAGGAGTTGGCCTCGTTACGAGTAGGGGCGGGCATGTATATCGCGGGAACTACACTCACGATGTGCACCGCCCCCAACACGCCTTCTTGGTGTGCACCTTCACACGGGCTCGACGCATCCACACGTCCCGTGCCCGAGCTGCAGTGCACACAGTGCCTTCAGGGATGGGTTAAAGACCGACGACGATGATCTCACCCAGAGAGGGGGATAACCGGAGTGCGTACGGAGAGGGAGGCACGGTCCACTGGCGGATACTGCTCTTAGCATGCCTCTAGGCTCACTAGCTACCCCAAGGGGCCTTCGTGGCTTCGCCAAGCGCCAGAGCTCGGTCCTTGGTGTGCAACACCCTCCGCCCACGCCCCGGTGACGGGATTCCCCTGACCATATTCAACCAGTCCTCGTCGACCTAGGGATTCCGTGCTCGGAAAAGTAGTCGGACCGAAGCGGCCAGAGGGAGGGCCGTGGCCCCCGTCCAACACAGCCCGACCCGGCTACTCGCTCACTGGGGGACTTTCCTCCGACTGCCGTGGCAGCCAAGGGTACGGACCCACCGAACACCGTTCTGGAATGGAGACGGGCCACCTGGACCTAGCCGGAGCGGTTTTACCCAGCCCGACCTATGGACGCTTCCACACGTTCCATCGCCACACTCCCCAGTCGGAGTGGTCGCTGTTTTCAGTAAGCGGTTGCCCAGTTACTGTTGTGCCCGCCAACATGGCACGGAAATGGGAAGGATAAAGGATGGGGATAAGACGGGATGGGTTGAAGCCTTTCAAGCGAGATCCACTAAAGCTAACAAAATTACTTAAGACTATATTTTCCTTGTAGCTCTGTGAAACAATCTATATATACACTATTTACAAAGTCCAACAAACATTCGCAGGGCATTTTCTTTTTGTAACCCTCAATATTGAAGGTAGCAACGGTGAGAGGGAGCAGTTTCCATTATTGCTTTTTCTGAATATTCTGACCTGCTTTCTGCAACACAGATGAACTGCGTAGACCTTGTCTTGTAGGCGTGCCGGTCTTCTTCACCTCCCCAGGCTGTTGGCTGCTTGCTCCCCTCTGCTGACCCGAGTTGGACGCTCTTGGCGAAGGTTCTTGTCGGTTGGGGTGCGGGTGGGTTTCCCCTTCTCTCTGACCTTCAGGTGTATCTTTGTTTGCAGGTTCGGTGACATCTCCCTCCGGCGCCACATTCCTCTCCTCTGACGTACTGGGTCCTGCATTTGCTTCCATTCTTTCCAATTCCCGTCTGCTCCAGTGCCTCCCATTGATGATCAATTTTTCATATTGTATGACTGCGTGACATCCCTGGCGGCGGGCATCGAACATATGGCGCTTGACGAATTCTCTCTCCCGCCTCACTCTTTCACTGAAATCTTCATCAATCGCGATTCCAGAACCCCGGAGGTATTTCGAGTCTCTCAAAATCACCATCTTGAGCTTGTAGTTCGCTAGCTTGCAGACTATTGGGCGGTTGCTATTTAGTGATCGCCCAACCCGGTGCCCCCTCTCAATGTCCCAGTCCCTCAGATCGATGCCCAGTTGAGCCACTACACGACGGACCAGGTTTTCTGATTGCTCCCATGTTTCCCTGCCTTCTTCCGGGATGCCGTAGAAGACCTGATTGTTGCGGCGGGATTGATTTTCTAAGTAATCAATCTTACTTTCCAAGTAATCCAATCTTGAAAATGCCTGAGTCACCGCTAACTCTATCTCTTCACACTTTCCTCCCACGCTGTTCACCTTGGAGAAGCCTTCCCTCATCTCCCCTCGCATGTCTTCAATCATCTTCTTCAATGCCTCCATTCTTCCTTTTAACCACTGAATTCTTTGCTCCCCAAAACACGTCCACTCCCTTCCACAGCCAGTGCGGGACTCAGCCTATTTGTAGTAACATTGCACATATGCTTATGGCTTGGTAAAGTAGCAGGCTCAGGGTAGAAACATTGTTTGAAACATAAGTTCTGTAATGCAGGATAAAAAGACTGGAGCTTGGATGTGATGACAGAAAGTTATAAAATATCAGAATATTTTAAGATTAATATAAGTGTTATTTAAATGAAAAATGTGGGGTACTCAATGTGATTGTTAATACAGTTTCCAGTGCACCATAGTTCCCAAGTATGTTGATCTAAAGTTACCAACCTGTAGCTGGTACAAGTGACTGGTTAAGATGTTCAAAAAAATCGTCACTGGTGTCGGTAGCCCAGGCCTCTGAAATAATAGACAAATCATTATATTCATTCTTCATATCAAGAATATGAATGGTATATTTATGCTAGTATAGGCAACATAAATATTTTTGAAATATTTATTTACTTTGCAATTTTTTGAGCTTGCATGCTCTGAATTCAACTTCTTTATCATGCAGATACTTGCTACATCTTTGGAAGAAAATTTCCATATTTTTCAAGAATCTTAAAAGGTCTGGTTAGGAAGCATGGGCCTTAAGTTTTGGAACTAATTTTTTTGTATGATTACACCCCACTATTTTAATTTCCTCATTCAGAGGTAACTTTTTTCACTTTGTAGAGACGTATACCAACCTTGACATGGACATGTTTATCTGTTTTGTAATAATACACTACAACTGCATCAGACCGACAGGATACTAGAAAGCATAAGTAGGCTACATAAATGACTAGCCTGTTACATTGTATACAAGCTGCCATCGTTGGAAATGGGGTTGATACCTTTTCCCCACCTTCACTACAGCTCGACTCTTTTAATATGTTTTTGTTATTACTGAATTTAGCAGAATTCTGATACCAGTAAGTTCCATGGCTTTCTATAGATTGCACAGACCAACAGTCAATTGGTGCCTTAGAATTTATACTTATTCTTGGGTATATTTAGGTCGCTGATGCCAAATATGTTTTAGTTTTGCCCTTTCAGCTTTAGTTTTTGAGATATGGTGTTACCATTATGCATATTATCCCATTTTACATTTGATATAAATAAAAACAGTGCCTATTTGTAGCTTCTAAATCATGTGAAGAAAAGAGCAACACACTAACATTACATTAACATAACAATAACAATATAACATGGGGTCTTTCAAAAAATTGATATTATCACATACTGTACGGTCGTTTATGACTTATGAGCTGTCAATTTGAGGGCCAAAAAATAATCCAGTTTTTAGTTTTTCTGTACTTTGTACAGTTTTCGTCCTATGTGTCCAAATTATGGTCAAGAACCTTCGCTAGCTATATTATCAAGCAAGATTTTGTTTCACTGGACTGAGTTCACGAATAAAATCCCCCCACCCCTTGACAAAAGTAGAGCTGGTAGAGAAAAACTGTTTACATATTTGGAATAAGCACACTAAGTATAACCAAAATCCAATAAAACATCTGAAACACCAAACAAAAAGTTATTTTTTGTTGGGCTTTGTTATTAACCGGTATTGAGTCATATGGATTTTAAATAAGATTAATTTCTTGGGCTTAGCACATGCTTTTCCATAATCTGTCTAATGCTAATAATATAATCCGCACAGGACTTACCATTAGTAAAACCTGCCTGATCCTCTGATATTCTTCTCTAAATTGCTCTTTCCAGACTGTGACATTGAGGGTCTGAGGCAAGGTTGTAATATGTCTCCAACACTCTTTGGAGATGACCAAGTTTTAATATTGAGCAGTGTCATGAAGATTCTAAGTATATGACAAGGATGTTAATGAAGCCTTTCATGTTAACATGAATAAAACTGAATACCTGGTGATGGGAAGTAGTGGGAAAGATGTTGTTATCATACCACAAGGAACAATCTAATGTGAAATATTTTAAATATTTGGAGTCTATTATCCAGGAAACTGGGAGATATGAAGTGGACGTGGATTACAGAATACAACAGGTGTTGAATGGAGTTTTGTGGAGTAGGATCATCTCTAAACAGATGAAGACAAGGATTCATCAAACTATAGTATAATCTACGAGTATTTTACATATGGGCCAGAGAAATGTTAGATAAAAGCGATAGAAATGGATGGAATAAGAAAAGCTGCCAGATTATTAAGATTGGAAAGGAAAAGGAATGAGGAGATAAGGTAAGCAACGAAAATGGAGGAGCTGATGTTACAAAGAACTGAGCAAAGAATATTTCAGTGGTATGGCCATGTGAGAAGGATCACACAAGAAAGATGATCAAAGATTCCCCTGAAGTAGTCACTTCGTGGAGAAGGAAAACATGGAGAGCTGGTGTAAAACAAATAATGAGGAACCAGCACATGCAAGAGAATGACTGACAAGATCGAGAGAGATGGGAAGGTAACCGCTGAAGAGTGAAGTAGCCCACAAAAGTAAATGTAAAGCAGAACAATTTCACAACTGCAGTAGTACAGACATTCACTTATTCCTTCTATTTACTGGTAGATCCTATCTTTTCAAAATTTTCCATAGTATCTTAAATAAAATTTAATTTTCTCAGTTTCTGCAAAATTTCATTTAATTCCATATTATAACTAGAGGGCAGATTCATATGCACTAAAATCTTGAATATATGCATGCACTTAAGCAGTAAAAAATTGGAAAATATGCCCCAATAAGTGGAACATATACAAACAAAATTAACATAATTTCTATAAAATGAATTGCACAATACAAATTTGCCACAAATATCTTGCTCAAGTTTTATTCCCTCAACATCACTTTATCAGTGCCAAGCAAAATTTACCACATATGCGATTTTTACCCTGGTATTTATTTTTTATGGACCCCCATGAGGAAGTTGAATCTAGACCTATATGTATTAGAGAAGACCTGATCATTTAAGAGAAAACACTGTCCGGCCTGGGGATTCCACAAATGCCCGCAGAGCCTTAGTGTACAGCAGGGGTTCTCAAACTTCCTTTATTCGAGGACCCCTTTAATTATTAATTTTGTCATTGCGGACCCCTAAAAAATGACCCTTTACTATTTTTACTAATTTTGTAGTAATAACCATTTGAAATATATTTAATTCAAAACGAAAAGCTATAGGGTAGAAAAAGAAGGCAGTCTGTTTGTTTTTATACATTTTTTATTTCTAGCATTCAATTCAATTGCAAAACGACAGGACTCTAAGGCCGGGCGCAAGTTGAGACGCAGTTTGGTGACGTGAGGTAGAGGTGACTCACCGTAAGTTTAACATAGAATTAAATACAACAACGAAGGTTCGCACGCAGGGTGAAGTGAAGCAGATTCAACGAGTCACGAGCTGCGGACGTTTGTGATCGTACCACAGTTTCTCACTAGTGACTTTTCACTGCGCGTGAGAAGTTGTTTGTCCACCATGGACATTGAGAAGAAATTAATTGAGGATAAATTAATTATGGCAGGTCGAGGGAGAAAAAATTGTACGACACGTCAAATTAAAATTTCAGATTTGGGAAGAAATTGCGAAGGGCATTGGAAAGAAATGTGATAAAGTTGTTTATAATGTTTTTATACTTAAATAAGATGGATTTATTTGAAGGGAACAAGGGAAAAGCTATAGTAGTGTCCGTTTTTATGGACTTTGAGATAATAATGCTTTCTAATAGTGAATTTGGAATTTTGGAATTAGTTTAGGCAGAAAGCGGTAATATTATAGGGGAAAAAGGATCGTACTCCATGCAGTTTGAAAGATTGATGTCCGCTCTGAAAGTAAACAAACCCTCTTCAACTCTTCATATTTATTGTTTATCAGTTTGTTGCTATGCTCTTTTCAATCAAAAGCGTTTCTTGAATTAATTTCTATACAATGTGTTCAATTTGTTATCCTTTTTCGTTTTCCGCTGTACCCTTCATTTGTTTTAGATAACATTTTATATGCAGTAGATTTTCGACGAAAAGAAAAAGTTGCATAAGCAGGCATAAAAGTGTATATTTTCTATACAGATGTATATCATAACTAGTATAAACCATAAGAATTAATTAGTTGGGAAGTTTCAGATTTGTAATTAAAAATAAAATGAAGGAGTCATCTTGAAATTTATTTTCAACTTACTTTCATAAATGTTTTATAATTATGTACAGTAAAATTGCTCCATGTTCCTTAACAAACGTTTCTGAAATGAAACATTTTCTCAAAATGATTTTACCAATTAGTTCCGTTTCGCTTTATAATGTTTTCCCGTTCAGAGTTAAACTTAGTATCTCACCGGAATTTGAAAAGTAACCTTAATTTAAATTGAATTGAATGATTGAGTGTTATAGTGACATTAAAAATAAGAAATTAAAGGGTATTATATTTATTAAAAATTATATATTTATTATGTCTTAATGATGAATTTTCGTATCATAATTATTAATTATATGTATATATGATCGCTGAATGTAAGTATTCGCAACATTACATTAAAAAAAATTAAATTTGTAGGAAATTAATACATTCTTCCCAGTGTCGACTCGTAGCTAAAATTAGTGCGATTGCTGCTTCATAAAATGTTTAGCCTTCGTTTTGAATATTGTGCAAAAGGAAATATACATATTTAAAAAGAAAATTGATTCAGAAACTTGAAAAGACCCTAAAAGAACAAAATCAAACTTTTTTACTTACTGTAATTTAAATTGTTACAGCTCAAGCTTGATCTATTCGTTTAAAAATTAAATCGATTATTCTTGTTTTAATTTCCGCGAAAAGATCAATAATTTTCTCATTATTATTGATAAACTTCATTATGCAGCTTAGTGTATGAATTCAACTAGTATAAGATAATTCAAGTTTTGGTAAGAAATTCAACCTGTATACTAGTAGTCTTAATAAACACCATATATTGTTTCGAATCCGATTGTGAATAAAAATTTTGGATTATATACATTCATTTTATTAAAGTATGTCTATATACAATTGTCAAATACTAAGTTGATTTTATTTATTATACACATGAACATTTATTGAACATTGTATCTCTTTTTGTTTGTCAGTTGGTAATATTTGATAATTCTTTGTATAATAATAATAATGACACCTTAATTAAAATTTGACTTCTTTTCTTGCAGTATTGTTATTTGACGTATTGAAAAGTAATAAGTTAGGTTAGAAGTCACTCTGCGTCACCTCACGTCACCAAACTGCGTCTCAACTTGCGCCCGGCCTTAGTATTAATTATAAAAAATTACCAATAGAACAGTTATATAGTAAAATACCACTAATTTCGGTGAGAAGGATGGTGTTGAAACTAATATTGGGAAGAACACAGTGAAGTCATAATATATATTATTAAGGCTATATTTCACACTTGAACTTCACTATTAATTATTTACTTAGGACTACGTAGTTTCAGTCACCCTTGTGACTATCCTCAGCTACATCTGAATTTCTGTTGATGGCACTGTTCCCTTATTCTACCAATCGTGACTGCTGGATGCCATCTCTTGGTGGTTGGATGTACCTTCTGATTAAGTTTTCTTCTGCTGGTATCTCGAAATTTAGTAATTTGTCTTAATTTTTTTGAATAAATTTTTTTTCCCAGACTGTTAATTCTTTGGGTTTTTCTATTGGCTTTAGAAGCTTTAGGCCTACATTTTGTTCTATTTCATGATCGTCTTCCCAGAAATGAGCCGCTATTGCCGACTTATCTGTCTGTTCATATTTAATGTTTCTGAAATGTTTTTTTTATCTGGCTTCAATATCTCTTTTTGTTTGTCCAATATAAACCTTATCACAAACTTTACAATCTATTTCATAAATGCCTGATTTTTTGTTGTTGGGTTCTCTGTCCTTGTGGTCATGTTTTAGTAGGTTTTTTACATTGAATTTGTTTTGCTTTTGACATCTCTGAAATATTGGGTTTTATTTTTTAAAAATTCAGCCTTAAATCTACTTCAATATTCAGTATTAAAAAACTCCCGCAGACCCCTCAAACCATGCCTGTGGACCCCCAGGGATCTGCGGACCACACTTTGAGAACCCCTGGTGTACAGGACTACAGTATTTTTCAAATGAGAAGCAATTTCCTTCACCGCCAATCACGTGTACGAGCTAACGAAGTGCCGCTAGCAGTAAGAGTCTTCCCTCCGTCTCGCCGTCTCTGATTGGACCACGTATCTAAGCAGGAGAAGGAAAAACGGCTTGTCATCTTCAAAATACTGTAAAGGGATACACGCAGCCATTCTACAGATCAGTCCTCAGCAGTCCTTAGAGTCTTTTGTATGTGATGTGAAGTTATTACCATGCTTTAATGCTGTGTGCCTTTGTGTCAAAGTAAGAAAGGAAGGGAAAAGGTTTCTTTTCATGAGTTTCCATGTGATTATGAGTTAAGAAAGAACTGGATAAAAGCTGTTTCAAGGCAGGGTGAGTACGGTAAATACCATCTATTCCTCTCATTCACAGATTTTTTTAACACCGTCAAATGGGGTGATATCGGAGAGATAAGATGATATCAGATGGTAGTGTTTTTCGTGTAAGTAGCATCAAAATTCTTAATGCTACTTTGCTGTGCTTTTGCAAGGTTATTTTTATGTAGGTTCTTTGGTGTGAGAGCATTTTCTTTGAATTTTCTTGTGGCAGAGTATGCATTGTTGAGCAGCAACATGTTATAATATTAATTAATTCTACGTATTTTTAATCCGAGATTACTTTCAAATGGGCACTCAAAATGAAAGTTAATTCAGATCCAAGTAATATAATTCTGCCTATATTTCTGTAATTTATTTATTTGCAAATCTTTACCATTCCTATTTGTGTGAAGTGACAAACAAGCATAAAACCAAGCTAGATATGAAAGCAAGGTGCAATTATGAACTTGGAAATAGGAGAGGACATAAAAAACTCAATCATTACATCACTGTTATAGGTAGGCTACCTATTTAAAGAAAAAATAAAAACTGTTTGATATCACCTCAGTTGAAGGTAACCGTATAATCTAATAAACTGCCTTAGTACCTTTTGTATTTAAGATCTTCTGTCATAAATATGGCGGTTTTATTCATTCTGTTACTTATTTCTTTTAGGAGATGATGGTAATCTATGGCAGCCAAGTGACCACTCAGTTGTATGCAGTGTACACTTTATGCAACAATATTACAAGAGGGTATAAAAAGGAAAATACTTAAAGTCGGTTATGTCCCTTCAGTTTTTCCGAACTCTCCTAAATACAAAGATGGAAATCCACCACCAATTGGGTGCGAACTTAAAAGATGTAGGTCTAAGTCTACAGTCCCTAGTCCATGTGTCGTAAAAAACAGAAAAAGGACAACAATGAATTCGTTACTCTTGAAAATAATGAAAGAGAACACAATGAGATTCCAAAACATGTTGATGGCGGTGTCCAAACACAGGCCCAACCTTCTCTTCTACTACAGAAAAATAGGCAAATTTTGAGCTCGAAAAGAAATAATCGCCGATTGCAGTACTAAGTTAAAGTCTTACGAGGAAAAATAGTGAAATTAAAAGAGCAGTATCATAAAGATAGAGCAACTATAAAAGAGCTGAATATTGAGAATATGGAATCCGCTATTAAAGAATGGGATACCAGGGCTATGTTTATAAAAAACAGTTAACCACAGTAGGTCAAAGTAAACATCACTGGAGTGAATTTTCTATACGTTATTGTGTTTTATGGCATAGCAAATCTCCGTCCGCATATATGATTTCGTACTCAATGTACCACTATTAACACTTCCTAGTAAATCCATGCTGAAACGTTATAATAGAGAGTGTAATAAAGAACACATTCGGGACAGCGACTAACTGAGTAGCATAAAGTAGTAGGAGATGAGGCTTCATTTGATTCTCTAATGAACCAGTGACAGTGGACATGAATGGGATGGAAGTGGAAAAAGGAAAGGAAAATGATGTTGCCACTAGACTCACATGCAAGTTTTTCAAGGTCTAGCTTCACATTTTGCAATACTGGTACCAGTCCACTATTTCTTCACAAATAACTTGACAGGAATGGAGCTAAAAGAGTTGACTTTACAAGTTATTCGCCAAGTAGAGGATGCAGGCTTCAGTGTAATTAGAATCGTAACAGATTATCACTCCACAAATGTCAAGATGTTCTCTGAATTATGTAATGGGGAACCAAAACATGAGATACCTCATCCATACGATTACTGTCATGTCATAAAAAATGTTGATCCAAAGCCACGCTTAATGAATGTGGGAGAATCTGCTAGTCCTAAATATCTGCGGATGCTGTACAACCTTCAGAAAGATGAGGTATGGAAACCTGTATGATTCCTTACAGAAAAACACTTCACACCTAGTAGCTTTGAAAAAATGAATGTTAAGAGAGCGGTACAAATTTTTTCGGATGAAGTTACATCTTCTCTTCCCAACTTTAAGAATGAAGGTGCAAAATTCAGAGTGCAAGGGTTCGAAGATTCAGAGGCAACATCAACTTCCTTGAAATCATGAATAGATTGTTTAAATTTCACATTGTGAAAAATACAACATACCACATTCGTTCAAGGGATGAAGATTCAAAACATTTTTCTAAAACGAGGATTCGAGATTGCACTGGCTGGAGTTCGGTTTCTTACATTATTTGGAAGCTTGGAAAGAATCGTGCAAATTTCCGAGAAGACAATTTCTCAGCAAGGAGACATATCATGCTCTCTTTTTAACAACACTGTCCACTGTTCACTGCAAAAAAATTTCTCCTTAACAGTGGATTTCATTTCGTGTTAACACAAAAATTCAGTAGTGATCTCAGTTCAATAAGAAAACTAGGAGGCAGTAATGACCAAACAAACAATGTTGGTGTTAGGCAAGCCATTCATAAAATTCTTGCTACCAGGATTATTTCTGCATCTGTTAATGCAAATGTTACTGGTTTGCCGAAGGCAGTTGCACTAACAATGACATCTTCGTCTATACATCAGAGCAAGAAATTGTCTGCTAGAATTGCCACATGTGATTCCGAGATTTGTGAGAAACTGGAGACATACGTGAAAACGCAGGAATTCGTTGGTGGGAAGCAGTAGCCACGACTGTAAAGTTATTTCCAGTTATCTGATCAGAACTATTAAAGATCATATTGAATGTGATCTGATCAAACTCACATATCAGCATTAGAACTATTGAAAAACATGAACAGGGGAGGCTACACATACACCACTGTAAAATTCCTTAATATCGTTACTGCACTGGATTCTCTCACCAGAGAATGTTTAGGCCTACCTCATGTATACAATCATCCTAAGCAATTGTACACACAAAAATCACAATTTGAGACCAGGCTGAGCCTGAAACCTAATGTTCAGTGTTCTAATCCCAGCAAAGATGAGCATCAAGTAAATAAACGATGCAGCCTCACACTAACCAAGTTTCTGAGACCAGCTGTACAAAAAACAGCAAAACCCAGAAAACCAAGGAAAATCGAAAAAATTTTGAATCGTCTTGTAGCCTACATTGTGTGACTAATTTATATAACTTACTGTGAAAGCACGAACATTGACAAGTAATACAAATTAACATTGCCCTCTCTGTAATAATCATTAGGTAACTTTAAAATTATGAAATGTGATCGATGATGACAACTTTCGATTACACAACTGACCACTGCTTGAACGGAAATCTACTAATCTCATCAATTTCAACATAGTAATAATATTTTAGTAATTTACTTCTACTCTTTTTCAATATCTACATAGTAACATACTGTTTCATGAATGTTTGATATTATTATTATTATTACATTATATTGGTGGCCTTTAGGCGGGGAGGCGGGGTGAGGACCACGGCCACGAGGGCTTATTGTATCTACCTCCGGGAAGGGATAAGTTGCGTGCCCACAGGCCGCCCTGAACCCGAAGAGCCCCCCGCGGGCCCCCACGGAGCTCCCCTTCATCCAACAAACCTATTACCATGTCACGTGTGTGCCATCCCCTGTGGTTCCTCCAACTGGGAGCCCCAAAAGGTTTGCAATACACACCACAAACAACCTCTTGACCACAAGCAGCAGGGAGAACGGGAGAGGGCTCCAAAGGGCTCTGACTGCTGAAGCAGACCCGATACCAGAAGTGGAAACAGGATGAGAATGAAAGGGAGAAAGGTGGGATGAAGTGGAGAGTGTTGGTGGAATGAAAGGGGGAAACGGGAGAACCCCGAGAAGAAACCCCAAAGGCACGGCTTCGTCCACCACGAATGACACACCCGCCAGCTCCGAGATTTGAACTCAGGACCATGAGCCACATTGATATTCATTCTAATGCTTTGTAATATGTTGATATTTTATTCATATGTCCAGCATTAAGTGTGTTTCCTGCAATAAGAATATTTTAATATATAGCAATTACTAATTGACTTCTATTTTTCTATTCTCTAAGTCGTAAATAATGTTGCACGAATACATGATATTCATTTCAACGCTCCATGTGTTGAGATTTAATTAATAATCTACAAAATTAAATGTTATGCTATTTGCCGCTATGAGTAAGCATTCCCATACACTAGCACTTGCCGCATTATCAAGAGAAACTGCTACCCCAGACAGCTGTAGTAGTGTGGTTTTCTCAGTTACCCCTATGGTGGCGCCCGATACAGTCCCGCAACACATGGTGGCGCAGGGGCAAAGTCCACATCGTTCAAAGTCCACAAATGACGTCATCCAAGATGGCGGCGCGCTAGACCACGTGACCGGAAGTAGGTTTCGTATTTCATTGCGGTTTCCCACGAAGCGTAAATGCAACGTCATCATTATATTTAACCATACAATTATATCCGTAAGATGTTTATTTCTCTAATACATTAATTTTTTCACTATGGTCCTGGAATCGACTCAGCCTGGAGTAAATGCAACCGATACCTAAGGCTGTTAACCTTACCGTACATATTATTATTATTATTATTATTATTATTATTATTATTATTATTATTATTATAGCATGACTCGAAATTAGACTCGAAATTATACTTCCATGTCCACATTGACCATATTTTCACACAGGCTTTAAAAACTCTTGGACTAGTTCGATTAATTTCTCATAATTTAAAAAGCATAGAGTCACTAATTACTCTTTACAAATCTTTAATTCGTAGTGGCTTAGAATATTGCAGTGCTGCATATAATAGCATTACTGTATCTGACAGTAATAAGCTGGAACGAATACAAAGAAAATTTGTTTCCCTTATACGTAGTAAATTTAACAGAAATCTGGACTACGATGAAATACTTAAGTTATTAAACTTGGAAACATTATATAATAGGCGTATTTCAGCAGATGCTAATTTTATAGCTAAAGTCTTTCGTGGGGAAATACATTGCAAATCAATTTTAGATAGCATAGGGCTCTCTGTCCCCTATGCACGAGGAACAAGAAATCGAACAATTTTTGCTGTACAACAGCCATATGCAATCCCTTCTAACAGAATGGCTATCGCTTGCAATGCCCTATTTAAAAATTCTGATATATTCCACATGCAATGATTATTATTATTATTATTATTATTATTATTATTATTATTATTATTATTATTATTATTATTATTATTATTATCATTATTATTATTATTATTATTATCATTATTATTATAATTTTGTTGTACAACAACCTTACACAGTTTCTTGTTTCATATTGGCCATTGTTTTTAATACGATGTTCAGAAATTCAGATATATTCCACAAGCAGTGATTCCAAAATGCTAAAATATTTTTAAATATAAGTGTCTGACCTAGTTTCCTTAAACCAGAATGGTTTCATATCAAATCTGTAACATATGAACAGAGACATTCCACCACTTGGAATGTGATGACTAGTCTAAACATGCTGACCTCACAAAATTGATCAATGAGGCTTACAAAGCTGACTAGACATACTTACAAGTCATATGTCTTATTATGAATCGTTATGTAATTATGTTATTCCTGTTTGTATGTCGTCTATTATTATTATTGTATATCATCATCATTGTTATTCATCATCATCAATATCATCATTCCTGTATCATCAATCAATATTATATAAGAAGCCTACTGTTTAAAATTTGTAAAAATTGTATGTAGCTTCTCTAAATAAATAATTGAAATTAAATAATTGAAATTGAAATTATGATTATTATTATTATCATTATTATATTATTTCTTTGTTCATATATCGAATTCTAAAAGATATTACGATAGCACATATTTTAAACCTTCAAGTATTTTTTATAATTATATTTCACATACAGTTTTTCCGTAAGATGTCTATTTTAGCCCCGAGGTTGACTCAGCCTGGAGTAAATGTGGTCGGTACCTAAGGCCGACATCCGTGCCGAATGTCAAAAATCTGGACCTCCTATTTTATTATTATTATTATTATAATGAGACGCAGTCGGAAATGTAGTGATAGCGCATATTTTAAACCTTCAATTATTATTTTTTTTATAATTATATTTCACCATACAGTTTTTCCGTAAGATGTCTATTTCTCTAAAACATTAATTTTTCACTATTGCTTTGGGGACGACTTAGCCTCGGTTTGCTGGCTAGCGTATAATTTAAAACAATAATTTTCACTTTGATCCTAGGGTAAAGGCGGCCGGTGCGTAAGCCTCATCCTAAGTCTAAAGAGGGAATAATATTATTTTATACATCATTAATCATATGCGTATCGGTTTTGTAAAGGAAGCGAGCAAATAATATCCATGAATGATTTAAACATATGGAACTAACTTTGTCTCAACACATTAAGTTTTTGCTGAGTTAAGCTATCCTTTACGGATAAGATTCCTACTCGCCTCGTCTCACTGTATAGCAGTCATATGCTGATGTAGTAATTTTTGTCATGAGCACAGCTGATACAACTTCATTCAGTTTAATTTTCCAATCGTTACGCCTTATATGTGTTATAACAGTGATCTCATTCCTTTCGCTTTAATTATTATTAAAACCTAGTCATATGTGTAATTTTTATTCGATGCGTATTACCTATAACGATTTTTATATAATAAACCTATGTTTTATCTCTGAACGATATCACGTTACATGTTATACAACTTAATAAATACGTCATTATTCATAGCCGTTTTGTAAAGTCAGTGTTTTCTCAACGCAGAACCGTGTCGCAACGCATGGAGATTTTGCCGTCATAAGCGGAAGTTTGCTGACCTTCACATACAGGACGGGTGAGATTTGCAAACGCATGAATTCTTTTTAATATCAACCTCAACACCGTACAACATATGATATTATTTTGATCAGTGATTTAACTTCTAATACAATGTTATGCTTTACCTGCTAATCTGATGCGATGTATTTACGAATTGATCCTATTTTTGTGTATAAAAATATTACATTATTTTGCTTTTCAATTTGTTTCATACCGATATATTTTAAATTCTTCTTGAAGCGATTTCATCCTATTTCTATGATTACCTATAATTTTACCTATTTTCTATGATTACCTATGATTTTACATATTTTTTTATGAATACCTATGATTTCTATGTATAATGTAATAAAACATTGTTTCATCTCCGTTCGATCTCACTTCAATTTTTTATTTTTTATTATTTTCTTTTTATTTTATTTAAATTTTTTATAATTATATTCCACATACAATTTTATCCATAAGATGTCTATTTCTCTAAAACATTAATTTTTCACTATAGCTTTGGGGGACGACTTATCCTCAGTTTGCCGGCTAGCGTATAATTTAAAACAATAATTTTCACTTTGGTCCTAGGGTAAAGGCGGTCGATGCGTAAGGCTGATAACCTTAACGTACCTTATTATTTTTATTATTATTATTATTATTATTATTATTATTATTATTATTATTATTATTATTATTATTATTATCATCACCATATTTCTTCTTGTTCACATATCATATTCTAAAAGATGTAGCGATAGCCATTGTACATTTTTATAATTATGACAGCGGTCGATTTTTATCTGCTGACATAAGCCACCACATAAGATATCTATTTCCCTATATCATATTTTTTCTGGTCCTGAGATGGACTCGGCCTCAGTCGTTGTATAAAATGTTAATCTCCTTGTACTACTGTCTCAAACCCTTGGTCTGTATACGCAAAACAACGTAATAAATGCATCATCATTCATAGACGTTTTGTAAAATATATTAAAAGCCTGTATTAAGTTTTAAATTCATACGTTATAACAGCGAAGATTTCTGCTAGCCTTGTGTCAATGCAGAGAGAGTTTGCTGAATAAGCTAACCTTAGCAGATAACATTTTTGCTGATGTAAGATTACGGTAGCGAGTATTTTTATCGAGCGCACATGTGTTACTTATGCGTTCAGTCTCTTTAAATCTTCATTCGTTATGTTATAACAACGATATCTCATCTATCTCTTTAAATCCTCTTCTCATTCTTTATGTCTTATATGATTAGTTTATTAATTTTTCTGTATTACCTAATGTTTTTATTAATTCATTGTTTCATTCTCCGCTTTGAATAACCTAATACACTGACAAATATTTCAAACATAATTAAGTACTATGAATTCTAACCGGTGAGGGGGAGAGTAAGTGGAAGGGTAGTCTACCATTGCATTTCACAGTACCAAGAGCGCATGCGCAGTCAATCGTCTTCCTAGCAGGTCAGCTCTCTAAACTCCAAGTTATGCGTCTCATTTCGCAGTAGAGACCGGAAGCATGTATCATTACCAAAGTCATCATTTTTCTTCTTTTTTCATTTGCATAATCAGACGTATCATCAATCAAAAGGTTAATTTTACAATTTCTTTATTTGAATTGTGTATTGTGTATAATTTATTAATCTTTATGTGTAATATTATGCTGACCACATACCCCCAACAATCCTACCTTCTGCCTATGGTAGATGATGCATCAATCGAGTGGTAGGCCAAGTCTCCCCAGGGATGTAGCGTCACGGAGTTTTAAAGTTTATCTGTTTAAATATGCATTACCTATTTTTATGTACGCTGCTTTCATTCACCGTTTTGCAAACGGACTCGGTCAAAATGTTTACTTTATACATTTAATTTTAAAAAATCATGTAACAGTCCTATTACAAATAGTAGAAACTCAAAATAGCTGGAGGTTCGAGTTTTCAAAACTTACAATTTTTTTTTCCATATTTAGACTTTGAAGTAAAATTATGTTTTTTATTTTGCAAGATCAGCATTAATTTTTACTATGAACCACAACGGTGGCGCAGGTTCAAACACCATCATATCTTACACTGATATCATTCAAGATGGATGCGCGCTATCCACGAATCGACACGAGATCACATTTGGTTTGTAAATGGTGGACCAAGCGCACTATTTAAAATTAAACATTCAAAATGGTGATATTGTGGAGGAAATTCAAGATGTCGGCTAGCGCAAGATTTTATAATTTTTAAATCCGATTTAGCATTGTACAAGACTTCCATCTATATTTTACATTTAGATTTTATGGTACATTTGTACATGTTCGCATCACCGTAACAGGATATTTTCAAGGTCGCACGTCTCACACCACACCGGATGATATTACGCATCGTCAACAGTTTTTTAACATACATCATTGCATTCTTTCTCTCTCTCTCTCTTTTTTTTATTTATTGGCTTCTGGCAGAAGATTTGAAATTATGATCAAAAGATTTCTGGCGGGAGATTTCAAATTGTATGGTCAATGGTGAGTATGTTAATATTCTTACGAGAGAGTTCTATACATTTTAAAATTTATTCAGCGAGAGGTTTGAGACCGGATGTACGTCTCACATGACACATGAACAACAGTTTTTTTCCCAGAAGTATCTTTAAACAAAAGGTTAATTTTTTATTAACATGCAAGAAATGAAATATCTACGGATAATCCTCAATCAGAAAATTCTTTATGTATGAAGTCATCACTACAAACTTGTCCGAACTTGTTTCAAGGTTATACATAGCATGTGCGGAACAGGTTCATTCTTGATTCAAGGTTACACGTCTCACAATACAGCTAAGTCATGAGTTCTTTATTTATGACGTTACGGCTTATGTAATGATCACATGATTCAATATAGCTGAACACGTGAACGTTATGAAATTGCGAAATGGTGGAAGGCGGGAGATTTGAAGTGCCTTTTCTTAATCTTCTTTGATACAGAATATCTTCTTCTTTATTATCTTTTGGTGTGAATTAGTTCAAAAGGTGCCTCATAGTATCTTCTATACTAGTTGTACTCGTTCCAACGATAAGGTTGTTAATACTATGCTTTTCCTTATTTTTTCAGATATCAGTCTGTATATTTCATTCCATGGATTGTTTGATGTGTTTATGTTACAATATTATCTCCATGAGTTAAATTTCTATCTTCGTAATTATTTTTTGCCTCAAAGTATTATTCTTTACACATTTCTCACACTAATTCATTATTATCTCCTTAGTGTACCAAAGTCATAGATTTTTATCTAATTTACACAATCATGCATGAATTAGTTTCCTAGCTTACCACTATTTTCAACCAATTTATTCATGTTATCATACCATCTAGCTACTTAACATCACGCTATAGGTTTATTACCAAGTTTACATACATTTTTTCTATAATACATCACTAGCTAGGTGATAAAAATAATATGCTTTTGTTTTTTCAAGTTCTATAACGGGATACTACACCAGTTCTCACATTGCCTTTGAACTCGACCAGTCTTAGACCCATATTTTAAATGCACTTGACACAAACATAAATTTTTACGAGATCTTTATCGTAATTTACGGAGGACCTAATAGTTATTGGTAATATTGTTTTAAATTTAAAGTTATTGCATCCGTTAGTCTTCACCATATTTCATTTTACTTTTTCGGCTATGTTCGTACTATATATAACATTTCTACTTCAGTTCTACTTATGAGGCTTCTTTAACCAAGGCAATTACTTACTTCGTCTCATTATAACATCTACTAAGAAACCTTAGGAAAATAAATCTTTAAATCTAGTTCTAATATCTAATTTTCCATCTTTACCCATGACTAGACTTCAACTTCTTATCCGTAAGCTGGATATATATATATGGTTTATTACCAAATGAGGTACTCTAAGCACACAATTTTTCCTATAATATATCACAAGTTTGATGGTTGGAATAATATGCATATTGTTTTTCCAAGTTCTCATCATTACTCACAATACCTTTGAACTCGACCAGTCTTAGACCCATATTTTATAATCACTTGACACAAGCAACATTTTACGAGATCTTTATCATAATTTACAGAGCACCTATTAGTTATTGGTAATATTGTTTTAAAATCAAAATCAATATATCCGGTAATCTACACTTTAATACTATTTCATTTTACTCTTTTCGGCTATGTTAGCCCTATATATTCCATTTCTACTTCAGTTCTCCAGATCTTCAGGTTGTTGTCAATATTCTGGAAGATATAACACGAAGCATACTATACATCATTCATCACTCTTTTTTACATAATTAACTCTAAATTCAATTAATAGAGGACTAAGTGACGGAAATATTTAAGTAGGGTTATTCCATACTTGACACTGAATAGAGAGGGTCTCGACTACAGCATCGCATTGAATGTCCTATTGTTGTATGGGTGGTATCTAGTTAGAACTAGTCTTAACTAACTTTTTTCTAGTTAGAATTAGTCTTAACTGACTTTTTTCTAGTTAGAACTAGTCTTAACTGACGTTTTTCTAGTTAGAACTAGTCTTAACTGACTTTTTTCTAGTTAGAACTAGACTTAACTGACTTTTTTCTAGTTAGAACTAGTCTTAACTGACTTTTTCTAGTTAGAACTAGTCTTAACTGACATTTTGATAGTTAGAACTAGTCTTAACTGACTTTTTTCTAGTTAGAACTAGTCTTAACTGATTTTTGTCTAGTTAGAACTAGTCTTAACTAACTTTTTCTAGTTAGAACTAGTCTTAACTGGCTTTTGTCTAATTAGAACTAGTCTGGACTGGCTTTTATCTAGTTAGAACTAGTCTTAACTGGCTTTTTTCTAATCAGAACTAGTCTGGACTGGCTTTTATCTAGTTAGAACTAGTCTGAACTGGCTTTTGTCTAGTTAGAACTAGTCTGAACTGGCTTTTATATAGATAGAACTATTCTGGACTGGCTTTTTTCTAGTCTATAGTGTGAAACATATTATATCACAGCTTTGGATAGGTTAGGATAGGTTAGTTTAGGTTATGTTAGCTTAGGTTAGGTTAGCAGGATCTGAAAAAGTTATTATTTGTGAATCATATGATATCACAGCTTTGGATAGTTCAAAGGCAATGTGAGAACTGGTGGAGTATCCCGTTATAGAACTTGTAAAAACAATAGCATATTATATTTATCACCTAGCTAGTGATGTATTATAGAAAAAATGTATATAAACTTGGTAATAAACCTATAGCGTGGTGTTAAGTAGCTAGATGGTATGATAACATGAATAAATTGGTTGAAAATAGTGGAAAGCTAGGAAACTAATTCATGCAAAATTGTGTAAATTAGATAAAAATCTATGACTTTGGTACACTAAGGAGATAATAATGAATTAGTGTGAGAAATGTGCAAAGAACAATACTTTGAGGCAAAAAATAATTACGAAGATAGAAATTTAACTCATGGAGATAATATTGTAACATAAACACATCAAACAATCCATGGAATGAAATATACAGACTGATATTGAAAAAATAAGGAAAAGCATAGTATTAACAACCTTATCGTTGGAACGAGTACAACTAGTATAGAAGATACTATGAGGCACCTTTTGAACTAATTCACACCGATAGATAATAAAGAAGAAGATATTCTGTATCAAAGAAGATTAAGAAAAGGCACTTCAAATCTCCCGCCTTCCACCATTTCGTAATTTCATAACGTTCACGTGTTCAGCTATATTGAATCATGTGATCATTACATAAGCCGTAACGGCATAAATAAAGAACACATGACTTAGCTGTATTGTGAGACGTGTAACCTTGAAACAAGAATGAACCTGTTCCGCACGTGCTATGTATAACCTTGAAACAAGTTCGGACAAGTTTGTAGTGATGACTTCATACATAAAGAATTTTCTGATTGAGGATTATCCGTAGATATTTCATTTCTTGCATGTTAATAAAAAATTAACCTTTTGTTTAAAGATACTTCTGGGAAAAAAACTGTTGTTCATGTGTCATGTGAGACGTACATCCGGTCTCAAACCTCTCGCTGAATAAATTTTAAAATGCATAGAACTCTCTCGTAAGAATATTAACATACTCACCATTGACCATACAATTTGAAATCTCCCGCCAGAAGTCTTTTGATCATAATTTCAAATCTTGTGCCAGAAGCCAATAAATAAAAAATAAAAAAAGAGAGAGAGAGAAAGAATGCAATGATGTATGTTAAAAAACTGTTGACGATGCGTAATATCATCCGGTGTGGTGTAAGACGTGCGACCTTGAAAATATCCTGTTACGGTGATGCGAACATGTACAAATGTACCATAAAATCTAAATGTAAAATATAGATGGAAGTCTTGTACAATGCAAAATCGGATTTAAAAATTATTAAATCTTGCGCTAGCCGACATCTTGAATTTCCTCCACAATTTCACCATTTTGAATGTTTAATTTTAAATAGTGCGCTTGGTCCACCATTTACAAACCAAATGTGATCTCGTGTCGATTCGTGGATAGCGCGCATCCATCTTGAATGATATCAGTGTAAGATATGATGGTGTTTGAACCTGCGCCACCGTTGTGGTTCATAGTAAAAATTAATGCTGATCTTGCAAAATAAAAAACATAATTTTACTTCAAAGTCTAAATATGGAAAAAAAATTGTAAGTTTTGAAAACTCGAACCTCCAGCTATTTTGAGTTTCTACTATTTGTAATAGGACTGTTACATGATTTTTTAAAATTAAATGTATAAAGTATACATTTTGACCGAGTCCGTTTGCAAAACGGTGAATGAAAGCAGCGTACATAAAAATAGGTAATGCATATTTAAACAGATAAACTTTAAAACTCCGTGACGCTACATCCCTGGGGAGACTTGGCCTACCACTCGATTGATGCATCATCTACCATAGGCAGAAGGTAGGATTGTTGGGGGTATGTGGTCAGCATAATATTACACATAAAGATTAATAAATTATACACAATACACAATTCAAATAAAGAAATTGTAAAATTAACCTTTTGATTGATGATACGTCTGATTATGCAAATGAAAAAAGAAGAAAAAATGATGACTTTGGTAATATGATACATGCTTCCGGTCTCTACTGCGAAATGAGACGCATAACTTGGAGTTTAGAGAGCTGACCTGCTAGGAAGACGATTGACTGCGCATGCGCTCTTGGTACTGTGAAATGAAATGGTAGACTACCCTTCCACTTACTCTCCCCCTCACCGGTTAGAATTCATAGTACTTAATTATGTTTGAAATATTTGTCAGTATATTAGGTTATTCAAAGCGGAGAATGAAACAATGAATTAATAAAAACATTAGGTAATACAGAAAAATTAATAAACTAATCATATAAGACATAATGAATGAGAAGAGGATTTAAAGGGATAGATGAGATATCGTTGTTATAACATAACGAATGAAGATTTAAAGAGACTGAACGCATAAGTAACACATGTGTGCTTGATAAAAATACTCTCTACCGTAATCTTACATCAGCAAAAATGTTACCTGCTAAGGTTAGCTTATTCAGCAAACTCTCTCTGCATTGACACAAGGCTAGCAGAAATCTTCGCTGTTATAACGTATGAATTTAAAACTTAATACAGGCTTTTAATATATTTTACAAAACGTCTATGAATGATGATGCATTTATTACGTTGTTTTGCGTATACAGACCAAGGGTTTGAGACAGTAGTACAAGGAGATTAACATTTTATACAACGACTGAGGCCGAGTCCATCTCAGGACCAGAAAAAAGATGATATAGGGAAATAGATATCTTATGTGGTGGCTTATGTCAGCAGATAAAAATAGACCGCTGTCATAATTATAAAAATGTACAATGGGTATCGCTACATCTTTTAGAATATGATATATGAACAAAGAAGAAATATGGTGAGGATAATAATATTAATAATAATAATAATAAAAATAATAAGGTACGTTAAGGTTAACAGCCTTACGCATCGACCGCCTTTACCCTAGGACCAAAGTGAAAATTATTGTTTTAAATTATACGCTAGCCGGCAAACTGAGGCTAAGTCGTCCCTCAAAGCTATAGTGAAAAATTAATGTTTTAGAGAAATAGACATCATATGGATAAAATTGTATGTGGAATATAATTATAAAAAATTTAAATAAAATAAAAAGAAAATAATAAAAAATAAAAAATTGAAGTGAGATCGAACGGAGATGAAACAATGTTTTATTACATTATACATAGAAATCATAGGTATTTATAAAAAATAGGTAAAATCATAGGTAATCATAGAAAATAGGTAAAATTATAGGTAATCATAGAAATAGGATGAAATCACTTCAAGAAGAATTTAAAATATAACGGTATGAAACAAATTGAAGAGCAAAATAATGTAATATTATTATACACAAAAATAGGATCAATTCGTAAATACATCGCATCAGATTAGCAGGTAAAGCATAACATTGTATTAAAAGTTAAATCACTGATCAAAATAATATCATGTGTTGTACGGTGTTGAGGCTGATATTAAAAAGAATTCATGCGTTTGCAAATCTCACCCGTCCTGTATGTGAAGGTCAGCAAACTTCCGCTTATGACGGCAACATCTCCATGCGTTGCGACACGGTTCTGCGTTGAGAAAACACTGACTTTACAAAACGGCTATGAATAATGACGTATTTATTAAGTTGTATAACATGTAACGTGATATCGTTCAGAGATAAAACATAGGTTTATTATATAAAAATCGTTATAGGTAATACGCATCGAATAAAAATTACACATATGACTAGGTTTTAATAATAATTAAAGCGAAAGGAATGAGATCACTGTTATAACACATATAAGGCGTAACGATTGGAAAATTAAACTGAATGAAGTTGTATCAGCTGTGCTCATGATAAAAATTACTACATCAGCATATGACTGCTATACAGTGAGACGAGGCGAGTAGGAATCTTATCCGTAAAGGATAGCTTAACTCAGCAAAAACTTAATGTGTTGAGACAAAGTTAGTTCCATATGTTTAAATCATTCATGGATATTATTTGCTCGCTTCCTTTACAAAACCGATACGCATATGATTAATGATGTATAAAATAATATTATTCCCTCTTTAGACTTAGGATGAGGCTTACGCACCGGCCGCCTTTACCCTAGGATCAAAGTGAAAATTATTGTTTTAAATTATACGCTAGCCAGCAAACCGAGGCTAAGTCGTCCCCAAAGCAATAGTGAAAAATTAATGTTTTAGAGAAATTGACATCTTACGGAATAACTGCATGGTGAAATATAATTATAAAAAAAAATAATTGAAGGTTTAAAATATGCGCTATCACTACATTTCCGACTGCGTCTCATAATAATAATAATAATTATAATAAATTAGGAGGTCCAGATTTTTGACATTCGGCACGGATGTCGGCCTTAGGTACCGACCACATTTACTCCAGGCTGAGTAAACCTCGGGGCTAAAATAGACATCATACGGAAAAACTGTATGTGAAATATAATTATAAAGAATACTTGAAGGTTTAAAATATGTGCTATCGTAATATCTTTTAGAATTCGATATATGAACAAAGAAATAATATAATAATGATAATAATAATAATAATAATAATAATAATAATAAAAATAATATGTACGGTAAGGTTAACAGCCTTAGGTATCGGTTGCATTTACTCCAGGCTGAGTCGATCCCAGGACCATAGTGAAAAAATTAATGTATTAGAGAAATAAACATCTTACGGATATAATTGTATGGTTAAATATAATGATGACGTTGCATTTACGCTTCGTGGGAAACCGCAATGAAATACGAAACCTACTTCCAGTCACGTGGTCTAGCGCGCCGCCATCTTGGATAACGTCATTTGTGGACTTTGCCCCTGCGCCACCATGTGTTGCGGGACTGTATCGGGCGCCACCATAGGGGTAACTGAGAAAACCACACTACTAGCTGTTCCCATTGTCACTACTGGAATTGACCAGGACTTCTATAATACATGTAGGTCTAGGTTGAATATGGGATTCACGAGCACCCCCAAAGGTCGCATCTATTTTCATGAAGTGGTTACCAAACGGGCATTTTTAAAAATTAAATGGAACATTAAATGAAACTGAGGAAGAAATTATAGGGTAGGAGGGTGCAGAATGTTCGTGAAATGAAATTTGGGAAACGGGAGAGCCCCAAAAAATCCTAAATATCCCGATTTTGACTTCAACAAATACGGCTTTACCTTCACTAAGAACCAAAAATGATTCCTTGGGCAGCAAGGAAGACCACGCACTGGCATCCAAGTGGCAATTTATTGATTATTAATTTTATTTTTAAAACTTTTATAAAAGTGGTATTGGGTCTTGGAATCTTTGGAAAAAGTAATAAAATAATTAAAACTTGCATGCTTTCACATACTGTACAGAGAACTATTCTCCGATCTATGGTTAAGTAGGATTTTCACCGATACATTGTATAAGCTAAAATGATTTACTGGAATTTTCTTTCAGTATTTTAAGATACTTTCTGCTCATGGGCTGCTTCTAGAACTGCTTTAAATTAAAAACATTTTAACAGAAATTCCCAATCTTTATCTTCGCATAACACCAGCTGTCCATTGTATTCGGTGCTTAAGATTTATGATACTCAACTGCAGATCTTCAGAGCAACATGGCAATAAAATGGAAATTCACTTCCTGTCCTACCTATTTTTCTGAATGTTCTATGGACAAAGAACTACGGACAAAGAATTACACATGTGATATGCCTTAATAAATCTTCCCCCATTCCACTTCCACTGCTTTCCACAAGACTTGAGTCTATAACTGGAAATAAATTTTATGGCAGCCATTTTTTTGTTTACATTGGAAAGAAGTGGAATAAATGCATTCATATGCACATATTAGTGAAATATGCACTCACCCCTTAACTATGCACCATAAAACTTAGCCAGTCGCTCTCTAATGACATGAAACACATATTTCCCTTACATGCACAGTTTTACTCTTCACCCTCTAATCATAACAATGTCCAAAGTAACCATGATAGCTTACCATATACATAGTCAACTGAGTGGTAAAGAAAGTTGCTCATGAGCACCCAGTACACAATCACTGCTCCAAGCAGCACCATGAGCGAGAAGAGCTTAGCAATGTATCCAGCTGAGCGTCCTAACAATAGTGTTGCCAACTCAGCAACTTCCCAGTCCATATGGCCGGCCCCTTTAAAAAATAAAAAAGTTAATGCCATTAGTTCATTGAGGCAATTACACTACTGTGGGAACTTTACCTAGAGTATAAAGAATGATACATTTATATCCTTAAACGTTTTCCTGTTTAAGTCATCTGATGAAAGAGTGGATAAACTATTTAGTTGGCATAGAAAAGTAAAGTACTTCCTTGGAGGCGCTTTCAGATAAGCAAGTTTAAATCAAGAATAATGATTTGTAAAAATGTGTAATAACAAAAATGCTCATGACATAAATGTTTAAGACGTGGTACATCCTTCAACCTGTGGTCGAAGACAGAAAAGTGGTTTGTCCAACATCAAATGTCTAATTTTCTAATTTTCCTATTGGCCCCTACCTGTTCTAGCATATCCAGTCTTTTACTATATATGAAGCAGCTCCCATTGCAGCTCACTTCTTGCAGAAGATGGCAGTGGAAATAGCTGCGGAAAACATGGAACCAAACCTCCAGTCACGCACTTGGAAGCCCGAGAAACGATAATTCAATACATTTTGGAAATTATTCTTAATGGCAGCAAGTTCAATAAATGCTTGCAGTCACTTTTTTTTTCATTTGTCTATAGCCTGCCTTTTTAGTCACAACATTCAAAGAAGAGGCTATCAGGCATAATTAGCATAAAATTGTGTCTTGTGTTTCTCTACAAGGATAATGCGTAAATACTGGCAACTTTACCATTAAACTATTTTTTTTAAGGCTGGAACTCATTAAGAGTATTTCACAATGGTAGGACAGAGGAGTGTGAGTAGGAAAACTTTAATTTTAACATAAATAAAAATTCATCCAATAAACCAAATAGAATCATTTTGGGATCAATTAGCCAAAATAATGTTTGCATTTGGTTTCCTTCAGAATACACAGTGCACTAGTATTTCCATAATGGCATTGCATTTCTCCTCAGTAGCAAATATTAAGGAATGGAACTGTGAAGTAATAGATAACATTTTATACTTGGACAACAATTTGCATAAAAAACAATTGAACATTATTGTGGTATTTTACCTGACCCACCTTATTTGTGTGCTTACGAAATTTGGTTACAATCTATCTTTGTATTCTTCGTACAAAATACAAGAATAACTTGTGAACCAGTCACTATTGATTTTCATTTACAAGGTCTGTTACAAACTGAACTGGAAAATATACTTGAAAAGTTTTTTGAATCGTATGAACTCGGTATTTTTACTGCTCAAATTCCATGGCTTTCGTGAAGAATGATTTGGAGTAATGGGTATTTGATGCTCGCAGTCTATAACAATGAAGATTTATTCAATAATGGGGGAGTTGCAGTGGTGTGTAAGTTCCATACTTTAAGATGTCCTCCCTCATGGTGGAACAATCAACTCTGAAGTTTATTGTGCTATGCTAAGGAAATTGAAGAAACGACTTCAGCATGTTTGTCGCCACAAAAATGCAAACGAACTTCTCATTCTCCATGATAACGCAAGGCCTTACACAAGTCTGTGCACCTGAGAGGAGCTCTCAAAACTTCAATGGACTGTTCTTCTTCATCCACCCTACAGCCCGGATCTCGCACCTTCTGACTTCCATCTGTTTGGCTCGATGAAGGATGCACTCTGCTGGAAGCACTTCATGGATGATGGGGATTTTATTGATGTAGCAAGACGTTGGCTCTGACATAGACCAGTAGAGTGGTTCCATGCAGGCATATAGGCCCTCCCATTAAGGTGGTGTAAGGCTGTAGCATTGAACGGAGATTATGTTGAAAAGTAGGGTTTTGTAGCGAAAACATTGGGGAATAATATGTTGTATTTGAGTTCTGAATGAAACCAACCTACGTTAAAAAAAAAAGGAATGGGTTGCATTACTTATTGAACCCTCGTACAAGTACCAGCATTTACTTAATTTTGAGTGAATAACCTTATGCTAGTAGTTATACATTAATACTGGACGAACATTATAGTTACTATCTGCTGAGCTGTGCAAACTACATGTAGTGGGCCATGATTACTTAAAGGCCCTGTTAACTTAAAACATGCATTTTCAGGTAAAAACTGATTTAAATAGAAGATATTTAGAGATTATTTTGAGAGAAAGCCCGAGCTTTCTATGTTTATCCCTACACCCGCAATTCAAGTTGAAAGTCCCGATCTGACATTATAGATCCCGCTCCTGCCTTGGAACGTGATGCATAGCAACAATCTGTCTTTGCTAGTTCATTGTTGGTGTCGTATCGTGTCTTAATATTACTATAAAATGTTTTAGTTTCTCGAGTTGTGTCTGGAATCAGATCATATAAATTTGAGCCCAAGAAAGGTCTGATTATAAGACCAGAAGAGAAAATTTGGCAATTCAGACTGAATAAATACGTGTAGTACTGGCTCATGTAGCTGAGGTAGAATGCGTTTCATCAGCAACTCATCATGAGTGTTTCTGCTGTTGTGATAAGAGTGCTGTACACAATGAACATTGCTAGGCATGTTATGATGGTGAGAGCAGAATCCAATTATGAAAGGGAAGAGTTACGAATAATGAACAATAGGAACATGCAATATGTAGCTTAAGACAGTTTGTCTACTGGATTAATTCTTGAAAGCCCTTCGGAAAAAGAAAAGCAGGGTGAACTAGGCAGCCTCCTAGGGAGGGAAGGTTTTAGAAATATTTAGGGGTGGCAACATATTTTAGAGTCAGAGACACACGAAGAAGTATTGAACTACATTTACAGTCACAACCTTGAAACTGGGTTCCCTAATTTATCTGTCTCTTCGGGTTCTCTTGATACGGCCAATCTTTATGGTGAGTGCAGAAAGAAGTTTTTTCTTTCTTAATAAAACTGATTAAAACATATCTGCGTAGCTCAATGAGCCAGGAAAGATTTTCAGTCTTTCTACCTTTTCCATCGAAAATGAGTTATCCACTGAAATAGATGTAAATGATCTTGTCAACTGCATTTTTGGGCTGTGATTCAAAGCTCATGTTTCCCATGCGATTCTAGGTAAGGGGAAGTTAGGTTAGTTTAGTGTTTGTGACATGTGGCAGTTAGGTTACGAATATTGATATTAGTGTTAGTGACATGTAGAGCTAGGTTGGTGGCAGTTAGGTTAGGAACAGTGTTATTAGTATTGATCACCATTAAGTTTACAGCTTGTTTCTGGATCACATGACCCATTTGCAACTCACCGCCGCTTGTAATTCTTGCCTTCCAATAGCCATTTTCTGTTCACAGATTGCCCTTATAGGTTAGAAGATTTATGTCTTCACTCTTATTTTCCCATTGTTTCAGGAAATTTCCACTATGTGGTTTCTATGGTTTATAAAAAACACCACAAGCTAAAAATAATTGATTTTCAATTTTTAATGTGAATCAACATAGTGCTTAATCATCGAAGCCACTGTGTATGGTTTAAACTTAACAGAATTAAGTACAATAAACTTTTTCTAAAAGAAATAGTTTTATTACGAAGTATGTAGTAACTTTTTTTTTGTATGAAGTGTCTTGACATGGAATCTACAATTTGGTTCTGAAAATTTTAAAACTGCGGCGCAAGGATCTTTGCTATGAATTCCATTTAAAATAAAAAATTGTATTCCCAAGATCTAATAAATTTACACCTCTGAAAGTTATTCAATACAATACAATACAGTACAATATTTATTGGCCTTTAAGCATAATTATAATTGACTTCGTCAAAATGTTGTTAATATATACAGTAGGCTACACATAGAACACACATTAAAATGAAATATCAGAATCAGACTCATTAAAGAGTTCATCAAGTGAATAAAATGGATTGCATAGTAACCAGAGATAAAATCTATGTTTAAGTCCCTTAACTAGCAAGTCATGGTATCTCTTAGGGATTTTATTATATATTTTCATGCCAATGACTTTATAACTATTGTGTGTAGGCCTACTATTTAACCTGAAATAGGGTATCAGAATATTGTCATTATGACGAGTCTTATGTCCATGAGTAGAAGTAACCAAATTGTAATTATTTAAACGATTCAAAGTGCATACTAAAACATCAAATATGCACAAATTAATTACAGTTAAAATTTCTAATTTAATAAATAGAAGCCTACAATGATCTAGAAAGCCAGTATGTGATAAAATACGAATAGCTTTCTTCTGCAACATTAAAATATCAGAAACTCTACTGCAATTACCCCAAACAATAAGTCCACATCTGAATACTGACTGAAAAAAGAAGAAAAATATGCACATCTAGCATATGAAGGAGTGAAAAAATTGTTCAGATTACATAATAAAATGAAACCCTCGACAATTTTGAACTAATATGATCAACATGTTTTGTCCATGTTAAATTGCAATGCAACACAACACCTAAAAATCTTACTGGTTCCATGAAACTTAAATCTTTACAAACCTTTCTTATTACTAAAAATCATATGTTTCATTTTTTGTTCATTGAGTAAAAAGATATTTGCATTGTACCATTCAGATGCTGCCATACAAGCCAAGTTGCTAAATTCATATCATATTTATTTCATACCATATCATATTTATTTCCATAGACAATTATTACAATTGTATAGGATATAAAATAACTACAGATTCTAGTATTTCCAAGGAGACTGGAAGTACTCTTCTAGACTATAAAAACAAAATTCAATTGAGATTTTCTTAACCACTTTCCTGAATTTACTTTAGCTCAGTTCCTGCACTTCCATTGGTAAATGGTTCAATAGTTTGATAGAGGTGAATTTACATCCAGACTGTGATCTATTATACAAGCAGAAATAAGATCTTATCTTATGACTATTTCTAGTATCGTAATCATGCGTATCACTATGCGTATCGTTAAGTAAGTTCAGATCGTCATGTTTGCAGAGATATGTGGTGTCATCAGCATACATTACCGATTGCGACAACGTATTACACGGAAGATTATTTACCATGATTAAGAATAATAGGGGTCCCAACACAGATCCCTGAGGCACCCCATAATTCAAAAGCATATCATCCAACCATTCACCATTAATGTATACTCTCTGTCATCTGCAACTTAAGTATAATCTAAAAGCTGTAATGCATTACCTTGAATGCCATAATAAATAAGTTTGTCTAAAATTAGATTATGATCAACCAGATCGAAAGTTTTACTTAAGTCACAGAAGGAATCTTTAGATGAAAGTTTGTTTTCTAACACTTCTGTAATTTCACTTATTAACATATGAATTGCATGAATGGTTGATTTCTCCTTCCTGAACCCAAATTGATTTATATCAAAATAGTTCTTTATTTCAAAATTTTCATATATCTACATATGAATTATATATTCAAAGATCTTACAAATCACAGGGATGATAGATATCGGTCTATAATTTCCAGGATTATTTTGCTCACCTTTCTTATAAATTGGACATAATTTTAATTGATCTACAAAAACACCCTCAGTGAAAGGTTTATAATATATGTAAGTATATATATAACATGTATAATCTTCTTAATAAAATAGTTAGACATATCATAAATATCTTTGGTCTTGCTATTCTTCATGTTATTAGCTACATTCAACACATCATCATGAGTTACATTCCTCCAAACAAATCTTTGTTTATCAATTTTAAAGTTATCTAATAAAACAAATGGATTAGTATTAGTCACACCAGTGTTTAGTTTTATATCGTTTACTGATTTCACAATGAACTCATTAAATTTGCATGGGGAAATTCTTGTTTTAGAATTACACTTGTTTCTATCAGAAAACTGTCTGATTATTGACCAGGCAGTTTTACATTAATATTATTTCAGCTCTCAATTTGCTTTGAAAAATAATCACATTTTGCCTAGTAAACTTTAGTTTTATATTGGCTTCGTACATTGTCTAATTCCTTCTTTATTTTGCATGAGCTAGTGCTTATGTAAATATGGTGAAGTGCCATTACTTTTCGTTTTAAGATTTCCAGCTCCTTGGTATATCAAACACAGTGGCGTAGGAAGGGGGGTGCGGGGGGTGCGGGCCGCCCCGGGTGCCATCATCCGGGGGGTGACAAAATAAAAATATATGTCTTTGTAAGTAAAAAAGCGCTCAAGGGAATTTAAAGAAAATGACAATATTATTTAAAACAATTACATAAGCTTAACAACTTTCTACAAGTCAATATGCGTATTAAAACTTCTTTTAGTTTTAAAGGCAGTCAACAAAGGTAGTAAAACGCTTCTGAATTGGCCGCTGTGTTGATACGAACAATAATATTATGGTTACGGTTTATTTCTGCCGATGCTTATCTCTGCAGTTTTATTAATATTAATGAGTCTTCAACAATCGGTGATATTTTATATCACTCAAGCCGCAACCAATTCTACCTGCTGCGGCAGTCATGACTTTGACGAAAATAAACCTCGAATATGAGTTGACTCCGAGGTCTCCGGCAATCTATTTATAGATTCGTAAAATACTTACATTATTTGTTTATGAAATTTATTAGGATCAATCTATAAAAAACTCTTATGTATAATTCACATAACTTCCTCTGCCCAAATAAAAGTTAACCTCCCCTTAAAAATAAGAGAAAATGGTCGCCAATCTTCGTGTCACATCCCCAAAAGGTACCAAACCCAAATACAAAATTTTGTTTTCGTACGATTTTCCGGTGCAAGAGGCCGTATTGCAAAGATCGCGTATTCAGAGTGGGTGGCTTATAACTACCTTCAGAGAATTATTTCGAAAAAGTGTTTCAAATAAAAGTTTTAGCTATCAGTATAAGCAACCCAAGTGCAAAATTTAAAGAAAATCGTAAGAGCCGTTTTCGAGAAAACTTTCTTTACTTAAAAATAAGGAAAACTTGTCTCCAATTTTCGGTTCACATCTTGAAAGGTAGCCTACCTGACACAGATACAAAATTTTGTCCTTTTATCAAAATTCTTTCTTTCTTTCTTTCTTTATCGTAGTTTTAGGATTTAAGCGACCCAAGCCTTACAGGGCCGCGACCTGTCAGGAGAGGGATTATCTTTGGATCACATACATACTTTTTTGACCAGAAAAGGACTTGGAGGGCCTCCCTGGAAGAGTGATCAGCCCAATGCCGGGGCCACCTCCAAGACAACACGAACACATAGGACGAGACACGCCATTCAAACACACACTCATTCCAAACAAGGCGAAGATGGGATGAAGATGATAACGACAGCCAGATTATATCTGGGGACCACAAGGGCCTAAAGTTACCCGACATTTGTCTCACAGGTGAGGAAAACCACAGAAAAAACCCCACCTAGGTAACTTATCCCGACCAGGAATTGAACCCGGGCCCGCTGCGTGCGAGGAGCGAACGCATCTCCTGAGCCACAGCGGTGGACTTTATCAAAATTCATCTTTCCAATATTCGAGATTTCGCTTGGAAAACAAAATATAAATATATAAAAAAATCACTCCAAAAATAAAACTTTGCACAATTTCGGGAGTGTATTTTGGCCTAGAAATGTGTGAAACAAAAGATGTTCGCTTTATTAATGGTAGCACCCACATTTCGTGAATCTGTCGCTCACGAAAACAATGTATATCTGTCTGTCTATAACATACTTTAGATTAATAGTAATAATAATAATAATAATAATAATAATAATAATAATAATAATAATAATAATAATAATAATAATAATAACATTTATTGTAGTTTGACAGTACAAAGTACAGCATAATATGCTTGATATGTATGTCTTTCCTTAATCCTAAAAAAAATTTCTGAATTAGGTTAACTATGTCTTACATGCACCATTGGTAGCACTGGTTACATGGCAACAACATGGTAACTCGAATCGCTTTATGGATGGTTGATTCATAGTATGCCATGATTTCGGAGCTTAGTTTTGTTTTTATATAACAAAGAAATTACAGTATTATGAAATTTGTACAATCCGTTGAGTTTACGAGTTAGGCCTACACCAGATAAATTCGTTGCAGCTGCATCTATCGATACACTCTTAAACTCTCGTGGAATTACCTTTGACTATCCAAAAAATAACATTTGGAACTGTTCCATCATTTCATAGTTTAAATGGGGGGGGGGGGGGTGACAAGACATTTTCCGCACCCGGTACCACCTAAGCTTGCTACGCCACTGACCAAACATTCTGTTTTGACTTACGTTTTAAGCAGCTAAATGTCTTAAAGCTGAAACAGCATTCAATAAAGTATTTAAAAAGGCATTAAAGACAGTAGTTACATCTAAAGAATTATCAAATAAAATATTCATCCAGTCAATTTCTGATAGAATATCACAAAAATATTCAATTCCATTTTGAGTAACATTTCTCACCATCACTGAAGCATTCAAATTTTCAATTATAACAATATTTGATAATATTAGCTTTAAATCTGAATGATCCAAAAATGGAAAATCTATTACACTAATCTCAAAGCTGTCTCTACCTACATTGGTGGATACATTACCTAAACAAGGTGAACCTCTAGTTGGTTCAAAATTACAGAAATAATAATCATATTTTTTTAATAAGTTCGTAAGATCTAGAACTGTCTTTTTTCCATTATTTATATCTTCGAAATTTGAGTTGAAATCTCCACCAATTACTACTCAGTATGAAGACCATTAAGACATTTTTATGAGAAGTTCATTCAATTTCTTTAGAAAAGTAGTTGGATTACCTCAAGGTGCATGGTATATATAAATAACAATTATTTTATAATGTTCAAGAACAGCTGCTGCACATTCAAAATCAAAGTCTTGATTTAAGACACTAATGTCAATTTTCTCACACGAAAGATTATTGGATGCATAAATTTCTGATCCTTCGTGTTCATGTTCCATTCTTTGGTAATAGTCAACTATGTTGTACCCACTGATATTAATGTACTCAATATCAGAACCTCTTAACCAGAGTTCTGTTAAGCATAGCAAGTGAAAATCATGTTCATCAAAGTAATTTTCTAGAATGTCAGATTTGTGCTTCAGAGATTGGATATTAAAAATAAAAATAAAGTTAAAATCAAATGAACAACTGTTATAGTTATTACTTATTACATTTAGCTGACCTGGTTACTGATCTTGTTTCAACTGCTCTTTGTGTCATGGATATTAAAAATGTCGCACTTGCGCATTTGGTGGCCACATATTTGAATTCATTACCAAATTTTCAAATTCCTCATATACCTTCACCTTCAGGGATGAATATTCTTCTGGATGATGAGATGTTAACTGCTCAACAGAAACTTTCGGGAAAGAAGGTTTTAAGAACTGTTTCACATTGTCCACTGTAGTTTCCGGATGAAGTCTAAAGACATGTAAGGGAACAAATTTCGGAACCCCTTTCAGCGTGTTGTGGTCTAGAGGTAGCGTGCCCGCCTCTAGATCCGGAGGGCGCGGGATCAAACCCGGCCGCGGTCGATTGATTTTTCAGGACGTAAAAATCCTGGGCACGGAGTCCTCCGGGAGGGACTTTAAGCTGGGGGTCCCGTGTCGTAGATTTACGGCACGTAAAAGAACTCCAAGCCTAAATTAGAGCCTCTGGAAAAAATTTCTCGGCCCTTTCACGTCCAAGAAATCCTCAGTTTCCAGAGGGGGGTTGCGAGGCGATGGGCTTACCACCTGTCCCTCTACCCTCTCTCGGAAAATAAGCATATCAAAATTAGTATAGGTAATGAAACCTCCATTGGAGGCCCCTTCGCCCCACCTGGGGATCATAGGGTACCAGATACAGATACAGATACAGATTTCAGCGTGTTGACATTTCCTTCACTGTTATGTTTATTGCCAGTAACAACAATTCTTCTTTGTGGTTTTCTACGAACTACTTCAGTCCAGGATGGACGTTGTTGATTAGAGTCTGTCATCTGTGGACTTGAACTTTGATTTGTTGACTGAACTTGCATACTCTTATTTACTTTCTCTCTTAAGTTTACATTTTTGTCTTCAGAAATTAAACGACTATTTCTGTCCTCTTTGTTTGACATCATGAGTGGTCAAAGGATCAATCCATACGGTGTGTTTGATTACTTGATTCTGTACCACAGTTGTAGAATTTTTATCATTCTGAATCGCCATATCAACTAAATGCCCATTTTTCAAAAACCAGTCCAACTGCTTAGTAAGAATTTCAACCTTCTCGTGCAATTCACTAATTATACAGTCTTCCTGTTTAATTATGTAATTCACAATACGTATGTCTATTTTGTTTTCTGTGCCAGAAATGTCACATAAGGCATCAAAAAAGCTGAATCAACATCTGTAGGAACATACTATCACAGCACTTAACGGTATTTTCGTCCAGTATTTTAACATTATTCATACTTTTAGCACAACTTGCATGAAAATTATTATTACAGTCACAACACTTTAAAGACTATTACAACCTTCGATTTACATCTTTTGCAGATCAAGGCTGTAGCAGTTCCTCCTACATTACCGCCATTATCATTTCCACCCATACTTTACACTGGTGAATACAAGCGGAGCACTACCAAGACACGTCCTACCACCAAGACACGTCCTACCACCAAGACTGCCGACTGCGGACCAAGTTGATTGTGGTAAATGCTTCCGAACTTAGGTAAAAAAAATGAAGAAAATCATATGAAAAGTGTAGAATTTTAAAATTTCTCTTGTCAGATAGGTCCCCATTAGGATATGGAATAAAATTATTAAAAACATGTAAATGCACATTGACACAATGCAGATTGGATCACATCAAGTTAAAAAAGCCTTAATGTTAGGAATGTTCTGCATCTTAGGCACAAGTATGTTAACAATGAGATCAGTGCCAAGTAACAGGAAGCCTGTGCATAGAATGGGTCTGTATTTTAAAGTTACCTTAGGTATGTATATAATGAACCCAAAAAAACTGTTTTCCCAAATTTGGTTTGTGAAATCATTCAAGAAACAGGTTTCTGTTTTTTGCAACTGGTTAATTAAGCTTATCAACGTATGAAATAAACCAAAAATCGGTTTTCTCGAAATTTGATTTCTACATTGTATCGATTTGTATCTAAAGAATGCTAGGCTGTAAATGGTACTAAATTTCCAGCATAAAGGAGTGCTAAAATGTACACTAGCTAATTGCGGAGTTAGAAAAAAAAAGTGAAATCATTTGTGACATAAGGTTTTGCAAAATCATGGTTATAACAAGCTGGTTGAATTTAATCCAGGTAAAATAAACATCTTTCAAATCTATATCTTACAAGGTGACCTGAGAATCTAGAACTACAAACTAGATGTCTACAATAAAATGAGGTTTAAAGGATATAGGAATTGGGGTGGGTATGGGAGTTCGGGATTAGGAATAGGTGAAATATTTGGAGGAATGTTACTTAAAGGAAGATTAGTGGATATTGACAGGCAAAACATCAAGGCTAACTGTAATGATAAAGTATCATTAAAATTTTGAACAGAATTAAAGGTGACGTTTGGAAGGAAATTATATACAAAAGAGCTGGGTGGTAAAGGGGCAAGGACCTGGATATGCCTGGGACGATGCATAGGCGTACCGAGGGGGGGTTTTGGGGGTTTGAACCCCCCCATTGATTAAAAAAAGGAAAATTGTATGATTTTTAAGTCTGCCCATAAATTACTTAATACAAGTATAAAGCGTGGGAAGCTTAAAACTCGTTATTTTGCGTCTTCATTTTTAAAATTTTCCGGGGGAAGACCCCCGGAAGCTTAAAACTCGTTATTTTGCATCTTAATTTTTTAAATTTTCCGGGGGAGGACCCCCGCACCCCCCTCTCCCTAGGGGGTATTCCATACCCCCAGACCCCGCGGATGTTATAAACCCCCCCATGTGGTCGGCCTGGTTACGCCTATGGGACGATGGGAATCTAAAAGAATTTGAATAAGTTGGTATAAGAATCTGCTCAGTGTGCAGGAAAAATTAATTTGGGTTTGTATCTTGTTGGAATGTAGAGTTACAGAGTGCTGGAGAATGATGACGGTCCCAGACAAATATTTTAACTCTCCAAGGAGTAGGAATGGATGGGCTGTGTCAATATTTCTCGAAAGCCTTTGTACAGGACTGGGGAAATTTAAATTTTTTTAAGTTATGCCTATATATTTCAGCATTGCTAATTGTTTTTTCCTTTGGGGATTGGGGTTACGTCTGGGTATTTTCTAGGAACAATTTTTTTGAAATATTGGTTAGTAAAGCTACGTTCACACTGAGGAATTTGTTGCAGACACAAATACTCCATACAGATCCCAGATACATTTCTGTGTTTCTTGTATCTGGATAATATCTTAAGTACACGTTTCTTGCACAAATATCCCATGTGAGTATTTATACTGAGGAATTTGTTGTCAGACACAAAAATGGCTTCAAATGAAGAACCTTTGCTTCTTTGTGCGAGTGCTACTTTAATATTAAAATAAAAAAGCAAAAAGAGGCAGCGTAGATGGTGGGTTCAAATTTTTTTGCAAAAACGTTCGAGTCATGGCGCTTACAATTCTGTCATGAATGACTTAAGACTAGAAGACATTCAAGGTTTCAAAAAATTGTGAGGATGTCAACGACAGATTTTGAGACACTACTGAACATGGTAGGCCCGAGCTTAACTCTCCGTGACACTAATTTCCGGCAAGCTATTACACCTGCAGAACAGCTTGCTGTAAACCTGCAATATTTGGCAACAGAAGACTCATATAGTTCTTTAATGTATCTACATAGAATTTCCAAGTCAAAAATCAGTGACATTATACCTAAAGTTTGTCAAACAATAATTTGGGCACTTCAAGAAGAAATAAGGGTAAGTAAACTATTTAATTTTAAAAAAATCTACTTTATTTACATCTGATAACTTCATTCTGCTTTTAAAGAAAATTGTGATTCACCCAGAACAAGTTTAAAACAGTGGTGGCTCGTGGCCGGAAAATTAGGTGAAGAGAAAAAATGCCACATGCTTACGTTAATAACCGAACACACCTATGTCTTGTATACCAAATCAATCCTTCGGTAGTCCTTTAAGGCTGCAAACTTGTCAGTGATATCATCATAGAATGACTGCTTTTCTTCTAGCTGCAGTAGAAGTTCTTTCTGAATTGAAATATTCGTTAAACAAGATACTTGGCAGATTAGTTAGTATCTGGCAACATTTTTTATTCTTCATTTAGTAGGCCTACGTCGTGATCTGACAGCTGGCATAATAATGATTTGATTTTAAACAATGCGGGTAAGAATGTAGTTATTTTTATTTATAAAATCTGATACATTTTATTCATGGAATACTCTTAATATATCCCACTCGGGATTATGAGTTTCATTAGATAAATTCGATCCTGCTTCTCCTCCACGAATTTATCGATGTTTAACGTAATTTTTATTCTCCTAATCAATTATTCAGAATATTCCATTCATGCGATGCGGACTTGATATTGACTAATAATCTTTAGCAATGTCTCTGATATCAACCAATGACTGTTGTTTTTCTTATAAGTTAATATGCTTGCAAGGGTCGGAAAGATGCAATTTTATCTGAAACTTCAGTTCGTTACTGGATACTTCAAGGCATTAATATGTAGTGATTAATGTGTCACATGTCGTATGATTACCTATGAAAAAATATGCATTGTAGGAATGAAACGTCGTGATCCAGCGTTGCCGTCCTATGGCGTCCTATTGGTGATGATCTCCGAAGCTGGTTCAGTGTTGTGACACATGACAGTGGCCTTTCATCGCAGTACACAGTAGTCTTGGTATTATCGCCTCACTCATAACGTTGATGGGCGGCTCGCTTTGTTCTCATATTCCAATGCTTGTTGTTACTGTAAAAGTTTTTCTCAAAAGAAACCGCTGACTGAATTCGTGTTGCCAATTCTCTCATTGCTCAATGCCATTGCCACAAGTGTTTACCTGCACCTGTATCTTCTCGCTCTCTTTCCTAACACTACGCAGTGTGACAACAACGCGAAGCGATAAGGTCGGGCGGCGACTTCTTTGATATTAACTGTCAACGAATTGAGCGAGGCGACTTTATATGGTGACACATATTAAATAAATTAACTTCTAGTCTCATCCCTATGCCTCACTTTTGTGCTAATAGAATCGTACGCCTATAAATAAGATTTCTTTTTTGCGTTAATGATATTTAATTTTATGAGGAAGAATCTAAGTTCCTCTACCGTTCATGTTTCAATGAAGTGTATGGTTGTTTATAAACACCTTTCAGATAATTAATCGGAAATTTTTAAAAATACACATTCTAGCTCTTTAGAGTCTATGCAAATCGTGTGGAAATTTTAAACAAAATTGTTAAGAGTCGTTTTTCATAAAATCGTGAAGAATGAAAGTCTGTTCTAGCCTCACCCAAAGATGAAAGACTTAAAAGCCTAAGTTTTTACAAATGACAGCTGGCTTAAAACTACCCTTCAAAGTATAAGGATACCATATAAAAGTAATAAAAAGTCGTCAATCTCCCTAGAAGATATCTAATCCAAATACGTTTTATTCATACACGATGTTGGTTCTCAAGCCACACAGACACGTTCCTGAAAATATTATTGGACAGAGGAGAATTCAAAAGAGGTATTTATGTTGAAAACATTGATTTTGCTTCAAAAATTGTATCATGTATTTTCTTTTGCACAAACAGAAGGCACCTTTTGTTTTTAAGCCCCCTTAATGCCGTTTCTACAAATTTAGCATAAACTGTGAACACATCTTCAGTTTTAGCCAGGATATGGTCACTGACTCTTTTCAGAATGACCATAGCTTCATCTGAAGGTGTAGTCTTACTTCTTTTGTTCTTCTTTTCTGGTGGTGGTTCTACCTCCGGCTCTGCAACTTGTGTTAACTCCCCGTTCTCATGAACCTCGCAGTTACTGAGGTTGCTGATGCTATCGTCGTTCTCTTCTATGGGAATCTAAAATAAATTACTACCCCAAAGGCATAATTCTAACAATGTTATTTCTTTGCAGCTACCAAATTCCGAGCAGGAATGGAAAGAAATTGCACGAGAATTTGAGACCCGCTGGAATTTTCCACACTATCTGGGTGCTTTAGATGGGAAACATATACAAATTGTAAATCAAGCCAACAGTGGAAGCACAGTCTTCAACTATAAAGGCACTTTCAGTATTGTGCTGATGGCACTGGTAAATGCAGACTATCAATTCATATATGCCGATGTAGGAGTGCAAGGCAGAATTTCTGATGGTGTGGTGTTTAACAATACATCACTTTCTTAATCTCTACATTCTGGTTCTCTACATATACCAGAACCTGAACCATTATATGAATATGAATTTATTTGTTTTAAACAATAACATTACATTAGCCCAAATATCCACTTTAGAGAAGGATCCGTACCTACCTTACAAATTCTGGCGGATCCTTTTCAGCACATTACATAACTAAAATAAGGTATATCGCACAACAGTTCATCGTGTCTCAATTTAAACGTTAACGTTTGTTTACGTACACAACTGAGTCTGCACACTATTCCCGCTGCTGTTAGTTCAAGCCTACTCCACTCTTTGTGAACTGCCTAGAGAAAATATTCTACGGGGCACTCGCTACCCTGTACGGTGGAGATGTGTGATTAGATGTCATTTAAACATTGGATAATATTTAGTCTCAACCCCCCTTTAACTACTTTATGCTTTACTAAATGTTATTAAGATTATACTTGCTCTTGGTTATTATACTCTCTTCTTTATCACTATTAATTTCACTTTCCTATTTTTAACTTCCACTGACACTGATTTCATTCACTAACTGTGGCCTCCCTATCCACGTTTTACCGTTTGAAAACTTTTTAATTTTTTACGGCTCCTAGTAATTATCGGTGTTTCATCCTCACTGCTTCCATTATTGATGTCACTTGATGCGTTCTTACTCCAAGGCCCCCAAGGAATCTGGAATCGTTGCGTCACAGATAACGTGCTTGGTTTCTCGCTCGGCTGAGTTGTTGATTGTTTGCTGTCATCTATTGGTGACGTCGGCGCACGTTCCTTCTGATTTCGATGTTCGTTAACTTGAGCATCTGCACGCGTTCCCCAGTCTCTAATTCCGCTGATTCAGCTGTCGAGGTCATAGCACCCGTGCTGTTCGTTTCCGCGCTGTTCCTTATATCTATCTTCTTGTCATCCACATAAAGCTGTAAATTTCGAATGGTCGCCTTCTTTCCCTTATTCCTTTCAAACTTCATTTTTTTCTACTAATTTCCTCCTTGTAATTCTCTCCGATCTCTGTTGATGTATATTGCCGTCCCTTTCAATTTGTTAGTTCTCTTCAGAGTAACAAAAACCACTTGCGTGGACGCACATTTTGCTATAATTACTCCCTTTCCTGTGGTTTTCCCGACTCTGTGGGCCTTAAGGAACTCCCATTCCTGGATCTGCACTTCCAACTTGCTTTCTAATAGCTCGTGGACTTCTTGCAAGGCACTAATTCCTTTTCTCTCTTCTATCCCGTGGAAAATTTAATTTAGCTGTCGATCTGCATTTTCTGTCTTCTCGATTCTTGACTTCAGTTGTTCCACTTCTGTCTTCGTTCTTGCAATTTCCTCTCTAAATTTCTTGTTTAACTTCTTTTGTTGCCCCATTTATTTTATTAACTATTCTTTCTTCCATTCTTTCAAGGTTTTTGATGACCTCTTTAGAAACTCCTGGCCCTGGGTTCATTTCAACCCCTCCAATTATGAGCAGCACTGTAATCACTAGGGCCCAGGTCGCTATGACAGATTGATCTTCTCTTACTGTTCCTTTGGTCCCTGCTCTCCTTTTTTACCCAAATTAGCCTATCCTCATTCTATATACTTCGATTTCGTTGGCCATGTCCCTTGTGTCGTTTTTTCTTAAATCCACTCCGCACCTCTTCCACACGTCTGCACGTTACCACTGCTTGCTTAGAACTATGGAACCATTATATGGAAGAACAAGTAATTGCTGTCCTTATGTTACACAAGTCAACAGCCAAAATGTATTCGAGATAAGATTAGCCATACATTACCAATATGGTGACGCTAAACATGAAAATGACATCCATTTTTGTCTATTAGTTCTCATTTCTAAAATACACAGATCAGATTGTTTTACTAAAAACAGGATTTTAGCCGAGTAACTTTGTTTGAAACAGACTGTACCAGTGGCGGCTATTCAGGTGAAGTAGGTGAAGTAGCACTTCACCAGTATTTTTCCTTTACAATACGTATTTTTAAAGTTTATTTCCCATATCTCGAATGTTGGTTTTTACTATAAATGCATTTATGTAATTTTGTATTGCCCGCCACGAGTGATGTTAAAGGAGGAGGCGCCAGAGAGCTCTCGAGTCTTGCAAAGAAGCACGAAGCAGCCTTGATTCACTTCCCCTGTTCCATGGGTAGTCTGGTCCACTAAAAATGATGCTAGCTGATGCTGCAAGCAGCATTTTTCTCGCTTATCCCACGTCCATTCTGAAGGGATCAGACTACCCACGAAGGTGTCGTCCTGCGGCCACATGATGCGCGCGCTTCCCACAGCAAGCTGAAGCTACTACAATGACAGAGTGTGGCGGGTTTCATACCTACTCCTCTTCTGCTAACAGCACCAATTTCACTTCCTCTACCCGTACCAAAGGTAGTAAATGTTCGAAATCAATGTTTTTAACATAAATACCTGTTTTGAATTCTCCTCTGTCCAATAATATTTTCAGGAACGTGTCTGTGTGGCTTGAGAACTAAACATCGTGTATAAATAAAACTTATTTGGATTAGATATCTTCTGGGGAGATTGACGACTTTTTCTTACTTTTATACGGTATCCTTATACTTTGAAGGGTAGTTATAAGCCAGCTATCGTTTGTACAAACTCAGGCTTTTAAGTCTTACATCTTTGGGCGAGGCTAGAACAGACTTTCATTCTTCACGATTTTATAAAAAAAAAAAACTAACAATTTTGTTTAAATTTTCCACACGATTTGCATAGACGCTAAAGAGCTAGAATTTTTATTTTTAACAATTTTCAATTAATTATTTAAAAGGTGTTTATAAACAACCATATAAGTTACTTCATTGAAGTATGAACGGTAGAGGAGCTTGGATTCTTTCTCATAAAATTAAATATCATTAACGGAAAAAAAATCATAGGCGTTCGATTCTATAGCACAAAAGTGAGGCATAGGGATGAGACTAGAAGTTAATTTATTTAATGTGTGTCACCATATACCAAGACTACTGTGTACTGTGATGAAAGCCCACTGTTAGGTGTCACAACACTGAACCTTCTTCGGAGATCGTCGCCGATAGGACGCCATAGGACGACAACGTTGAATCACGACGTTTCATTCCTACAATGCATATTTTTTCATAGGCAATCATACGACATGTGACATATTAATCACTGCATATTAATGCCTTGAAGTATCCAGTAACGAGCTGAAGTTTATCAGATAAAATTGCATCTTTCCGACCCTTGCAAGCATATTAACTTATAAGATAAACAACAGTCATTGGTCGATATCCGAGGCATTGCTAAAGATTATTAGTCAATTTCAAGTCCGCATCGCATGAATGGAATATTCTGAATAATCTGATTAGGAGAATAATAATTACGATAAACATCAATAGATTCGCGGCGGAAAAGCAGGATCGAATTTATCTAATGAAACTCATAATCCCGATTGGGATTTATTAAGAGTATTCCATGAATAAAATGTATCACATTTTATAAATAATAACTATATTCTTACCCGCATTGTTTAAAATCAAATCATCATTGTGCCAGCTGTCAGATCACGACGTAGGCCTACTAAATGAAGGATCAAAAATGTTGCCAGACAAGTATCTTGTTTAGCGAATATTTCAATTCAGAAAGAACCTTTACTGCAGCTAGAAGAAATGCAGCCGTCCTATGATGATATCACCGACAAATTTGCAGCCATAAAGGACTATCGAAGGATTGATTTGCTATACAAGACATAGGTGAGTTCGGTTATTAACGTAAGCATGTGGCATTTTTTTCCTCTTCACCTAATTTTCCGGCCACGAGCCGCCACTGGACTGTACCGGAAATTTAAGGGTGAATTTATGGCTCTAGCAGATAAGTCCAACCCTCAAACTGATATTCCTTTATAAATTCAGTTCATTTCTTGCTTTGTGAGTGAGGAAACTGTCTATCAGTATGCTTTGAAATAGTTAAAATAGGGAGTGGTTTAATTGTTATTGTGAATGATTATAATTGTAATTATAAAATAACAAATATCCATATATATTATCCTTTCTGTAATAGAATTGGCATGAAAGGCACAGAATGCCGCGTAAGTGTGTTAACAACACAAATAACTTTTGTTTTATCTGTGGAGAGGTGACTTTTAAATTGCAAAAGGTATGGTTAACTCCTGTTGTTAAAAAGGCTTATCTTCTTTATTTTGGTTGCAAGGTTGGTGATCAGGACAAATCGTTTGCACCCCATATTTGTTGTTGTGCTTGTTTCACAAACCTACGCGAGTGGGTAAATGGAAACGGGCGATATATGAATTTTGCTATACCAATGGAAACATACGAAATATTGTTGCTTTTTATGTGAATGGGATAGTCGTGCGAAGGACAAACACTATGCAACAAAGCAATGGCCTCTCAGACAAAACTTAGAACCAGGTATTAAAAACATTGTTTGCAGACCACTGGTTGACAAGACTGAAATAATATTACCTGCGTTGCACATTAAGATGGGACTAATGAAAAACTTTGTAAATAGTATGAATCAAAACGGAGAAGCATTTAGGTATCTCTCTCATAAATTTCGACCATTAAGTGAATCTAAAATCGGAGAGGGAATATTCATAGGTCCCCAAATAAGAAAACTAATGGCTCATGAACATTTTCATGGACTTCTAACAGGCATGGAGAAAACTGCAAGGGTAGCGTTCAGTAGAGTAGTACTTAATTACCTTGGGAACAATAGGGCGTCTAATTACAGAACATTAGTGGACAATATGTTGATGGCTTATAATAGAATGGGGTGCAACATGTCTCTCAAGATGCATTTCCTTCAATCTCACCTGACAGTCTTGGAGCAGTAAGCGACGAGCATGGTGAACGTTTCCACCAAGACATCGCTACTCTAGAACGACGTTATCAGGGGAAATGGAACACGACTATGATTGCTGACTACTACTGGTCTATAGTAAGAGATGCTCCTAAGATAAAGTACACTAGAGAAGCCAAAAGACCACGTTTATGAGGTATGTGACTAAAGACTACGTACATTTTCTTGCGCGAACAACAATGAAGGCTAAATAGCCAATATCTTCTAAACGAGAACTAATAAAAAAAATTACTCCCATTTTCGAATTTAGGAGGCCAAATTACATAAGATTTGATACATTTCATTTCTGATACAAAAAACTTTTTTGATTTTGTTGACTTGTGTTATCTTTGCAGATGATGCCTTTGCTCTTCAAGAAAATATTATGAAACCCTCCCAAGGCACTCATGATAAAGGCAGTAAAGAACGGGTATTTAATTACCGTCTTAGCAGAGTGCAACGAATCGTTGAAAATGCTTTTGGGATTCTATCAGCCGTTTAGATGCAAACAAAACAAGTATTGTAACACTATACTGTGTGTATCTTCATAACTACCTCAGAAGAAATCGTGAATCTCGAGCAATATATTCACCGCCCGGTGCTTTTGATTTTGAAAATACAGAAAGAGGAACAGTAGAACCTGGAAGATGGAGAGATCATGAGCCACTTGCATCACTTCAAAGAATTGGCAGAAAAAGCCCAGAAGAAGAATTTGCAGAATTCTTTATTTCCGTTGAGGGAAGAGTAGAGTGGCAAGATTTATTTGCTTAATTGAGTTGAAAAATTAAGCACTTGATCTATGTTGATTTATATTTAACTAAGGTTACTCTGTTTTGGGAGATCGTACATCCCTTTACAATTTTTTGCTCCTTTACAATATTCAATTCAATTCTTTATTCACCGTAGGGATACATGATCCATGGCTTCGTCATAATATTACAAAATTAGAAGATTTTAATTTACATTTAAAGTTTAATTAAACGATTTTACAAATATATCTAACAAGAGGAATATAAAGAGTTAAAATAAGTATGTACCTATATCAGCTGTTTCTATGGAAAGAGACAGGACATAAAACCATTTATATCAAGAAACATATTATGTTTTATGAGCATTAATTTAAATTTATTACAGATAGTGGTAACTTATTATACATACGGATGCCCATCTGAGAGGTGGTGAGTAAGTTTTTGATGATTCTATGACAATTAGTATGGAGATCATAGGGCGTTCTAGTATAAATATGAAGTTCTGAACTTTTAAAAAATAATTCTTGCTTCTATGCATGAAATTTAATGTCTCTAGAATATAAATGAAGGGGACAGGTAGTACATGAATATCTTCAAAAATTTGTTTGTTAGATGTTCTAATAAACTTATGTTACTTATTTCTCTGTCATTGTTTCCCAAACTGTGTTCCATAGCTAAAAAATTACGTTTTCTGCTAGTTTTTTAATCATAACTCGCGAACAAGTAAAGATTAAAAATTCGCCTTCCAGGGGCATTCGGCCATCCTTCAGTCCATGTATGTTAAAAATTTCAAATCTCTGCATTCAGTAGATTTGGCTAGACAAAAAAACTTCCTCTTATTATATAGATATCATTACTTTCCAGTGCATTCTGTTAAATCAGCATATATTTTTAAGCCCTTGTTATGAGATTATAAGCGATTGTATAATGGTGAACCTAATTACTTAGCTAAATACCGGGTTTTCTAGATTTATTCAAGAAGTGGGATGTGGGAAAGTTTGTAATATAAATTAAATTTTATGCCAAAAAATGCTAAATTTTAGCTAGCACGAATTGCTAGTAATATACATATAGCCTATATAATACTGTGGTTTCTTACTCACGTATTTTTATTCTGAACACTGTTTGGTCGTAATCCGGTCACGGTTCATCACACCCTGGCCTCCTCACTCCCCACTTACAACATGATATTCTGCCTTCTATACCCATCTATCTATTCACATGCGGTTAATATTTAAATGTAGGACTGAATTTTTCCGGACATAACATCAAATTAATAAATAATTCTTTAAACAGATAGGCCTATAGAAATAAAATTAGTTACAAAATCTTACCTGAACAGTAGATATGCTGGTACGTTTTCAAAAATAGCAGCGGTTCATACCCATACCACTTCGGTACGTAAATATCCTTTGTTCCAGAACCAGATATTTTTGAAGCCACTGCTTATTTATGCTCACGTAAAAACTGGGATTTCAGATTATGAACTTTGTTTTCAATGTCTTTATATCCAGCGCTGAACAATTTCCTTATTTCTGTGAAATTCTCTCGCTTTGTTAATCTGTTTTTACAGTCCGGGCATGTAGGGTCCCACAAGCACCTTCTGGAGTGGAACTCCTCAATGAGTTCGAGTGTATTTTGCTTAGACCACTCCATAGTGATTTTGTGAGGTATGAAATAGCTGAGGGTCGTCAATAAATAAAACAAGATATCTATCTCCTTTTGTGTACTTAATTGCACAATTAAAGCAAATCAATTTCTACAATTAAAGAGAAAATCCGTTGTATTCTCATCCACGATTGGTTTAAAATCCAAAATCGATCGATAGAAAACTATCCATAATTCGCAAGAGTCATCTGTTGGAACACCACTACACGTCACTACAGCACATGCACAATAAACATTCTCCCTGGGATCTGTTCAATGTTTTCGCTTTCGTAGCGTAAACAAGAACTTGTGGCGAAACATTGTTTCTGGTACATTTTATTCACTGTTTGTGTCTGGGAACTAGGAATATGTTCAATAGGATTACGACTTGTGGCACATAGGTTGCTATACATGTACCTGGACACATATTTTTGCAACAAATTCCTCAGTGTAAACATAGCTTAAGTACTACATGTGCTGTTGTACATTGCTAACTTATTACTATTGTGCTGGTAAGCAGGTTACTAACCATGATCTTTCTGGACCTGAAGAATCTTGTGTGTAGTGTAGAGACAGAGTGCTCCCATGCTGAGTATTGTAAATATGCCCATGAGAAGTCCCGCCTCTTCCATCCCCCATGGCATCGTGAGAAGGGACGAACCCATGATTGTATTCCACACAGCAAAACTATAATCATACCGACAATATTTAATTTTGTTATAATATTTGTATGTTGGTATTTTGCTTCCTGGACCACCAATATTCCTATCATGCTTGTTGATTACTTTCCAGCCATGTAATTGTGTATGCATGAATTTTCTTATGTCCCAAGTGTAAGATAACCAACCAAATACATTACAGTGATCATTCAATTATAGTAAATTTTAATGATTAGGCCTACGTTGTATAAAAAGTCAGTGTCCTTCTTATGTAGTTTGTGTACCAGGATCCCGGAAGCTGATTTCCACCAGTTGAGCACAAACAGGTTAAGGAAGTTTTCTACCAAACGGACTATTTTTTTTTTCCAAATTTTGACAACACTATTAAACTGGCTGTTTCCACTAAATGGGTAGATATTGGTCTAGCAGCTATCACTGGAAAGAGAAGTTGTAGAGCAAAATGTTAAGTAGTGTCTGTAGCTCAGTGGAGAGACAAAACTGACTAGAGGAACTCACTTTTTAGTCATAGTTGTGTTTTCTGTGTAAACAAGAAGGCCAATATAAGTTGACTGTAGAAAAGCTTCCAAACCAAGTGGCATCCCATGTGGTAACATCTCAAGAATATCCTCCTCTATCCTCATGGGGTCAGCTCTTTATAATACTAACCAAATGGTGAGCTCTGGTCTCCCTGATGGCAAGTCTTTGCCATCACAATCCGAAACTACCTGTATTAGTCAAACGACTACACTTACTATCAGTATCAGTGTATCAGTATCAGTATCAGTATCAGTGTAGTGATGAGGTCGTTTTCCTTTGGGATATCGAAATTAACCAAGTTATTCCTGTTCCTTTGAATGAAAATTTTTTCCCATACCGTTAGTTCTATCGGTTTTGTTACAGATTTTACTAATTTTATGTCATCTTCAAATTCATGTCCTGTGGTCCAAACATGATGTGCAACTGCCGACTTTTCTGTTTGTTTGTACTTTATATTTCTTAAGTGTTCCTTATGCCTTATATTTAAATTTCTCTTGGTTTTTCCAATATAAAGTTTGCTGCAGTCTTTGCATTTTAATTCATAAATGCCAGAGTTTTTCTTTGGGGGAATCTTGTCCATTTGTCCAGATTTTAGTAGTGTTTTTATGTTGGATCTGTTGATGGGGCCAGTCTTATATCCGCTTCTTTGAAAATCTTCTCAAATTTGTAGTGTAGTCTAGGGTGAAAAGTGAACTTCTTGAATGCTGTTTTATCTTTAATGTTGCTTAAAGTGCAATTTTCTCGTATTTGCTTTTGTTTTTCAAACGTTTTGATTTTCTTGTTAACTAAATCTGTGTTGAAGCCGTTTTTGAGTGCGGTGTCCAAGATATGCTGGTATTCATTGTTGTATTCAGAACTGTTCATAGGTATGTTTACTAATCTAAAAGTGAGGCTATTAAAGATTGCATGTTTGTGTGAACTTGGGTTGTGTCCGTCTTGTTTAATGTAGTTGTCTACATGTGTTGCTTTCCTGAAAATGCCAAACTCAATACTGTTGTGGTTTCTAATGATTTTGATTCAACCTCTGCAGTAAATTTTATTGAGTTATCCTGTAGGTTCAACAACTTTAATGCATCTCCTGCCAGTTTCCTGTTTACAATGGCGAAAATTTCATCGACATACCTATGGCAAGTTTTGAAAATCTGAGGGAATGCTTTGGTGATCTGGATTTCTAACGAACTCATATATAAGTCCGCCAGGAACGGAGACAATGGGTTTCCCATTGCTAACCCATCTTTTTGCTCGTAAAATGTGCCTCTAAATGAAAAGAAATTTTGTCCAATACAGATTTTAGTGAGTTCCAAAAGTTCTTGTATTTCTTCTTTTTCTAAGCCTGTGGATCTCAGCCATGTTTCTAATGTAATCATTAGTTTATTGATGGGTACACTTGGAAATAAAGACACCACATCAAAGGAGACTAGGAGAAGATTATCATTTAACTCAATATTTTTTATTTTGTCAACTAAATCCTGTGTGTTCTTTATGCCTAGGCTCTCAAACTTGGGTAACGTCTGAAATTTCTGTACTAACCATTTGGAAAGTTTATAAGTCGGCGAATTTATGGAATTCACAATCGGTCTCATATTGTTGCCTGGTTTATGGATCTTAGGTAATCCATAGATTCTAGGGATAGTTGGATTGTCAGCTGCCGAAAAGGCGGTTATTGAATTTGAAAAATGTAAACACTATAAGTCCCTAAGTGAACTAGACTTGAAAGTATACAACCTACATCTAGAATTAGCGGGAACGTTGGATTGTAGCATGTGGGTGAACTTGGAACAAACTTTTTTTGATATTCTTAATTTTCGTATGCAGCAGAAAAGAAGTAACCTCAACCAGAAGTTTGAGAAACTTTGTCAGATACAATTAAAACCTGTAGAATCTAAAGATACGACCACTAAACCATTGGATAATGTCGTTAATTTGTCTTCCAAAACCTTGACACAAGATGAATTACATGTTCTTAACAAAGGCCTCAATACATGCATAGATTATTCCCACAACATTCAAGATTACATAGCAGACATTGAAGTAGCCATATTTGATAAAACAGAAGAAGAAAAGACCATTGTCAGAAGGAATTTCTCAAAAATCTTAAAAGAAGTAATGAATGAAAAACCATCTAAACAAGAACTCCTGACCAAAAAAAAAAAAACCATAAAGTCCTTAAAAGAAAAAGATGTAGTATATTCTAAAGCCGATAAATGGAACAAAGTAGTTATCATGGACAAAGCAGATTATGATGAAAACATGGCGAAACTCCTACAAGGTAATGACTTCTTGGAAATTAAAAAAGATCCTATTCCAAATTGTATGAAAGACTTTTACAGTACCATGAACAAAGTAAATAGAATATTGAGCGACAAGGATAAGAAGAAACTCAGAAATGGATTACCTAAGATCCATAAACCAGGCAACAATATGAGACCGATTGTGAATTCCATAAATTCGCCGACTTATAAACTTTCCAAATGGTTAGTACAGAAATTTCAGACGTTACCCAAGTTTGAGAGCCTAGGCATAAAGAACACACAGGATTTAGTTGACAAAATAAAAAACATTGAGTTAAATGATAATCTTCTCCTAGTCTCCTTTGATGTGGTGTCTTTATTTCCAAGTGTACCCATCTGAAGGAGGAAGCAGAGGATAGACAGTTTTGGAAAACAAAATTCGCGTACCAAGTTTGAAAACCTGCCGGAAGGCAGAATACTTACTACTACCCATCAATAAACTAATGATTACATTAGAAACATGGCTGAGATCCACAGGCTTAGAAAAAGAAGAAATACAAGAACTTTTGGAACTCACTAAGATCTGTATTGGACAAAATTTCTTTTCATTTAGAGGCACATTTTACGAGCAAAACGATGGGTTAGCAATGGGAAACCCATTGTCTCCGTTCCTGGCGGACTTATATATGAGTTCGTTAGAAATCCAGATCACCAAAGCATTCCCTCAGATTTTCAAAACTTGCCATAGGTATGTCGATGAAATTTTCGCCATTGTAAAAAGGAAACTGGCAGGAGATGCATTAAAGTTGTTGAACCTACAGGATAACTCAATAAAATTTACTGCAGAGGTTGAATCAAAATCATTAGAAACCACAACAGTATTGAGTTTGGCATTTTCAGGAAAGCAACACATGTAGACAACTACATTAAACAAGACGGACACAACCCAAGTTCACACAAACATGCAATCTTTAATAGCCTCACTTTTAGATTAGTAAACATACCTATGAACAGTTCTGAATACAACAATGAATACCAGCATATCTTGGACACTGCACTCAAAAACGGCTTCAACACAGATTTAGTTAACAAGAAAATCAAAACGTTTGAAAAACAAAAGCTAATACTAAAGCTAATACTAAAAGCTAATACTAAAAAGTGCACTTTAAGCAACATTAAAGATAAAATAGCATTCAAGAAGTTCACTTTTCACCCTAGACTACACTACAAATTTGAGAAGATTTTCAAAGAAGTGGATATAAGACTGGCCCCATCAACAGATCCAACATAAAAACACTACTAAAATCTGGACAAATGGACAAGATTCCCCCAAAGAAAAACTCTGGCATTTATGAATTAAAATGCAAAGACTGCAGCAAACTTTGTATTGGAAAAACCAAGAGAAATTTAAATATAAGGCATAAGGAACACTTAAGAAATATAAAGTACAAACAAACAGAAAAGTCGGCTGTTGCACATCATGTTTGGACCACAGGACATGAATTTGAAGATGACATAAAATTAGTAAAATCTGTAACAAAACCGATAGAACTAACGGTATGGGAAAAAATTTTCATTCAAAGGAACAGGAATAACTTGGTTAATTTCAATATCCCAAAGGAAAACGACCTCATCACTACACTGATACGCCCAACAGAGACATCTACCGGTCTTCCAGCAAACTCGGCAGTTGACCTCATCTGATGATGCAGCTAAGAAGCTGTGAAATGCATTATGTGTAAGTCATTACTTATATAAGTGCAGTTGAGTGGAAAACAGAATTTAGTGTGTATATTTGATTACTTCACTGTGAATCCCGGTTACAATTTTTATTTATTATTCCATTAATCTAATTTCCATGATAACTTCATTGCTCCTATTAGACAATATTCAGGATAACACAGAAACCGAACTGAAGCTCAGCATGCAAGTGGTGGAATGTCTACTTGTATTAAGGATATTACACTACATAAGGAGATAAAACTTAATACTAATCTCGAATCTGTAGTTGTTTCTGTCCTGTTGAATACTGAGATCTGTTTTTGTAATTTGTACCTTCCTAACAGCACTGAAGTTGATTAGTCTACATTTTTTGAATTGATAAACCAGTTACCTAAACCATTTGTTTTATTATGTGACTTTAACTGCCATAATCACATAATTATGGGGTAGTAATAGGACAGATCAAAGAGGGAGAATACTTAAAACATTACTTGACTCCTTTGACTTAACAGTCTTAAACTATCCAGTTCCTTCCCGTAATGATGTCTTCCATGATTATTCTAGTTGTGTAGACATAACTTTAAGCTCTTCTAGTATTGCATCATTGTTCCAATGGTCCGTCTCCTCACAGCTCCAGGGAAGTGACCTTTTTCCAATCAGCGTCAACATTTACAATTATTCACCTTCAGCAGGGGTGCCCACAGGGGGGGTTAAGACGCAGACTGCATCATTGAAATTTCTGGGTGGGGGGGGCAAAATATTAGCGTTTTATGAATTTTCTGAGGGGGGTTGAAAATTGTTGCAAAATTAGCGTTTTATGTGTTAAAAATAAAAACTGTCAAGTTCTTTAACTTCAGAAGGTCTCTTCTAATTCTTTAGAAGTGAATAGTCAATAAATTAGCAAAACATATTTGCTTGTAACGCGCCAACGAAATCGATTACTCTGTGCCAATAGCGGCGACTGCGAACCGAACCATTGTTGGCCCCCTTCCTTCCTCACACGCAGGTAGAAATTGGAGTGTTAGTTCTTACTGGGTTATTACAGTCTTTGTACAATGCCGCCTGCAAGAATAATATTATTCTTGGAAGTGATTTTACTGCACTCAAAAGCACTTGCTACCTTATAAGAAGGGAAGGGAAGGCGTGGAAAAATCTGTCTATAACCAATGCTGCATTCTTAATTTGAAAGTTGAGTCCATCTTGGCATCTCGAAAATGCCGCAAAAACAACAGCAATTTAAATATAAGTGTTTAGAATTATTGAGCAATGCCATTATTAGGCATGACAAATGTAAAGATCACTGCAGAAAGAAACATCCGAGTAAACTGAAACATAATTTAGATATAAAATACAAGATTTCTGAAAGTAAAAGCAGTGGCGAAGATAAATGGAAACTGAATATTACTGTATATAAATCACAAGCAGAATCTTCAAGATAAAGATGAAGAATTTTGACAGCCATGGGCGCCCATACCCGGGGGAGGAGGGAATGTATATTAATAATTATAGTCAGGTGATTTTCTTTTAAGACAATCATTTGGAAGTCAGTTGAGACATAAAAAGTTTGCAGAAGTTTTATCAAATCGACAACATGGAAGCAGGATCCACAGTGGGGGTTCAGGGGGTTTAGACCCCCAAAAGTCAAAACCTAAAATTTTATATTTCGTCGTTGCCGGTGAAAAACCTCCTATGTGTCGCAATGGACGAAAATGAGGTTTTGATTCCCCTGGAAAGTTAAGATCGCTCTGCATGCTGTGACGAAAGCTCTTATGTGTATCTCTACTACAACAATTTTTATTTGAAAAAGAATCCAACCTCCTATGTGTCGGTGCAGTTCTGCTGCCGTGAAAAATATTCTATGTGCTCACTTATACACATGAGAGGTTTGGTACCGATGTATTTCCGCCAGACTGCCGTGAAATACCTCTTATGTGCTCAACTATGCACATAGGAGGTTTGGTACGTTTACGCTTGCTTGCACATAATAGATTTTTTACAATATCTATCAATTTATAATTCACAAATACTATTCATTATTTATATGTATAGCCTATATGACTCGCTGTCCATGTGTTTTAGTTTTCCTATATAAATTTCCTTTTGTAATTTATTTTATTTTCTGAAGTAAATGTATATTGGTCTGTACAACATGAACCATTTGCCATTTTATGAGCTTCAGAGGGGTTTATGAATAGCCAAGGAATGTGGTTTGTCTCGCACCCTCTTTATTACTTTCTTTCTACATTTTTTGCTTGTTCTTGACTTTCAATGTGAGGGAAAATTCCTCTGACCACAGGGCCATACATCTTGTTACATGAACACTAGAGACAAGTTCGAAGTAGTGACCGGGTTAACTTTACAGATAGTAGGTGTGCTTTTCCGGGATGCTAAGCCGTGGAAAAAAATTAGTGCAATTGGCACTATTGCAAGAATCTTCAGCTGAATCGCTGGACAATGGTAAGAATATTATGAATCATAATTTTAATATTATAATGACATAATTTAAATAATTCAATACAAATTTCTCGAACAAGTATTTTTCATTAATAAAATAATTATAGTTATTATTATTATTATTATTATTATTATTATTATTATTATTATTATTATTATTATTATTATTATTATTATATCATTACCATCATCATTAAACTAATGTAATTCAATTTATTCTATTTTACAGAAGAAACTTCATTACAAGAAGTTAATAGCACCAAAGAAGTTCCTTCATGTGCTTGTGAACCAACAACAATTAATAATGGAGAGCTAATTTATCCTATAGCAAGTAAGTTGAGTTAACATTTTTTGGCAAAATTAATGCACCTTTTCTAGTATATTTTACTAGTGCTAATACTTCTACCACTATTATTATTATTATTATTATTATTATTATTATTATTATTATTATTATTGTCACTATTATTATTATTATTATTATTATTATTATTATTTTATTATTAAAATTGTTAATGCTAGTGCTACAAATGCCTGGTGATTATTATTATTAATCTAATATTTATGTATTTATTTCCTTTACAGAGAAGACTTTAGTACAAGAAGAAGCTGATAGCCTTAAAGAAGTTTCTTCATATACCGATAATCCAATAAAAAACAAAGGGCTAATTTCTTCTGCAGTAGGTATGTTGAATTAACATTTTTCATCACCTGGTTAAGCTCTTTGCTTTGTAAATACTACTGTTTAAATGTTACTAATATTGGTATTTATCCACTTATTTCACAGAGAGTATTTCGATACAAGAACTTAATAGCATCGAAGGAGCTGCTTCAAATAATTGTGATCCAATAGCAAGTAACGAAGGAATGGAAATCATTTGTCCTATAATAGGTATGTTTAATTAATATTTTTCAACAGTAGCTAATAAACTTCCCATTTCCTGGTAAATCGCACTTGATCAGAATTTGTTTGTTGAAAAGCAATGTTGGGTGATATAAAATATTGTATTTTGCTGTAAACACAAAATAATGTGCTCATAAAATTAAAACCCTAATATTGATAACGAGTATAAATTAGTAAGATTTTAAACGTGGTTAGTGTCAGTTATTACTAATTTTAACAGTCATATTACTTTCTTTTGTAGGAGTGCAAGACATCTTGGATGTTTCCTCCATTAAAATATGGAATCTGGAGGAAAATATAAAACAAATAATTCAACCCCAAGAGGAAACAGCATGGAGTGAACAAATACAAAACAATCGTTTATGAAAGGAATATTGGTTGTCAGATGGAAGATATCACAGAATTAACTGTCGACACCCCTAGTTCTGCCTCTGTTAACAATTCTGATATAAAGCAACTTAATCAAACTGTTAAATTGAATCGTAAAGCAAGGATGAATGCAAAGTCAAATAGAGTAAAAGGAAAATCATATTTAGGTTTGAAGAAAGGGTCCTTAGTAATATCGAAAGACTCAAGGAAATTGCAAGGCAGGTGCAATCACAGAGAACTTACAAGAAAAACTGATAGAACCTTTCTTTGTGGTAAAGTTAGTGATGAAGCAAGATCCAAGTTGTTTGCAGAGTTTTGGATGATTACAACCTGGCCTAAAAAGAGGGGTTATGTTAGAGGTCTTGTCAAGACCAGGAAGGTTACTAGAAGGCGAAAAAGAGCTCAAGAAAACACAGCAGTAAAATATAGAAAAAGTACAGGCCATGATATTTACTTGGGAACGCCGGATGGAGATCGACTTCGTGTGTATCGCCAGTTCTTCGTTAACACACTTGGAATCGGAGAAGACTACTTCAGGAGATGGACAAGCAATGATAGCAAAATACAAATGGCATCATTTAATGAAGAGAGTGAAGAAGAAGATGATCTACAGAAGACATTAGAAGGAAGTAAAGAAAAACAATTCGAAAAAGGTGGTCAAGAGCCTTCAAAAGTGAGCAGGAAAGAAAAGAAAAGGAACGAGAAGATGACAATAGAAAACTGGCTTGCTGTTTTGCCGAAAGTTCCGAGTCACTATTGTAGAGCATCTTCACAGAAGTTGTATGTAGAATCTACATTTCGTTCTAAACTCCACATGTATTCACTGTACAGAATGGTGTGAAGAAAATGGAAGTTCACCTGCCAGTAGAACGACTTTTATGGAGATTTTAGAAACATGTAACATTGCAATCCATAGGATCAGTGCGATATTTGCTGTTCTTTTAAGATTGGTGAATTAAAAGAAGAGGAATATGCTGCACATCTACTAAGAAAAGATCAAGCTCGTGAGGCGAAGAACAGAGCAAAAGAAGATTCTAGTGATTAACATGTAGTTATCACCATGGACTTACAAAGTGTTCTTTTGTGCCCAAAGTTACTGGCATCTAAAGTTTACTATAAACAAAAACTACAATTACATAATTTCACCATATATGAACTCCACAATGCTGAGGTAAAACTTTACGTATGGCATGAGGCTAATGGCGGAGTTTCTGCAAATGAGTTCACAACTTGCATCACCGACTATATAAGAAACATTCCCGAAGTGTGTAAGAAAGTAACATTGATTTCAGATGGATGCAATTACCAAAATAGGAACAAAGTGTTAGGTAGTGCATTAAGCGACATGGCTAGATTGAAGGGCATTAAAATCGAGCAGATATTTTTAGAGAAAGGCCATACAATGATGGAATGTGATAGTGTTCATGCTACTCTTGAACGTATTTTCACACCACCCATCAATTCTCCAATGGACTATATAGCAAGGATGCGCCAAGCTAGGCCTAAGAAGCCATATGACATAAAGAATGTTGATTTTTCATTCTTTATGAATTTCGAAAGTCAAGAAACAAGTTTGGGATCACTCAGACCTGGAAAGAAGTGTGGAGACCCAGTGGTAACCAATATTTGCCAATTACAGTATTTTCCTGACGGGACAATTCACTATAAGCTGGAGCACAATGAAGACTGGACTGTACTCCAACAAAGAAGAAAGCTGGGCACTCCGTTTGAAGGCTTAAAGAGCTTATATATGGGCCCTCTAGCAATCAACCAAACAAAATTTAACCATCTTCAAGAGTTAAAATTGGTAATAGAGCGTGATCATCATGCATTTTATGACAATCAGAAGGTGAAACCAGATAAACGGAAAAGTTAAAAAGACAGTGTTAGTTTGAAAGATGTGACAAAGATTTTGTGATCTTGTTATTGGCAATACTTTGAGAGACATTTTGAAACCTGAATATGAATAATTATTAAATAAATAAAATGTATTTTACTGCATATGTTAATGTTTAATTAAATTACTGTGGAATAAACATGTTATAATATGAAAGTTGTTATTACTAGATCGAACAAAATCTCCTATGTGTCACTTTCGTGGATGGAAAAAATCTCCTATGTGCATGAAAAATAATAAAAAGTCAGTAGTATTGAAGTAATGCACAATTATATCACAGGAGTTTTATAAATTCATGTATAATTATATATTACAGCACAATGTTGCAAAAAATAACTTAAAAATCAAATGACCTTTGTTGAATACAGTTTTTTATTCCTCCTGTAAAATTTCATTTTTTGCACATAGGAGATTTTTCACCGGCAACGACGATTTGTATTAAAAAAAATATTTATTTAATTAAACAAGCTTTGTTGGTGTGTCAAATATGATATAGCAGTAATTTTCTTTTCATAACATAATGAGTAGGTCTATTATGTCCATTGTTCCATGTGTTATTTAACTTTTCTTATAAATAGTAATAAGTATTATAACTTAGGTAACAATTTCTTGTTTAAGTTGCCATGTCTTAGAGTATAGTAAACAAATTTGCTATCTAGATTTTAGTGCTAAAATAGTGTAAAATGTGATTTTCATTAGTTCAATATTTAAAAATTTCCCGGGGGTGGACACCCTACTTAGGTAACAATTTCATATTTACATTGGCATGTCTTAGACTATGGTAAACAAATTTCCTAACTAGTTTTTGAGAGCTGCAGCGGTATTTAAAAAATGCCGCTGCTTCCCCTGCCTTTTCTGGGTTGCCGCCGTGCGTGCTTCTATTGTTTTCCGTTGTCCCTGAAGATGGCGCTTGCGCAGTATGTTGCGGTAGGTTCACGTTTGCTCGCGAGCGAGTTAGTTACCTTTGGCTCTGTGAGTGAGATGTGTTGTCTGGGAGCCGGTCCAATGGGAACCTTTCTGTCAGCGACTCCCGATAGGTGGCAGCAGGGTCAAAAGAGGTCCAAGCATGTCGTCTGCTGTCCATTGAACATAATGGAACAGACTATTTAAACATCAATCAGAATGCCATAAAACATGTTGTGGCGATCCTCTGTGTAAAACAGAGGTGTACACATATGCTTTACGAAATATATGGTTATAAAATATAAGGAAGATTAAACGGATGCTAATAGTTAATAGTCTATGATTTCCTTCAAATCTCCTCGCTCAACACTTTCAAATTCTCAGAATTGACGGAATTGACTCACTATCTTAATCATTTTTACAAAGAATAAAACTTAACAAGAAGTAGTATTCTCATTATCTACAACAGAAGGCCATGTTTCAAATATCTTCATCAAATGGACAAGATTCACTTATGTTCTGTTGCTTTAAACAGAAAGTTCGCCCAGCAGGAAACTCAACCATTTATTCTCTTTCAAACTATGATACAAAATTACTTCTATGGACAGTATTTGATAAATTTAACTTACTTAATTTATCAACTTCATAACAAAAATTCACATATTTCTGTTTCACATTTTTTATAATTTGTATAGTAAAATTATTAATATTTTGTTTAAATTCGTAAGTTTTTTCATTGCAAACATTAAAACAAATCGTAAAATTGAAACAATTTCAAAACTGAAACAATTTCAAAACTGAATTATTCTTACAGACATTGGTTGTTCTTGTAAATTGAAGATTAAAAATATATATAGGCCTATATATTTTAAAGAAGACGTCAAAGCATATTTTTCCTTTCTATACTAGCAATTGGCACTGGCTATATTTTTTCCTTTAAATACAAAAAATAAAAAATAAAAAGATAAATAAATCAACTACACTGTTATTATATACAACTCACTTTTATAATGCACATTAATGATATGTAAACACTATATTAGAACTGGGATTACCGATGCATGTAGATATTTTAACTCGAATCGAAGAGACCATAGTATTTTGAATTATTTGCATATGAGAACCCAGTACAATGAATAACAATTCCCTGCGAGCCATAATTCTGAACCTTATGCAATATAATTCTAAAGCAAAAAGTATGAACCTACATTATGGATGGGCGTTGACGTTAAAAATATTACGCATTTAGGCCTATAGTAATAATCACAAGAAAACCATTTCCTTATTACCTTATTTTGACATTCCAGCTTCTTTCAAATTACGTTGACTTCATGAAAAGAACATTCTATTACTAATATGATACACTATTCAAATACTTTTATTTTTATTTGTTTCCACACAAAAACTTAATGACAGCTATAATTCTGGAGCATGTCTTATTCGTAAGCCTTTAAAGGATATTATTTAGAAGCAAGCAAACGTAACGTAAATTTATTTATAAAATATTAATGATAATAGGAACAAAATATTTACACATTTGTATCCAAGTTCTTTACTTTCTATAACTACTGTGTTATATTAATCAAATATTAGCATCTGTTTACCACACAGTAAATCCATAACCGAAAGCTGAAATATATACAGAATATTGTGAAAGCAAACAACCATGAACCTAAATTACTTTTTAAAAATGACTTACGGTATAAAGAATTTTTTTAACATATTTACGACTATGGTTATAAATCTAAAGAAGAAGGGATGTTTTCTTTGTGAAGTACTGTACAACAAGTTTTAAATGTTTCATAAAATTTGAAATATTTCTTCACCATTTAACGAATACAAATGTCATCGCGATATACAGGAATAATTTTAATATTTTGAATTATTTGTCACTAAGCTACACATGTCTCTGCCACTGCAAAATAATTATTGTTCCTGTTTTTGCTGACACACCCCACGGGTTCTTTTCGACTTAATAATTACAACCAATTATTACTTCAGACAGACATTAATTATTTAATTCTTTTAACAAATCAATACTTTTTCTGGCGATCTCACACTCTCCTAGGCAGAATATAGGTATCTGATTTCTGGAATATAACTTAAACGTTATTAATCGCCAGTTTTTATAGGAAAGCTAACATTATTCACATCTATTGATACGCATAAGCATATGGCAGAACGAGATGGCAGAACCTCCTCAGACCCTGCTGCGCTCTTGTGGACAAATTTTTAACTGCACGCAAAAGGTTCCCATGTCCTGTAAGTACCATACCTTCTGACCAAATTTATGTTCGAGATATGCCTTCAGCATACATTCAAATAAATTGTCTAATTTCCTTTCTGAGTAAGATGAAGCATACATAATGTCGTTTGTAGGCCGATTCCGCCTGTTTAATTACTTGCAGTAATTTAATGTGTTCGTGCCAAGGCAACAATAATTGTAGAAGTTCCGTAAGGGTAAACCGGTTATGTAAGTTAGGTCTGCCAATTCATGGAAATTTCCAATTGTTAAAACATATTGTAGTGGGATACGCCCCCTGATTGCTACACATATTTCAAAGCATATTTTCAGATGTTGATGTTCCCCTATTGGTATGAGTGATTTATTTCATAGTATTCTGGGAAGCATGAGGGATTCTACTAGTGTAGGAGATATCCAAAGGTTTTCTCAAATTTGTATATGGTTTGGTTTAACCTTGGCAGCGCTGTCACCAAATTAATGATACTTTGTAAAGATTACTTATTTCTTAAGCAGATATTCCATTTTGTTGTGTTGGCATAGAGTTTCTAAAATTTGCGTATAAGATTGCATAAATCACCATTTATTAGAATTTGCTGATATCATTTTCTGGCCGTACCAAGCCATGTTATATGACATCTAATATTGAATTTCAAGTAAGGTTAGGTATGCTTACAAATTATACCCACTATTGTATTCATGATTGAAACGAATTTATAGGGGCCGAAGCAAGGTTTGGGTATATGGTAAAATCTGCTTAGATAATTTCACTAATTTTGACTTAATCTAATAATATTCTTTCTTAAGAAAATTTGCATTTGTGATTGTAGGCATAAGGCAAGGATTGGCTATATTCTATATAATTAAAATCTGCTTAGATAATTTCACTAATATAATTCTTTCTTAAGAAAATAACATTTGTGATTGTAGGCCTAAGGCAAGGATTGGCTACATTCTATAATTAAAATCTGCTTAGATAATTTCACTAATATTCTTTCATAAGAAAATTACACTTGTGATTGTAGGCCCAAAACAAGGGTTCTATATAGGCCTAATATTATATCAACTGAATTCTGCATAATTAGCCTTATGAATATTGTTCTAAGCTAAAATTTGTGAGACTAGTCCTAAAGCAAGGGCTTTTCTATGTAACATTAAATCAACTGTATTCTGCATAGTTAACCTTATGAATATTGTTCTAAGCTAAAATTTGTGAGGCTAGTCCTAAAGCAAGGGCTTTTCTATATAACATTATATCAACTGAATTCTGCATAGTTAAACTTATGAATATTGGTCTAAGCTAATAATATTCTTTCTTAAGAAAACTAAATTTGTGAGGCTAGTCCTAAAGCAAGTGCTTTTCGATATAACATTATATCAACTGTATTCTGCATAGTTAACCTTATGAATATTGGTCTAAGTTAATAATATTCTTTCTTAAGAAAAATAAATTTGTGAAACTAGTACTAAAGCAAGGGCTTTTCTATATACTGTACCATTATATCAACTGAATTCTGCATAGTTAACCAGAATATTGATCTAAGCTAATAAAGAATTCATTCTTAAGAAAAATAAGTTTGTGAGGAAGATTTTTCATATTACATTATACCATCCCAATGTGAATACTCTGTTAAGTTATTGTTAAGCTGAGTTAACTTACCATGTTATAGATGTTCTAAATTTAATTCTGCTTATCTATCTTTATGATAAGCTATTGTATTTTTCTGGGCCATAATATTTTGGGACGAGCGTTTGATATTTACGTATTCCTATGATGGAATACTCCGTGGCGCGACATCCCCGAAGGGACAAGGCCTACCATCCGACCGCTGTGTCATCTACCTATAGGCAGATGGCAGGATTGGGGGCATGTGGTCAGCATGCCGACACCACGGCCGTTAATGGTGGTTTCCATGACCGGAGCCGCTACTTCTCTATCAAGTAGCTCCTCAGTTTGAATCACGAGGCTGAGTGCACCCCTACCAGACCTCCCTACCTCAGAAAAATCCGAGGAGGTACCAGGGATCGAACCCAGGCCGACGGATCCGTAGTCAGCGACGCTAACCACAAGACCACGGTCATGATGGAATAATGATAGTTATTTATATTGTTATATTCCATTAAAGTTGTTAATTTCATCTTGCTTTTCTTTGGTATTCGGGTAATTTGTTGTGACTGCCTATCTCCCTTCCCCCAGATGGTTCTGATCTCTCTGGAATTGTGCCCTACCATGCTTCCTAATCTTTTCCTGTTATGTCAACGCTTTGTATGCTGAAGTGTTGTAGGCGTCTTCTGGCGTAAAAATAAAAGGAAATCGTAAGCCCATCTCAACAAAGCCAAATTTTACAGCCCACAGTGCTAAAATAGCGTATAATGTGATTTTCATTAATTCAACATTTAAAAATTTTCCGGGGGTGGACCCCCCATTTAGGTAATGATTTCTTATTTATATTTGCATGTCTTAGAGTATGGTAAACAGGTTTCCTAACTACTTTTTCTGTGCTAAAATAGCGTAAAATGTGATTTTCATTAGTTCAATATTTAAAAATTTTCTGGGGATGGACCCCCGACCCCCTTTTTTGGGGGTATTCCATACCCCCGGCACTTTCGATCTTCCCCGCAATTATTTTCTGGATACGTCAGTGTTATACTTATTATATTATTATATCATTCATATAATGTTGCAAAGTGGCCCAAGAAGTTAAAGCAACAAAAAATAAATCAATTAAAAAAATAGAAAATATCATATGGGAGCCCTTGTTGACAGCCAGTCAGGTTGGGGGAGGGTTAGCAATGAAGTCATGGGGGGTGAGTCATGAAGTTTGGGGGGCACCCCTTTCTTTAGTATATATGCGACATGCAATATGGAAGTTAAATAAAGCAGATTGGTCAAGTTTCAAAGAACTATTTCAAATTGCTGTTAAGAATCTTCCTGGTCTGGAGTTGTTTCTTCACATGGATATTGATGAAATTGTCTCTGAGTTCTCTACAACTGTAATTAAGTTGGCCGAATTTACTATTCCCATATCTAAAACTGTCGGCCGCGGTGGTCTAGAGGTAGCGTGCCCGCCTCTAGATCTGCAGGGCGCGGGATCAAACCCGGCCGCGGTCGATGGATTTTTCATTACGTAAAAATCCTGGGCACGGAGTCCTCCGGGAGGGACTTTAAGCTGGGGGTCCCGTGTCATAGATTTAAGGCACGTAAAAGAACTCCAAGCCTAAACTAGAGCGTCTGGACAACATTTCTCGGCCCTTTCACGTCCAAGAAATACTTAGTTTCCAGAGGGGGGTTGCGAGGCGATGGGCTTACCACCTGTCCCTCTACCCTCTCTCGGAAAATAAGCATATCATTGGAGGCCCCTTCGCCCTGGGGATCATAGGGTACCAGATACAGATACAGATACAGATATCTAAAACTAATTCCTGCCACTGGACAGTTCCATGGTGGAATGAAAAATGTAAGTGAAGCAATCAAATTAAAGCATAGGGCTTATTACAAATACAGAATATTGTCACCAGACTCGAATTTCAATGTCTTCGTGCTGCTGCTCGTTGGGTAACAGCAAAAAGAGAATCTTGGTTAACCTTCCTGTCTTCTCTCAATAATTCGACTACTCAGGCAGGCAGAAACTTTAAGCTATTCGTGGGATTTGAAGACCAAACGTGCTTTCTCATGTTTGCAATCCATCTTCAGACACTTGTATTACTGACCCACAGAATATTGCAGACACTCTTGCTTCTTCATTTTCTTATGTATCTAGTGATTTGAATTGCAATTGTCGACATTTACCAAATAATCACACTTCCCCGGATCTGGATGTCTCCTCAATATTTGCTGATTGTAATCAAATGTTCAATGAGGAAATAACAATAGAAGAAGTACAAGCAGAATTACATAACTGCAAGAGCAAAAGCGCTGATCCTGACAATATACCTTATGAAATGCTCAAACAAGTCTCTATGAATGGATTTCTCTACCTACTAAGGATTTTCAATCATATTTGGACCACTAAACGCTTCTCCAGTCAGTGGCATGTAGTTCCTGTTCCTAAACCCAATAAGGTTCTGACTTCCTAGAACAGGCCTGTCCAACTTCATAAGTACTGGGGGCCAAAATATTTCGACAATTTATGCTGAGGGCCAAACAGTAAAAGTTTCACTCACATAAAGTAATATAACAGTAAAATACAACAGAGCAAATTGTTGAAATAGGATTCATTACCAGTAGGTTGAAATTAGAACATAATGTGAGCACTGAGGATTTTCAGACTGCTTCACTAAAGTATGGATGTCCACTTCTATGTTAGTAACTGCCAGTCTTAGTAGGTGTAACAAGGAATCATCAGTGAGACAGTTCCTATATTTATTTTTTATGAATTTCGTATTGAAGAAAGCACTCTCACATAAAGTGCTTCCAAACATTGAGGAAGCTGCAAACCAAAATCTTTAAGCTGATGAAACCTGCCCTCTTAAGAAGTTGAGCCCTCTCTCAGACCTGGATTGAAGAAAAGGATCAGCCTGAAGATCGCAGAGCTCCAGTTGATACATGGATGGCTGATTCTCAATATCCATATTCAAAGGGCCGGTAAAAAGCAGCAGTTTACCTTTAATATTTTCAAAGTCAGAAAATCTTTCATTCAATGCTTGAATAATAACTTCAAAATTTTCACAAAAATCAGAAAAATTACCATCTTCAATTTCTTCTGACAGCTCTTAACAACATGGAAAGTGTGTTAAATCATTTCTTGATAAGGTTGATTTCAGAAATTTTAAAACCATTAACATGACCTCTAACACTCAAACACTTTGATTTTTCCCTGAAGTCTCTGGTTCAACTCATTCAAGTATTGTGTCAGGTGAGTTATGAAAACAAGCTGCCTTAGAAAGTCTGGATCTTCAACCTGTCGAACAAGATTTTCACTACCTGCACTCAGCCAGCGTACATTTGCGTGGAGTGATAGATCTCTCATCCAAAAATTCCCGGAATCTGCAGTGAAGTTGTGTCTTAGTGCCACCACGTATCTTGATGGAAACTGTAACCACTATATTCACTGCATCGCTTTATTTCACTGACTTCACACACAACGCATCTTGGTGAATTAGCCTATGCAATGGAACATGAGGAAACTTATCCCAGCTTTCCTAATTAATCCTACCAGTCCTTTCCGCCGTTTCATTTACTGTTTAAAATATATCTTCACCCTTGGTTATCCACGTAAAGAACATAATTGAAGAATTTCTTCTTGTGTTGAAAATTCATTGTTGATCATTCGTATGAAAATCAGAAGTTGGCTGGTGTCTGTCTGGTCGACACTGTCATCCAAGCAAACTGAAAAGTAGCTGCAATTTCCAACCATATATTCTAAATTCTTTGTTCTTTGTCCTCGGGCCACAAAATTGTGAGAGCGGGCCGCATGCGGCCCGAGGGCCGCGGCTTGGACAGGTCTGTCCTAGAAGCTAGAAAAGATTATCACCAGAAGATTTTGCTGGTTCTTGGAGTGCATACACTTCTTTACCAACATTCAAAATGGTTTTCGCCAGTATCACTCCATACTTGATAACTTGAAAATACTTGAATCTGAAATATCAGACACGTTTGCCAACCGTCAATGGTTGCCATCAGCCTTGATATTGAAAAAAGCTTATGATTACTATATGGTGCAGAAAATATTATTCATATGCTTATGGAGAATGGAATTAATGGAAATATGATCTCATTTATCTATAACTTTTTACAACACAGGATGATACATATAAGAGCTAATGGTCTTCTCTCAACAAGCCGGTCTAGGCAGTGGTATTCCTCAGGACTCAGCTCTGAACATGACTCTCTTCTTAGTAGCCATCAATGGCGCCGTTTCTTGCCTAAAACCTCCTGTAAGAGCCTGTTTATTTGCAGATGACTTCCCCATTTACTGCAAAGGAAAAACTATATCCTTTACTCAAGAAATAATACAATCTACTCTTGAAAGCTTGCAGCAATGGAGTATTAAATCCGGACTTAAATTTTCTCCTCTGAAGAGCCAATGTAATGTTTTCACTAGACTTAGGAGACCTCTCCAGAATTCTGTAGGCTACTACATTTGGACAACCATCTGATTCCGGTTGTTAATGCAGTTCGCATACCAGGTATGCATTTTGACCGAAGGCTGACCTGGTCATTTCATCTTAAACTTCTCAAAGCCGAATGCATACAAAGACCTTGAAAATCTTATCCACCAGAACCTGGGGAGCAGACATTTGCACCCTACTATGCACATACAGATTGATTATATGCCTGAAGCTAGACTATGAGTACTATGACTATAATTTACAACTCGGCTAGTCCTACTAGCCTTAAGGTGCTAGACAGCGTCCAATCTTCAGCATTCAGGATTGCTGTAGGAGCCTTTCACACTAGTCCTACTGAAAATCTACAGATTGAAGCTGATGAACCCTCTCTCCACAAATGCAGAAAATGTTAAAGCCTCTCGTATGCTACAAAGATCTCAGTAAACTCTGATGCTGGGGTCATCTCCAACTTAACTTTTTTTGATAATCAACAAAAAAGGACCACTCATGTAAAACCCTTTTCTCTAAGAATTTCTAAGTACATGGATGAGTTAGATCTAACAGTCCCTCCTATGGTTCCTCGTTATTTAAATGTTGTTCCTGTGAGGCTTAAAACCCATCATCAACACCACTCTAAATGCTTAAAGTCAGTCACAGATAGTTCCACGTACCTTATGCTCTTCAATGAATTACATGGAAAGTACCCTGATTTCAAATCTATTTATACAGATGGATCTAGAAGTTATGATGGCAACAACGGTTGTTCAGTGGTTTTCCCAGAACACACCTTTCTCTTCAGTCTTCCTAATAACTTATCTGTTTTCTCTTATGAACTGTTTGCTATTCAATTCACCATGGAATATACTCTAAAGACTCCAAATCACTATTCATATATAATATTCTGATTCATTGAGCTCTCTGCTTGCATTATATCACTCGCATCCTCTTCACTCTCTAGTTAGTGAACTCCTGGTGTCATATAGCCAGTTGGTTATATCTGGTAAAATGGTTGTATTCACCTGGATACCTTATCATAGCGGTATACATGGGAACAACCTAGCAGATGTAGCCGCTAAGGAAGCTTGCAAACATCCCACAAGCATGCCCGACCTCAAGATCCCTCATATGGACTTCCTCAAATCCCTCAAAGGAAAAATACTTTGGAATTGGAAATCCAATGGAGCTTTACTTCTAATAGCAACCTGCACAGCGTCTGCCCAGTTCCCACTTTTACCCAACCCATTATAACCCTCAGTCCCAGAGACCAGGTAGGCCTACTTCTAAACAGACTGCGAATTGGAAACACAGCTCTTACTCATTTATACATCCTTTCAAGTGAACTTCCTCCTTTTTGCGATCTGTGTGCATCTCCTCTCACTGTGGAACATCTAATGATATACTGCCCCAGGTATACTGATCATCCGACCCAGTGCAAAGTTCCTGTCAACCTCTCCATGGCTGTGGGCCAACCGATATACCACAATAATGTCTGCCTATAAGAATTCTAGTATTAGAGTGTGGTTATACAGGTTATACCTTTTCCTTATCAAATATAGATTTTAAAATATTTAGTTGCTTCAGACTTAATTGTTGCATATATAGGCCTATTTTCATTCATACTTTAATAATGAGATCCTGTGCATTTTTATCAAATCCACATGTCTTGAAATTTCTGAAAGTTTATTTTTTTCCTTTTCTGGTCTTCACTTTATTAGTTTACATAAACAAGTAAATTATTAAAATCAATAAAAAGTATTTTATAAGGCATATTTTTATACTAAATATCATATTCCTTGAATTTGGAATATTTCTATTCTAAATATGATATTCCTGAAATTTTTAGGCAATAAATGCATAGTGTATTTTATTCTGCTATGTAGGTGATTTTAGGTGATAACCTATTCATTAAACGTGTTGTAAATATGACTGAAATTTCCATGTATGAGAATTTTCTCTTAATTAGAATTTTGTAATTGATATCTTCTGATTTCCATAAATTGGTAATCTTGCAAAAAACATGAATTTAATTGACACATTTTAAAAATGTTTAACATTTTTCTTCATTCGGTCATTTTTGCACTAAAGTTTGCCTCACTAAACCCGTTCCATGCTATGCTGACCTTTGCTACATAAATGTAAAAAAGTTGACTTTTCTTTATTTTAACAGGACTCCTGAAAGGAAAACACAACTGAGCTGGTGAAGACGAAAGAAGTGTGTTTATGTTTTGTTTTTCTTTCGTCTGTCTGGTGGAAACAACTTAGACCCTGAACTTACTCAAGCTTAAGTCAGAAAACTAAACAAAACAGTTGCCAACAACTTGAGTTTATAACACTCGTATGTTTGTAAAATGTTGCAGTTGTGTTGCAAAAAAGACATGAGTTTCTGTTTTGCCTGTTTGGTGGAAAACTGCCTTAGCCCCGTTCTCCAATTCTGTGGTGGGAATATCTAAAAATAGTTACGGTAAATGGCAATTTAAAAATTGGCACTACTTTCATGCAATTATTGAAAGTGACAATCCAACCTGATCAATCAAAGTTCACAAGGACCATAAGGCTGCTTCAGGACACTCTCCATACAAATGTTTAAGTTTCTTGTAGCCTAATTACTTATAATTATATACTACTTCTTGTAGTACATAAAGATAAATAAGAAATTCATTTGTTTGAGTTTGTTCCCTTGATTTATTAAATATGTAAGTAGAAATAAGGCCCAATCGTTTTGTTATATTAAATGTAACATATTAAAAAGAAATAACTTCCAGTGTGTCCCCTTAATGTGCAGTTAAATTTTATCCTTATGGGCCTGTGTAATGATTATTCCTTGAGGGGTATGTGTGTTTTTGACTTAGTGTTAAATACTGAAATGTTGCAAAGTTAACCATTTGAGAGGGACAGAAGTTTTCCTCATCATGAAGGCTAATCTGCACTTCCGCCTTCCTTGTTCTTAGCTCTTTGAGAAGTGTGATCTCTAATCTTCGGAGGTTTATGAAAATCTTATTTTTGATATCGCAGTCACATACTAGTGTTAAAATATGTACAAGTCATGTAAGAATAACAGAAAATTGATGGTTTCGTCTTGCATATTGTTGCATGCTTTATTAGATTTGTGATAGTGCATCATGTGTGCTCGATATTAAATTACTGAAATTTTTGCATATTCTATTAATTTGTCACATTTTTAAGGACACATTTCTGATATATTGTAGATATTGTGCATGTCTCTGTTAATTAAAAAAGAATTGAACGTTTGGCTAAGTGAATGTTTTAAGAACCAACTATACAATAATTGACATTGTGCTTAAGCTAATGTTTTCGAAACTGATTGTGTACTGTTAGGGAGACATTTCATTTCATTAGTTCTCAATTTACTAAAACTCTGTTGCATTGATCTTGCCTTTTTAAACTTCTGTAATGAATTTTTACAACTTGTATTTTCTGTAATTTATAATGTAATTCAGGTAACAAGAGAACGTCAAGTATTACAATTACTAATATAGAGTGTACTTCATTGCTTCTGGAGCATATTTTCCATATTTTAGAGCATATTTGCATGCATATTTAATCTTCTGTTAGAACATTAACTTCCGGGGCTCGGTGATCACTTGGGCAAAGCATTTGATGATTTTTCATTTTTGTATGAAGGTTGAAAGATAGTCGAATGTGTATAATGAATTGATTGATTAAATAAGGACAATTCATTTTGGCATTTTTCGTCATTTTCAAGAGGTAGGTCATTTTTTGGGCATTTTTAGGTTCACAGCAACACACCTTGTGAGCAAAAAGAGTGATAACACATGGGTTATGCAGAGTTATGTTGAGAGGTTCTGGAGGGGGTAAAATTGGTGTTAAGCTGGTCGTTTGCTTATGGGGCCTTCAGGTTTGAACTAAAATACATGCCTATTAAAATATAAATGAAGAAGTGATCTCATAATTTGTAATCTCAAAAAAAAAAAAATATATATATATCATGCTAACTCTGGCTGCAAACAAGAGACACACCATAGGTAATACAAATACAAATACAAATGAAACACAAAAGGGAGTGTAAGAGTGTGAAACAATAGAGATAAGTAATCCTCTTGGAATGAAGATAAGCCACTCAAACCTGTTTATCTAAATTAAAATCTTTTTGGAAAACCACAAAACCAGGTTGTATGAGCTAGAGAGGATAGATGTTTTAAAGACCATGCTTAGGTTTTCCACACTTGTAATTTATATTGGATCTTTTTTGCTGGTGCAGTTATGAAAATACAAATTACCACGAATCTACATTCAACATGTTTTCTGAATACTTTTTTTTTGTAAAAAAATTTACTTTTTAGTGAGGACTTTCTTGGACTAATATTAATAAACGGAAAGAACAGAAGAATCTGAAAACAGTTAATATTAATTTCTCAGCGACAGAATTCGACAGATTCGTGGCTATGTGTAAGAACAAAAAGACAATGAAACTAGGTATGTTATGTTAATACATTGATACAAGTTTCTCTTGACCCCACAAGGTCAATTGATAAGACTTACATTGTGATCAGACTGCCCTGCTTACCGTCACCTTTGGGTTCAGCACCGGAGATGTATGGCACGAAGTATGTGAACGGCACCACATGGTCAGGGATCACCTGAAATTCAAGTACATCATGACTTCATTCATTGTTTAATTGGGTTACAGTGATTTGCTGAGTGAAAAGATTAAGCATATCTTATGCTCCTTAGAAAAAAGGGGAATATAAGAAGTCTGTTCACCATCTATATATAGATTTTATAAAAGAACTAGCTTAAAAGGCCCCGTCTCGCCTGGGTTTTTATTTTGTCATTTGAAATTAACTTATGAAGGACTTTCGATTTTCAAACTCTAGGGCCTTGTATAATATGTAGGCCTATATAGAACATGAAATGAGGAAGAACGACTTATCACACTCAAACTATTCCCTCAGGAAACGCTAGATATAGCTTTTTATGGCTCACAGAGGATGTCGAATGTTGCATTCCATTGCTTCTACTCACCATGCCTGGGAGGGGTTGAAATAAAAAGAAACATAAATTCCGATCCATATCATCAACCACATATTTATTTTCATCTTTGTCCGCGAATTCCTGTGCTAAGCTCCCTAACTCTGCCTTAACACTTTTATCATTAAATGTTACATTCTTTCCTTGTAGCCATTCCACGATATCTTGTTTACGCCAAGAAATATTTGGACGCCGATAGAGTTTCACACTGTGGTACGATGCATTGTCCATAACTATTGAACTGTTGGGTTCAAGTTTCGGCAAAACATTAGCAAACCAGTTGTGGAATACCTCTCCATTCATGTCTTCGTGGTACACACCTGTTTTCTTTGTGTCAAAAATGAGCAAACCCCCATCTACGAAGCCTGTGTCACTACCAGGGCCGTGCTGGCCAGGGGGGACTTGTCCCCCTTCGCCTGAAGCGCCCATTCCGCCCCTGACCCCTTATGACCCGGAAAAATTATGGTATTTATCGGTATCTGTAACTAAATTACTGCATACAAAAAATAAGAGGAAAACCTGGAGATGTCAAAGCCGCACGTCAGCTAAACGATAACATACTAAGCCAGAAGACAGAGGAATGGCATGAATTCGAGATACGAATAAAGGAGAACGACATAGAATCTGCTGCCACAGTACTGGAAAGAATAATGAAGTCTGCGCTAGAATACAAACCCAAAAGAAGCGCGAAACAATGGTTCGATAGAGAATGCTACGCAAAAAAGAAAGACTGCTCTTCAGTCCCTGCACAAGGCAAATTCCAATAATATTCCAGAAGATACGAGAGTTTACAGCGAAATCAGGAAAGAATACAAAAACCTGCTAAGAAAGAAACGAAATGAGTACGTAGAACTGGAAGCAGCCAGAATGGTGGAGGAGTCCAAAAGTAGCCCATACGTCGCACTAAACCCGAGGAGAGTCCAGAACAGCGGGAAAATAGATATAGCAGTGTGGGAGGAACACTTCAGCAACATTCTTAACAAAAGCAAAACCAGTGCCGCCTACGAACCGATCGATATGGAAGCTGGTTAGGGAGACGACAATCTCTTCACGGAGGAAGAAGTACATGATGCAATTCTAGCACTGAAAAGCAAAAAAAAAAAAAAAAAAACCAGGACCGGACGGTATCTGTAACGAACACTTTAAAGGTTCCGTCGGTCTCCTACTCCAGGCAGTCACCGAACTTTTGAACCTATGTGTGCGGGAGGGCAACATACCAGAAAGTTGGAGAATATCAACAATCAAGATGCTACCCTAGGGGAAGGGAAGCCAATCGGACCCCAACTCCTACAGAGGGATAGCTCTGGAAAGGGGCATATTGAAAATACTCACAAGATTAATCACAACACGAATATCTGAGGAAGTTGAAGACAAGATCCCGGAAGAGCAATTTGGGTTCCGAAAAGGAAGGAACATTATACAGGCCATCAGAAACCTAGTCGATGATATAGAGAACACGCTAAGAGTCCCCCTAGGAAAATTCCACGCAGTCTTCATAGATTTTACGAAGGCTTTCGATACACTCGACAGAATCATACTCCTCTCAAAGTTAAAATCCGTAACGGGAGAAAGAAACAAATTCACAACGCTCATTCACAACATGCTGACAGCCAACTACATTCAGATCGCAGACGGCGTCACCACCTCCAAGAAAATAACACAAAGCAATGGCGTACTTCAGGGAGATCCCCTAAGTCCCTTGCTATTCAACGTGGCCACACACGACGTTGTACGTACGATCAGACAAGAGGCAGAGAATGTGAAAATATACATTTATGCTGACGACATGGTTAACGGGTCTCACTCCATAGAAGAACTTCAGAAGGCAACCAATCAACTGGACAAGTGGGCAAAAGAAATCAAACTAGAAATCAACACAGACAAAACTGTAAAGATGACTTTCCGCAACGGAGGCCGAGAATCAGCGAAGGACAAGATCTACCTAGGACCAGAACCCCTCAAGAGCGTAAACGCCTTCAAATACTTGGGTCTGACACTACAAACCACAGGCAGGTCATTCAGAACGCATATAAAGTCTAGAGCAACAGCTGCCACGAAAGCCATGTTTGACATCAAAGCACTATCCAGAATCTCACTAGAAACTGCCATGGAGTTATTCGACGCAAAAATAGTCCCCATCGCCACATATGCAATAGACATAGTATGGGAAAAACTAAGCGTTAGAGACCTAAGAACATTGGAAGCTGTCAAATCACGCTCCCTGAAAGCTGCCTTAGGAGTATCAAAGCATACAAGATCCAGACTAGTTTACGAACTTGCCAAAGAGCCTTTCTTCATGGAAGACCTACGAATGAAGTTAGCCCTACCATCCACGGACAGCTGGAAGAGGTTGATACAAGAAAGACAAAATAAGAGAGAAGAGATCTGGCCCAGCTTCTACACGACGGAGGCAATGACGAGCAGAACATGGACAGGAACCAACCAAGAACTCCGACGCCTGGTAAACTCGTTAGCAGTGCATGGTTACCACCATAAAATATGTAAAACTAAGAGTTATCACGACCCTGACAGCAACTGTGTATGCGAACTGTGCGATCAACTTTGTGAGAGATATCACGTCGTCACGTGCAAACAAAGGCATAAGAACCTAGTGGAGTTTTGTAAGATATAAGATGTTATAACTCTTAAAAACTCGCACAATTTGTGCGCATTTCTGTTTAATAATAATTAAAAATAAGAGTACAGTAAAACTGTTATTAATGTTGTCAATATTATAATATCTATTTTCAAGTTAATTTTATTCTTTATCTTTGAAAGGTAGAGAAAGGCGTATGCTGTAGACAGTTCAAAGCGCACCCGCACTGGAACACTGATGATGAAACTCGTAGCCCTTACTGCATTGTTGGTCAACTGCAGGTGGTTCGGCAGCTATTGAATTGGATCAATGTAGCGGGTTGCCTATTGAAATCGAACATTTAATAATAAAGGAAAGTGCGCCCAATGGACATTAAGACGAAATTAAACACTGTTATTCACTGCAGAACTGCACTATTGATATTGTTCTTTTTGTGCATGTCAACGCATGGAATTTTGTGCACAAACTTTCACACCATATTGCACTTGCATTCGGGGCTCGGGTCATGATACCTTTTCTCTGTGCACACTTTATGGTGGAAACCATGAATCGAAAAGCGTGTTATTGTGTGTCTTAGCTCATAGTTAGTGCTTGTCAATTCGTTGCATCAGTAGAATAGAAATCATCTTTTCTTGTAACTCTTGCAATAGAGCATTGTACTGTGGAGTGGACGGTAACAACAACTGATACCTCAGCTCTTCAATGAAGAAGGGGTCCCTGATCAGTTCATATATCAGTCTTGATGGTGTATATTTTGATACACACAACATTCTATTCCAGTATGCTGCCTTCACCTGCTCTAGCTTTTTCAAATCTTTTACAGATAGGTATTCCCAAGTTAGCTCTAAGCCGTTGGTTGCTATAGGAAATCGAACATTTAATCAAACCGCACATTATTTAAGTATTTTCGTGCTACTAATGTTTAAAAAAATTCTATCACCTTTCCGTACAGTAAAATCACTACAATAAAGCATTATAAAACAAAACAAAAAACATATTGTCAAATGCCGCCGAAAAATGAATCGTTTCATAGGAAAATCGCCCAAATAGTCATAGTTGAAATACAGTATATATTATTTTTTAAATCCTAGTTTTCCTTGTGGAGTGTGGAGTCAAAACAGCCGCCTCTTAATCACTTTGTCACTGAAGTTGCAGATTGTTGACCTGAACTGTCGTAATTAATTATATTGTGAGTTGTCAGTGAAAAGTGTTTTACACGTACCAGTTGTACTTTTATATTTCGGGGCTTTAAAAATTCGCCGTGTGATAAAATTTCAGAGATCTTCATAGGACATGGAGGACAAAAAAGGAAGAAGAGTGGTAATGAATTCAGAAAAGATGAAAGACTGAAATAGTTGCAAGATCGGCTAAACCTTGTTCCAAAATAACTTTTATGCAAAACCACACAAAAGCAATCACCCGGAAAGTGAAAATTGCGGTGAATTAATACGCCCAGGAACGACCTCGTTCTCAAATTCTTCTCTCAGTGAAAAAGAAAACCACTGTGTAGTGAACGTCCTCCTAATATTAGTTATTGTTATGGCAAACGTGAAACTTCAAATATTTATTCGGATTCTAAAACTGAAGATATACTTCTGATGATAGATAGAAGCTACGCCGACAATACAAACTTCTTTTGAACGAAACTCTTCATCACCACCTCTGTTATCATTGATAGTACTGTAGATCCTGTGAAAGATGAGTCTACCTCAGAGAAGTCAACAGATTATTTTAAAAATCCTAGAGAAAATGATTTATCTGACTTCTTTTCATTCCATCCATATCAACCCAAAGAAGAAGATTTGCCTTTTTCGAAAAAAAAAAAAAAATAAATCTTTTCCATCAAACAAACTGACGGTCAGTCATTCAGTGGAAGTAGACAGTGGCTCTCTTACAATAAAGACAACAAGAAATTGTATTGCTTCTTATGCTTGGTCTACAGCAATGGAAGATCCACATTTTGCTCAGCTTTTGAAGACTGGAAACATGTTAATCAAAGAATAGAACAGCATGAAAGGTCTAAAGCTCATATAGAATGTGTACATTTATTCTTGGCATCGAAACAGAAAAAATCTACCGGTACTTTTGATTTACTTTTTAACAATCAAGTGGAAAAAAGAAGGCGAGAGGTGATGAAAATGACATGTCGTACAAGCCATTGTCGATGTCTTGAAATTGATTGGGAAACAAGGTCGAAAGTGGTACCCAAAATTATGAACCTGAACGAAAGTTATTGAATATGAACTTGTACATGATAAGAGGCCTATAAAGTTAAATTTAATTATTTTAATAGATTGGTGTGTTGGTTAATAAACGTTTCATAATTTTGGTACAGAAATATTAAGTAGGCCTACTGTTAAATCTTTATCCACGTTATCCTAAGGTGTTGTACAACCCATTGCAGGAACCCCCCCGGTATGGCGTCCTCTCATGTCCTACTTCCACCGCCCTCGGGAAGGGTCCAGCACGGGCCTGGTCACTACCTATATGCGTAACTATTAGGCGTTTCCCCTTACCCATAGGATTTTTTAAACCTTGACTTAATCCTGCCCTAAAAGGTTTTTCCTTTGATTCAACAGTAGTGTCATGCCAAATTTTAGGGGTGGTGTGTCCTGCATTTACCCATGTCTCGTCTAAGTAATAAAACTTTCGACCCTCTGCTCTGTATTGCCGTACAGCTCTGAGATATCATCTTCTCCAAAGTACAATATCATGACGATCTACTATAACATTAACCTCACTTCTTTTCACATATTTCATTCCAACAATAACTTATAAAATGTTGTTCTTTTAAAATTAGGTAAGTCGGAGTCCTCATTGACAGCACAAAGAAGTGTATCCACAGTTGGAGGTATGTTATCAAAAAAGAATTGATGAACTTTTGCTCGAATAGCACTTTTCACAAAGTCATCAATGTTATCTAAAACACTACGCGACTTTTGAGCCTTTCTTAGAGGAGTGATCACTACACCAGAGTCACTGTATTCACTACGCACTTTTCAGATACTTCTGGTAGATATAGGCCTACCTGTGAATTCAGATGTCAATTTTACAACGTCCTCAATTGCAAGTGCTGGATATATTTAAAAAAAATTCATTAAACACATTCAATATAATATCCTTCTGTCCACTTCGCAAAGATTTACCTCTCTTATTTTTAACTATGCCACTCGGGCCTGGTTGAATTTCAGTCATTATGTTTAATGCTTCTCGCAGACTGGGTATTAAATTATAAACGCCACGTTCCACTGATCACTGAAATTTGTATGTTTACATTATTCACAACAAAGACTCTCGCAAACTGGAGGGTTACATCACGAATGCCACGTTTCGCAATACAATGAAACATTTTCAATAAGTTGATATTGTTATCTTAATAATTTTCTTCGACCGCCGGCGTGGTCTTGTGGTTATCGTCGCTATCTGCGGATCCGTCGGCCCGGGTTCGATCACCGGTACCTCCTCTGAGGTAGGGAGGTCTGGTAGGGGTGCACTCAGCCTCGTGATTCAAATTGAGGAGCTACTTGATAGAGAAGTAGCAGCTCCGGTCATGGAAACTACCACTAACGGCCGTGGGTGTCGGCATGCTGACCACATGCCCCCAATCCTACCATCTGCCTATAGGTAGATGACGCAGCGGTCGGGTGGTAGGCCTTGTCCCTTCGGGGATGTCGCGCCACGGAGAGCTTAGTGTAATAATTTTCGTCACATTTGATGAGCTTTTACTGTTATAAAAATCAAATTTAATACCGCACTATATTGTCTTGTCGCACGATGTGTGCACGGACTTGCATTCTCAAAATGAATGGATGTTACACATTTTCGATTTGATTTGGTTGCACACTTTTCTTGTTTGTTTGTTATGAAAACATGTGAAAGCGGAACTCTCAGGCTATGAATATGTCACATTTCTTTTGTCACACTTCAATTTTTTAATCTTTTTTTGTTATGTAAACAATTGACAGCAGAATTCTCTAACTGTGCCTCATTTCACATTTCAGACTTTTCCTGTGGATTTTCCAAAAAATTTCTTTCCTAGAAACCTTGTCCTGACAAGTAAAAAAAAACGCCGTTTTCAAGTGATGCTCCGTCATACATTTTGGAAATTCATTTTTATTAATATAGATATTATTCAGTTAGGAGAGACAAATTGTACAATATCCTCATTGAGTGTGGGATACCAAAGAAGTTAGTTAGACTGATCAAAATGTGTATAAATGAAACCTATAGTAGAGTCAAGGTTGGGAAACTTATATCAAATAGGTTTGCCATTAAAAGTGACTTGAAGTAAGGAGATGTACTATTGCCTTTACTCTTTAATTTAGCTTTAGAATATGTAATTAAGTAAGTAGAGAAAAACATGTTAAGCCTAGACAGATGACGTTTTTCTGATGGGCATTGACACAAACACATTCGAGAAAAATGTAGAAAGTATTTTTTATGCCTGCAGGAATGTCGGATTAGAAATTAATACAGCAACATCTAAGTATATGGTAACAAAACATCAAAGTAATGAATTACAAAATATTAGAATAGCCAGTAAATCATTCGAACAAGTGGAGAAATTCAAATATCTGGGAGCAGTAATTACACATACAAATAATGTTAACCTAGAAGTCAAGTGTCGACTGAAATCAGGAAGTGCTTGTTTTACGCAGTTCAGAAACTCTTATGTAAAAACATACCTAAAAACTATTGTCTGGGAGACCCGAAGGCAAAAGGCAAGAGACAACTTGGAAAACCTAGATGTAGGTGAGGGACAATAACAGGATAGATTTAAGGGAAGTAGGATTTTCAAGGGATAGTTGCATGGAGTTAGCACAGAATAGGGTTGAATGGCGAGCTTAGGTAAGCATGGTAATTAACCTCCTGGTTCCATAAAGTAGATAACATTTCTTTAGCTTAGGAATTGGGAGATATGCATAAAAGAGAGTATGGATTTTACACTCGCAGATTTCAAGATTCTACTTGCAGTCGTATGCATAAAAATCTAACGGACTCCCCCACCCACTGCGCCCACGTGACAAGACGCTCTTTGCACTCAATCGCTTCAATTCTGCATGCATAAAGCGAGCGGGTACAGCATATGCTAGGAAATTTGTAAGCTAAAAAAACGGACACTCACTTCACTCACTGATGAAAACTACAAATAATGTAGGGACAGCCCAGGGGGCATTGCAGATGCGCCGAAAACAACTCCTGAGGCTTTACCTTACGAAAATTTGCGAAAATAAAATACTTGAATTTCTATTTTTAATTCCTCTGCCAGTAATAGGTACTATAGCCGGCGCGGTGGCTCATGCTGTAGCGCGTGAGCCTGGAATGCTAGCGGTCCTGAGTTCAAATCTCGGGGCCGGCGGGTGTGTCATTCGTGGTGGACGAAGCCGTGCCATGGGGGTTTTTCTCGGGGTTCTCCCGTTTCCCCCTTTCATTCCACCAACACTCTCCACTTCATCTTCCTTTTCCCCCTTTTCATCATCATGCCGTTACCACTTCTGGTTTCGGGCCTGCTTCGGCAGTCAGAGCCCTTTGGGGGCCTCTCCCGTTCTCCCCGCTGCTTGTGGTCCAGATGTTGTTGGTGGTGTGTGTCGCGAACCTGTCGGGGCTCCCGGTTGGAGGTACCGCAGGGGGTGGCGCACACGTGGCATGGTACTAGGCTTGTTGGATGTAGGGGAGTTCCGTGGGTGTCCACGGGGGGCTTTTCGGATCCGGGGCGGCCTGTGGGCACGCAACTCATCCCATCCTGGAGGTAGGTAAAATAAGTCGGTAGCGGTGCGGTGCTTAGGGGCGTTCCCACCCCGCCTCCCCGCCTTAAAAGAGCACAAAATAGAAATAGAATAGAATAGAATAGAATAGGTACTATAGATAGAGGAAATATTGTGTGGACCCAAAAATTTGATGCCATGTTTTGAGGTTCCCTGAATAAAAAAAAATATATATATTATTTTCAGCAAGATGCTTGTCTGCATAGCTCGAGAATGAAAAATCATATAAAAACAAAATTATTAATTTAACTAGGTATCTTTTGGGGCTGTGAAGATTGGCCACTTTACACGAAGATATGTTCGGTTTTCACAACGTTCTCGAAAAGGGGTCTGACGATATTGTTTAAATTTTGTAATTGAGGTGCTTATGCTAAGAGCTAAACTTTCACTTGAAATATTTTTGTCACAAAAGGCATCGTTCATAGAAACTCAATCTTGCCTGGTGAACGGTAAAGCTTTGCATCAGGCTAATACAACTGAATACTTATTCTCTGCAACACGGACTCTTATTCTATATTAGAATTTAAAGAAAGGTGTATTGCTACGCCTAGGTTATACACAAGTTGCGAGTGCATTTATTATGATTTTATTTGGATTGTGTATCCTTCAGGGATGCGACACGAGGTACGGCAACGACTTTCTTTTCATTGTACAAGCACTTTATTTGAAGAAATTTCGTTTTTCTTAATTTTCTCGTAATAGGTTAGTGATTTTATAGGCTTATTATGTAGACCTACTATAATATATTATACTAAGTGCTAAAACATTTATTTGAAAAATTTCTCCCAATAAATTCTCTGAAGGCTAGTTATAAGCAATTCATTTTATGCATAGACTTCGATATTTTGATCTTGCCTCGCGAATAATGCGACTTGCAAACGAGGCTGATACAAGTGAATACGCACTACTGCAATTCAGCCATAGGCTATATTGAGGGTAGAGGGAGTTATATGAATGTTTCACATCACACTTTAAAAATATTAATTATATTTAATGCTGTAATTATGTTATAGTGAATTTTCGTTAAACTAATTTAATCCTAAAATATTATGGAAATAAATATTTTCATTTATTATATTACTTCACTTAAAGCTTCTTGTGAATACTTGCATTATGGTGATTATTATTGTAAACTTCTAAAAATTAATTCTGGCATATTACGGAAATAATTATCTCGTTTATATTGTAGGCTTCTTGTTGAAATTTGCTGATTGATGGGTTTGTTTCATGCTCTATTATTTCCTAGATTTTTTCTTCCACTCATTGAAAACGTGGGTTTGTTCCCAGTTTTTTCCATATCTGTTTTATTTTTTTTATCCTGCCTGGTTTTCACGATTGGTACTTTTTGTACTTAGATTTCCCTGAAATTGAAGCCTAATTTCGAATTTATATATGTACAATATTGCTACTTTTCTTTTCAGTCGAACTACTAGCAATTATTGGGATTTTGAAACTTTCATGTTTTAGAATTATTTATCCTACTCTTTATGCTGATGTGGCTGTGATTTAAATGCCCTGCTGTTTTCTTGCTTTGTTTATGCAGGTGGATGTTCCGTGAGTAGGTACTTGTTGTGGAGCAGCTACAGATTGCAAATCAGTTGAGCAATTTTGATTGCCACAACTATCAAACAACGATTGAGTACAGCCTAATTACATAATGCAATCTAAGCATTATCTTGGTATAAGTAGAACTCTAAACATGTACAAACAGAGTCAGGCAGCAGCCCTGTCTGTGGCCACGCCACTCGGGCCTTTGGGCCCGAAAGGAGTTTGAAGAGGCTACGGCGACGACATCACCCCGTCAACCCTTCCCAATATGTGTGCTGTTAGCGCTGAGTGCCAACGTACGAAAGGTATGCAAATGTCTATATTATTATTATTATTATGTTATGGAGGCATTTCAATAAGTTGTATCAATGTGTAGAGTCATCATAAAACATGTGATTAAATATGAATATTAAAACATATTGTTTCTGTATGTAATATTATGTCTTCGATTATACAGTTAATATGTCAATACATAAAAGTATCACGATATACAAATAAATAAAGACATTTCGTCATAACATATTCACCATAACAAATGGTAGAGGCGCGGGACGTTTACATATTATGTACCTCAGCATGCCAAGTTCGCCTACCTAAATGAAACCCCCCAAATAAAATTGAGAATAGGCTTTTATTTTAGGAAATTTGTAGTGACTGAATTATGAATTACACATTAAAAGGGAATTAAGATCAATTTTTCTGCTATTGTAAATACGAGTATAGTAGTAACCTTCACACAATTGTGAAAAAGCTAGCTCATCACACATGCTCACATAACAACACTGTAATAATAGCTTACTTGCTGAATAAACAAAAATTTATACATCATTCTCTTCTAAGTGAAGTTCCCTTTAAGAATATTACCTGTATGTCAAAATAAATATTTTAAACTTCAATGAAAGGAAATGATTTTATTGCATATTTATAAAACGGGAAAGAATTACATAAATTTTATTATGAAGTATTGAAAGGAATAAATTTTGTCGTATTATTAGTATTATTCGTCTAATTACAGCATTATTATTTCGTCATAAAATTAATGATTATATCGGTAAATTAAATACATTTAAAAATTGTTTGGATATTTGAAACAATAATAAATTGATAGATGCGTTCAACAAGAGAGTGGCAGCTAAATGTATTAAAAGATTTGTTGGGGTATATTTCTATATGTACGTTAATAATAATACAACTTGTGAAAAATGAGTCACAGGGACCTATGAATAATATAATTAGCGAGTAAAATACACTTACGAGAAAAGGGAAATAAATAAAAGGGTCAGAGAGGCCCTACGCCGAAATAAATAAATAAATAAAAGGGACAGAGAGGCCCTACGCCGAAATAAATAAAAGGGACAGAGATGCCCTACGCCGAAATAAATAAATGGGACAAAGAAGCCCAACGCCGAAATAAATAAATGGGACAAAGAAGCCCAACGGCGAAATAAATAAATGGGACAGAGAAACCCAACGCCGAAATAAATAAGTAAATGGGACAGAGGAACCCAACGCCGAAATGAATAAATAAATGGGACAGAGAAGCCCAGCGTCGAATAAAGTAGGTAAGAGTATAGCCTATAAATAAAAAATAATGCATTGTAAGTGTGTATGATAATTATGATAGGTCAAAAGTATTAAATAAAATGTTATATAATGGAATAGCCTCACAATCTACCAATATTATGGAATCATAGCCACATGCCATCTAACTAACATAAATTTTTCATTTTGATAGAACGCATGGATTCCAGAACAACAAAATATCATTAACATCTCAATTATTTGTACATATAAGTATCTTAAACTGATAAAATACTTAGAGAAGTATGAAATAATTTACATATCTGTAACACAGATTAAAGTGACAATTTAAATCAAACATAACATGACATTTAATTGACTAGATGAATGGCAACAACAACAAAATAAGAAATGTAATGAATGAGGGAAACAAGCTTGTGTGAAAGCAAAATTTTCTAGCAAATGTGGTGAAAATAAAATTATAGTAAATTATTAAAATTAAATGCCCTACTGAAAAAAAAAAGAATTATAGTTTGCAAAGTGTTCAAAGAAATAGCAATAAGTATAAGTTATTTTAAAAGTTGTAAATATGTATATTATGCCATATAGCAAATTAAAATTTAAATATGAACAATTTTGTTTAAGAACAAATGTAAGAACATTTAATTCACGGTTATTTCAATACTCTATATTATGTAAATAATAGTGCATTTTTCATAATAATCATGCCTTCAAGAAAGCAAGCAGTTAAGCCAGATGTTGAACTCATATATGTGTCAATGTCTACTACAATCAACTGACAAAGAATTCGCTGACAACTAGTGTTACATCATATTACTTAAGTATACCAGAGCTGTGTCATGATTTTGATTGCACATTTTACCAGTTCAATATATTTTTTATGTAATAGAGGAATGTTATTTTCAATAATATGGCAATCATCAATGTTAACTTTGTATGTACCCCCCCCCCCCCAAAAAAAAACACACACAGTAAGTGTGAAAGCTATATATAAGTGAAAGACATACAATTTTATATAAAATGTCATATCACTTTGAATATTTAAATGAATCCTTTATCTTTAAAGGCATTAGCGTAATTTATTATACTCCTTAAGTATGAAGGAATGTTATAATAATATAATTTTCTCTGTTTCAGGTGAAAAAAATCTGTATAAATCATTTAAATCTCATAATTAAGTTTCTTTTTTCGCAATGATTTCGCAGAAGCAGCTCAAGAAGAAAAATGTATGTACCCTTAAATAATACATTCAAGAATGCATGCAAAACAAATAGAAAAAAGGGTAATGTAGGCCTACATAAATAATTATAACGGTAAAAAGAAATATACTCATGTGCACAAAAAGGGACCCGAAGAAAGAAAAAAAAAAGGTTAACCATCCCTCAATACCATTATACCCACCCTTCCCATTTAAAGATTGTACATTTATAACAAGTTAAATTTAAGAAGTATCAATGTATTTTCATATGTATAAGAAATTTTATTATGTATTTAAAGGTTTTCAATGTCTATTGTACAACAAATATCAATTTTACTCATTGTATGGAGATTAGTACGTACACTTCTTGATTTTAAACGTTTTGGTAGAAGTGGAAAGAAAAACTGAAAATTGTTCTGGAACAAAATTTTTTAATATTTCGAATTTTGTTTAAAAGCAGAGTTTTTCTTTAAAAAAGTTATTTATACACAAACTATGAATTATAAAGAACATTTAATGTTTAAATTTGTTATATTGAGATAACAATGAATTTCAAGTTCTATAATAATTTTCTGTTCGAAATAATTTCTAATGATGCACATTTTTCTGTTAACTGTGTGTCACTATTTTGTGAATGATTACTGACACAATATTGCAATCACTCAATTTTCTCATAGAAAAATGTATGTTTAAATAATACAGTAAACTGATTATATTTATAAGAACTGTTATAGTAAGTGACAATTCATTGTAACAATTTTACCTGATGGGTGTTGCAGGTCTTAAATTTCAGAAAAATTATTCACATTGTTAATACAATGCACTTAAAAACAAATTAACTTAAAAAAAAAGAGTTTACCAAAATGAAAAGCCAAATTTTTCAATATTTTATTTTGTTGTGGATTATGTGCATTTTTATACAGAAAAAGGTTATTATGTGTATGTAATGACATCGTAATTTACTGATGTGGCTGTGATTTAAATGCCCTGCTGTTTTCTTGCTTTGTTTATGGAGGTGGATGTTCCGTGAGTAGGTACTTGTTGTGGAGCAGCTACAGATTGCAAATCAGTTGAGCAATTTTGATTGCCACAACTATCAAACAACGATTGAGTACAGCCTAATTACATAATGCAATCTAAGATTTATCTTGGTATAAGTAGAACTCTAAACATGTACAAACAGAGTCAGGCAGCAGCCCTGTCTGTGGCCACGCCACTCGGGCCTTTGGGCCCGAAAGAAGATTGAAGAGGCTACGGCGACGACATCACCCCGTCAACCAATCCCAATATGTGTGCTGTTAGCGCTGAGTGCCAACTTACGAAAGGTATGCAAATGTCTATATTATTATTATTATGTTATGGAGGCATTTCAATAAGTTGTATCAATGTGTAGAGTCATCATAAAACATGTGATTAAATATGATTATTAAAACATATTGTTTCTGTGTGTAATATTATGTCTTCGATTATACAGTTAATATGTCAATACATAAAAGTATCACAATATACAAATAAATAAAGACATTTCGTCATAACATATTCACCATAACAAATGGTAGAGGCCCGGGACGTTTCCATATTATGTACCTCAGCATGCCAAGTTCGCCTACCTAAATGAAACCCCCCAAATAAAATTGAGAATAGGCTTAGATTTTAGGAAATTTGTAGTGACTGAATTATGAATTACACATTATAAGGGAATTAAGATCAATTTTTCTGCTATTGTAAATACGAGTATAGTAGTAACCTTCACACAGTTGTGAAAAAGCTAGCTCATCACACATGCTCACATAACAACACTGTAATAATAGCTTACTTGCTGAATAAACAAAAAATTATACATCATTCTCTTCTAAGTGAAGTTCTCTTTAAGAATATTACCTGTATGTCAAAATAAATATTTTAAACTTCAATGAAAGGAAATGATTTTATTGCATATTTATAAAACGGGAAAGAATTACATAAATTTTATTATGAAGTATTGAAAGGAATAAATTTTGTCGTATTATTAGTATTATTCGTCTAATTACAGCATTATTATTTCGTCATAAAATTAATGATTATATCGGTAAATTAAATACATTTAAAAATTGTTTGGATATTTGAAACAATAATAAATTGATAGATGCGTTCAACAAGAGAGTGGCAGCTAAATGTATTAAAAGATTTGTTGGGGTATATTTCTATATGTACGTTAATAATAATACAACTTGTGAAAAATGAGTCACAGGGACCTATGAATAATATAATTAGCGAGTAAAATACACTTACGAGAAAAGGGAAATAAATAAAAGGGACAGAGAGGCCCTACGCCGAAATAAATAAATAAATAAAAGGGACAGAGAGGCCCTACGCCGAAATAAATAAAAGGGACAGAGATGCCCTACGCCGAAATAAATAAATGGGACAAAGAAGCCCAACGCCGAAATAAATAAATGGGACAAAGAAGCCCAACGCCGAAATAAATAAATGGGACAGAGAAACCCAACGCCGAAATAAATAAATAAATGGGACAGAGGAACCCAACGCCGAAATGAATAAATAAATGGGACAGAGAAGCCCAGCGTCGAATAAAGTAGGTAAGAGTATAGCCTATAAATAAAAAATAATGCATTGTAAGTGTGTATGATAATTATGATAGGTCAAAAGTATTAAATAAAATGTTATATAATGGAATAGCCTCACAATCTACCAATATTATGGAATCATAGCCACATGCCATCTAACTAATATAAATTTTTCATTTTGATAGAACGCATGGATTCCAGAACAACAAAATATCATTAACATCTCAATTATTTGTACATATAAGTATCTTAAACTGATAAAATACTTAGAGAAGTATGAAATAATTTACGTATCTGTAACACAGATTAAAGTGACAATTTAAATCAAACATAACATGACATTTAATTGACTTGATGAATGGCAACAACAACAAAATAAGAAATGTAATGAATGAGGGAAACAAGCTTGTGTGAAAGCAAAATTTTCTAGCAAATGTGGTGAAAATAAAATTATAGTAAATTATTAAAAGTAAATGCACTCCTGAAAAAAAAGAATTATAGTTTTCAAAGTGTTCAAAGAAATAGCAATAAGTATAAGTTATTTTAAAAGTTGTAAATATGTATATTATGCCATATAGCAAATTAAAATTTAAATATGAACAATTTTGTTTAAGAACAAATGTAAGAACATTTAATTCACGGTTATTTCAATACTCTATATTATGTAAATAATAGTGCATTTTTCATAATAATCATGCCTTCAAGAAAGCAAGCAGTTAAGCCAGATGTTGAACTCATATATGTGTCAATGTCTACTACAATCAGCTGACAAAGAATTCGCTGACAACTAGTGTTACATCATATTACTTAAGTATACCAGAGCTGTGTCATGATTTTGATTGCACATTTTACCAGTTCAATATATTTTTTATGTAATAGAGGAATGTTATTTTCAATAATATGGCAATCATCAATGTTAACTTTGTATGTACCCCCCCCCCCCAAAAAAACACACACACACAGTAAGTGTGAAAGCTATATATAAGTGAAAGACATACAATTTTATATAAAACGTCATAGCACTTTGAATATTTAAATGAATCCTTTATCTTTAAAGGCATTAGCGTATTTTATTATACTCCTTAAGTATGAAGGAATGTTATAATAATATAATTTTCTCTGTTTCAGGTGAAAAAAATCTGTATAAATCATTTAAATCTCATAATTAAGTTTCTTTTTTCGCAATGATTTCACAGAAGCAGCTCAAGAAGAAAAATGTATGTACCCTTAAATAATACATTCAAGAATGCATGCAAAACAAATAGAAAAAAGGGTAATGTAGGCCTACATAAATAATTATAACGGTAAAAAGAAATATACTCATGTGCACAAAAAGTGACCCCGAAGAAAGAAAAAAAAGGTTAACCATCCCTCAATACCATTATACCCACCCTTCCCATTTAAAGATTGTACATTTATAACAAGTTAAATTTAAGAAGTATCAATGTATTTTCATATGTATAAGAAATTTTATTATGTATTTAAAGGTTTTCAATGTCTATTGTACAACAAATATCAATTTTACTCATTGTATGGAGATTAGTACGTACACTTCTTAATTTTAAAGGTTTTGGTAGAAGTGGAAAGAAAAACTGAAAATTGTTCTGGAACAAAATTTTTTAATATCGAATTTTGTTTAAAAACAGAGTTTTCTTTAAAAAAGTTATTTATACACAAACTATGAATTATAAAGAACATTTAATGTTTAAATTTGTTATATTGAGATAACAATGAATTTCAAGTTCTATAATAATTTTCTGTTCGAAATAATTTCTAATGATTCACATTTTTCTGTTAACTGTGTGTCACTATTTTGTGAATGAATACTGACACAATATTGCAATCACTCAATTTTCTAATAGAAAAATGTATGTTTAAATAATACAGTAAACTGATTATATTTATAAGAACTGTTATAGTAAGTGACAATTCATTGTAACAATTTTACCTGATGGGTGTTGCAGGTCTTAAATTTCAGAAAAATTATTCACATTGTTAATACAATGCACTTAAAAACAAATTAACTTAAAAAAAAAGAGTTTACCAAAATGAAAAGCCAAATTTTTCAATATTTTATTTTGTAGTGGATTATGTGCATTTATTTTATACAGAAAAAGGTTATTATGTGTATGTAATGACATCGTAATTTACTGATGTAAGCAGCACACACATTCCTTTCTATCCAAGAAGACTCATATATGCTGAAAAATTCAATTCTGCAAAACAATGACCTCACTCTACTATCACCGCAGAAAACGCTGACAGTAGTCCACAGCTGATCCACTGATCACTTGACAAAACGTATCATCGTAAAATATGGACCCACATGGACCAAGGCACCTAAAAGCAAAAGGGTTTGCTTTTTCCATGAAGAAGGGAAGGATGTTGTGGAGCAGCTACAGATTGCAAATCAGTTGAGCAATTTTGATTGCCACAACTATCAAACAACGATTGAGTACAGCCTAATTACATAATGCAATCTAAGCATTATCTTGGTATAAGTAGAACTCTAAACATGTACAAACAGAGTCAGGCAGCAGCCCTGTCTGTGGCCACGCCACTCGGGCCTTTGGGCCCGAAAGAAGATAGAAGAGGCTACGACGACGGCATCACCCCGTCAACCCTTCCCAATATGTGTGCTGTTAGCGCTGAGTGCCAACTTACGAAAGGTATGCAAATGTCTATATTATTATTATTATGTTATGGAGGCATTTCAATAAGTTGTATCAATGTGTAGAGTCATCATAAAACATGTGATTAAATATGAATATTAAAACATATTGTTTCTGTATGTAATATTATGTCTTCGATTATACAATTAATATGTCAAACATAAAAGTATCACAGTATACGAATAAATAAAGACATTTCGTCATAACATATTCCATAACATACTATTCTGTCGCAGCGATTTTTTATGCATACGACTTGTGAGTGACTACACTTCTCAGCAAGAAGATGCTCTCACTTTATGCTTACTTTTATGCATATCAGGCATTGTCTATTGCCATTGAATGGGTGAGTGAGTGAGTTAGTAAGTAAGTAAGTAAGTAAGTAATAATAATAATAATAATAATAATAATAATAATAATAATAATATGGTAGTATTAGTAATAGTGATGGTGGTGGAGGCAGTAGGCCTAATTTGTTTATTTGCCCTTCTTGACAAAATTTCTGTGGATGCCCATGCTTGTAATCTGTCTACCACTTGTGTCTCTAATATAATTTATTAGAAAAATGCAATTGACTTTATTCAGTGATTTCTCATTCAGTGAGGAAGCGAGACCATCTAAATTGATTGCTCACTTACCAATGCAGAATCATCCAAGGCATACGTTCTGAGCTTGCTGTAATACTGAAACCTGTTGTATGTCATGGCAGACATTTGGTCGTCATGTTTCCTTAGACTGTGCGAGTGCTGGTATACAAACGGCCTCCTGTAGTAAGTAAACAATGTAATTAATCTGGTTACATCACAATTTCCATTTCTGTGTAACTTCAGATCAAGCAGTATGTAAACAATGATAATCCTGACTGTCGTAATGCTGTCGATGGCGATAACATGTCATTGCTGATTTTTATATGTTGGTTAGAATTTGATATACAAGGAGGACTTTCACAAAAAAATGGTGGCTTTATCCATTTACTGTCTAGATACAGTAGGGCTCTAAAAGTTCTGGTCTAAGAAAAATTTAGTGAAGGAAATACATATCCATAGATGCTAACCATGTTTCATACATGAAGGATCTTTTGTAAAAGATATTAGTAAATTGTTGAGATACCTAATGGTTTAGCTGAGCCTTTGTTTACAGTTGAACCCCATCACTATCCATTCCAACTCGATGCTCACAGTGAAGGTATTACATGAGGTCTTGGAAGAGATACGTCAGTAACACTTTCAATTTCAAGTGGGGTCTGAAAGGATTCATGTGAAATATGCATAATGTGTGTGACAAATTGAAAAGTGGTTTTAATTAGTTTCCAAATACTTAATAATTTTTAATATGATCACCTTTAACACCACGACAGATGTCAAAGCGAAATTAAGTTTCAGCCCACGCTCTGGGAAGAACATCTGCTGTAATGATTGCAATTGTTTGACTGATTATAGGTGATCAACATTCTCATTTCTTTCACTGTAGACGTATTTTCAATCTATTCTGCATGAAATATGCTGTCAACCTAGGAAGACCAGACTGCAGCATGAAGTGAACTTGTGACGACTTGAGCACAGGACATCTCTTCTTGTCTCATTGTTTGTGCCATCGCCTGATATTATTCTCATATGGAGGACCTTTGTTGTATTCGCGTCTGAATTGCCGTTTTACGTACCATAATCACAGATTTGTTTTCTGCTACTACAAGACACATGCAGCTTTCTCTTGTATGGTAAACGTTTCAAAAACAACAAAAACAAAGAAAACTTCATACAGACTGATTTCTCTAATAACACACAACAACGTTAGCAGAAATGGTTGACTACCTAATATTTGCTCTGTGTCCAACAAAGCAATTGATAAAAAATTTAGCTATGATGACTTTTTATGACAACTAAAATCATATGAAAGCAATCTGTCTGAGTTACTGAAATTATTAAAGGCACTTTTATATTCACTACACATAATACATATGTCAGAAAACCCCTATGAAACCTCACTGTTCACTCTCGGACACTGTGTATTTTGAACTTAGGACACGAACTGGGTCAGACATATTTGTCCAGTTTACGTGTTTTCATAACCATTATACCAATACTAACTTACTGTAAATCTGTTCCCATTTTCTTCAATGCGCTGGTTACAGTTTGCGAAGTTAACTTAATCATTCAGTGCCAAATGTTCACTTCATTGAATGCATGTAATACTATTATAGTGCTGTAGTTAGACGGGTATGAGGCGCTATGCCGTTCTGCCTAAAAACCGAGCATGCTATGAGCATACGGGCAAAACTTTATGTTTATATTTGAAATAAAAATTGTAAAATGAAAAGCAAAATGTAATGTAATAAAGGAAACCTGGAAATAGTTATATGTTCTAGATAATGGGTTTGTATAAAACATATTTTTCATAGATATTGAACCCTAAAATTGTTGAAGAATAGTGGTCAATTTTATCGCAGCTTGTTGAAAATCTCGATCACAGACTTGATACCAACCCATCTAGGTTCTCAGACCAAGCCAACCACCACAGAAAATGTAAAGAAATGGAAAACAGAGCTACCATTGAAAGAATTTGCTCTTTTAAGTACAAAGCATTAGCCTCTACAATTTGTTTGATGTTTTCCATCTTAACACAGCAGGAAATACGTTCAAGCATTCAGTGAATGTGGAGAAGACGAACAGTTAGCCAAAATACCTTGAACATAGTGTAAGTCATGTCTCTGATCTGGAAGAGGATCGGCTGTAGAAGAAGTTGGAAGTGTGACCATTCAAAGAAATCAAGTACGAAGCTATCTGGAATACCATACATTTTTTCCCATCACAGCACTCGATACCATGGAAATTTCATTCCTTGGTAATATGGACATTTATTGTAAAAATGCACCTCTTCATTTCAAGATCAGTGAATGGTACCGCAAGAATTTATAGGTTCTTTAATGGAATTTTCACAATGAAAATCTTCTCCATTCGGTGTCAAAATGTTATTTGTTCTTGGTGCTATTGATGCAGATAACAAAGAAAATCTAGAATCTGCCACCTCCAAAAGAGACTGCAGATGGTATCTCACTTGCAACTCACCTGGGAGATCTAGTAGCTGATAGAGGCATTGGTAACGAAGGTTTTGCTTGTGTAAATTCAAAATCACTTGTCTCCGAATCAGGAAACATGAAAGCCGTTGATGGCCTGTAACATAAAATAAGATGTACAGTACTTTCAGAAATGTAAATATTGTAAATATTCTACTAGAGAAGATAAATATGCTCATTCTTGGTTTTTCTTTATGCAGAACCCTTATGAAACTTTCCTTTAAAAAATTAGTTGCTTTATTGTTTGATAAATCTATTACATTATATAAATTAATATTATGCACTATTAATTACACAATATGATGTTTTTCTGTACAACGTAAAAACTAGTTCAATAATATACGATACCCATTTCTTTCAAGTAGTCTATACCAAAATATCCACATGATACCTTATGTGAGTTTTTTGGAAAGGAGACTAGCTACGTCATGAAAGGTGCTGGACACAGCTCAGTCTTTAGATGAAGACCTGGTCACTATCGAAGCCAGTACAGCCCTTCAAATGAAGGTCACTACCTATATACGAGGTGCATCCATAAAGTAAGTTTCCTCTGGGGTCGTTTACAGAAACAAAACACAATTTTATGGAAATGTTTATTGCAATAGATACTGCAAGTGTTCAGCTATTTTTCTAAATATTCGCTATGGGAATTGAGACTTTTTCATACCGTGGGACCAACTTTTGAATACCTGTGACGTAGAACTCTGTCGCCTGGGATTTGAACCACTGTGTGACAACCATCTCCGCTTCTTTGTCATTCTTCGCCATTTATTGAGGTGTAGGAAAAGATAGAAATAACTGGCATCGAGGTCCGGGCTATAGGGTGGATGTTTAAACACCTCCCAGTCGAGCCTCCACAGATGGGAGGTATTTACATATCCACCTTACATCCCGGATCTCGCTCTCAGTGATTTCATCTTTTCCTACACTTCAAGAAATGACGAAGAATGACAAAGAGGCGGAGATGGTTGTCACACAGTGGTTCAAATCCCAGGCAGCTGAGTTGTACGACACATGTGTTCAAAAGTTGGTCCCGCGGTATGAAAAAGTCTCAATTCCAGAGCGAATATTTTTAAAAATAGCTGAACACTTGCATTATCTGTTGCAGTAAACATCTTCATGGAAGTGTGTTTTGTTTCTGTAAAAGCCCCAGGGAAACTTACTTTATGGATGCACCTCGTACATGGCAATCAGAGAGCACAATAATTATGAAGCTTATCCTGTAGAGGTTGTGCAAATTCAACAAGGATTTGAAGGGAGTATGAATCAGTCACTATGAGGGCTGCTTTAGATGAGAAAACGCATCCCCTCTCATAACACCTCTCTTCCATAGAATCTGCCCAATATCCTTCTGCATTGGCAATGAAAGAATCGTCATAGTTTTTCTGAGGGGCATTACGTTTAGTGACCACCATGGATTTCTTTTACAGAAAAGTTTTTAAAAAGGCCCAAATTTAGGCGGTAACGTTGTTAGAACCTACAGCATTCGTATGTAATCAAGTTTGTTCCTACCAATATGCGAAATGCAATGATGGGAAAATTACAAAAAAAATAGTAATTGGGCTGAATTACAATTACTTGAGAAACATTTTACTTAATTACAATTACAAATTACTTTTTGAAAAAAGAAATCAGTAAAATTACAATTACAATTACAATATGGCAGTACCTAAAAATTCCTTCTTTTTTGGGGGGCACAAAAAAGTAATCAGTAAAATTACAATTACTTTACAAAATGGCAGTACCTAAAAATTCCTTCTTTTTGGGGGGCACAAGGGCAGAAACTATTGGGCCATTCAGCTGCTTGGGACGTTACAAAGTCTAAAATTATTAATAAATAAACAAAACACATCAATACCAATATTTCCATACACATTGAGTAACTTTTGTTAATACAGTGTAATTAATACAGTATTACCTCTAACCTGGATATTAGTTGTGAAAACAGTAATGACGTTGTTAGCCTATAGCAATGGAGAATGAGAAGGAAGTTTCAAAATATAACTTAATTAATTAAGAAATGTTCTTACTGAAAACATTTTAAATGGGAAGAAATATATATTTATTTATTTATTTTCTCACGGCTTACAAAATTATGCATAATCTTTAAACATCAAATAATGAAGATATAGATAGTTATTCCAATACCATTTTAAAAATGTCTGATGTTTATTGCATACCGAACCCCGCTCTGTCTGCACATGGTGCTTTCCGTGCGTTCCTATGTAAACCTAATCTGTAAATCACTTCAGCTTCACTGCAGCAAACAAGGGTTAAAAAGAAGGCCATGACAGTTCGTGTAGCAAAACCCATAAAGTGACATTTACAATAGTGAAACCCCCGCAACATGCGGCGTGATATTGCTGTATCGCAATAGATTAGATTTGATTGAAATTAGAAAAAGACGAATACAGGGATCCAGAATCCTACTATCAGAATTATATGTGAATGTCAACTTGTTGCAAATCACTGGTCCTCATACAGCATACATGAATTTTCAATGCCAGAAGCAGTATTTTCAGCAGAGCATCTAATGCTCGGTAATTAACTTTGCAGTTGAGGTTAGATGGAACTTGGAATTATACCGTGGAACACATAACCTTATTTTCAAAGAAAGGGATATAAATAAATTTTATAGGCTGAGAACAGTAATTTTAATTTCTTGAACACGTCTTGAAATAAATGGAAACCACACAGAAATCTAATTAGGCCTAAATGTAGTATCGCACCCCGTAAATTGCTCTGGCTGTCGTCGCCATTGGAAAAAAAACACGAAATAATTCGACTTTCGCTTATCTCTGATGTCGCGTTGCCACGTTTTTCCGCAGAAATACTGACTTGCCATGTCGAATGTCGCGTCGCTGCGTAAATCGCTCCAGTTCGCTGCAAGTTTAAAGTGTAAAAAAGAACGGCTGATAGTCCATGCAGTAAAACCCGTCAATCCAGATCTATTTCGCTTCACCACCGCTGCAGAGACCATACAACGATGCTGCAACAGATGTAAAGCGCTTTATGTTCGGTTTAAAAGGAACGCAAAGTTCACCGCCGCTGCAGCGACTGCCAGCGAGTACAACAAAGCAACATTGCTAAATTCTCAATACGATACTTTTCGATTACTAAAATGTAACGATTACAATTTTATTTCCAGAAGTAAATTACAAGTAAAAATTACATTTTTTAAAAAGTAACGATTACAAGTAAATGGGACCAAAAAAGGAATCGTTACTGTAATCCGATTACTTTTACTCAATTACTTCCCATCACTGGCCAAAATGTGAGTAAAATAGTGACTAAATTATGCAGGAAACTGAATAAAGTTTAATACAGAAAATATGTTCAAAATTATAACAAACCGGGGTGTCCAAATTCTGGAAAGTCAGTGAAAGTCGGGGAAATTGAAATTGGTCAGGGAAAGTCATGACATTTTGTAAATAAAGGGAAAAAGTAAAAAAAATCGTAAAAAATATACGGAATAGTCATGGAAAGTAACCAGCTCCAGTAAGGGAAATGTGTTTTGCTCCAGACTGTGTAAGCAATTTTCTTTTCAGTGGGGATGGAGGAGGCTGGATTTTTTACTTTGTTTACAAATAATCTTGTAAACATTGATTTTTGTGGTCAGGGAAATGTAAGTTTCCGGTAGGGGTAAGTCAGGGAGATTTATTTTAAAATATCTGTGGACACTCAGCAAACATAAGAGAATAACTAGGGAAGTAATTATATAAGTTTCTTAATATTAAGGTGCATTTGTTTGTTGCTTAACCCAGTTAACTGAGGATGGATGCTAATAAATGAAAGGAAAAATCTTGGGCCTAATTTGAATAGTGCATTATGAATAGTGCTTTTAGGTTTCAACGAATAAATTAAAGTGATTCCTTTGTGCGTTATATTCATAGCTTTTTATGAGAATAGGCCAACATGACGTAATTGCAAGTAATTTTTCTTTTACTGGGACTGGAGAAACGCATGTGAGAGGAGGGGTATACGGAGGTGGGAGTTAATTCAGAGAGACAAGACCTCTTCCCCTTGAGCCAGACATGACATATCTGAGCACGATGTGATTGCCCTGAAGACTGGTATATAAATGAATCATCACCCCATTCAAAGGACAATATTTTGGTGTAGACTAATTCATGCTACTGTATAGAAAAATCGCACTTCGGCGGCACAACTTTATTAATATCCTTGTAGGCATTGCATCCTCCATTAAATTTGCCATGCCTACTTCATGCATACAAAAATGGAAACACCAAGACTCACATTCTCCGCTATAGGCCTATCATGCAGCCAAATGCGCACTATATAATTTGAGATTCATATCTTCCTCATATATATTTAACGTCTGGTGTGCTAGGGCCATAATGATGGGCCTATTTAATAGCAGAAAATTGTTAAATTTTAACTCAACCAGGGGCGGATCCAGAGAGACATTTTTTTTGGGGGGGGGGGGGAAACCAAAGTGAAACGTAGGTTATATCAATTAAATAACAAGTGCTATTATTGGAAAAAGGAACAAAATTAAATTACCGTTTTTGAATTTACAAACCTGTTATTGAACATATTTACAAAATATTGATAAAGGACACGGTTTGACCAATTCGGAATCCAGTACTATACAATAATGACAAAAGATGTCTCTAAGTGTACATGGAAGATCCTAGAATGGAAACCAGTACCGGCACTCTTCGGGCACTAAGAAGTAGGCCTATGTTATTGAAATTGGGGGGGGATTTACCCCATTTCCCCCCCCACAGTGGATCCGCCCCTGAAATCAACTCGCCTAACTGTTATATATTAGAGAGGAAAATTTGTCCTCATCGAGAACCGAACTCAAATTTTCAGGTTGGTAGGCCTATGCTGACACCGAGTCTACACACGACACTAGTACCCTAAAATTAACTAAACTCCGTGGCGCTACATCCCTGGAGGGACTTGGCCTACCACCCGACCGCTGCGTCATCTATCACAGGCTGATGGCAGGATTGGGGGTATGTGGTGAGCATGAAGACACCCATGGTTTTCATGACCGGAGCCACTACTTCTCTATTAAGTAGCTCCTCAATTTGAATCACAAGGCTGAGTGCACCCCTTCCAGACCTCCCTACCTCAGAAAAATCCGAGGAGGTACCGGGGATCGAACCCGGGCCGACGGATCTGTAGTCAGTGATACTAACCACAAGACCTCGCCGGCGGTCATACTAGTACCTTACTCCTTTAAAATTCTAACAAAAAATGACCAATTTTTACCGGAATATGAGAAAAAGTTGGCTGCTTACCCGAAGTTTTGGTGACTGGCATGGCTGCATTGGCTGGTTCCAGAAGACATCAGGGGTTGAGACTCACTTCCTGAATCGTAATCTGAATGGTAATATTGCCTCCAGCACTTGTTAGCTGATCTGTCGTACATGTTTGTAGAGAGACTGCATTCGTTGCGTAACATGTACTTCGTTTCTGACCGTATTGTTTTAATCTCTTCTTTTAATAAATCTTGACCTACGACCTGACTCATGTGGTTTGTGGAGACCTTGTCCAGAGTTCGCTGTGTGCAGCGTATTTCCTCAGAGATGTATCTGTCCTCCTCGTCCATGATTCACTTTACAGATTTTGTTCAATAATACTATATTGTCATCTCATTCACAACTACTTTTTATCGTAAAAACAGCGGTTTCGTCAGAGATTGGGATCTTTGTAGAACTAGGTGGCTGTCTCGAGCGACATTGGGTCCAATTAGCCTCATGAGGTCAGTTAAATAGAAAGATTCAAGATCGGCATCAGATTAAGAAAATAGCGTTCAGCGTCCTGGATAAGGCTGTAAGAAAAAAGTTATTTTACTCTCTACGGTAGAATTTCAATCATTGACTAAAAATATTGTTTTATGTTGTCTATTGCAATACAGAGTATACCGCTGTGGCGTAGGGGATGCGTTCGCTCCTCTCATGCAGCGGGCCCGGCTTCGAATCCTGGTCGGGACAAGTTACGTAGGTGGGGTTTTTCCTCACCTGTGAGACAAATGTCGGGTAACTTTAGGCCCTTGTGGTCTCCGGATATCATCTGGCCGTCATTATCATCCTCATCTCATCCTCGCTTTGTTCGGAGTGAGTGTGTGTGTGAATGGTGTTTCTCGTCCTATGTGTTCGTGTTGTTTCGGAGGTGGCTCCGGCATTGGACTGATCATTCATCCGGGGAGGCCCTCCATGTCCTTGTCTGGTCAGAAAAGTATGTATGTGATCCATAGATAATTCCTCTCCCGACAGGTCATGGCTCTGTAAGGCCCGGGCGGCGTGGGTTGTATTTGATTGTTTTTATTAAATATACTAGGTGTGTTTTGTATAGGTGTATATAAATTGAAATTGTAAGAATTGTATTAGTAAATGCTCAACAAATTAAAAAAATCAATAAATATGTCTTTGGTATGCAAAGACATTATGCTGTTCTATTATTAAGATTATCCACACCCAATATGGATTTAGCAAGAAACACTGGAATAACCCTAACTTTGTTGTATCACAAAACAGTAAGAAAGTGACAACAGCTTCAGAGTAATGGAAAGTTATATAACCTAAAATGCCTAACTCTGAAAAGCTTGGGAAATAGTTAATAACCCTAAATATGAACAAACAGTAAGAATGGGCTTAAAATTTCTTCATTGGTCAATATTGCCTAAATTATTGTAACCATAAGTAATTGTTGGCAACCACAATATCCAAATACAATGGGGTTATTTAATAACAATCTACAAGAAATTTAGGGGTAAATACTTTCTTAATTAATCATACATTTACTTGAATTGTATTACCATGAAGAATTAATGCAAGCCAAACTATTATATAAATATTCAAATTCAGTAGTAGGATTACTTAATATCAACGAACAGCAAGGTACGCCTACATAATTTCTTATAAGGTCTAAAAATCGTCAGTGGGGAAATATTCGTTAATAACGGTAAATATCTTTGCAAAGATAAATGCAGCTGAAATGTAATACAGTGGTATCTGCCGCGAAATTATTCACAAGGGAAAAACAGAAAGATGGGCAATAATTAATTCAACAGTTAACAAAATTCAAAATAAATAAGCAATGACTACTACAAAGGAACAGCTAATATAAATATGAATAAACTAAAGATCAGTAAAGAGAAACAAAAACTCTTAGATAGCAGAAAGACAACGAATTTAATATAACTGCACACAGCGTTAGAAAACGCACAAGGATAGGCTGGTTATGTGAACACATAAAGAACTGCTCAACAAAACAGCAATACAACGCGTAGAAATAGGATAAAGCTATTTTTAGATTCAGAGAACTAACAGAGAACTTCCATAAGCCAAACAGTGTGTAACTATAAATAACGTTAAGGCGTAGTCAAGTTTAATCAGAGAATTAATTGAAAATGCAGAGCGACAGCAGCATTTACCTTGCAATATCCGCAATCTATGCATACTTATAAATACTCTGCATACTACGTGGTAATATGAAGTAAGCCTGCCTGCATTACGTGTTATAACAAAGGTGTGTGCACAGTACTATATGTATGCTTTATATATATATATTATATTATATTATATTTATTATTATATTTTTACGTAACAAATATAATTAATTACATGATTTGAATGAATCTTATGCTTTCATATGGGTATAAAGATTGGAAATAAACGATTAAAACGTACAACAGACTTATGAACCTGACCAAATCATGAATAAACAGATAAAAGAATTCATAATTAAGAAACAAAAATTCCGGTTTCGATGTAGGCTACATTTCACGATTAAAGTGCTATGCTTGGGGAAAGAAACTTCTTCAGATTCGCGTTCCCTAGCCCGCAAGGTGACTTTCGTCCAAGTCCTTAAATGCTATGGCAATTAATCTCACAATTGACTACTGTCTTGTCTACTGTCTTGACTACTTGTGCGCTCATGGCATATAACGAAGTTTGCTTTTTATATAGTAGATTCGTTTAGAAAATGCAAAAAAAAGTAGTTAAGTCTGTCGTCGTTGGGAAAGTCGTAAAAACTTACATTACAATTACATTACAATGATCTTGTAGCATCCTCAAGAAAATCTAAGCTAATCGTAAAATTTTGTTTTATACGATATTTCATTCTTGAGCTATCCTATTCACACACACAGACATCTTTCTTAAAATATATATTTTTTTTATTCTGAAATCATGTATTTATGTCGAAAACTCGTCTTATTATTTTAGGGTCAAATGCAATACTTCCTCTATGTATAGTAGAATACTATCATAAGGGTAGACATAGAGATAGGGCAGTCAGTACGGAGTTCTCTTTCTGTTTCTGTGCTCGTGAGTTAGATCTTGGTCAAGGTCGAAGACATACAGTATCTTACGTGTAAGCTTACGTAACAAAATGTTCAAAATAAAAATATGAAATGTAAGTAAATGGGACATTTGCTTGCGTCTAAACAACTCCTGCCATCACAAATCTTAATCATAAGTCATAACATACAGTGAAACAAATAAATATTTAGTTCTTAGTATAATATAGTAGAGTTTTTCATTACATACTCAAACGCTTCAAAGGAATAAACCACTAAGTGGGTGTTTCTTTATTTTAATTGATCTGGCCAATTCGGTCTTGGTTTCCGCTTTCCAACGTTGCAATAATCTCTCATTGTTATCACTGACCTCAGTTCTTCCCTCGCTTTAATCAATTCACACGTGTCATTGTTTACTGTAACTAGATCTTGCAACCCCGCTTTTCACTCCACGCGGAGTGGACTAGTAGCTGTCATAACCGTCACAGGACATTCTTAGATTTTGATTGGTTGCGGTAACTAGCTGATTGGTGCGGTAAAATTAAAGAGCATGGGTTGAGCTGTCGGTGAACTTTTCCTCCTAACAAAAGGAAGCCGCCTGGCCATGCAATGCATAACTGGGCTAAATAAGGATCTTGTTATAAAAGTAAATGGGATCGTTGCCTAATCTGTTTGTCACATTGTTAACAAAATACGAATGTTTGTCTTTATACAATGTTGCTCTCTTGAGGTGTGCTGTTCAGATGATTATTATTATTGCTGAACACAATACTTTTATCTCCTGTATATGTACACGTGCTGTTGGCTTCAACACTCACCTGACGTTTCTTCACATGGATGTAGATGTGCTCCTCATATCTTTTTTTTTCGTTCTGTTCTTAGCTATGTAATGTGAGACTGCATCATAACAAGAGAGAAATCCGCCGCCGTGGGTGAGTCGGTAGCACGCCTGCCTTCCACTCCGGCGGCCCGGGTTCGATTCCCGGCCGGGTCGGGGATTTTTCAGTAGTGAAAGATCCCCTCCCCGGGTTCAGGACTGGGTAGGTTAAGTCTTAGGTTAAAATAATGCACATTGTGCGCGATTCCTTAATTATAACAAGAGAGAACAATCCTGTAAACTGCTAAAAGTTATTGCCTCATGGGGACTATTCCACTCATATTCCGCGTGTTTGTTATTGACCAATAACGTTTAGCAATTCCTCGTATATAGACCAATCACGATCGTTGATCTTATAAAATGCTTGCTATTAATATGAGGGTGATGTTTTATCGATAAAATCGTCTGCTTGTTACTAGACATGTAAGCATATGTGTGCAGTATGCAGTGCACACGCTGCCATTTAAGCATCACGAAATCAAATTGTTTTATATAACATAACTTGTTTGGAAATTATTGAAATAATAGAAATGTACATTGGTTAAAAACACAATTTCAATTAGGTGCAAGCCAGTTCTTGTGCTTTTATTCTATTCTGCTGATAGCTTACCTGAATGAAGTTAAGTATATCTCATATGCACCATTGGTAGCACTGTCACAAATGGTAGCTTGAATCGATTCATGGATGGTTGATTATTAGTATGCCGTGATCTCGTAGCTGTTAGTTTCGTTTTTATACAATAAAGCACGAAAGTAATTATTATTTGTATAATCCGTTACATTTTTATTAATGGAATAGTCTTAATAAATCCAATTCGAGTTGACGAGTTTCATCAGATAAATTTGCTCCGGCTGTGCAATCGCGAATCCTTAAACTCGTCAACTCTCGTGGGATTACCTATGATAAAATTGTGCAACAACGACACGCTGACATAGCCTATAACACTTTTAAAACAAACTTTATGCATGGCTATGATATTAGAGAGTAGTTTGGTGTAGAATCAGAGCCACATGATCACTTAGTTAGTTTATAAGTACCGTATTTATAAATAAAAATCGAAATTGTAAATTTCACTTCATTGTTTTCTGTTTCACATTGATTCTTATAATTGTTATTTATCTCTATCATATAATTCCCTGACTTCTCAATTGCATTACTGATAAGTTAGTGTATAGTGTATAGTATATGATGAAAAATAATAATATGATACTAATAATGATAATAATTTCAATTTCAATTTCAATTTCAATTATTTATTTATAGAAGCTACAGACAATTTTTACAAATTTTAAACAGTAGGCTTCTATTTAATATTAGAATGAATTATGATAAAGGAATGGCAGTAGTGAATTATGATGATGATATATTATTTACAATAATAAAAGAATTACATATACAACAGGAATTACAAGATAACACATAATTAGACATCTGACTACCTAACTGTCAAGTCTGCAGTTTTAACATGATTGATTGTGCGGTCAGCAGAGCTATGTCAATAGCATGAACTTCGTTACGTCAGCACATTCTTTACTTATAATTCAATGCAGACACTAGTTTATATGTTTATATTTGAGGAAAGCAGGTCGCATTCTTTAATTAAAGATTGTGTAATTACATTTCTTGTTAAACTTGTAGAGCATATGGCCGTTTTATCAAAATAATGAATGAGTCCTTGTCAGTCTTGTGTGTATATAATAATAATAATAATAATAATAATAATAATAGTAATAATAATAATAATAGTAATAATAATAATAATAATAACAGTAATAATAATCACTGCTTGTGGAATATATCAGAATTTTTAAATAGGGCATTGCAAGCAATAGCCATTCTGTTAGAAGGAATCACATATGGTTGTTGAACAGCAAAAATTGTTCGATTTCTTGTTCCTCGTGCATATGGGACAGAGAGCCCTATGCTATCTAAAATTGATTTGCAATGTATTTCCCCACGAAAGACTTTAGCTATGAAATTAGCATCTGCAGAAACACGCCTATTATATAATGTTTCCAAATTTAATAACTTAAGTATATCATCATAGTCCAAATTTCTGTTAAACTTATTACGTATAAGGGAAACAAATTTTCTTTGTATTCGTTCCAGCTTATTACTGTCAGATATTGTAATGCTGTTATAAGCAACACTACAATATTCTAAGCCACTGCGAATTAAAAATTTGTAAAGAGTAAGTAATGACTCTATGCTTTTTAAATTTTGAGAAATTAAACGAACTAATCCAAGAGTTTTTAAAGCCTGTGTGAAAATATGGTCAATATGGACATGAAAATATAATTTTGAGTCAAGATAAACTCCAAGGTATTTTATATTTTCTGAACGTGCTATTATGTTTTGGCCAAGACGATAATTGTATATTATTTGGTTAGTTTTTCTACTAAATATCATGCTCTGGGTCTTACTGGTGTTAATTATCATTAAATTTGATTTACACCACTGGTGTATGTAATCGATATTCCTTTGCAGTAATTTGCAGTCCGAAGCCGTAGATATTTTATTCCATATACATAGGTCGTCTGCGTATGCTATTTTCTTACATGTTAGCATATTAGATATGTCGTTAATAAAAACTAAGAACAAGAAAGGACCCAACACTGACCCCTGGGGTACACCATCTGGTATGTAAAAAGGCTCTGAAAAATAGTTAGATATTCTAACTCGAGCAGATCTGTTTCTTAAATAACTTGAAAACCAATTGACATACTTGTTATGTAGACCTAAATTACTCAATTTTTTAACAAGAAGATCGTGATTTACTACATCAAATGCTCTGCTCAGGTCAAAAAATATGGCATCTGATTGCGATTGTGAGCAATTTTCTTTAAGTATGTCATTGAGAAAAGTGATAATATTGGTTGCTGTGGACATGTCCTTGGTAAAACCATGCTGGAAATCATTTAATTTATTTTTACTGAAAAATGAAATATGTTTATGAATGATGGTTTCAAAAATTTTTGAAAATGTATTTAATATGGCTATGGGCCTAAAATTTGCCAATTCTTTGCTTTTGCCTTTCTTATGTACCGGTCTGATAGCAGAAATTTTCCAAATTGAAGGAAAAGTTTCTGTTTCCAGCGAAAGGTTATACACATATGTAAGTACAGGTGTCAGTATTGGGGCACACCCCTTAACAATAAAGCTTGGTATCTGGTCGAGTCCCGAACTCTTAGATGGTTTCAAGTGTCGAATAGCTACCAAGACATCGGAATCTACGATAGTTGGAACATGTAGGCATTCAGATGTGACAGTTTGAGCATAGGGCCCAGGTACTTCATTAGTGGGCGTATTTATAATCTGAAAATGCTCTGCGAAAATATTCACTAGCTTTGATGGTTCTGAAACAATGGTATTGTTAATTTTAACATGCAATACGGGATCGTTTTTATTTCGTAACTTCGAAACATAACTCCAAAATTTAGCAGGGTTTGACTTTAAATCTTGATCGATTGATTTGTACCATTTTTGCCTATCAATTTTAATAGTTACTTTTACCAATCTTCGGTAATCTGAGAAACATTGATAATACAAATCAGTCGAGTGTTTTTTAAAAAGTCGATGATAATGTTTCTTTTTCCTTATATATAATTTAAGCTCTCTTGAAAACCAAGCCGGATATTTTGGTTTAACAGCAAATGTTTTAGGGATTGACTTATTAATTGCATCACTAACTAAATATGCAAGATTTTCAACAGCAGTGTCAGGTGATTTTTGATTATACACTGCGGACCAGTCAGATGAAGCTAATGTGTTGTATAGTTTATAATAGTCACCTTTGTGATAGCATAAACTTTCTGTTGGGAACTGAGTACCTTCACTCACTTGGCTAATTAAATTCATAACAATAGGGGGATGATAGTTATCAATATTCACCAGTGCATAATCCGGTATTGATACAGTGATCTCATCCAGACTTGTAAAAACTAAGTCTAATAAATTTTTACTAGGGACAGTGTCATTGATTTGAGACAAATTTAGGAAAGAGCATGTTTGGTGTACAATTTCACCTTTAATTTTATGATAGTGATATAAGTTAGGTGCAACACCTGCCAGCCAATTGAAACCAGGGATATTAAAATCACCGAGTAAAATGACCTGAAAGTTGTTACAATCTAAATTATTTTCGAGAAAATTAAAATACTGCTGAAATGCAGCAATACTCGTATTGGGCGCAAAATAATGGCATCCAATTAAAATAGGCTGAGCATTTTTGAGAGTTAACTCAATCCACACACATTCATCTGTCTGTTCTAATTCAGGTCTACGTTTATGCCTGACACTGTTGCTGATGGCAATTAAAGACCCTCCTCCCCGAGTTTGGCTAACTAGTGTATATTTTCTGTCAGATCTGTACACCTGATATATTTCAGGAAAATAATTGTGATCATAATGGTCATCATTTAACCATGTTTCAGTAAGACAAATGATGATGGGTTCATTTGTGTTAATATTGTCGAAAAGGTCCGTGGATTTAGTTCTTAAACCACGAACATTTTGGTAATAAATTTCAGTGCCTAAATTGCTGTTACTAAACATAGACTGATCCATATGATCACAACTATTTGCCATTTAGGGTTAAGGAGAGCCCCCTCCAAGGCTGCTTTTAGAAGATGTTCTGGCTAGCAGTGTATCCATAATCTTCCTAGGGGAAGATCTACTGGATTTTTCAGGAGTTTTTTCAGGAGGTTTACCCTGCGACTTCGTTGTAGGGCTACATACAACTGGGTCAGGACTGGTGGGCGCGATTTGTTCCTTTTGTAGGCGGCCACGGAATGGAAAAAACAGCACCCCTGTAGGCCAGATATCTACATTATTAATAAGAGGGAAATCTTCCTCACAAACAGAAATATGAAAACTGGCATAAGAATTAAATTTAGTTTTCAGCTTTGTTACTGCAAATGTTTTGAGATTTACCTGGGTACGTAAGGATTCTGCAATATCTTCCGCGTTTACAGTGTTACCATAGCGTGACACGAATAAGGCTTTACCTCTAGTTGGTTTGGCAACTACTGGTAGTGAGGAAGAATTCCTAACTCCTATTAGCGGGGCCTTCTTAACCCTAGGTTTTTTAGATACAACTGTGAAGCCGTCATTGGTGTCACCTCTATCGGATTCCGGGGCACTGAGTGCAGTGGGCACTGCGAGATTAGAATTAATGGCACTAGACACACTGGCACTGGAACTGGCACTTGTAGTGGCCCGATTGGGCACTGGCAGTTTGACACTGCGGCTTGAGGAAGCTGAAACACCACCTGAACCATTACTGGTATAGGTAGGATTTCCACTGTTGGCAGAGGTAGTTTCTCTATTGATGGCAGCCACCACTTCAGAGTATTTAGCCGGTTGGATGATATTTGCAACTTTCTTGCTAGGCTGCTGGGGAATATTGGTACCACTTGAACTAGCTCCTTGTTGGACTCGTGGTGAAGATTCGTTTAGGAGATCTCGGAGGCCATAGATCTCTTTCCGTAGATTTTTGTTTTCCTCTCTTAGGTCAGAGACCTCGGAGAGGATTTTTGTCAGCAGTTCAGTAATAGCTGACACTGCTACTGATGAAGATTTATTAGCCTCAATAATGGCTTCAAGTTTGCTATCCAAGGTGTTACACCTCCCTGGGTGAATATGAGCTGCAGATATACTCTCATCAGGAACTGAATTAGATCTAGATCTAACAGGAGTATCATCATTCCTGAGGGCTTTCCTTAATTGAGTGCACTTATCACAAACGTAGGTGCTCTCACCATCCTTGTGGTAGAGGGTAGCCTCTATATCAGTTATATTTAGACAAACTAAATGAATCCTCTAGATTCAAAACCCCCTAAACGCCAAATTTATATTTTTTTACTTACGCACACCACCAGATTCGTAAGAATGACCTGTATTAGTTTATATGTGTGTGACTTTCAAAATCCCCTTAAATTACTGTTTAATGCCGTGTTGAAAATCAGAGTTAAATTCAAAAACCCCTCTATCCCACTGCGGCTAACTTCAAAATCCCCTATGTGTATGAACCAATGAGAATTGCCAACGTATTATGATGTTCTCTTCTGCTAGCAGTGTCGCCAACATTTATGTATTCATAGTAGCCTTTTCGCCACATAATACTCGTACATAATAACTGGAGACTGTTTAATTTATTTATTTAATTTAATTTTATTTGCAAGTCAGAAATTCTTTACCTAAATCTAACCAAATGAGCGGTTATTTACATATTTATCCGGACGGGCTTCAAACTTAGCAGTTGGTAATGTTGTTTATTGTAATGGCTGCTTCTATCTTCTTCTGAGATGAAACACGTTTTCATAGTAGTATTTTAATTGGAAATATTGAAATAAATATGAGTGGCCAAACCTGTGACGTTGCTCAAGCTAATCCTGGGAGAGGAAGGAAAAAGTTAAGGCAACCAGATACGTGGAAGAGAGCTGTAGAGAAGCGGAAAAGGTATACTAATATCACCGTTCCTAACCTAACTGCCACTAAAGTACAGTGAGTCTCACGCAAGAGTTGGCCAATGACGCGGGTTTCTGCGTTGCGGCGGGCACACCTCCAACCCCCGAGAGATCGGGTGAAATATCTACTCAAATAAAGCCGCGATCGGTGTAATGATTCAGGTTCTCACATTTACAGTTAACATTACAATGAAGATAACCACGTACCTCATCACAGGAGATGTTCTAAATGTTTTCCTCTTGCATCCACACAATACTGGCACCTTTTTAGGACATTTTCTTTTCCGCGCATAAGTTCAGCTTCCGAGATAGAGTTAATTTCTCTTGTGATATTGTCAAGTTCTTCTAATGTATGGGAAATGGACCTATACCGGTACACTTTATTTTTCAAGTTTCCCCATAAATAATATTCACATCCTGTTAGAAGAACTTAAATACAATATTACATAGGCCTATCACAAGAGAAATTAATTCTGTCTCGGACTGAATTTATGTGCGTGAAAGAAAATTTCCTAAAAAGGTGCCAGTATTGTGTGGATGCAAGAGGAGAACATTTCGAACATCTCCTGTGATGAGGTACGTGTTTATTTTCATTGTAATTCCAACAGTAAATGTGAGAACCTGAATCATTACACCGACCGCGGCTTTATTTGTGTAGATATTTCACCCGATCGCTCGGGAGTTGGAGCTGTGCCTGCCGCGACGCAGAAACCCGCGTCATTGGCCAACTCATGCGTGGGACTCACTGTAGAATTTCTGGAGAATTCAGAATGCCCTACTAAATTAATATCACTGTTCATAACCTAACAGAACCTGTCACTAATGATATCGGATAAGCAATGTACAAGAAGCGTCATGTTGGTCAACTTGCCTCGCTGAGAAACAAAACACATCACCCGTCCTTGGAAACCTGCGAACATCGCGATATGGGCCCCCCTACATTGCGACTTTGCCATATAAGTTATGCAGATTGATACAAATAAATAATTACAACCATATTAAGTTCGGCAGTGTTTCTATCACAATATTTTCAAAGTTCATTGAATTAGTTCCAAAATCCTCTGTATCCATCACTTCTACAGAAAGTGAGTTTCAAAATCCCCTATGTCAAACATTTGGGTTCAAAACCCTCCATGTGGGTATTTAATTATTATTTTAGTTGTCTTACAGTATTGTTATGCATATGTATATGCATTTTCTTGTTTTTTAAACTAAAAAGCACCAACTACTATCAATGGAAATGTAAATAGAACAAAGGTCATTATTGTATGAATTAATATACGTTTGCCAAAAATTTGTGAAAGTGGATATAGGGGTTTTTGAATCTAGAGGATTCAAATGAAAGCGGGCCTTACAGTGCCCACTACAGTATAAATGTTTTTGCCTTCCTTGAAATCCCTTGTTACACAAAGGGCATAGGTCGGCACTAGGCGCCATTGAAAAATCGAAGCACTGTCAATGAAATAGTAAGTAGGTCACCACTATAGCAGAGAGAACACACAACACGTCCACTCACGGTGGAGTCTCATACTATACTATAGTAATATTAATAATGATAATCATAATAATAATCACTTAGACATTTTTGGCAAGCGGCCATTTTTATTTTGACTGAGTTTTATTTACTTTATTTACTTTATTTTATAAAGCAGACAGATTTCTAAAAAAAATAGGTTCCGTACCCAGGAGCGTCAGAGCCTCCTCAAGGTTATTTCATTACCTGTCGCTGGAATGTGGAATGCTACCTTTGAACAACCGTAGTGAACTATGTTCAATCCCACATAAGTAATGTTTTTATAGGCTAAAACTAAATGAACTAAAAACATTGTGCAGAATAGAATTAATTGATTTTTTAGAAAAGAAACATGGGCACGTAAAGATCCAAAACAGTAATATCGTAATAACAATTCCTAAGGCAGGGTTCACACTCAGGCGATATATCGTGAGCGATATACGATACGCGACACGCACGGACAGATACTTGAAATCTAAAGGGAGGCGAAAAAAAAGGTTCACACTCAAGCGATAGCGCAACATATCGCAAGCGATATATCGCTCGAAGTGCAGCATGCTGGTCGCCTGAGCGATTAGTTGCTTACAATATTTCGAGCAGTGAACATGTCTGGAAGAAAAGAAGGCAATTCTATAATTAATTTTATTCATTTAGTGAAAGCTCATAAGTGCATCTGGAACTATTCCATTGCCGCATATAGTAAGACAGATGTGACGAGTGCCGCATGGAGGAAAATTGCAGCAGATGTAAAAGACACAGGTAAATACATTGTTTATTCATTTATTGTGTAGACATAAATTGTTATATTATATTATTATTGTAATCAAATTGTTATATTATTGACCCATAATGTAAATATTTCGAAACTCTGACACAAGAAATAAGTAATTTAATTATAATTCAGGGATTAATTATAATCAGAGCCCGGATTCTAATGACATGTCATCTTTTTATTGATGCTACTATTAATACGTATACTGTGATGCTACATAGACATTGCCAACTTGTTGATAAATCCTAATCATGGTCTCTAGATTACAGAAATACATTTATATTAGGTCATTCTTTGTCATTTATGCAATTTTATATTTTTAGGGCATTTATTTCAATTTTAGGCCATTATTTTGTAATTTTCGTGACATTTGCTTCCTTATTTAGTCATTTTCAAGTATTTACATTGAGTGTATTAACTTTTTTCGTCGCTAGCAGTGCTGTCTATGAAGTGTTTTTTGTTTAATGCAAGTAGGAAAAATTCGACATTAAGTGTTGTCATGTCTCAGTCGGAAATGAGAATCAAAGAAACACCAAAATTTTGTATTATATTATTATTGTTATTAGATTGACTTGGCACCAGAGTCTGCCACCTGCTTGGATTTGAGAGTGCAAACTACTGTTTACCCTCAATTAAATAACATTATTATCCAGCAGACCACAAAATGAAGTGCCTCAGTGCCAGTATAAATTTCCGTGAGAAAAGAACATTCAAAACATTACAGTTATTTACAGTTTTTATAATTATGTACAAACTAGTCTATAACTTTGTGTGTACAATAATAATTTTGTATAAATAAAATGTCAGTTTTTAGGTCATTTTTTTATAATTATTAAGTCATTTTCTTTAAATTTAGGGTCATTTTATAGGTCATTTTTCAAACAATTTTAGGTTATCAGATTCCGGGCCCTCATTATAATACAATTTGACAGAATTAACATGGGGAGTATATTTTACATAGCCATTGCCTGAGGAAATGCAATTTTCAGAATCCCGGAGATGTCATATATTGGCATGCTCTTCTCAGGATTGTTCATCATTCAAGAATCACTAGCTCTATTTACTGCTGACTATTTATAATCTTTCAACAATTGACACGAAACTTAACACCTGCTTAGCTAACACCTGCTTCGCGGGAAACTGCAAGCGGTGCTTGTCAAGGGAGAATCTTTCCCACTTAAAACCAATGACTCCTGCCAACTGTATCCAGTTACTTACTAATGAGTAGGGAAAACATTTAATGGCCATATAATAATGAAAAAATGCAAAGTAGAAAAATGCATTTATTACCTAAAAATAGTGAAAAAATTACAAGAAATTTTTAAAAAGACCAATGATTTTTCCATTATTACTTACACTTATTAAACTTTTAAACTTTGGTATTCTTTTTTTTTCCCCAAGCATATACAGGTATATAAAGTATTTGTTATACATCTCCATTGTGTAGGGATTGCACCAGTTGGCTTGAGAAAATATTCACCTAGTTTATTTCTTTAGCGGTTTGCTGCGTTCAAATTGTTGTTTTCACTGAATGTACTGTTATCTGATAATGATGGTACCACAGAACATTTATTAAATTGTTGTGGAACATAAGGTTGTCCTTCTCGTCTGCGTATAAAATTATGAAGCACGCATGCTGTCTTAATAGGCTGCACAGCGTTACTTCTGTTAGTATAAATTGGTCAGTCAAATAGACGAAATTTTGACGTTAGCATTCCAAAAGACGAAAATTGAATATTCTTCTGGCATCATTTAATACTCTTTTTGGAAAGGGCCGCATTGTGCCTGGAATTTCAGCACATGACCTAATTTACGTCGAATACTCGTTGCAGTGCCCGAAACGCGAATCCAAATTCATTACATACAGAGACATTAAAAATATAGACGAACTACAACTGACTGAAGACGCCCTGCAACTGCCTTGGCACTCCATATGGAATCTGCGCACTGTTGACGAAAAAGTACAAGCTCTCAATGACCTGATAATACAGCTATATGACAAACACGCACCGTTACAGACTAAACGAGTAACCCGTCCCCCTGCACCATGGATGACTGAAGAAATACGTGAATATATGACAAGGAGAGACGCGGCATATCGTAAATATGAACACAATAAATGTGATGAAAACTGGCAACACTATAAGCGTTTCAGAAATAAGACGACCCAAATGATACGTAATGCTAAAATACAACATGGACACAAACTTGTTGTGCCAACTATGACGACTTGTGACGTATGGAAAAACTTACGTACAATGGGACTATGTAAACAAAAAACTGACTGTTCTTTTGACAATTTATCTCTCAACGAACTGAACGAGCATTTTACGTCAGTGCCTATCAGAACCTTAGACAATGCAACTAAACGACAAGCTATTACTGAACTGACAACCTTACCTACACCAGATCGTGAAAAATTCTATTTCTCTCACGTATCTCCCATGCAAGTAAAGAAAGCTCTTCAACGGGTAAAAACTAATTCACAGGGCATTGACAGAATAAGTATAAGAATGCTAAACAGAATCATAGATATCATCCTCCCGACCATAACTCACATATTTAACGCTTCACTTGTTACATCCACATTTCCTCAACAATGGAAACATGCACTCGTTCGACCTATTGCTAAAGTAAATCGGCCAAGCACTCCTACAGACTACAGACCTATTAGTATTTTACCTACTTTATCTAAAGCACTAGAACGTATTGTTCACAAACAACTTACTGACTATTTACATACTTACAACTTGCTCGATCCACTCCAGTCTGGCTTTAGGACTTACCACAGTACCTCTACTGCACTCTACTGAAGATACTCGTGAGGCCATGGACAGACGTGAGTTGACTATATTATCCCTTCTTGACTTTTCCCGTGCATTTGACACAGTCGATACTGACATTCTTATTGCAAAGTTGAAATCGTTGTATCTGTCTGACACTGCAATCAAATGGATGGAATCCTACCTTCGCGGTCGTCAGCAATGTGTTACTGATAACAAGCGCTCTTCATCGTGGCGATGTGTGAAGGCAGGCGTTCCCCAGGGGTCTGTATTAGGGCCTCTCTTATTCTCCGTATTCATAAATGATATATCTAGTCACATAAGACACTCACAACACCACCTGTACGCAGATGACCTTCAGATCTATATTCACTCACCTCTCGATGCAATTAATGACTCTTTAACATTCCTTAACGAAGATCTACAATCAATCGGTAACTGGGCACACAAATTTGGCTTACAACTTAACCCAAGCAAAACCCAAGTTATTGTATTAGGACAGCAAAGACTCGTGTCATCCATCAACAAGGCTACATTGCTACCAGTGACACTGAACAACACTATTATCCCGTACACAGAAACAGTAAAAAATCTAGGTATCTATCTCGACTCAAACATGAATTGGAATTCCCAAATCAAGCATATATGTAAAAAGGCTTTCTCTATCATGCATGCTCTAAAACGACTGAAAAACTTCCTTCCTACTAGAATAAAGCAAACCCTCATACAGACCCTAGTGATGCCTTATTTCGACTACTGCGACATCTTGTATGGAGATCTGAGTGTTGAATCGTCACAGAAACTTCAGCGTGTTCATAATACATGTGTTCGTTTTATCTTTAACATTCGTTTCCACGATCATGTCTCAAAATATTTCGAGCATCTGTCTTGGCTTCGTTTGCAAAATAGACGTTTGGTCCACTCTCTGTGCTTATTATACCAAATTCTTAAGTTTTCCATACCTCTTTACTTGGCTCCCCTTGGCTCCCCGATAGAAATGTATTTCTATCCTCCTACCATAATCATGGTACACGCTCGCAGCACAACTCTCTGTTATCAATCCCTAGTCATCATACAACCTCATACTCTCATTCATTCACCATAACCACAGCCCGTTCTTGGAATTCCTTGTCACAAGATATTAGGGGTAGTCGGAGTGTACACTCTTTCAAATCTGCGCTTATTAAGCAATTATTGCTCACTGAACAGAACTAGCTCTTTGTAGTCACTCCATCTTTCACTGTATATAACATTACTTAGTCTCCTTATAACGTATCTACAGCTAGACTTAAATTTCTATTATAACATAATTTTACATATTCCTTGTTTTACTTGTAACATTATTACTATTTTCTTTGATGACACTTACGCTCTCTATGAAGCCTATGCTTTTTACGAAACCTATGCTTTTTACTTATTTAATTTATTATTATGATTAGCCTTAACCTTAGTCTTAGTATTAGTCATAAGTCTCTTATTCACTAATTTGCTATTTAGGTAAACCTACATTGTATATATTTTCTGAAACCTGGTTGAGTGGAAGAGAAGGCCTTATGGCCTTAACTCTGCCAGGGAAAATAAATCATTTACTACTACTACTACTACTATATTATGCTGGAGAGGGAAAGCTTCATCTGCTACAAAGTAGAACGGAAAAGGATTGTCATTTGCCTCGCCTGGCAAGGGAGTTGCTTCTGGCATTTTCAATTTATTATCCTGCAATAATTTGCCGATTGTTGATTTGCGAAACACAGCACCGCCACTATTCCGTCCATAGTCTCCAACATCTATTGCGGTGAACATTCCATCTGCGTCAGACAAAGCCATTAGAACTATTGAAAAGAACCCATTATAATTATAGTCTGTAGACCCTGTATTAGGGGAACACTGAATGCGGAAATGTTTGCCGTCAAGAGAACCAATACAGTTAGGTAAATTCCATAACTCATAATAACGTTTTGATATTTCCTTCCAAGTTTCCTCCGTTGGTTGTGGCATATACAGCGGTTGTAAGTGGGACCATATAGCAACACAAGTCGAATGAACAATGTAACTGATAGTTGATTTACCTCTGTAAAATTGTAAGGAAAGATCTTGAAAACTTCTTCCAGTAGCTAGATACCTGAAAAAATAATACATTAAATAAATTGAGGGGTTTAAATCGTAAACAGTTGTGTAATATATGTCTTTTCATTTTAATAAACAGCAATATTTAAATAATGTCTACTTTTTAGGTAGATTTCGAAGAAAAATCTACCTATTACGATCGATACCATGTCATGACTTTCAAAAAATTATTTCATAGCTTTACGTTTCATGCCTCCCTAAGTACGAAAGCGCAGCCCGTTCAACTTTTTTTTGGTATATATATATATAGCCTATCTTTACACGCTAGCGGCCGTAATTTTGAAAATATTTGAACCAAATGTTATTATGTTATTTATCGGACATGTTCGTTAATGAGCAAAATTGGCCCAAGGGGGGGGCGGTTCGGGGGTTGAAATTTTGAAAAATTTAGATCTCGGCCCCTTTGAAGTATAGAGGGAAACTTTGTTTGAATAAATTAGAGTACTCCCTATGGAGTTCACAGTGACACCAACGATTCCGGGGTTTTGGGGGTACTAGTGGGGGTGGAGTGGGTGGATGGAAATCCGAAATGTTTGAAACCATGTCTTGTGGGGTATCGTTGAAAAGCTCTTGATGGGTACTCTACAAATAAATAACTAGTTTATCGATAGCTCTCATATAAGGCGAGATTCGAATGTTTGAAGAAGTGCTCTTTCCTCTTTTTTGCAGTTATTATTGCGGGTTTGTCATGCCAAGGCTAAAGAATAAGAGTGCTGCGCAGCGACAATAAATTAAACCAAAAACACTTCGAAATCTACCTCAGCCTGTAGGCCTGCCTAAAGGGATTTTTTAAATTTTGTTTCAGAAAAGAACTGTCGAGAGCGATGGAAGAACATCAGAACAGCATATGTGCGATCGCTGAAACCACCAAAGTCTGGGGCTGGCCAGAATTCAAAGAAAAGTTATTATTTGTCTGAGCATTTAGCTTTTCTGCAACCATATTTGAAAGGAGGAGATACGTCCGGCAATCTTCACGTTGAAGACACTGCAGTAGAGGAGTCCAGTACTAATCAAAATGACGAAAGTGAGACATTTGTTGATGAGGAAATGCCTGATGAAGCCTCTGATGAAGCTTCTTCTGGGCAATTAATCGAAAAATCTGCTTGTAAAAGCTCAAGTCATGTACATAAAAAACGAAAAGGAAAAGACCAAGTCGACGAAGCTTTTTTACAATGGATGAAAATGAAAAGCTCTGTTAATAAAAGTGACCAAGATGCTGAACAGCATTTCCTTCTTTCTCTTTTACCTGATCAGAAAAACCTTAGCTTGCGTCGTAAGAGGTCTTTCAAAATGCAGACAATGTCTCTCTTACATAAGTTGTTAGAGGAGGACGAACGAGAGAATGTGGAATCCAGCATTTCAGTCGCTTCCAGCCCTTCTGTATGGAGTTCGTCATCCCATCATAACACCTTACAAACTCTGTCTCACATGAGCAATATTGAAACGACTTCGGAATTAAATTCGAATATCCCATTGCCGCAAGAAAGTGGACCTGAATGGTACAATTTGTAAAAAAATATAAAAATAAAACTGCTAAATTGTATTAATACTGCTGTTTATATTCATATCTACTAACATTACAGCAATCAGAAGTTTTTCATCTGCAGAAATGGCCTTCCTGAAGTGTGTATCGTGCCGCAAGAAAGTGGAACTGATTGGTACAATTTGTAAAAAATTATAAAAATAAAACTGCTAAATTGTATTAATACTACTGTTTATATTCATATCTACTAACATTACAGCAATCAGAAGTATTTCATCTGCAGAAATGGCCTTCCTGAAGTGTGTATCGTGCCGCAAGAAAGTGGTACTGATTGGTACAATTTGTAAAAAATTATAAAAATAAAACTGCTAAATTGTATTAATAGTGCTGTATATATTCATATCTACTTACCTTATAGTAATCAGAAGTTTTTCATCTGGAGAAATGGCCTTCCTGAAGTGTGAATCGTTTTTTTCCAGGGTTCGTGACACTAAGCTTTTCAGAATATGAAAGTTTTCAGGGTTCATTCGATAAAACTCCCTGAATTTTGATTCATGTTGAGACAGCTCTCGAGAAACAACAGCCGAGCTATGGTGCACGTTGGTAAGATTGTAGGGATGTACCCAATATTTTCTTTTTCTTCTCATTCTACGCCTGAACCAATAAGCCACTACAGTAGTTATGTTTTCTGTATCACGTGGTTGGTGGCGCAGCGGTGGCGCGGCGGTGGCGCGCTGACCACTGTCCACTCCCGACCCACTGACCACTCCCCAGCCCGCTGACCACTGACTACTGACCACTGCCCTTTGGCCACCTGGGTGCTTGCGCCACCTGTGTAGAACAACGGCCTAAGTGTTCGGCTCGCTATTGGGGAATATATTTCGCTATTGGTAAATATTTGTGAGTTTGTAATATTGCGGCATGCATGTCTCGCCGTCTTAGCGGGGGTCCACATGTTGTCTGCAGCCTCGCGTGGCAGAGTTGTGGAGCCGCATCTCCGCGTCCGAAAATAACTCAGCTCACCGCGCGTGGGGGTCTTGCATGCACGTGTACGTTGTACTCTAGCGTGTGTCTCGATGTTGCCGTACATGTATAATTATTTGTGATCTTCTCTCTATATATAAAAGTAGTATGGTTTTCCCACCTACGTCACAGGAGGAATGGGAGGAATAAGAGGGGAGGGAGGAATGAGAGTGGAGGGGGGTGCTTACGTCACAGATCACGTGACAGGTGGCGCTGGAGGGGAAGGTGGGCGTGGCTATGACGTCAGTGGCGGATTGTATGACGTCACAAGTGGGCGTGGCTATAACCACGTGATTCAAAATGGCGTCGGTTCCGGTTCCTATTGCAAATGGCGGCGGTTCCGGTTCCGGGGCGTACGAAGCGCGAAATTCAAAATTTGAAAATTAATAATATAAATGGCGGCGGTTCCGGTTCCTATTTCAAATGGCGTACGAAGCGCGAAATTTAAAATTTGAGAATTTATAATGTAATTGGTTACGTTTCCGGCGCGAAATTCAAAATTTGAGAATTTATAATAAAAATGTCTACGTTTCCGGTTCCTATTTCAGGTGGGAAATTTAAAGTTTATATATTGGTATTGTTTTACAATATGGCGACATCGCTTACGTCATCAGACCTATCTCATCAGTAGAGTGTCTTATGACGTCACTTCTTATACGTCACAAGTGTATTGAGAGGATTGGGAGGAATGGTAGGGGAGGGAGGAATGATTACGTCATCAGAGGAATAAGAGGGGAAGGTGGATTGTTTTACAATATGGCAGCATCGCATACGTCATCAGAGGAGGATTGGGTCGCTTACGTCAGAGGAGGATTGAGAGGAGGAATGATTTATGACGTCACAGCAGATTTTAATCTCTATGTCTTTTTAGCATGGAAGCATTACACTATGACGGTTTCTCACAACGCATAAATACGTCATATTCCTACACATAGGTTTTCTGTAAGATGTTTATTTCACTATGGTCCTGGGATCGACTCAACCTGGATACCTAAGGCTGTTAACCTTATTATTATTATTATTATTATTATTATTATTATTATTATTATTATTATCAGACTCAGTTGGAAATGTAGAGAAGCGTTTTTTTATACCTTCAAGTATTTTTTTATAATTATATTTCACATACAGTTTTTCCGTAAGATGTCTACTTATCTAAAAAATAGCCCTGAGGTCAACTCAGCCTAGGTTTACCGATTAGCGTTTAATTTTTACTTTGGTCCTATGGTAAAGGCGGCCGGTGCGTAAAACTCATGCTGGGGTCTTTAGAGGGGATATATTATGATAATAATTACAGGATTTTATAATGTCGATACAGAAAGCCAGTGAATGTTTAATCATATGCGTGCAGTGATTTTGCTTAGGTAGCAGTAGTATCATCTCGCCCTCCATACATGTTATCTCTCTTACTATGCAGCGGTAATATAACGCTGTACGCTTATCGCTATCTTACAACGTCATTCATTGAGACTTCCTTTTAAATCCTAACTCTATCATATTATAAAGTCGCAGGCCAGTACTTTTAAATATTAAATCCCTAATCATAGCACATGTCTTATGTAGTATTAGTCAACAGTATTTTTATTGCGGAATATTGTAATATTTCATCGCAGAGTGGTAGTGAACTTATATTGTAATATTCCATCGCTGAGTGGTTCTGAGTTCGATTCAAAGTCAGTAAAGGCATATTCAGCTTTTTTCACAAGCAGGAAACGCGAAATATCAAATAACTGCTGATAAGCTTTAGCGTATATTTCTCCCAGTGTTTCATCTCTGATGGAACCTTATATTATTTTTAATGTAGTTTCATACAGAGTATGTCAGCATTTATTGCATGAAAATTAATATTTTATTTCCGCACCAGAATTAAATATCGGATATCTGTTGATGTCATCGTAAATGAATATTTTTCGCATACGTCATCGATTTAATGTGGGAATTCGCGAAATGAATTGTTCACAAAGATGAAAAGCGAAATATCTATTTACTGCTGATTTAAGCTTTAACGTATATTTACCAAGTGGTGAGGCTAGTCAGCATTTTTTTTTTTAAAACTCCAATCATGTCATTGGTGTAAAATATATTTGTCCTGTTGCGAGCCTATTTCAAAACAACACTATATAAACCAATGACGTCATGCTCCAGCGGATAGTCGTAAATTTTCCTATCATGATCGGTGCATAATCTTACATGTTGAATTATCTTCAATTCCCCCAGTATAATGTCGGAATAATATTATATCATACTTCATTATTCAAAGTCAGTATATACAAATGTTTTCTCAATACAGAACTGTGTTAGCATTTTATCATAATCCTCTACATCATCAGTTTTGTTCCCACGTTTTGTCACGTACGCCAGAGCAACACCTGGCCGGAAGTTCATCTTACATTACAACTGAATCATGAATTCTTTATGTATGACGTCATCACTCGGACTTGTTCAAACTTGTTTCAAGGTCTTACAGGGCACGTGCACGACCGTTTCAAGGTTAGTCGTAAATGAAACAGATTGTATGAGCTATGAGTGAAAGTTTTAAAATATTTGCGAGACAAGCGTCATATCCTCAGTGATCTTCAAGCTTACAACATGTCATCATTGAAGCGTGGTCGTAAAAGTGCACCTAAATCTACTACAGCTACTGCTGCTGCTGATATAGTGGATATTACAACGCAGGACTTGTGGGAAACGCTGCAGTCCTCTACCATACAACCATCACAACCGGATTTACCAAATACACAAGAAACCAAGAATAAGAAGACGTCTATAGTATCCACTCTAGAACGTTTTTCAACTGTGTACGTCCCTGATGTGAATTGTAACAAGTCGTTAAGCGAGCTGCAAATTGGACTTGCGTATCCGATAAAGGAAGCTCGTTCCGTGTATACAAGGCGCGGAAGAAGAATCGTTATAGATTTAAAGATTGGGTGCAGCGTTTTCCTACCACGAAGGTTTGGAAAATTGAGTGAAGATCAGCTTCAACAGATGAACGAGGAGAAACTTTCATTGATGTATATAGCTAGGGAACCGAATTCACGTGGCTACCACTATTATGTTTTCAGTTTTGACCCAGTGTGGCGTGTTTAACAGACTAAAAGTGACTATACAACACGACAACCGGCACCCTACATTCATCGACTTCTCTAGAAAGGTATGTATTATTAACATGAACCATTTCTCATTCTTACCTATCATAAGCTGAATTCTTATGTGCTTTTTATTTTTCTGTGTTTCAGAAGTTGGAGACTCTCAAGATCATGAGTGATATTCATTTTAGAAATAGGAGACTTTCAAGTGAAATTCATCTTGTAAATATTCAATAAAACGAAAGTGATAAAAAATGTATTCTTTTGTAAGTTATTTCATAGCTGGATTTTCTCACGTTTGACAAAGTCCAGTTTTCCCTAACATCTCCTATTCCTAATTCCTAGGATGAGGGACTGTGAAATAAAAAAAAAAACACAACTCAGGATTATAGAATTTTATTCAATTTATTACAATCTTACTGGGATTTCATCCACAGAGTAAGCACAATAACATTTTACAATGTACATTTCATATTAGAGTCATTATGAAAAAGTCATTTGTTTTCACAGTCTCTTATTTCATCAAGCTTTGGAACATCATTATCGTTCATGTTTATAACAGGTCTCTGCATCAGTTTACAATGAAGAACATATACACTTTCAAGAACAGGCTTCAAGTCGTCATAGGGTAAGTATCAGCGGATTTCCATGGATGCTGGATTCGATGTAACGCTGCGACTTTGTATCTGGGTAAATGTTTTTAGGTGGTTGGAGAACAAAATGTACAATTCTGTCATACACCGAAGTCACTGCTATAAATTGTTTATACTTTGATTGATATTCCTGACAGTCGATTATAACCATGTTGTTACACGACATTGGTAACGATGTTGATTAATGCAGTATACTTAACACTTCGATCGTGTAGAATTAAGCAATAAGCCTTTGTGTTTGCTGGTATATTGTTTGCTGCAGAAATTTCAATTCAGTCCCCCGATTTCAGAGAAGGATATCCATATTAACACACTTTGTGTCCTAGAGACTTGAGATACTTTTTACTTATAGGTGATAACATATCGAAGATAAGACTCCTAGTATAGCCCCTTTCACATTGCGTGGGGTTATAATCCTTTTTAATCTTAACGGTGTCAAGACTTCTTTTATGAGATTGCTTCGTGGTGGGTACGTATTTGTTGAAATTAAGACCCATTTTTTCCTAATTGGTTAGCGTACCGTTCCAAGTCGTAGTTACCAAGACCAAGACCAAGACCAAGACCAAGACCAAGACCAAGACCAAGACCAAGACCAAGACCAAGACCAAGACCAAGACCAAGACCAAGACCAAGAACAAGACCAAGACCAAGACCAAGACCAAGACCAAGACCAAGACCAAGACCAAGACCAAGACCAAGACCAAGACCAAGACCAAGACCAAGACCAAGACCAAGACCAAGACCAAGACCAAGACCAAGACCAAGACCAAGACCAAGACCAAGACCAAGACCAAGACCAAGACCAAGACCAAGACCAAGACCAAGACCAAGACCAAGACCAAGACCAAGACCAAGACCAAGACCAAGACCAAGACCAAGACCAAGACCAAGACCAAGACCAAGACCAAGACCAAGACCAAGACCAAGACCAAGACCAAGACCAAGACCAAGACCAAGACCAAGACCAAGACCAAGACCAAGACCAAGACCAAGACCAAGACCAAGACCAAGACCAAGACCAAGACCAAGACCAAGACCAAGACCAAGACCAAGACCAAGACCAAGACCAAGACCAAGACCAAGACCAAGACCAAGACCAAGACCAAGACCAAGACCAAGACCAAGACCAAGACCAAGACCAAGACCAAGACCAAGACCAAGACCAAGACCAAGACCAAGACCAAGACCAAGACCAAGACCAAGACCAAGACCAAGACCAAGACCAAGACCAAGACCAAGACCAAGACCAAGACCAAGACCAAGACCAAGACCAAGACCAAGACCAAGACCAAGACCAAGACCAAGACCAAGACCAAGACCAAGACCAAGACCAAGACCAAGACCAAGACCAAGACCAAGACCAAGACCAAGACCAAGACCAAGACCAAGACCAAGACCAAGACCAAGACCAAGACCAAGACCAAGACCAAGACCAAGACCAAGACCAAGACCAAGACCAAGACCAAGACCAAGACCAAGACCAAGACCAAGACCAAGACCAAGACCAAGACCAAGACCAAGACCAAGACCAAGACCAAGACCAAGACCAAGACCAAGACCAAGACCAAGACCAAGACCAAGACCAAGACCAAGACCAAGACCAAGACCAAGACCAAGACCAAGACCAAGACCAAGACCAAGACCAAGACCAAGACCAAGACCAAGACCAAGACCAAGACCAAGACCAAGACCAAGACCAAGACCAAGACCAAGACCAAGACCAAGACCAAGACCAAGACCAAGACCAAGACCAAGACCAAGACCAAGACCAAGACCAAGACCAAGACCAAGACCAAGACCAAGACCAAGACCAAGACCAAGACCAAGACCAAGACCAAGACCAAGACCAAGACCAAGACCAAGACCAAGACCAAGACCAAGACCAAGACCAAGACCAAGACCAAGACCAAGACCAAGACCAAGACCAAGACCAAGACCAAGACCAAGACCAAGACCAAGACCAAGACCAAGACCAAGACCAAGACCAAGACCAAGACCAAGACCAAGACCAAGACCAAGACCAAGACCAAGACCAAGACCAAGACCAAGACCAAGACCAAGACCAAGACCAAGACCAAGACCAAGACCAAGACCAAGACCAAGACCAAGACCAAGACCAAGACCAAGACCAAGACCAAGACCAAGACCAAGACCAAGACCAAGACCAAGACCAAGACCAAGACCAAGACCAAGACCAAGACCAAGACCAAGACCAAGACCAAGACCAAGACCAAGACCAAGACCAAGACCAAGACCAAGACCAAGACCAAGACCAAGACCAAGACCAAGACCAAGACCAAGACCAAGACCAAGACCAAGACCAAGACCAAGACCAAGACCAAGACCAAGACCAAGACCAAGACCAAGACCAAGACCAAGACCAAGACCAAGACCAAGACCAAGACCAAGACCAAGACCAAGACCAAGACCAAGACCAAGACCAAGACCAAGACCAAGACCAAGACCAAGACCAAGACCAAGACCAAGACCAAGACCAAGACCAAGACCAAGACCAAGACCAAGACCAAGACCAAGACCAAGACCAAGACCAAGACCAAGACCAAGACCAAGACCAAGACCAAGACCAAGACCAAGACCAAGACCAAGACCAAGACCAAGACCAAGACCAAGACCAAGACCAAGACCAAGACCAAGACCAAGACCAAGACCAAGACCAAGACCAAGACCAAGACCAAGACCAAGACCAAGACCAAGACCAAGACCAAGACCAAGACCAAGACCAAGACCAAGACCAAGACCAAGACCAAGACCAAGACCAAGACCAAGACCAAGACCAAGACCAAGACCAAGACCAAGACCAAGACCAAGACCAAGACCAAGACCAAGACCAAGACCAAGACCAAGACCAAGACCAAGACCAAGACCAAGACCAAGACCAAGACCAAGACCAAGACCAAGACCAAGACCAAGACCAAGACCAAGACCAAGACCAAGACCAAGACCAAGACCAAGACCAAGACCAAGACCAAGACCAAGACCAAGACCAAGACCAAGACCAAGACCAAGACCAAGACCAAGACCAAGACCAAGACCAAGACCAAGACCAAGACCAAGACCAAGACCAAGACCAAGACCAAGACCAAGACCAAGACCAAGACCAAGACCAAGACCAAGACCAAGACCAAGACCAAGACCAAGACCAAGACCAAGACCAAGACCAAGACCAAGACCAAGACCAAGACCAAGACCAAGACCAAGACCAAGACCAAGACCAAGACCAAGACCAAGACCAAGACCAAGACCAAGACCAAGACCAAGACCAAGACCAAGACCAAGACCAAGACCAAGACCAAGACCAAGACCAAGACCAAGACCAAGACCAAGACCAAGACCAAGACCAAGACCAAGACCAAGACCAAGACCAAGACCAAGACCAAGACCAAGACCAAGACCAAGACCAAGACCAAGACCAAGACCAAGACCAAGACCAAGACCAAGACCAAGACCAAGACCAAGACCAAGACCAAGACCAAGACCAAGACCAAGACCAAGACCAAGACCAAGACCAAGACCAAGACCAAGACCAAGACCAAGACCAAGACCAAGACCAAGACCAAGACCAAGACCAAGACCAAGACCAAGACCAAGACCAAGACCAAGACCAAGACCAAGACCAAGACCAAGACCAAGACCAAGACCAAGACCAAGACCAAGACCAAGACCAAGACCAAGACCAAGACCAAGACCAAGACCAAGACCAAGACCAAGACCAAGACCAAGACCAAGACCAAGACCAAGACCAAGACCAAGACCAAGACCAAGACCAAGACCAAGACCAAGACCAAGACCAAGACCAAGACCAAGACCAAGACCAAGACCAAGACCAAGACCAAGACCAAGACCAAGACCAAGACCAAGACCAAGACCAAGACCAAGACCAAGACCAAGACCAAGACCAAGACCAAGACCAAGACCAAGACCAAGACCAAGACCAAGACCAAGACCAAGACCAAGACCAAGACCAAGACCAAGACCAAGACCAAGACCAAGACCAAGACCAAGACCAAGACCAAGACCAAGACCAAGACCAAGACCAAGACCAAGACCAAGACCAAGACCAAGACCAAGACCAAGACCAAGACCAAGACCAAGACCAAGACCAAGACCAAGACCAAGACCAAGACCAAGACCAAGACCAAGACCAAGACCAAGACCAAGACCAAGACCAAGACCAAGACCAAGACCAAGACCAAGACCAAGACCAAGACCAAGACCAAGACCAAGACCAAGACCAAGACCAAGACCAAGACCAAGACCAAGACCAAGACCAAGACCAAGACCAAGACCAAGACCAAGACCAAGACCAAGACCAAGACCAAGACCAAGACCAAGACCAAGACCAAGACCAAGACCAAGACCAAGACCAAGACCAAGACCAAGACCAAGACCAAGACCAAGACCAAGACCAAGACCAAGACCAAGACCAAGACCAAGACCAAGACCAAGACCAAGACCAAGACCAAGACCAAGACCAAGACCAAGACCAAGACCAAGACCAAGACCAAGACCAAGACCAAGACCAAGACCAAGACCAAGACCAAGACCAAGACCAAGACCAAGACCAAGACCAAGACCAAGACCAAGACCAAGACCAAGACCAAGACCAAGACCAAGACCAAGACCAAGACCAAGACCAAGACCAAGACCAAGACCAAGACCAAGACCAAGACCAAGACCAAGACCAAGACCAAGACCAAGACCAAGACCAAGACCAAGACCAAGACCAAGACCAAGACCAAGACCAAGACCAAGACCAAGACCAAGACCAAGACCAAGACCAAGACCAAGACCAAGACCAAGACCAAGACCAAGACCAAGACCAAGACCAAGACCAAGACCAAGACCAAGACCAAGACCAAGACCAAGACCAAGACCAAGACCAAGACCAAGACCAAGACCAAGACCAAGACCAAGACCAAGACCAAGACCAAGACCAAGACCAAGACCAAGACCAAGACCAAGACCAAGACCAAGACCAAGACCAAGACCAAGACCAAGACCAAGACCAAGACCAAGACCAAGACCAAGACCAAGACCAAGACCAAGACCAAGACCAAGACCAAGACCAAGACCAAGACCAAGACCAAGACCAAGACCAAGACCAAGACCAAGACCAAGACCAAGACCAAGACCAAGACCAAGACCAAGACCAAGACCAAGACCAAGACCAAGACCAAGACCAAGACCAAGACCAAGACCAAGACCAAGACCAAGACCAAGACCAAGACCAAGACCAAGACCAAGACCAAGACCAAGACCAAGACCAAGACCAAGACCAAGACCAAGACCAAGACCAAGACCAAGACCAAGACCAAGACCAAGACCAAGACCAAGACCAAGACCAAGACCAAGACCAAGACCAAGACCAAGACCAAGACCAAGACCAAGACCAAGACCAAGACCAAGACCAAGACCAAGACCAAGACCAAGACCAAGACCAAGACCAAGACCAAGACCAAGACCAAGACCAAGACCAAGACCAAGACCAAGACCAAGACCAAGACCAAGACCAAGACCAAGACCAAGACCAAGACCAAGACCAAGACCAAGACCAAGACCAAGACCAAGACCAAGACCAAGACCAAGACCAAGACCAAGACCAAGACCAAGACCAAGACCAAGACCAAGACCAAGACCAAGACCAAGACCAAGACCAAGACCAAGACCAAGACCAAGACCAAGACCAAGACCAAGACCAAGACCAAGACCAAGACCAAGACCAAGACCAAGACCAAGACCAAGACCAAGACCAAGACCAAGACCAAGACCAAGACCAAGACCAAGACCAAGACCAAGACCAAGACCAAGACCAAGACCAAGACCAAGACCAAGACCAAGACCAAGACCAAGACCAAGACCAAGACCAAGACCAAGACCAAGACCAAGACCAAGACCAAGACCAAGACCAAGACCAAGACCAAGACCAAGACCAAGACCAAGACCAAGACCAAGACCAAGACCAAGACCAAGACCAAGACCAAGACCAAGACCAAGACCAAGACCAAGACCAAGACCAAGACCAAGACCAAGACCAAGACCAAGACCAAGACCAAGACCAAGACCAAGACCAAGACCAAGACCAAGACCAAGACCAAGACCAAGACCAAGACCAAGACCAAGACCAAGACCAAGACCAAGACCAAGACCAAGACCAAGACCAAGACCAAGACCAAGACCAAGACCAAGACCAAGACCAAGACCAAGACCAAGACCAAGACCAAGACCAAGACCAAGACCAAGACCAAGACCAAGACCAAGACCAAGACCAAGACCAAGACCAAGACCAAGACCAAGACCAAGACCAAGACCAAGACCAAGACCAAGACCAAGACCAAGACCAAGACCAAGACCAAGACCAAGACCAAGACCAAGACCAAGACCAAGACCAAGACCAAGACCAAGACCAAGACCAAGACCAAGACCAAGACCAAGACCAAGACCAAGACCAAGACCAAGACCAAGACCAAGACCAAGACCAAGACCAAGACCAAGACCAAGACCAAGACCAAGACCAAGACCAAGACCAAGACCAAGACCAAGACCAAGACCAAGACCAAGACCAAGACCAAGACCAAGACCAAGACCAAGACCAAGACCAAGACCAAGACCAAGACCAAGACCAAGACCAAGACCAAGACCAAGACCAAGACCAAGACCAAGACCAAGACCAAGACCAAGACCAAGACCAAGACCAAGACCAAGACCAAGACCAAGACCAAGACCAAGACCAAGACCAAGACCAAGACCAAGACCAAGACCAAGACCAAGACCAAGACCAAGACCAAGACCAAGACCAAGACCAAGACCAAGACCAAGACCAAGACCAAGACCAAGACCAAGACCAAGACCAAGACCAAGACCAAGACCAAGACCAAGACCAAGACCAAGACCAAGACCAAGACCAAGACCAAGACCAAGACCAAGACCAAGACCAAGACCAAGACCAAGACCAAGACCAAGACCAAGACCAAGACCAAGACCAAGACCAAGACCAAGACCAAGACCAAGACCAAGACCAAGACCAAGACCAAGACCAAGACCAAGACCAAGACCAAGACCAAGACCAAGACCAAGACCAAGACCAAGACCAAGACCAAGACCAAGACCAAGACCAAGACCAAGACCAAGACCAAGACCAAGACCAAGACCAAGACCAAGACCAAGACCAAGACCAAGACCAAGACCAAGACCAAGACCAAGACCAAGACCAAGACCAAGACCAAGACCAAGACCAAGACCAAGACCAAGACCAAGACCAAGACCAAGACCAAGACCAAGACCAAGACCAAGACCAAGACCAAGACCAAGACCAAGACCAAGACTGATCAAAGTAGTGATGCTGTATGCACACAATCGAGACTATCAAACAGTAAATATGTTAATTTTTTTGTGTTATTTGATGGAGCTGAGCACCCGTATGCTCTGTGCAAACTTTGTGAAAAGCTAAAGCATAAGAATGTTGAATTAAAAATGAAAAACCATAATACTACAGGTCTGAGGAAGCATCTGATAATGGTACATAAACTCCTCCCACAAGTAAAAGATAAAAATATACCGATAGATAATGTGGAACAAGATAAAACTTTACGGAATAAATATTTAGCGATAAAAAAATCAAATCTTCAGTCTAAACAAGAAATTGATGAAATTAGAAACCCGATAACTCTCCCCCTGGAAGAGTTCATACACAACAGTGATTGTGAATCTGAAGAGTCGGAGATGGAATGCGAATCTGCTCACTCCTCTGATCAAACTCTGCAGAAGCAATATAAATACCTATTAGAAATTGTCTACGGTCAAGTGTCAGCGCCTTATGTCCAGAAACTCGTTCAACATAGACCGAGAAATAATGATGACGATATTTACGGTATGAGATGGGATCCTGATAGGCAGGTATTCAACATTGGTAAATTCCCCGTTACCATTAAAAATGATAACCTCTATGTTGGTGACAAGAGATATATCGTTTGTTCTGGGTTACTTGAACTATTGATGAAAAGTAATCCTAATAAACATTTATATGACTGTTATGACTTAGCCATGTATAAGGAGATTTTGAAAAAAACTAGCGCGCACAAAGTAAATTATGACGAAAGCGAAAACATTCGAAGAGATAATACTCACAAATATCTACAAGTCATTAAGAAATTATTTCCTGAAGAGGATAAGGAAGAAGAAGAAGAAGAGGAAGAACAAGATGATGTTGAAATAGAAGAACAAGATTTCGACTCTTCCAACGAGGCTTCGTCGCACCATACAGGAGAAGTACATACGAATCTTAAATATGATTATAAATGCTGGCCTGATCCGAATGAACTCATTGGTCGACTTAGGCTTCTTGTGTCCTCGTCTGCGGCAGGGAATAATTCTCATCACAACGAAATAGAAGAAATCTTATCTGAGTTGAAGGAGAGAAAAATCATAGCATGAAAAAGCGGGAAATCGCGTACGAACTTCATGCACCAGCTAGAATAAATTATCAAAGACGCCATGTTATAATGAAAGGACTAAACGATTTGTGGCAAAGCGACTTGATTGAAATGATTCCATATCATAGAGAAAACAGAGGTTTTAAATATATTTTGGTTTGTATAAACGCATATTCCAAGTTTGCTTATGCGAGACCGTTGAAAAGTAAAAGCGGAAAAGATGTTACCGCAGCCATGCAAGATATACTTGAATCTGTTAATATTCCACCTAAAAATTTACAGACCGACATGGGAAAGGAATATTATAACGTTAATTTTAAAGGTTTAATGAAACAATATGGCATCAATCATTATTCTACATACTCTAATGTTAAGGCGTGCATTGCTGAACGCTTCATCAGAACTTTGAAAACTAACATGTATCTCGAATTTTCGGCAAGAGGCAGTTACAGATGGGTGGACATGTTGCAAGAACTCATTAGACATTACAACGATAGGTATCACTCTACCATTAAAATGAAACCTAACCAAGTAAAGGACGATAGTCTACTTAAAACAGTGTATCGCTACAATGAATGCTATACGAAACCAAAGTTTGCTAAAGGTGACTATGTAAGAGTTTCAAAACATAGGAAATTATTTAATAAAGGATACTTACCATCGTGGACTACGGAGATTTTCAAGATACAGAAGATCCAATCGACATTTCCTCCCACGTATCTGCTTCAGGATTTGGAGGGTGGGAGTATTGAAGGTGCTTTTTATGCTGAAGAACTCCAGAAAACTAAGTTTCCAGACTGTTATTTAATTGAAAAAGTGTTAAAGAACAAAGGACAGAAGGTGTTTGTAAAGTGGTTAGGGTTCCCTAGCTCAAAAAATTCATGGGTTAATATTAAGGATGTTGTATGTGATTAGGGAAAATAAAAGATAGATTCATTTTTATAACTTTTTTCTTTTATTTATATCCCACATGAACCCAAAGTTATCTTACTTTATTGTATCATACCTATTCTTCTTCATCATAAATCATATTGTTTGAATCATAAATATACATTTTTTTACACAAACCATACACATTTTTTTACACATTTCATACACATAAATATAAATTTTTTACACAAATATACAATTTTAACACATTTCTTACATTTTTTTACAGTTTAAGTTTCTTAGTAGGAGGTTCCTCCTCACACTCCTCATCAATGATTTGGTAGTGTCCGTGAGCGATAGTATCTATACCGTTAGGTAAAATGTACCTTTTGTCATCATTACCGCTCAAGGTGAGTTTATTCATACTGATAGAGTACACATCATGTTTGTATGATCTAATCGACCTGTTGATGGAAAAAGTCGAATGACCCACCTTGAGACAGTTGACATAATCTTCATATTTTACATCTTTCTCAATAACATTCTTCTTAATACCTTTCAATTTCTTTATGGTTTTGTCATTAAACTTTATAGCATACTTTTTCAATTAAATAACAGTCTGGAAACTTAGTTTTCTGGAGTTCTTCAGCATAAAAAGCACCTTCAATACTCCCACCCTCCAAATCCTGAAGCAGATAAGTGGGAGGAAATGTCGATTGGATCTTCTGTATCTTGAAAATCTCCGTAGTCCACGATGGTAAGTATCCTTTATTAAATAATTTCCTATGTTTTGAAACTCTTACATAGTCACCTTTAGCAAACTTTGGTTTCGTATAGCATTCATTGTAGCGATACACTGTTTTAAGTAGACTATCGTCCTTTACTTGGTTAGGTTTCATTTTAATGGTAGAGTGATACCTATCGTTGTAATGTCTAATGAGTTCTTGCAACATGTCCACCCATCTGTAACTGCCTCTTGCCGAAAATTCGAGATACATGTTAGTTTTCAAAGTTCTGATGAAGCGTTCAGCAATGCACGCCTTAACATTAGAGTATGTAGAATAATGATTGATGCCATATTGTTTCATTAAACCTTTAAAATTAACGTTATAATATTCCTTTCCCATGTCGGTCTGTAAATTTTTAGGTGGAATATTAACAGATTCAAGTATATCTTGCATGGCTGCGGTAACATCTTTTCCGCTTTTACTTTTCAACGGTCTCGCATAAGCAAACTTGGAATATGCGTTTATACAAACCAAAATATATTTAAAACCTCTGTTTTCTCTATGATATGGAATCATTTCAATCAAGTCGCTTTGCCACAAATCGTTTAGTCCTTTCATTATAACATGGCGTCTTTGATAATTTATTCTAGCTGGTGCATGAAGTTCGTACGCGATTTCCCGCTTTTTCATGCTATGATTTTTCTCTCCTTCAACTCAGATAAGATTTCTTCTATTTCGTTGTGATGAGAATTATTCCCTGCCGCAGACGAGGACACAAGAAGCCTAAGTCGACCAATGAGTTCATTCGGATCAGGCCAGCATTTATAATCATATTTAAGATTCGTATGTACTTCTCCTGTATGGTGCGACGAAGCCTCGTTGGAAGAGTCGAAATCTTGTTCTTCTATTTCAACATCATCTTGTTCTTCCTCTTCTTCTTCTTCTTCCTTATCCTCTTCAGGAAATAATTTCTTAATGACTTGTAGATATTTGTGAGTATTATCTCTTCGAATGTTTTCGCTTTCGTCATAATTTACTTTGTGCGCGCTAGTTTTTTTCAAAATCTCCTTATACATGGCTAAGTCATAACAGTCATATAAATGTTTATTAGGATTACTTTTCATCAATAGTTCAAGTAACCCAGAACAAACGATATATCTCTTGTCACCAACATAGAGGTTATCATTTTTAATGGTAACGGGGAATTTACCAATGTTGAATACCTGCCTATCAGGATCCCATCTCATACCGTAAATATCGTCATCATTATTTCTCGGTCTATGTTGAACGAGTTTCTGGACATAAGGCGCTGACACTTGACCGTAGACAATTTCTAATAGGTATTTATATTGCTTCTGCAGAGTTTGATCAGAGGAGTGAGCAGATTCGCATTCCATCTCCGACTCTTCAGATTCACAATCACTGTTGTGTATGAACTCTTCCAGGGGGAGAGTTATCGGGTTTCTAATTTCATCAATTTCTTGTTTAGACTGAAGATTTGATTTTTTTATCGCTAAATATTTATTCCGTAAAGTTTTATCTTGTTCCACATTATCTATCGGTATATTTTTATCTTTTACTTGTGGGAGGAGTTTATGTACCATTATCAGATGCTTCCTCAGACCTGTAGTATTATGGTTTTTCATTTTTAATTCAACATTCTTATGCTTTAGCTTTTCACAAAGTTTGCACAGAGCATACGGGTGCTCAGCTCCATCCAATAACACAAAAAAATTAACATATTTACTGTTTGATAGTCTCGATTGTGTGCATACAGCATCACTACTTTGATCAGAAGTGATCTCGTCACTCATTTCGGAACCTAACCTTCACAGCTTCAAGGATGAAAAGCAACTAACTCTATTTACCATAGATCCATTATTTATTGCTAAAAATCATAGTGTTCGAAAAAGGATATGCCTGAGGTTTTTAGACAGAGGATCGGGATGGTCTTGGTCTTGGTCTTGGTCTTGGTCTTGGTCTTGGTCTTGGTCTTGGTCTTGGTCTTGGTCTTGGTCTTGGTCTTGGTCTTGGTCTTGGTCTTGGTCTTGGTCTTGGTCTTGGTCTTGGTCTTGGTCTTGGTCTTGGTCTTGGCCTTGGTCTTGGCCTTGGCCTTGGCCTTGGCCTTGGCCTTGGCCTTGGCCTTGGCCTTGGCCTTGGCCTTGGCCTTGGCCTTGGCCTTGGTCTTGGTCTTGGTCTTGGTCTTGGTCTTGGTCTTGGTCTTGGTCTTGGTCTTGGTCTTGGTCTTGGTCTTGGTCTTGGTCTTGGTCTTGGCCTTGGTCTTGGCCTTGGCCTTGGCCTTGGCCTTGGCCTTGGCCTTGGCCTTGGCCTTGGCCTTGGCCTTGGCCTTGGCCTTGGCCTTGGCCTTGGTCTTGGTCTTGGTCTTGGTCTTGGTCTTGGTCTTGGTCTTGGTCTTGGTCTTGGTCGTGGTCGTGGTCGTGGTCGTGGTCGTGGTCTTGGTCTTGGCCTTGGCCTTGGCCTTGGCCTTGGCCTTGGCCTTGGCCTTGGCCTTGGCCTTGGCCTTGGCCTTGGCCTTGGCCTTGGCCTTGGTCTTGGTCTTGGTCTTGGCCTTGGCCTTGGCCTTGGCCTTGGCCTTGGCCTTGGCCTTGGCCTTGGCCTTGGCCTTGGCCTTGGCCTTGGCCTTGGCCTTGGCCTTGGCCTTGGCCTTGGCCTTGGTCTTGGTCTTGGTCTTGGTCTTGGTCTTGGTCTTGGTCTTGGTCTTGGTCTTGGTCGTGGTCGTGGTCGTGGTCGTGGTCGTGGTCTTGGTCTTGGTCTTGGTCTTGGTCTTGGTCTTGGTCTTGTTCTTGGTCTTGGTCTTGGTCTTGGTCTTGGTCTTGGTCTTGGTCTTGGTCTTGGTCTTGGTCTTGGTCTTGGTCTTGGTCTTGGTCTTGGTCTTGGTCTTGGTCTTGGTCTTGGTCTTGGTCTTGGTCTTGGTCTTGGTCTTGGTCTTGGTCTTGGTCTTGGTCTTGGTCTTGGTCTTGGTCTTGGTCTTGGTCTTGGTCTTGGTCTTGGTCTTGGTCTTGGTCTTGGTCTTGGTCTTGGTCTTGGTCTTGGTCTTGGTCTTGGTCTTGGTCTTGGTCTTGGTCTTGGTCTTGGTCTTGGTCTTGGTCTTGGTCTTGGTCTTGGTCTTGGTCTTGGTCTTGGTCTTGGTCTTGGTCTTGGTCTTGGTCTTGGTCTTGGTCTTGGTCTTGGTCTTGGTCTTGGTCTTGGTCTTGGTCTTGGTCTTGGTCTTGGTCTTGGTCTTGGTCTTGGTCTTGGTCTTGGTCTTGGTCTTGGTCTTGGTCTTGGTCTTGGTCTTGGTCTTGGTCTTGGTCTTGGTCTTGGTCTTGGTCTTGGTCTTGGTCTTGGTCTTGGTCTTGGTCTTGGTCTTGGTCTTGGTCTTGGTCTTGGTCTTGGTCTTGGTCTTGGTCTTGGTCTTGGTCTTGGTCTTGGTCTTGGTCTTGGTCTTGGTCTTGGTCTTGGTCTTGGTCTTGGTCTTGGTCTTGGTCTTGGTCTTGGTCTTGGTCTTGGTCTTGGTCTTGGTCTTGGTCTTGGTCTTGGTCTTGGTCTTGGTCTTGGTCTTGGTCTTGGTCTTGGTCTTGGTCTTGGTCTTGGTCTTGGTCTTGGTCTTGGTCTTGGTCTTGGTCTTGGTCTTGGTCTTGGTCTTGGTCTTGGTCTTGGTCTTGGTCTTGGTCTTGGTCTTGGTCTTGGTCTTGGTCTTGGTCTTGGTCTTGGTCTTGGTCTTGGTCTTGGTCTTGGTCTTGGTCTTGGTCTTGGTCTTGGTCTTGGTCTTGGTCTTGGTCTTGGTCTTGGTCTTGGTCTTGGTCTTGGTCTTGGTCTTGGTCTTGGTCTTGGTCTTGGTCTTGGTCTTGGTCTTGGTCTTGGTCTTGGTCTTGGTCTTGGTCTTGGTCTTGGTCTTGGTCTTGGTCTTGGTCTTGGTCTTGGTCTTGGTCTTGGTCTTGGTCTTGGTCTTGGTCTTGGTCTTGGTCTTGGTCTTGGTCTTGGTCTTGGTCTTGGTCTTGGTCTTGGTCTTGGTCTTGGTCTTGGTCTTGGTCTTGGTCTTGGTCTTGGTCTTGGTCTTGGTCTTGGTCTTGGTCTTGGTCTTGGTCTTGGTCTTGGTCTTGGTCTTGGTCTTGGTCTTGGTCTTGGTCTTGGTCTTGGTCTTGGTCTTGGTCTTGGTCTTGGTCTTGGTCTTGGTCTTGGTCTTGGTCTTGGTCTTGGTCTTGGTCTTGGTCTTGGTCTTGGTCTTGGTCTTGGTCTTGGTCTTGGTCTTGGTCTTGGTCTTGGTCTTGGTCTTGGTCTTGGTCTTGGTCTTGGTCTTGGTCTTGGTCTTGGTCTTGGTCTTGGTCTTGGTCTTGGTCTTGGTCTTGGTCTTGGTCTTGGTCTTGGTCTTGGTCTTGGTCTTGGTCTTGGTCTTGGTCTTGGTCTTGGTCTTGGTCTTGGTCTTGGTCTTGGTCTTGGTCTTGGTCTTGGTCTTGGTCTTGGTCTTGGTCTTGGTCTTGGTCTTGGTCTTGGTCTTGGTCTTGGTCTTGGTCTTGGTCTTGGTCTTGGTCTTGGTCTTGGTCTTGGTCTTGGTCTTGGTCTTGGTCTTGGTCTTGGTCTTGGTCTTGGTCTTGGTCTTGGTCTTGGTCTTGGTCTTGGTCTTGGTCTTGGTCTTGGTCTTGGTCTTGGTCTTGGTCTTGGTCTTGGTCTTGGTCTTGGTCTTGGTCTTGGTCTTGGTCTTGGTCTTGGTCTTGGTCTTGGTCTTGGTCTTGGTCTTGGTCTTGGTCTTGGTCTTGGTCTTGGTCTTGGTCTTGGTCTTGGTCTTGGTCTTGGTCTTGGTCTTGGTCTTGGTCTTGGTCTTGGTCTTGGTCTTGGTCTTGGTCTTGGTCTTGGTCTTGGTCTTGGTCTTGGTCTTGGTCTTGGTCTTGGTCTTGGTCTTGGTCTTGGTCTTGGTCTTGGTCTTGGTCTTGGTCTTGGTCTTGGTCTTGGTCTTGGTCTTGGTCTTGGTCTTGGTCTTGGTCTTGGTCTTGGTCTTGGTCTTGGTCTTGGTCTTGGTCTTGGTCTTGGTCTTGGTCTTGGTCTTGGTCTTGGTCTTGGTCTTGGTCTTGGTCTTGGTCTTGGTCTTGGTCTTGGTCTTGGTCTTGGTCTTGGTCTTGGTCTTGGTCTTGGTCTTGGTCTTGGTCTTGGTCTTGGTCTTGGTCTTGGTCTTGGTCTTGGTCTTGGTCTTGGTCTTGGTCTTGGTCTTGGTCTTGGTCTTGGTCTTGGTCTTGGTCTTGGTCTTGGTCTTGGTCTTGGTCTTGGTCTTGGTCTTGGTCTTGGTCTTGGTCTTGGTCTTGGTCTTGGTCTTGGTCTTGGTCTTGGTCTTGGTCTTGGTCTTGGTCTTGGTCTTGGTCTTGGTCTTGGTCTTGGTCTTGGTCTTGGTCTTGGTCTTGGTCTTGGTCTTGGTCTTGGTCTTGGTCTTGGTCTTGGTCTTGGTCTTGGTCTTGGTCTTGGTCTTGGTCTTGGTCTTGGTCTTGGTCTTGGTCTTGGTCTTGGTCTTGGTCTTGGTCTTGGTCTTGGTCTTGGTCTTGGTCTTGGTCTTGGTCTTGGTCTTGGTCTTGGTCTTGGTCTTGGTCTTGGTCTTGGTCTTGGTCTTGGTCTTGGTCTTGGTCTTGGTCTTGGTCTTGGTCTTGGTCTTGGTCTTGGTCTTGGTCTTGGTCTTGGTCTTGGTCTTGGTCTTGGTCTTGGTCTTGGTCTTGGTCTTGGTCTTGGTCTTGGTCTTGGTCTTGGTCTTGGTCTTGGTCTTGGTCTTGGTCTTGGTCTTGGTCTTGGTCTTGGTCTTGGTCTTGGTCTTGGTCTTGGTCTTGGTCTTGGTCTTGGTCTTGGTCTTGGTCTTGGTCTTGGTCTTGGTCTTGGTCTTGGTCTTGGTCTTGGTCTTGGTCTTGGTCTTGGTCTTGGTCTTGGTCTTGGTCTTGGTCTTGGTCTTGGTCTTGGTCTTGGTCTTGGTCTTGGTCTTGGTCTTGGTCTTGGTCTTGGTCTTGGTCTTGGTCTTGGTCTTGGTCTTGGTCTTGGTCTTGGTCTTGGTCTTGGTCTTGGTCTTGGTCTTGGTCTTGGTCTTGGTCTTGGTCTTGGTCTTGGTCTTGGTCTTGGTCTTGGTCTTGGTCTTGGTCTTGGTCTTGGTCTTGGTCTTGGTCTTGGTCTTGGTCTTGGTCTTGGTCTTGGTCTTGGTCTTGGTCTTGGTCTTGGTCTTGGTCTTGGTCTTGGTCTTGGTCTTGGTCTTGGTCTTGGTCTTGGTCTTGGTCTTGGTCTTGGTCTTGGTCTTGGTCTTGGTCTTGGTCTTGGTCTTGGTCTTGGTCTTGGTCTTGGTCTTGGTCTTGGTCTTGGTCTTGGTCTTGGTCTTGGTCTTGGTCTTGGTCTTGGTCTTGGTCTTGGTCTTGGTCTTGGTCTTGGTCTTGGTCTTGGTCTTGGTCTTGGTCTTGGTCTTGGTCTTGGTCTTGGTCTTGGTCTTGGTCTTGGTCTTGGTCTTGGTCTTGGTCTTGGTCTTGGTCTTGGTCTTGGTCTTGGTCTTGGTCTTGGTCTTGGTCTTGGTCTTGGTCTTGGTCTTGGTCTTGGTCTTGGTCTTGGTCTTGGTCTTGGTCTTGGTCTTGGTCTTGGTCTTGGTCTTGGTCTTGGTCTTGGTCTTGGTCTTGGTCTTGGTCTTGGTCTTGGTCTTGGTCTTGGTCTTGGTCTTGGTCTTGGTCTTGGTCTTGGTCTTGGTCTTGGTCTTGGTCTTGGTCTTGGTCTTGGTCTTGGTCTTGGTCTTGGTCTTGGTCTTGGTCTTGGTCTTGGTCTTGGTCTTGGTCTTGGTCTTGGTCTTGGTCTTGGTCTTGGTCTTGGTCTTGGTCTTGGTCTTGGTCTTGGTCTTGGTCTTGGTCTTGGTCTTGGTCTTGGTCTTGGTCTTGGTCTTGGTCTTGGTCTTGGTCTTGGTCTTGGTCTTGGTCTTGGTCTTGGTCTTGGTCTTGGTCTTGGTCTTGGTCTTGGTCTTGGTCTTGGTCTTGGTCTTGGTCTTGGTCTTGGTCTTGGTCTTGGTCTTGGTCTTGGTCTTGGTCTTGGTCTTGGTCTTGGTCTTGGTCTTGGTCTTGGTCTTGGTCTTGGTCTTGGTCTTGGTCTTGGTCTTGGTCTTGGTCTTGGTCTTGGTCTTGGTCTTGGTCTTGGTCTTGGTCTTGGTCTTGGTCTTGGTCTTGGTCTTGGTCTTGGTCTTGGTCTTGGTCTTGGTCTTGGTCTTGGTCTTGGTCTTGGTCTTGGTCTTGGTCTTGGTCTTGGTCTTGGTCTTGGTCTTGGTCTTGGTCTTGGTCTTGGTCTTGGTCTTGGTCTTGGTCTTGGTCTTGGTCTTGGTCTTGGTCTTGGTCTTGGTCTTGGTCTTGGTCTTGGTCTTGGTCTTGGTCTTGGTCTTGGTCTTGGTCTTGGTCTTGGTCTTGGTCTTGGTCTTGGTCTTGGTCTTGGTCTTGGTCTTGGTCTTGGTCTTGGTCTTGGTCTTGGTCTTGGTCTTGGTCTTGGTCTTGGTCTTGGTCTTGGTCTTGGTCTTGGTCTTGGTCTTGGTCTTGGTCTTGGTCTTGGTCTTGGTCTTGGTCTTGGTCTTGGTCTTGGTCTTGGTCTTGGTCTTGGTCTTGGTCTTGGTCTTGGTCTTGGTCTTGGTCTTGGTCTTGGTCTTGGTCTTGGTCTTGGTCTTGGTCTTGGTCTTGGTCTTGGTCTTGGTCTTGGTCTTGGTCTTGGTCTTGGTCTTGGTCTTGGTCTTGGTCTTGGTCTTGGTCTTGGTCTTGGTCTTGGTCTTGGTCTTGGTCTTGGTCTTGGTCTTGGTCTTGGTCTTGGTCTTGGTCTTGGTCTTGGTCTTGGTCTTGGTCTTGGTCTTGGTCTTGGTCTTGGTCTTGGTCTTGGTCTTGGTCTTGGTCTTGGTCTTGGTCTTGGTCTTGGTCTTGGTCTTGGTCTTGGTCTTGGTCTTGGTCTTGGTCTTGGTCTTGGTCTTGGTCTTGGTCTTGGTCTTGGTCTTGGTCTTGGTCTTGGTCTTGGTCTTGGTCTTGGTCTTGGTCTTGGTCTTGGTCTTGGTCTTGGTCTTGGTCTTGGTCTTGGTCTTGGTCTTGGTCTTGGTCTTGGTCTTGGTCTTGGTCTTGGTCTTGGTCTTGGTCTTGGTCTTGGTCTTGGTCTTGGTCTTGGTCTTGGTCTTGGTCTTGGTCTTGGTCTTGGTCTTGGTCTTGGTCTTGGTCTTGGTCTTGGTCTTGGTCTTGGTCTTGGTCTTGGTCTTGGTCTTGGTCTTGGTCTTGGTCTTGGTCTTGGTCTTGGTCTTGGTCTTGGTCTTGGTCTTGGTCTTGGTCTTGGTCTTGGTCTTGGTCTTGGTCTTGGTCTTGGTCTTGGTCTTGGTCTTGGTCTTGGTCTTGGTCTTGGTCTTGGTCTTGGTCTTGGTCTTGGTCTTGGTCTTGGTCTTGGTCTTGGTCTTGGTCTTGGTCTTGGTCTTGGTCTTGGTCTTGGTCTTGGTCTTGGTCTTGGTCTTGGTCTTGGTCTTGGTCTTGGTCTTGGTCTTGGTCTTGGTCTTGGTCTTGGTCTTGGTCTTGGTCTTGGTCTTGGTCTTGGTCTTGGTCTTGGTCTTGGTCTTGGTCTTGGTCTTGGTCTTGGTCTTGGTCTTGGTCTTGGTCTTGGTCTTGGTCTTGGTCTTGGTCTTGGTCTTGGTCTTGGTCTTGGTCTTGGTCTTGGTCTTGGTCTTGGTCTTGGTCTTGGTCTTGGTCTTGGTCTTGGTCTTGGTCTTGGTCTTGGTCTTGGTCTTGGTCTTGGTCTTGGTCTTGGTCTTGGTCTTGGTCTTGGTCTTGGTCTTGGTCTTGGTCTTGGTCTTGGTCTTGGTCTTGGTCTTGGTCTTGGTCTTGGTCTTGGTCTTGGTCTTGGTCTTGGTCTTGGTCTTGGTCTTGGTCTTGGTCTTGGTCTTGGTCTTGGTCTTGGTCTTGGTCTTGGTCTTGGTCTTGGTCTTGGTCTTGGTCTTGGTCTTGGTCTTGGTCTTGGTCTTGGTCTTGGTCTTGGTCTTGGTCTTGGTCTTGGTCTTGGTCTTGGTCTTGGTCTTGGTCTTGGTCTTGGTCTTGGTCTTGGTCTTGGTCTTGGTCTTGGTCTTGGTCTTGGTCTTGGTCTTGGTCTTGGTCTTGGTCTTGGTCTTGGTCTTGGTCTTGGTCTTGGTCTTGGTCTTGGTCTTGGTCTTGGTCTTGGTCTTGGTCTTGGTCTTGGTCTTGGTCTTGGTCTTGGTCTTGGTCTTGGTCTTGGTCTTGGTCTTGGTCTTGGTCTTGGTCTTGGTCTTGGTCTTGGTCTTGGTCTTGGTCTTGGTCTTGGTCTTGGTCTTGGTCTTGGTCTTGGTCTTGGTCTTGGTCTTGGTCTTGGTCTTGGTCTTGGTCTTGGTCTTGGTCTTGGTCTTGGTCTTGGTCTTGGTCTTGGTCTTGGTCTTGGTCTTGGTCTTGGTCTTGGTCTTGGTCTTGGTCTTGGTCTTGGTCTTGGTCTTGGTCTTGGTCTTGGTCTTGGTCTTGGTCTTGGTCTTGGTCTTGGTCTTGGTCTTGGTCTTGGTCTTGGTCTTGGTCTTGGTCTTGGTCTTGGTCTTGGTCTTGGTCTTGGTCTTGGTCTTGGTCTTGGTCTTGGTCTTGGTCTTGGTCTTGGTCTTGGTCTTGGTCTTGGTCTTGGTCTTGGTCTTGGTCTTGGTCTTGGTCTTGGTCTTGGTCTTGGTCTTGGTCTTGGTCTTGGTCTTGGTCTTGGTCTTGGTCTTGGTCTTGGTCTTGGTCTTGGTCTTGGTCTTGGTCTTGGTCTTGGTCTTGGTCTTGGTCTTGGTCTTGGTCTTGGTCTTGGTCTTGGTCTTGGTCTTGGTCTTGGTCTTGGTCTTGGTCTTGGTCTTGGTCTTGGTCTTGGTCTTGGTCTTGGTCTTGGTCTTGGTCTTGGTCTTGGTCTTGGTCTTGGTCTTGGTCTTGGTCTTGGTCTTGGTCTTGGTCTTGGTCTTGGTCTTGGTCTTGGTCTTGGTCTTGGTCTTGGTCTTGGTCTTGGTCTTGGTCTTGGTCTTGGTCTTGGTCTTGGTCTTGGTCTTGGTCTTGGTCTTGGTCTTGGTCTTGGTCTTGGTCTTGGTCTTGGTCTTGGTCTTGGTCTTGGTCTTGGTCTTGGTCTTGGTCTTGGTCTTGGTCTTGGTCTTGGTCTTGGTCTTGGTCTTGGTCTTGGTCTTGGTCTTGGTCTTGGTCTTGGTCTTGGTCTTGGTCTTGGTCTTGGTCTTGGTCTTGGTCTTGGTCTTGGTCTTGGTCTTGGTCTTGGTCTTGGTCTTGGTCTTGGTCTTGGTCTTGGTCTTGGTCTTGGTCTTGGTCTTGGTCTTGGTCTTGGTCTTGGTCTTGGTCTTGGTCTTGGTCTTGGTCTTGGTCTTGGTCTTGGTCTTGGTCTTGGTCTTGGTCTTGGTCTTGGTCTTGGTCTTGGTCTTGGTCTTGGTCTTGGTCTTGGTCTTGGTCTTGGTCTTGGTCTTGGTCTTGGTCTTGGTCTTGGTCTTGGTCTTGGTCTTGGTCTTGGTCTTGGTCTTGGTCTTGGTCTTGGTCTTGGTCTTGGTCTTGGTCTTGGTCTTGGTCTTGGTCTTGGTCTTGGTCTTGGTCTTGGTCTTGGTCTTGGTCTTGGTCTTGGTCTTGGTCTTGGTCTTGGTCTTGGTCTTGGTCTTGGTCTTGGTCTTGGTCTTGGTCTTGGTCTTGGTCTTGGTCTTGGTCTTGGTCTTGGTCTTGGTCTTGGTCTTGGTCTTGGTCTTGGTCTTGGTCTTGGTCTTGGTCTTGGTCTTGGTCTTGGTCTTGGTCTTGGTCTTGGTCTTGGTCTTGGTCTTGGTCTTGGTCTTGGTCTTGGTCTTGGTCTTGGTCTTGGTCTTGGTCTTGGTCTTGGTCTTGGTCTTGGTCTTGGTCTTGGTCTTGGTCTTGGTCTTGGTCTTGGTCTTGGTCTTGGTCTTGGTCTTGGTCTTGGTCTTGGTCTTGGTCTTGGTCTTGGTCTTGGTCTTGGTCTTGGTCTTGGTCTTGGTCTTGGTCTTGGTCTTGGTCTTGGTCTTGGTCTTGGTCTTGGTCTTGGTCTTGGTCTTGGTCTTGGTCTTGGTCTTGGTCTTGGTCTTGGTCTTGGTCTTGGTCTTGGTCTTGGTCTTGGTCTTGGTCTTGGTCTTGGTCTTGGTCTTGGTCTTGGTCTTGGTCTTGGTCTTGGTCTTGGTCTTGGTCTTGGTCTTGGTCTTGGTCTTGGTCTTGGTCTTGGTCTTGGTCTTGGTCTTGGTCTTGGTCTTGGTCTTGGTCTTGGTCTTGGTCTTGGTCTTGGTCTTGGTCTTGGTCTTGGTCTTGGTCTTGGTCTTGGTCTTGGTCTTGGTCTTGGTCTTGGTCTTGGTCTTGGTCTTGGTCTTGGTCTTGGTCTTGGTCTTGGTCTTGGTCTTGGTCTTGGTCTTGGTCTTGGTCTTGGTCTTGGTCTTGGTCTTGGTCTTGGTCTTGGTCTTGGTCTTGGTCTTGGTCTTGGTCTTGGTCTTGGTCTTGGTCTTGGTCTTGGTCTTGGTCTTGGTCTTGGTCTTGGTCTTGGTCTTGGTCTTGGTCTTGGTCTTGGTCTTGGTCTTGGTCTTGGTCTTGGTCTTGGTCTTGGTCTTGGTCTTGGTCTTGGTCTTGGTCTTGGTCTTGGTCTTGGTCTTGGTCTTGGTCTTGGTCTTGGTCTTGGTCTTGGTCTTGGTCTTGGTCTTGGTCTTGGTCTTGGTCTTGGTCTTGGTCTTGGTCTTGGTCTTGGTCTTGGTCTTGGTCTTGGTCTTGGTCTTGGTCTTGGTCTTGGTCTTGGTCTTGGTCTTGGTCTTGGTCTTGGTCTTGGTCTTGGTCTTGGTCTTGGTCTTGGTCTTGGTCTTGGTCTTGGTCTTGGTCTTGGTCTTGGTCTTGGTCTTGGTCTTGGTCTTGGTCTTGGTCTTGGTCTTGGTCTTGGTCTTGGTCTTGGTCTTGGTCTTGGTCTTGGTCTTGGTCTTGGTCTTGGTCTTGGTCTTGGTCTTGGTCTTGGTCTTGGTCTTGGTCTTGGTCTTGGTCTTGGTCTTGGTCTTGGTCTTGGTCTTGGTCTTGGTCTTGGTCTTGGTCTTGGTCTTGGTCTTGGTCTTGGTCTTGGTCTTGGTCTTGGTCTTGGTCTTGGTCTTGGTCTTGGTCTTGGTCTTGGTCTTGGTCTTGGTCTTGGTCTTGGTCTTGGTCTTGGTCTTGGTCTTGGTCTTGGTCTTGGTCTTGGTCTTGGTCTTGGTCTTGGTCTTGGTCTTGGTCTTGGTCTTGGTCTTGGTCTTGGTCTTGGTCTTGGTCTTGGTCTTGGTCTTGGTCTTGGTCTTGGTCTTGGTCTTGGTCTTGGTCTTGGTAACTACGACTTGGAACGGTACGCTAACCAATTAGGAAAAAGTGGGTCTTAATTTCAACAAATACGTACCCACCACGAAGCAATCTCATAAAAGAAGTCTTGACACCGTTAAGATTAAAAAGTATTATAACCCCACGCAATGTGAAAGGGGCTATACTAGGAGTCTTATCTTCGATATGTTATCACCTATAAGTAAAAAGTATCTCAAGTCTCTAGGACACAAAGTGTGTTAATATGGATATCCTTCTCTGAAATCGGGGGACTGAATTGAAATTTCTGCAGCAAACAATATACCAGCAAACACAAAGGCTTATTGCTTAATTCTACACGATCGAAGTGTTAAGTATACTGCATTAATCAACATCGTTACCAATGTCGTGTAACAACATGGTTATAATCGACTGTCAGGAATATCAATCAAAGTATAAACAATTTATAGCAGTGACTTCGGTGTATGACAGAATTGTACATTTTGTTCTCCAACCACCTAAAAACATTTACCCAGATACAAAGTCGCAGCGTTACATCGAATCCAGCATCCATGGAAATCCGCTGATACTTACCCTATGACGACTTGAAGCCTGTTCTTGAAAGTGTATATGTTCTTCATTGTAAACTGATGCAGAGACCTGTTATAAACATGAACGATAATGATGTTCCAAAGCTTGATGAAATAAGAGACTGTGAAAACAAATGACTTTTTCATAATGACTCTAATATGAAATGTACATTGTAAAATGTTATTGTGCTTACTCTGTGGATGAAATCCCAGTAAGATTGTAATAAATTGAATAAAATTCTATAATCCTGAGTTGTGTTTTTTTTTTATTTCACAGTCCCTCATCCTAGGAATTAGGAATAGGAGATGTTAGGGAAAACTGGACTTTGTCAAACGTGAGAAAATCCAGCTATGAAATAACTTACAAAAGAATACATTTTTTATCACTTTGGTTTTATTGAATATTTACAAGATGAATTTCACTTGAAAGTCTCCTATTTCTAAAATGAATATCACTCATGATCTTGAGAGTCTCCAACTTCTGAAACACAGAAAAATAAAAAGCACATAAGAATTCAGCTTATGATGGGTAAGAATGGGAAATGGTTCATGTTAATAATACATACCTTTCTAGAGAAGTCGATGAATGTAGGGTGCCGGTTGTCGTGTTGTATAGTCACTTTTAGTCTGTTAAACACGCCACACTGGGTCAAAACTGAAAACATAATAGTGGTAGCCACGTGAATTCGGTTCCCTAGCTATATACATCAATGAAAGTTTCTCCTCGTTCATCTGTTGAAGCTGATCTTCACTCAATTTTCCAAACCTTCGTGGTAGGAAAACGCTGCACCCAATCTTTAAATCTATAACGATTCTTCTTCCGCGCCTTGTATACACGGAACGAGCTTCCTTTATCGGATACGCAAGTCCAATTTGCAGCTCGCTCAACGACTTGTTACAATTCACATCAGGGACGTACACAGTTGAAAAACGTTCTAGAGTGGATACTATAGACGTCTTCTTATTCTTGGTTTCTTGTGTATTTGGTAAATCCGGTTGTGATGGTTGTATGGTAGAGGACTGCAGCGTTTCCCACAAGTCCTGCGTTGTAATATCCACTATATCAGCAGCAGCAGTAGCTGTAGTAGATTTAGGTGCACTTTTACGACCACGCTTCAATGATGACATGTTGTAAGCTTGAAGATCACTGAGGATATGACGCTTGTCTCGCAAATATTTTAAAACTTTCACTCATAGCTCATACAATCTGTTTCATTTACGACTAACCTTGAAACGGTCCTGCACGTGCCGTGTAAGACCTTGAAACAAGTTTGAACAAGTCCGAGTGATGACGTCATACATAAAGAATTCATGATTCAGTTGTAATGTAAGATGAACTTCCGGCCAGGTGTTGCTCTGGCGTACGTGACAAAACGTGGGAACAAAACTGATGATGTAGAGGATTATGATAAAATGCTAACACAGTTCTGTATTGAGAAAACATTTGTATATACTGACTTTGAATAATGAAGTATGATATAATATTATTCCGACATTATACTGGGGGAATTGAAGATAATTCAACATGTAAGATTATGCACCGATCATGATAGGAAAATTTACGACTATCCGCTGGAGCATGACGTCATTGGTTTATATAGTGTTGTTTTGAAATAGGCTCGCAACAGGACAAATATATTTTACACCAATGACATGATTGGAGTTTAAAAAAAAAAAATGCTGACTAGCCTCACGACTTGGTAAATATACGTTAAAGCTTAAATCAGCAGTAAATAGATATTTCGCTTTTCATCTTTGTGAACAATTCATTTCGCGAATTCCCACATTAAATCGATGACGTATGCGAAAAATATTCATTTACGATGACATCAACAGATATCCGATATTTAATTCTGGTGCGGAAATAAAATATTAATTTTCATGCAATAAATGCTGACATACTCTGTATGAAACTACATTAAAAATAATATAAGGTTCCATCAGAGATGAAACACTGGGAGAAATATACGCTAAAGCTTATCAGCAGTTATTTGATATTTCGCGTTTCCTGCTTGTGAAAAAAGCTGAATATGCCTTTACTGACTTTGAATCGAACTCAGAACCACTCAGCGATGGAATATTACAATATAAGTTCACTACCACTCTGCGATGAAATATTACAATATTCCGCAATAAAAATACTGTTGACTAATACTACATAAGACATGTGCTATGATTAGGGATTTAATATTTAAAAGTACTGGCCTGCGACTTTATAATATGATAGAGTTAGGATTTAAAAGGAAGTCTCAATGAATGACGTTGTAAGATAGCGATAAGCGTACAGCGTTATATTACCGCTGCATAGTAAGAGAGATAACATGTATGGAGGGCGAGATGATACTACTGCTACCTAAGCAAAATCACTGCACGCATATGATTAAACATTCACTGGCTTTCTGTATCGACATTATAAAATCCTGTAATTATTATCATAATATATCCCCTCTAAAGACCCCAGCATGAGTTTTACGCACCGGCCGCCTTTACCATAGGACCAAAGTAAAAATTAAACGCTAATCGGTAAACCTAGGCTGAGTTGACCTCAGGGCTATTTTTTAGATAAGTAGACATCTTACGGAAAAACTGTATGTGAAATATAATTATAAAAAAATACTTGAAGGTATAAAAAAACGCTTCTCTACATTTCCAACTGCGTCTGATAATAATAATAATAATAATAATAATAATAATAATAATAATAATAATAATAATAATAATAAGGTTAACAGCCTTAGGTATCCAGGTTGAGTCGATCCCAGGACCATAGTGAAATAAACATCTTACAGAAAACCTATGTGTAGGAATATGACGTATTTATGCGTTGTGAGAAACCGTCATAGTGTAATGCTTCCATGCTAAAAAGACATAGAGATTAAAATCTGCTGTGACGTCATAAATCATTCCTCCTCTCAATCCTCCTCTGACGTAAGCGACCCAATCCTCCTCTGATGACGTATGCGATGCTGCCATATTGTAAAACAATCCACCTTCCCCTCTTATTCCTCTGATGACGTAATCATTCCTCCCTCCCCTACCATTCCTCCCAATCCTCTCAATACACTTGTGACGTATAAGAAGTGACGTCATAAGACACTCTACTGATGAGATAGGTCTGATGACGTAAGCGATGTCGCCATATTGTAAAACAATACCAATATATAAACTTTAAATTTCCCACCTGAAATAGGAACCGGAAACGTAGACATTTTTATTATAAATTCTCAAATTTTGAATTTCGCGCCGGAAACGTAACCAATTACATTATAAATTCTCAAATTTTAAATTTCGCGCTTCGTACGCCATTTGAAATAGGAACCGGAACCGCCGCCATTTATATTATTAATTTTCAAATTTTGAATTTCGCGCTTCGTACGCCCCGGAACCGGAACCGCCGCCATTTGCAATAGGAACCGGAACCGACGCCATTTTGAATCACGTGGTTATAGCCACGCCCACTTGTGACGTCATACAATCCGCCACTGACGTCATAGCCACGCCCACCTTCCCCTCCAGCGCCACCTGTCACGTGATCTGTGACGTAAGCACCCCCCTCCACTCTCATTCCTCCCTCCCCTCTTATTCCTCCCATTCCTCCTGTGACGTAGGTGGGAAAACCATACTACTTATAAAAGGCTTTGTTCTGACTGACTGAATGACAGGAATCAACGTACAGCCTATGGAATTTTGTTAGTACCTTCGCTTCAGCTCACTAAGAAAAATTCTGATTCTAAATGCCAAAAATTAAATGTTTTTGAATCCCTTTCTACATAGAATTATCAAAACAAATTGTTGCCTATGGGCTTGGATTACATGAAATGGATGTTTGACAAATTAGAGAAGGCATCATTATAATTCATATTATCTACTGAACGCAGAGATCTGAAATTTTAAACATAGGTGGGCTGGAAATGCACCGCGAAGCCGGAATTTTAATTTTAGTTTTCGTTCGTGAGTTATGAGTGTAGAAACGTGCATTATTTGCGTTTTTCAAAACATAAGTTTTCGCAATGTCAAATCAATTACAGTTGGCTTTGTCTATTTTTGGACATAAAACTATCGCGATCGCTTGAATGTTGTAAGCCCTAAATATGGTCAAACGTTGTTTTATTTGGTCGAATCTCACTATACAGAGGTTTTCTGGGCCAAGAAACTCGAATCTGAGGTCGCTTTTACCAGACGATGCTATCTAATCGTGGTATGTAGTCCACGTGATTTAGGAGTTAATAAATAACTATTATGCTATTGAAATAATTATCGCCGGCGAAGCCGCGGGCACATGCTAGTATTGTAATATTGCGAGCTTGCGTGTCTTAGCTGGAGTCCAGATGTTGTCTGCACACGTGCAGCCTCGCGTGGCAGAGTTGTGGAGTCGCATCTCTGCGTACGAAAATAACCCAGCTTACCGCAGCATGTGGTCCTGCTTGTATACCGTCACCGTACCTCTGCGTGGGTCCTGCATGCGCGTGGACGCAGTACCCTAGCGTGGGTCGATATAAATACACATGCTGCAGACGATTTCGCTCATTCAACGGATAGCAGCCGACATGGAAGGTACTACTACTGCATTCTTCAAGTGCTCCGAGTGCGATGCCAAGTATAGGCATAAAGGAGACCTGAACCGGCACGTGAGGCAGAGGCATACACAAAGTCAATTCTCCTGTGATTCGTGTGGGGCATCATACACACGTCGCGACGTATTGACCAGACATGTGCAGGAAGCACACTCTAACAATCAACTAGTCTGTGTTAAATGTGGAAAAAGTTTCACCTGTCAACGTTATTTAAATCACCATTTGGAATCTACCCATAACCCATTTAACCCCAACGAAATGTACCGACAACGGGAGATGGCAGTGACACCGACCGCCAGACCATCCGTGATCCGGACAGCTTTGGGTGACCAAACCATTGATTACTCGGTACGTGTTATATATATTAATGTGTTATATATTAATGTGTCACTTCCGAGACAACTCGTCTCATTATAAGCATTTTTTTTGTTTTTTTTTGTTACAGCCTTTCACCGTGCCAGATGCAAATACGCAACCCATTGCAGTATCATCTCAGAAAACTGCGGACGGCAGCCAAGGAGTCGCGCCCCATCACATGCCAGATGTTAACATGCAGACACAAGGATCCGCTTCATCTCGCGCGGTGACAGACGTCGGCAGCCGTTATAATGTGGGGGGAGCTCTCACCGCTCACGGCAGCCAAGAAGTCTCGCAGTCAGTGACAGATGTCAACTGACATGGGGCCGCTACTCAGTCTGATGTGAGTAGCTTACTACAAACACGTGTTTTTACGCTACCCCTCCATGTTTTACGCTAATGTTTACATGGTTTTTCTATATGTTATGCTAATGTATACACTGTATTAATTCTTACAGAATGATTTTCGCAAAGTGGACTCAGCCTTCAGATCGAGAATCGCTACATATGCAGCAGCCAATATTCCGCAAGCGGACCTGGAGAGCGGCCTGACAGCCTACAAACCCAAGATGGAGGCACTGGTGAGGGATTCTATCCTACAATTTAAGTCTGTAAAATTCAATCTTTTTGTGGAATGCGGTTTTGAGAACTTACAAGGAAAATCCACTCTACGCAATTTCAAATCAAAAAACGAGGTAGCTCTTGTAACGACCAACCTATCAGAACTGCTAGATAAACAAATAGAGAAAATTCTTCAAGAATATCAAGATATAGCCTTACGAGGGTCTGGGTTCGTGTTGAAATCCATACATAAAATTGAATTACGCGTCAACCATTATAAACCGTTTGTGGGTAGGAAATTCATGCTCCTACCCGAACGTTTTAGACACTCAAAGTCTCTAGTGAACATTGACAACCATGACGATTATTGTTTCAAGTACTGCATCTTGGCAAAATTTATAGAAACTGAAAAGTATTTGTGGACGTCTTATCTGAACAGCCCGGAATTGGAAGAGAAATACGACTGAAGCTGTATAAAATCCCCAGTAACATTACAAGACATTGGTAAATTTTCTAAATTAAATAACATTTCGATCAATGTGTTTGGTTTAGACGACCGCTATGAAGTGTATCCAATCAGGATTGTTGAAAAAGAGTTGGACGACCATAGAGACCTTTTGTATGTATGCGATGAAGTAAATTCACATTACGTCTTAATTACCGATTTCCACGCATTCATTAGACCTTTCATCACATCGGACAAGCGTCAAGTCAAAGTATGCAAAAGATGTTTTGCACACTTTCAAGCCTACGACACTCAGTCAGCCGACCAGAGACATGAAGCTCATTTGGCAGTTTGTAATTCGTTCTCACCCGTCAGGTGTGAATTTCCTAAACGCCTGGAAGTAAGTTTCACTAAGCATGAGTATTCGCAGAAGATTAGGTTCGTTATCTATGCGGATTTTGAGTGCTTATTGGAGCTTATTGCAGGATGTCAAAATGAGCCTGCAAAATCCTGGACTCAAAATTATCAAAAACATACACCTTTCAGTTACGCCTACTTTATTAAGGACTTGGAAGGAGAATATTCGAATCTGCGACTATACAGAGGACCCGAAGCAGGATCCCATTTTATGAGTTCTCTTGTAAAAGACGTAAAGTCCATAGATGCGATTTTAAACTTTGAAATCAAACCCATGATCCCTCTCACGGCCGAACAGAACAAACAGTATATGACCAGTACCATCTGTCATATCTGTAAACAAGGTAACTTTACTGCAGAAAATTACAAAGTCCGTGACCACTGCCACGTGAGCGGACAGTTCAGAGGACCGGCCCATAGGAACTGCAATTTAAATTATAGAAACCAGTCATTCGTCCCGGCGGTCCTGCACAACCTTTCCAATTACGATGCTCATTTCATTGTGACAGAGTTAGGCTTTGACAAGAATAGAATTAACGTCATTTGCAACTCTCAAGAGAAATATGTATCATTTTCCAAATTTATTCCCTCCTCGTATTTGAAGCGGGGAGGTATGGAACTTAGATTTATTGATTCTTTTAGGTTCATGGCAAGCAGCTTGGAAAAGCTAGCTGACAATCTACCCAAGGAGAAATTCATAGAGACACGGGAAGCTTTTGGTGACAATACTGATTTGGTGTGTCGCAAGGGGGTTTTCCCCTACGATCACGTCACCTCGCTCGAAATTCTAGATGAGACAAAATTACCGCCTAAAGAGGCGTTTTACAGCAAGCTCATCAATGCGGGTGTCTCAGATCGAGACTACTCTCACGCTGTTAATGTCTGGAATTCATTTTCGGTCAAGTCTTTAGGGGAATATTCGGAACTATACTTGAAATCTGATGTTTTGATCTTAACAGACGTTTTCGAGAATTTCAGGCAAATGTGCCATGATACGTATGGGTTAGATTGTCTTTACTATTCAACTGCTCCAGGCTTTGCTTATGCGGCTATGCTAAAGTACACATCGGTAAAGTTGCCTATTTTAAACGATATGGACATGGTGCAGATGTTTGAGCGTGGAATCAGGGGAGGTATATGCGAATGTGTAACGAGACACGCTGTGGCAACCGCAGACTACGACACCTCAAAATCAAGCTCTCACCTTTACTACGTCGACGCCAATAACCTTTATGGTTACGCCATGTCTCAAGCGTTACCTATAGGTAATTTCCGTTGGCTCGAGAAAGATGAGATCGAGTCCCTTGACGTCATGTCCATACCGAGCAATTCTAAATTGGGATATGTACTTGAGGTAGACATTGAGTATCCAGAACACCTCCACGACGCTCATACTGATCTGCCCTTTTGCGCAGAAATGAAATGTCCTCCGGGTAGTAAATTCAGGAAACTTTTGACAACTCTTGAGGATAAACAAAATTACATTGTACACTATTCTGTGCTTAAACAAGCATTACAACACGGACTGAGATTATCCAAGATCCATAGAGCTATTGGCTTTGAGCAAAGCTGTTGGTTGAAACCCTACATCGAGTTCAATGCTTCTAAAAGGAGGGCTGCTAGTAACGAATTCGAGAAGGATTTCTTTAAACTTCTAAATAATGCTGTTTTCGGCAAGACTATGGAGGACGTACGAAAGAGGATAGATTTTAGACTTGTATCTGATGAAAATTCAATGTCCAAATTGGTGGCCAAAAGCAGCTTTCTGGATAGAACCATATACAATGAATCCCTTGTAGGCATTCATCTTGCTAAAACTAGACTCGTCTTGGATAAAGCCATCTATGTAGGTATGTCTATCTTGGAATTATCTAAAGTCAGAATGTATGACTTTCACTACGACACCATGAAAAATTATTTTACAAACAAAATTAAGCTCACATATATGGATACTGATAGCTTTATATACAAGATCGAATCCGATAATCTCTACCGTGATTTGGTAAATTTGAGAGATGAGCTGGATACTAGCGTCTACCCACCCGAACACCCCTTGTATTCCCCCAAAACAAAGGAGTGGTCGGTAAATTCAAGGACGAAGGTGCTGGTCATACTATATGTGAATTTGTAGGCCTGCGAGCAAAGATGTACGCTATAAAATTTAATGATATGAGTATAAAGAAATTGAAAGGCGTTAATAAATGTGTTGTGGAGAGAGAACTCTCATTTGAAGATTATGTTGGCTGTCTCCAGAGCGGACAATCAACATTCTCGGTAAACAGATCCATCAGATCGTTTAAACATAACGTGTTTTCGATTGCTATGAATAAAGTCACTTTATCTAGCAACGATGACAAGCGTTACATTTTACCTAACGGCGTAGATACTCTTGCTCACGGGCATTACAAAATCAGGGATGACGAGGGACCCCCAGCTAAAAGATGTAAAGTGTAAAAATGTATATTTGTTTATAGACTTTGCTTTATGAAATATTATCTGTAATTTATATGATGTAAGAATCAATATTTATATTCTATATGATGTATGATACATTAAATGATGTATGAAGCAATAAATGTTACTCTGTTATCCCATGAATTTTTATTATATATGATGTATGATACTTTATTTGTAATACTTATGATGTGAGAATTGTAATATATATGATATGAAAAATATTATACTTTGTATGATTTGTGTTAAAATAAAATATTAAACAGACGCATTATCTTTAATGTTAACCAGGAGCTTAAAAATCCCATTCCCTACACATATACCTTCTTCCTCCTTTTTTTTCTAGGCAGAACTAGTCTAGACTGGTTTTTTTTTCTAGACAGAACTAGTATGGATTGGATTTCTCTAGACTGAACTAGTATGGACTGGTTTTTTCTAGGTAGATCTAGTCTGGACTGGTTTTTTCTAGTCAGAACTAGTCTGGACGTGGTCAACAACGGTAAGTATCCTTTTTAATCAAGAACAAGAAATAGAACAAGAACAAGAACAAGAAATAGGACAAGAACAAGAAATAGGACAAGAACAAGACAAGAAATAGATCAAGAACAAGAAATAGAACAAGAAGAGAAATAGGACAAGAACAAGAACAAGAAATAGGACAAGAACAAGAACAAGACCATTCTAGTCATATCTGCTACAGGATTTGGAAGGAAGTGATACATTTTATAACGAGAAACTACAGAAAACAGATGGCTTAGGTTTGCAGACTCTAAAAACTCATTGGTTATCACTAAGAATATTCTATCTGACTAGGACCTATACGTATGGGAAATGAAAAACATGAACATTTGTATAACTTTTCTTTTTATTCTAGCCCTCATCTTATTTTCATGACCCAAATTATAGTGTGAGACGCATTATATCACAACTCTGGTTAGGATAGGTTAGGCTAGGCTAGGCTAGGTTAGTTTAGGTTATGCTAGGTTAGGTTAGCAGGATCTAATTTTAAGATTATTTCTACATTGCTCAAAAGGCTAAGTTCCTTGGCACATTTTGTTATTGCAGCATCAAAGACGAAAATCAACTAACTATATTTTGACACACATCAATTATTTATCAAGTTTTACTTTGGTAAAACTAGTGGACTCGGTCTCGGTCCATGTCTCGGTCTCGGTCCTATGCATTTACCATACATCATCTCTTTATTGCTAAAACTCGTGGCGTCTAACAAAAAAGATCATTTTTTAATCAGATCTTACACATAATACATGCTTCATCAGACCTCACTCACAGCTGGTAGGTCTAGGTCTAGGTCTCGTTCTCGCAAGACATCACCATTTTGAAAGAATCTTATACGATTTTTTCGATGTTATAATGGCACGCCAAGGAGCGAACTAATAGTTTTCCTCACGATGTTACGGGTGGGTTGTAAGTGGGACGCTCACTAAAAGTGAATGTGAGTGACCAGCCCCAGACTGATATTGACCAGCCCCAGACTGATATTAACCAGTCCCAGACTGATATTGACCAGCCCCAGACTGATATTGACCAGACCAGTCGTATAAGATTCTTTCAAAAGGGTGATGTCTTGCGAGAACGAGACCTAGACCTAGACCTACCAGCTGTGAGTGAGGTCTGATGAAGCATGTATTATATGTAAGATCTGATTAAAAAATGATCTTTTTTCTTAGACGCCACGAGTTTTAGCAATAAAGAGATGATGTATGGTAAATGCATAGGACCGAGACCGAGACATGGACCGAGACCGAGTCCACTAGTTTTACCAAAGTAAAACTTGATAAATAATTGATGTGTGTCAAAATATAGTTAGTTGCTTTTCGTCTTTGATGCTGCAATAACAAAATGTGCCAAGGAACTTAGCCTTTTCAGCAATGTAGAAATAATCTTAAAATTAGATCCTGCTAACCTAACCTAGCATAACCTAAACTAACCTAGCCTAGCCTAGCCTAACCTATCCTAACCAGAGTTGTGATATAATGCGTCTTACACTATAATTTGGGTCATGAAAATAAGATGAGGGCTAGAATAAAAAGAAAAGTTATACAAATGTTCGTATTTTTCATTTCCCATACGTATAGGTCCTAGTCAGATAGAATATTCTTAGTGATAACCAATGAGTTTTTAGAGTCTAAAACCTAAACCATCAGTTTTCTGTAGTTTCTCGTTATAAAATGTATCACTTCCTTCCAAATCCTGTAGCAGATATGACTAGAATGGTCTTGTTCTTGTTCTTGTCCTATTTCTTGTTCTTGTTCTTGTCCTATTTCTCTTCTTGTTCTATTTCTTGATCTTGATCTATTTCTTGTCTTGTTCTTGTCCTATTTCTTGTTCTTGTTCTTGTTCTATTTCTTGTTCTTGATTAAAAAGGATACTTACCGTTGTTGACCACGTCCAGACTAGTTCTGACTAGAAAAAACCAGTCCAGACTAGATCTACCTAGAAAAAACCAGTCCATACTAGTTCAGTCTAGAGAAATCCAATCCATACTAGTTCTGTCTAGAAAAAAAAAAAACAGTCTAGACTAGTTCTGCCTAGAAAAAAAGGGAGGAAGAAGGTATATGTGTAGGGAATGGGATTTTTAAGCTCGGGGTTAACATTAAAGATAATGCGTCTGTTTAATATTTTATTTTAACACAAATCATACAAAGTATAATATTTTTCATATCATATATATTACAATTCTCACATCATAAGTATTACAAATAAAGTATCATACATCATATATAATAAAAATTCATGGGATAACAGAGTAACATTTATTGCTTCATACATCATTTAATGTATCATACATCATATAGAATATAAATATTGATTCTTACATCATATAAATTACAGATAATATTTCATAAAGCAAAGTCTATAAACAAATATACATTTTTACACTTTACATCTTTTAGCTGGGGGTCCCTCATCATCCCTGATTTTGTAATGCCCGTGAGCAAGAGTATCTACGCCGTTAGGTAAAATGTAACGCTTGTCATCGTTGCTAGATAAAGTGACTTTATTCATAGCAATCGAAAACACGTTATGTTTAAACGATCTGATGGATCTGTTTACCGAGAATGTTGATTGTCCGCTCTGGAGACAGCCAACATAATCTTCAAATGAGAGTTCTCTCTCCACAACACATTTATTAACGCCTTTCAATTTCTTTATACTCATATCATTAAATTTTATAGCGTACATCTTTGCTCGCAGGCCTACAAATTCACATATAGTATGACCAGCACCTTCGTCCTTGAATTTACCGACCACTCCTTTGTTTTGGGGGAATACAAGGGGTGTTCGGGTGGGTAGACGCTAGTATCCAGCTCATCTCTCAAATTTACCAAATCACGGTAGAGATTATCGGATTCGATCTTGTATATAAAGCTATCAGTATCCATATATGTGAGCTTAATTTTGTTTGTAAAATAATTTTTCATGGTGTCGTAGTGAAAGTCATACATTCTGACTTTAGATAATTCCAAGATAGACATACCTACATAGATGGCTTTATCCAAGACGAGTCTAGTTTTAGCAAGATGAATGCCTACAAGGGATTCATTGTATATGGTTCTATCCAGAAAGCTGCTTTTGGCCACCAATTTGGACATTGAATTTTCATCAGATACAAGTCTAAAATCTATCCTCTTTCGTACGTCCTCCATAGTCTTGCCGAAAACAGCATTATTTAGAAGTTTAAAGAAATCCTTCTCGAATTCGTTACTAGCAGCCCTCCTTTTAGAAGCATTGAACTCGATGTAGGGTTTCAACCAACAGCTTTGCTCAAAGCCAATAGCTCTATGGATCTTGGATAATCTCAGTCCGTGTTGTAATGCTTGTTTAAGCACAGAATAGTGTACAATGTAATTTTGTTTATCCTCAAGAGTTGTCAAAAGTTTCCTGAATTTACTACCCGGAGGACATTTCATTTCTGCGCAAAAGGGCAGATCAGTATGAGCGTCGTGGAGGTGTTCTGGATACTCAATGTCTACCTCAAGTACATATCCCAATTTAGAATTGCTCGGTATGGACATGACGTCAAGGGACTCGATCTCATCTTTCTCGAGCCAACGGAAATTACCTATAGGTAACGCTTGAGACATGGCGTAACCATAAAGGTTATTGGCGTCGACGTAGTAAAGGTGAGAGCTTGATTTTGAGGTGTCGTAGTCTGCGGTTGCCACAGCGTGTCTCGTTACACATTCGCATATACCTCCCCTGATTCCACGCTCAAACATCTGCACCATGTCCATATCGTTTAAAATAGGCAACTTTACCGATGTGTACTTTAGCATAGCCGCATAAGCAAAGCCTGGAGCAGTTGAATAGTAAAGACAATCTAACCCATACGTATCATGGCACATTTGCCTGAAATTCTCGAAAACGTCTGTTAAGATCAAAACATCAGATTTCAAGTATAGTTCCGAATATTCCCCTAAAGACTTGACCGAAAATGAATTCCAGACATTAACAGCGTGAGAGTAGTCTCGATCTGAGACACCCGCATTGATGAGCTTGCTGTAAAACGCCTCTTTAGGCGGTAATTTTGTCTCATCTAGAATTTCGAGCGAGGTGACGTGATCGTAGGGGAAAACCCCCTTGCGACACACCAAATCAGTATTGTCACCAAAAGCTTCCCGTGTCTCTATGAATTTCTCCTTGGGTAGATTGTCAGCTAGCTTTTCCAAGCTGCTTGCCATGAACCTAAAAGAATCAATAAATCTAAGTTCCATACCTCCCCGCTTCAAATACGAGGAGGGAATAAATTTGGAAAATGATACATATTTCTCTTGAGAGTTGCAAATGACGTTAATTCTATTCTTGTCAAAGCCTAACTCTGTCACAATGAAATGAGCATCGTAATTGGAAAGGTTGTGCAGGACCGCCGGGACGAATGACTGGTTTCTATAATTTAAATTGCAGTTCCTATGGGCCGGTCCTCTGAACTGTCCGCTCACGTGGCAGTGGTCACGGACTTTGTAATTTTCTGCAGTAAAGTTACCTTGTTTACAGATATGACAGATGGTACTGGTCATATACTGTTTGTTCTGTTCGGCCGTGAGAGGGATCATGGGTTTGATTTCAAAGTTTAAAATCGCATCTATGGACTTTACGTCTTTTACAAGAGAACTCATAAAATGGGATCCTGCTTCGGGTCCTCTGTATAGTCGCAGATTCGAATATTCTCCTTCCAAGTCCTTAATAAAGTAGGCGTAACTGAAAGGTGTATGTTTTTGATAATTTTGAGTCCAGGATTTTGCAGGCTCATTTTGACATCCTGCAATAAGCTCCAATAAGCACTCAAAATCCGCATAGATAACGAACCTAATCTTCTGCGAATACTCATGCTTAGTGAAACTTACTTCCAGGCGTTTAGGAAATTCACACCTGACGGGTGAGAACGAATTACAAACTGCCAAATGAGCTTCATGTCTCTGGTCGGCTGACTGAGTGTCGTAGGCTTGAAAGTGTGCAAAACATCTTTTGCATACTTTGACTTGACGCTTGTCCGATGTGATGAAAGGTCTAATGAATGCGTGGAAATCGGTAATTAAGACGTAATGTGAATTTACTTCATCGCATACATACAAAAGGTCTCTATGGTCGTCCAACTCTTTTTCAACAATCCTGATTGGATACACTTCATCCCGGTCGTCTAAACCAAACACATTGATCGAAATGTTATTTAATTTAGAAAATTTACCAATGTCTTGTAATGTTACTGGGAATTTTATACAGCTTCAGTCGTATTTCTCTTCCAATTCCGGGCTGTTCAGATAAGACGTCCACAAATACTTTTCAGTTTCTATAAATTTTGCCAAGATGCAGTACTTGAAACAATAATCGTCATGGTTGTCAATGTTCACTAGAGACTTTGAGTGTCTAAAACGTTCGGGTAGGAGCATGAATTTCCTACCCACAAACGGTTTATAATGGTTGACGCGTAATTCAATTTTATGTATGGATTTCAACACGAACCCAGACCCTCGTAAGGCTATATCTTGATATTCTTGAAGAATTTTCTCTATTTGTTTATCTAGCAGTTCTGATAGGTTGGTCGTTACAAGAGCTACCTCGTTTTTTGATTTGAAATTGCGTAGAGTGGATTTTCCTTGTAAGTTCTCAAAACCGCATTCCACAAAAAGATTGAATTTTACAGACTTAAATTGTAGGATAGAATCCCTCACCAGTGCCTCCATCTTGGGTTTGTAGGCTGTCAGGCCGCTCTCCAGGTCCGCTTGCGGAATATTGGCTGCTGCATATGTAGCGATTCTCGATCTGAAGGCTGAGTCCACTTTGCGAAAATCATTCTGTAAGAATTAATACAGTGTATACATTAGCATAACATATAGAAAAACCATGTAAACATTAGCGTAAAACATGGAGGGGTAGCGTAAAAACACGTGTTTGTAGTAAGCTACTCACATCAGACTGAGTAGCGGCCCCATGTCAGTTGACATCTGTCACTGACTGCGAGACTTCTTGGCTGCCGTGAGCGGTGAGAGCTCCCCCCACATTATAACGGCTGCCGACGTCTGTCACCGCGCGAGATGAAGCGGATCCTTGTGTCTGCATGTTAACATCTGGCATGTGATGGGGCGCGACTCCTTGGCTGCCGTCCGCAGTTTTCTGAGATGATACTGCAATGGGTTGCGTATTTGCATCTGGCACGGTGAAAGGCTGTAACAAAAAAAAAACAAAAAAAATGCTTATAATGAGACGAGTTGTCTCGGAAGTGACACATTAATATATAACACATTAATATATATAACACGTACCGAGTAATCAATGGTTTGGTCACCCAAAGCTGTCCGGATCACGGATGGTCTGGCGGTCGGTGTCACTGCCATCTCCCGTTGTCGGTACATTTCGTTGGGGTTAAATGGGTTATGGGTAGATTCCAAATGGTGATTTAAATAACGTTGACAGGTGAAACTTTTTCCACATTTAACACAGACTAGTTGATTGTTAGAGTGTGCTTCCTGCACATGTCTGGTCAATACGTCGCGACGTGTGTATGATGCCCCACACGAATCACAGGAGAATTGACTTTGTGTATGCCTCTGCCTCACGTGCCGGTTCAGGTCTCCTTTATGCCTATACTTGGCATCGCACTCGGAGCACTTGAAGAATGCAGTAGTAGTACCTTCCATGTCGGCTGCTATCCGTTGAATGAGCGAAATCGTCTGCAGCATGTGTATTTATATCGACCCACGCTAGGGTACTGCGTCCACGCGCATGCAGGACCCACGCAGAGGTACGGTGACGGTATACAAGCAGGACCACATGCTGCGGTAAGCTGGGTTATTTTCGTACGCAGAGATGCGACTCCACAACTCTGCCACGCGAGGCTGCACGTGTGCAGACAACATCTGGACTCCAGCTAAGACACGCAAGCTCGCAATATTACAATACTAGCATGTGCCCGCGGCTTCGCCGGCGATAATTATTTCAATAGCATAATAGTTATTTATTAACTCCTAAATCACGTGGACTACATACCACGATTAGATAGCATCGTCTGGTAAAAGCGACCTCAGATTCGAGTTTCTTGGCCCAGAAAACCTCTGTATAGTGAGATTCGACCAAATAAAACAACGTTTGACCATATTTAGGGCTTACAACATTCAAGCGATCGCGATAGTTTTATGTCCAAAAATAGACAAAGCCAACTGTAATTGATTTGACATTGCGAAAACTTATGTTTTGAAAAACGCAAATAATGCACGTTTCTACACTCATAACTCACGAACGAAAACTAAAATTAAAATTCCGGCTTCGCGGTGCATTTCCAGCCCACCTATGTTTAAAATTTCAGATCTCTGCGTTCAGTAGATAATATGAATTATAATGATGCCTTCTCTAATTTGTCAAACATCCATTTCATGTAATCCAAGCCCATAGGCAACAATTTGTTTTGATAATTCTATGTAGAAAGGGATTCAAAAACATTTAATTTTTGGCATTTAGAATCAGAATTTTTCTTAGTGAGCTGAAGCGAAGGTACTAACAAAATTCCATAGGCTGTACGTTGATTCCTGTCATTCAGTCAGTCAGAACAAAGCCTTTTATATATAGAGAGAAGATCACAAATAATTATACATGTACGGCAACATCGAGACACACGCTAGAGTACAACGTACACGTGCATGCAAGACCCCCACGCGCGGTGAGCTGAGTTATTTTCGGACGCGGAGATGCGGCTCCACAACTCTGCCACGCGAGGCTGCAGACAACATGTGGACCCCCGCTAAGACGGCGAGACATGCATGCCGCAATATTACAAACTCACAAATATTTACCAATAGCGAAATATATTCCCCAATAGCGAGCCGAACACTTAGGCCGTTGTTCTACACAGGTGGCGCAAGCACCCAGGTGGCCAAAGGGCAGTGGTCAGTAGTCAGTGGTCAGCGGGCTGGGGAGTGGTCAGTGGGTCGGGAGTGGACAGTGGTCAGCGCGCCACCGCCGCGCCACCGCTGCGCCACCAACCACGTGATACAGAAAACATAACTACTGTAGTGGCTTATTGGTTCAGGCGTAGAATGAGAAGAAAAAGAAAATATTGGGTACATCCCTACAATCTTACCAACGTGCACCATAGCTCGGCTGTTGTTTCTCGAGAGCTGTCTCAACATGAATCAAAATTCAGGGAGTTTTATCGAATGAACCAAGAAAACTTATTTCGAAAATTTGTTTTCTGAAGGGTAATTATAAGCCACTCACTGTTTGTAGAAACTCTGTTTTGGCTGTTGAACAAATAAAGTGTGCGTGGAACGCCACGCGACAGAAGTGAAACTTGTTTTAATTTTTTTATTTTTTCAATGTTTGATTATTGGATTTTTTTAATTTTGCATTATTGGACTTTTCTAATTTTTAATTTTGTATTTTTTTAAATTTAAATCTTTGAATTTTTTAATTTTTAATTTTTTAAATTTTCGATCTTTGAATTTTTTATTTTTTGGATTTTTGGATTTTTAAATTTTGGAGATGTGTCGGTTTATAATACCCAGCTATTTAGTACCATAAATACTTTATATACCTGTATATGCTTGGGGAAAAAAAGAATACCAAAGTTTTAAAGTTTAATAAGTGTAAGTAATAATGGAAAATTCATTGGTCTTTAAAAAAAATTCCTTGTCATTTTTTCACTATTTTAGGTAATAAATGCATTTTTCTATTTTGCATTTTTTCATTAGTAAGTAACTGGATACAGTTGGCAGGAGTCATTGGTTTTAAGTGGGAAAGATTCTCCCTTGACAAGCACCGCTTGCAGTTTCCCCCGAAGCAGGTGTTAGCTAAGCAGGTGTTAAGTTTCGTGTCAATTGTTGGAAGATTATAAATAGTAAGCAGTAAATAGAGCTAGCGATTCTTGATTGATAAACAATCCTGAGAAGAGACAATATATGATATCCCCGGGATTCCGAAAATTTCATTTCCTCAGGCAATGGCTATGCAAAATATACTCCCCATGTTAATTCTGTCAAATTGTATTATAATGAGGGCCCGGATTCCGATGACCTAAAATTGTTTGAAAAATGACCCTAAATTTAAAGAAAATTACTTAATAATTATAAAATATTACCTAAAAACTGACATTTTATTTATAAAAAAATATTATTGTACACACAAAGTTATAGACTAGTTTGTACATAATTATACAAACTGTAAATAACTGTAATGTTGTGAATGTTCTTTTCTCAAGGAAATTTATACTGGCACTGAGGCACTGGCGAGTCAAAATTCGCCATTTCCTTTTGTGGTCTGCTGGATTATGTTATTTAATTGAGGGTAAACAGTAGTTTGCACTCTCAAATCCAATCAGGTGGCAGACTCTGGTGCCAAGTCAATCTAATAACAATAGTAATATAATACAAAATTTTGGAGTTTCTTTGATTCTCATTTCCGACTGAGACATGACAACACTTAACGCCGAATTTTTCCTTCTTGCATTAAACAAACAACACTTCAAAGACAGCACTGCTAGCGACGAAAAAAGTTAATACACTCAATGTAAATACATGAAAATGACTAAATAAGGAAGCAAATGACACGAAAATGACAAAATAATGACCTAAAATTGAAATAAATGCCCTAAAAATATAAAATTGCATAAAATGGCAAAAAATGACATAGTAAAAATGTATTTCTATAATCTAGAGGCCATGATTAGGATTTATCAACAAGTTGGCAATGTCTATGTAGCATCAATAAAAAGATGACATGTCATTAGAATCCGGGCCCTGATTATAATTATTCCCTGAATTATAATTAAATTACTTATTTCTTGTGTCAGAGTTTCGAAATATTTACATTATGAGTTAATAATATAACAGTCTGATTACTTACTTGTTTTGCACAATAAATAAATAAATAATGTATTTACCTGTGTCTTTTACTTCTGCTGCAATTTTCCTACATGCGGCACTCGTCATATCTGTCTTACTATATGCGGCAATGGAATAGTTCCAGATGCACTCATGAGCTTTCACTAAATGAATTAAATGAATAAATTACAGAATTGTCTTCTCTTCTTCCCGACACGTTCACTGCTCGAAATATCGAAAGCAACAACTCGCTCAGGCGACCAGCATGCTGCACTTCGAGAGATATATCGCTTGCGATATGTTGCGCTATCACGTGAGTGTGAACCTTTTTTATCGCCTCCCTTTAGATTTCAAGTATCTGTCCGTGCGTGTCGCGTATCGTATATCGCTTATCGCTTATCGCCTGAGTGTGAACCCTATGCAACCAATGATCATGTTATGTTGAATGAAGCACTGGTGGAATAATGTATGGAAGGGGAAAGAGGAACACACAGAGAAAACCTGCCCCTTCCCCAATTTGTCCACAACAAATTCCATATGGATCCACCGAGTTCCTAGCGGTGGAATGCGAGTGGTCTAACCACTCATAATGGGAGCGAATAGGAGTAATAGTATTTGAAGGGATATAATTCGTATAGAAACACTTTACTAGTTCAGTGCGATGAGGTGTATAACAAGCGTGATGTCACTGAGTGTAGCGCTTGGCGATGGTTCCCTGTTCTCTGTTATGTAGACCCCACCCATCAGTTGCGTCTCGGCTTCGGCTTCGTCTTCGGCTACGGGCTGTGTTTGTGAATTCTGTTTACTTCAAGAGAAAATATGGGACATTACTTGTAGCGACTCAGATATCAGCAGAAAAGGTAAGAATTTCATGGACAACTTACAAACGACATGAGAGTGTCGCTGAATACAATGTAGCTTTCTCTATAACAACCGCTGCGGTCCACCAGGCAGATGGCAGAAACCCTATCAGATAGATAACGTCATATTCTGCATTTATTTTATTTCAAACATTAGGACATAATAATGTAACTTATACTGTATATATATAAAGAAACAATCTCTGTCTCTCTCTGTCTATCTCTGTCTCTCTCTCTCTCTTTCGTACTCTTTCTCCAATGCTATTTTTCGTCTACGAATAGAGTAACAGTTGTCATCACTGTTAATTCAGCTACGTTTGACTGTTTGTAGACCTATTTTCATTTTATAAAACTAAGCGTCTTTATGAGAATATTATAGGAGAAAAATTCCTCCGACACTGGGACTTGAACCCAGGACCTTTGGCTATTCGCGCCAATGCTCTACCAACTGAGCTAAGCCGGAGTTCAATTCACAGCGCCAGATGGAACCTCTCTCCTATGACCGATTTGCCCTAATTGTCTACCTCACAGACAGACAAGTTATGTCATATGCAGTACTGTGAGGCACACTAATTAGTGATTTTTGTGACCGGGCTCCCACTGTTATTGTACAATTAACATTCAAGATAGATATATAAGCTTCCATGAACCACAGATTATTGTCTCTGTTGGACATTACATGAGAATATTATAGGAGAAAAATTCCTCCGACACTGGGACTTGAACCCAGGACCTTTGGCCATTCGCGCCAATGCTCTACCAACTGAGCTAAGCCGGAGTTCAATTCACAGCGCCAGATGGAACCTCTCTCCTATGACCGATTTGCCCTAATGGTCTACCTCACAGGCAGACAAGTTATGTCATATGCAGTACTGTGAGGCACACTAATTAGTGATTTTTGTGACCGGGCTCCCACTGTTATTGTACAGTTAACATTCAAGATAGATATATAAGCTTCCATGAACCACAGATTATTGTCTCTGTGGATATGCCCTTACCTTAAAATAGGTAATTCATTATGAAAACATACAACTGACGGCCATCTTACCTGCGTAAACAGGTTGACCAACACGACAAACCTGACGGGAGATCTAACTAATACAGCACATTTTCGAAACGCGTGAATTCAATATGCTCTACTAAACTAATATCACTGTTCATAACCTAACAGACCTAACCTAACCTAACTTTCACTAAAGTAGAATCTACCTACCACTACTTAGCCTACCTTAATGTAAGATGGTTAGTTGGTCATCCTGCTTCGAAGTTGGTCTTTCTTCTTAGCTCAGAACCTTAATATGGCTGGCGCATTTCAAACGTAATAAAAATGAATGGATTGAAATGGGTAAAAATAAGATCAAGTTCTAAAAAAGACTAATTTCACCCCGTAATCAATTTCTTGAACAAAAGTAAGTATATTTATCGATGTTTCCAGTTCCAGGAAGGAAAATTGCAATGCTAAGGAGATAGCGCTCTACCCCAAAATACTATATAATATGTCCTTAAGCAGAGGGATCCACGGGAATTGTTGAAAAATATTCATTTCATCTGTTAAAAGTAAAAACCGTCAAGTTTTACAACTTCAGAATATAATAAACCTTCATCTAATTCTCTACAAGTGAATAAAATATACGGTACTTTACAACATGAAGCCAGAAGTTATGATTACAGTTGCCTGGAACCAACTGCCGATCACTGAGTTGTAGTTGCAGAGCCATTCTCAGTTTATTGTTGTCCCGCCTGCATTGTTGTTTACCAGCCTTTCCTATTGCTTAACTGTTACCACAAAAAGAGAAATTATAGCAATTTCACAACTTGCATGCAAAGGATGTCAGAAATGTGTGGGGGTAGACGGAGATCATTTTCGACATCATCTATGACAAAGGTATGTGATTATTCTTTTTTTTTTGTTGTGCCCACCCTTACCCCCGGAGTGCCCAACAATGAAGCATCATTCTAACTGTAGTCCTAATTTAGAAATCCTTGCAGTTGGATTGAGGGGTTATGTACATGAGCCTTCAGCTGCCGATAACTTGCTTCCAGGTCGCCGCGCGGACCCTGCGTTCTTTGGCACTTCGCAAAAATGTCTCTGTAGCAGGGCAGAAACTAATGTTCACATTATACAGTCATTATATATATTACACTTCTGGTTTAGACCTAAGTGTAAATTTGGATGTTATTTTTTTGAAATCCTCACTTATTCTGCTTCAAAATAACTTCTACAGTTCCAAAATAATGAAAATAAAAACTCTGGTTTCGTTGCACAGCAAGAAAGTAGTGTGTCCTGCAGGAAACATTAGGTTTTAGTAGCAATAGGTTCAAGTTTTTTATATGGTTGATATTCATCATTGAAGGATGACATCGCATCCCAAGTTGAGATATGGCATACCATCCGACCGCTGTGACATTTACATTCATATTTCAACATCACTAGGACATAACAGGATTTGGGGAATGTGGTCAGCACGATGATACCTATGGCCAATATTATTTATGGTCTTCTTCTCTAGAGCTATTTCTATAAACCGGCTCCTCGGTTGTCTTCACGAGGCTGAGTGCACACTTTCCAGACCTACCTACCTCATGATCGGAGAAGGTACCGGGGAACAAACTCAGGCCGGCATACACGTGAGGAATGCTGGGTATTAGATTATGCAGAAGGTTAAAACAGTGTGACAAAATGTATTATATATAAATACACTGGTGAATTTGCTTGTATCTTGTGAGGAGCTACTTCATATAGAAGTAGGCCTAGTCCCGATTCAAAGAGTCACCATAGGGTTCGGATGTTTATGACATGACCTATTTTTATCCTGACCTCCGTTCTTGCCGCAAACACAAATGAAACACAAATTGCACGCTTGTTGTCCTAATCGAACCGTTTTTATTTTGCATGTAAAGTAATATTTTGGGATTTTGTTTTTCTTGGTCATATTTTCTCCATATCTGTAATTTAACGTCACATTTCATTTATAAATTCAGCAAAAGAGCACACTTATACAGTGTATTACATAGTCGAGTTAAATTTGAAATCTATTTAATGTTTATGCCAAGTTAATAGTAACTTAAATTTTAAAATTAATGCAATGGTTAATATTTTATAAGGACACGCAAGGTCTAGAAAACATTAGGAGTATTGGAGCTGATGAAGTGAGCAAACAGGAGAAAAATCTTTAAAAATAGAAGTCCATTAGAAGTAAAACTGTAAATCAACAAAATTGTTAAAAAGTGAATTCATGTGATGTAAGTGTTCAATCAGAGCTTTAAACTATCTACAAGTTTAGTTATTTTGCTGCCAACTTGACAGCAGTATATGCTATTCATCATTTGTCTCTAGTTTTATTATTATAAGTTTAGATTTTTAGGTTATTGCATTACATTCTTTATTCATTTACTTACAACATTAGATTTATTATTTACAATTAGTAAATATTACTCATTATGTTCTATTTATTAATATTTGAAGTTTAAAGAATATTTATTCATATTTAAGCCTATCATGTTGGCTACGAATATCTTTCTCTGTTACTTCCTGTTTCTGAAGTCAAGATGATTCAAATTATTATTTAAATAATATACATTTTCTATCTTGCAAGCTATTATCCCTATTCATTGTCTGTTATTATTCATATTTGATTATTATTTTTGTATCCAGTCTTCAGGATACATTTCTTGAGCAGTTTATATGCATTTCATATAGCTCAATGACTTGACTTCCTTCTTCTTCATCACAACAATTCATTACTCAGACATGAAAGGATTCATGTTCTTTGGTGCTTCGGATTATCGTGATACAGTCTGAACATCAACATTCATTCTACTATTAGTGTGGATAATATATCCTACAAGTTCTACACTTCTTTATCATATGCTTCGTCAAGTAAGCAATACTAGTGCATCAAGAAATGTACTTAATCATTCATTCAATTTATGCCTGGCAAAATGGCGTTTCTGTGTTGTGTTTTGCTAATTGCTAAATAGCTGGGACATCACAACACACATTCTCATTCATATAGCAGATAAAGATTCTGCTAATATCAATCTAAATAAGGACATATACTTCGCTTCAAGTAAGTAATCATTAGTGTTACTAGAAGTGATTCCAATTTCCATACATCTACGCTTTAAACATTGATCTCATTGTTGCGATTTGGCTATCATTAAATAGCCTATCCATCAGACTTGACATTCAGTTTCTAGTCGTGGAAACTATTTCTACAAGTGTAACGCTTCACGGACAGTGTATATTTATTCACAAATGTGATTATATGTGACATCAAGACTAAACTTTCATCTCCATTATCTACAAACTTTCATTCAATCGTTTATATGGTAGATGGTGACAATGTTCACATCCTCGAATCATAACTTTAATCTCATGCGTTAAGATGGATTCACATATGACATTAAACACTAACACTCTACACTAGAAGATTGTCAACCATTATATTAATCAGTAAATGCTATCTTCAAGAAGAGTTTCAGCTGAGAAGCATACTTTCTTCATTCCAACGCTTTTCAAGAAAGTGAAAGTGTATTCATTCGTGTGTTTTAGTTTATAATTAAATATTATCTCTTATATCATTGTTTTCATTGAGTGATGCATGTTATACAACTTATTCAATTCAATTCCTCCATTACATTGGAGGTGGTCCTCCGCCAGAGATCTCATTAGTTGTGGTTTGCACGAAAGGTGTTAAGCACAACTAAAGTTTCATTCTCGTGTAGGTTTTAGGGACTCTTACAGTCCGCTCTTACAAACATAAACCCCCTAATCCTACATTTGGTCCTCTCGGGCCGGAGTATTGCCAGCAAGTTTGTGTTTACATTCATATTCCTACATTTGGTCCTCTCGGGCCGTGATATTCCAGCAAGTTTGCATTAATAGGCCTAGCCTACATCTAGGATATTACCAGCAAGACTGTACTAATAAGTTATTCCTTCATCTGGTCCTTCTGACCATAATCAAACTATTAAGATTGAAATAATACAATAATACTCATACATTATTCACCCTATGAGTCACAGACAGACTTGGGTTGCATACAAGAGCCTTCTTGTTTTGCTCACATTCTTGTATGCATTATTATTTCATCTCAAGAGATATATATTGATACTTAAGCAATTAAAGATTGACTTAACATTGATTTGTGCTCTGCCATAAGCATTTGAGCCACATGCTATCACTCAGTGAAACTTTAAAGTGTACTGTATGATATATATATATATATATATATATATATATATGTCAATTGTAAACATTGTGACATCAATGTAAGTCACAGACACACAACACACTCTGTCAACAGTACATTAACACACAGTTCTCTTACACGAACAAGATTCTTAACGTTCTTTGCAATTCAATACTCATCTTATTGCAAATAATTGCAATCATTCTGCTCTATCATATATTTCATTATCTTCTTGACAATAAGTTGTCCAGAAGTTGTTTCTCATAGGCGGGCAAAACGGTCCTGTTCTTCTCGCATACTATTTCACTTGCATTGCTTCCTTGTATCCCGGCTAGCGGGCAAATTACTACATTTTTTTCATTCTTCGTATACCTATATTTGAATCATGGAAGATCAAACATTAAGACAGGTCGAATACCTCAAAAGAAAACGCACTCCTCTTAAGGCACAACTTACACGTCAGTGTAATTATATTACTGATCTTAATGAGTCACGTGAACTCAATCACCAACAATTATTGAAGCGTAAAGACATTTTTTAAAAAACATTTGATAAGTTCATACTAATTCAAGATCAAATAGAAGAATTTCAGCCATCAGATGCTGAAATTAATTACCATGAAAAAGTCGAAAATGACTTTATCGAAGCTATTTCTAAAGTAGAAATATTGATTAAGATTTCTGAGCTGCAACAAATCAAAACTCAATTGTTCACTCACGTACGAGTAATATCAGACTTTACTGCAGCTCGTGAAATCGAGTTACATGCTTTGCTATCTCGTAGAGACGAGGTCAAGCAAACATTTGAGAAATTTAAGTTGGTTCAAACCCAGCTCGAACAACTCCATGCTACGAATGCTGAGGCCAACTCTCGTGAAGAAGTTTAAACAGCATATTTCAAAACCATCGCTAAAGTAGAAACATTGATTAAGACCGCGGAGTCTAAGGCAGATACTTTAATTAAGCTCGCAAAGGTTAGACAATTAAGAGTACAGCTCTTAAACCATATTTAAGTAATAAACGAGCTTATGATCGAGGATCAGGCATCTTACTTTGAAGGTATTAAGAGATGCGCTGAACTCGAACAATCATTTCAGCACTATCAAGCTCAAGAGTCTTCAATTGAAGACATTGAATCATTCAATGACGGGCAAATTCAACGCTATGAGCTTGAAGAAGCCTATTACAAATTACTTACTAGACTTGAAGCTTCCATAAAGGCAAACAAGCAAATATATGATTCAGATCCTGTGTCTGCGCCTAGTCCGCAACCAGTTTTTGACTGAGCAAAACCACGTTTCTCTTCCTAAGTTACCTGAGATAAGATTACCGACATTTTCAGGCGATCCCACTATGTGGCTACAGTTTCGTGACACGTTTACATCCTTAATACTGCAGATTCAGTACGTGTCTGAGATGGACAAGTTTCAATATTTAAAGTCATGCTTAACCCCTGAGGTTATGACTATCATACATAATATTCCTGTCAGTGCTGCCACATTTAGCATTGCCTGGCAAACTTTGTTAGAGCGTTTTGACAATGACAGACTCATTGCTAATGCTCAATTTGAGAATTTATTCTCTCCCCCTTCTATTGATAGAAACTCTGCTGATTCGCTCCAGAGATACTTAGATCATTACATAAGTACTGTCCACGCGCTTCAGTCACTGCACATTGATATTGAGCTGACTGATCTTATCATCTCAAAAATAATACTGGATAAGCTTTCTCCAGCTATTATTAGAGATTGGGAATCTTCGCTTAAAGCTGATAAGTTTCCATCACTGAAGGACTTATTCAGTTTCCTTGAGGCCAAAGTTCGAGTCATTCAAATGACTGACTTAGCTATCAAGTCCCAGTCGAATCAATCTCCAGTCAAAAATGTGACTGCGAAATCTAATAATAATACTAACAACAATCGTAAGTCCACTGAAGCTAAGAAAAAGTCTTCGTGGTCTCAACCTATTTGTATATGTTGTAATCGCCCTCGTGATCATGAATTATTTCTCTGTGTAGCATTCAGAGCTTTTGCTTTGCCCCAAAGATTTGAATTTGTGAAACGCAACAATGTATGTAATGTCTGCCTGAGAATAGGTGGTCATTCACAAGCCTGTTCTTCTTATACTTGTATGAAGTGTCAAGATAAACATAGTACTTTGCTTCATCCTTCAAACGCTCCCATACCAGTAAACCCATGTGCCATGTTAAGAAGTGGTCCAGCTACTTCAAAGATTCTATACCCTACAGCAACTGTGTTAATCGCAGATGCTAATGGCGAGAATATTGAGGCTACAGCCATTCTTGATTCAGCTACGACTTGTAATTTAATTACAAATAGATTATTTCAACGCCTCAAACTTAAACCAACTCCTCGTAGAGAATATTTGCAAGGAGTAGTGTTTGAAAAGCGCACTCTCTGCAAGGTAGCACCTTTGTCACTGAAATCTAATGTTTCTGATTTGGTCGTGCCAAACGAATGCTTTGGTTATTCCATGCATAGCTACTTGTAAGTTCCCTCGTGCTTACATAAATACTGACATTTGGAATATTCCAGGTAACTTGAATTTAGCAGATGCTAAATTTATCCAACCTAAGTACTTAGATTTTCTCATTGGTACAGAGCTTTTTTCACAAATACTGTTATCAGGCAAAATCATGGCTGATAATCTGCCTGGCATACATAATTCAGAACTTGGTTGGTACTTTATGGGTAAAGTCCCTCAACCTTTTACTTCTTCGCAGCATAGTACTCCTATGCAAAGTACTGCTTCTAAACATATGAATGTTTCTAAGCAAATGACTTCTCACAGCAAAGCTAAAGCAGCTAATAGGCGTGAGAAGCCTCGTGTGAAGCAAGCTCATTCTAATCGCTCATTCCCTAGCTCTGACTCGTTAATCGATTCAAACTACTCTGCTTTCTTGCACTCAGAATCAGCTGTGGATGAACAATTAGCTAGGTTCTGGGAATTAGAAGCTGTCAATAATTCTGCTCCATTCCATGATGAATCGGAATGCGAGAAACATTTCTCTCAAACTACCACCAGAGATGACTCTGGAAGATATATAGTTAAACTTCCTTTTACTGCTCCGCCTGAAACATTAGGTAGCACAAAGCAACAAGCTTACAAACGGTTTCAGCTCTTAGAAAAAAGACTGTCATCCAACGAATACTTACGTACTGAATATGTCAAGTTCATGCAAGAATATGAGGATTTAGGTCATATGCAACGAGCTGACCACATTACTAATGCTCCTTGTGAATACATTATTCGTCATCACCCAGTAATTAAGCCTAGCAGCACTACTACAAAGGTTAGAGTAGTCTGTGATGCCTCAACTAAGTCATCTAATGGAAAATCCTTGAATGACACTTTAGCTATAGGTCAAAGTCAGCCTCCTGAACTTCTGCCCTATGTAACTAAGTTTTCACATTTGAAGACTTTGCGTATGATAGCATATGTTCTACAATTCATAAATAATTGTAGGCCTGCTAAAATTAAGCTCACAGGTCCTCTCGAAGAAATTTCAAATTCACTCTACACTTGTGTGAAAATAATTCGGCAAGTCGAATATCATGATGAAATCAATGCTTTTACTTCGTCTGATGACGTTCCTTCATCTAGTAAAATACACTCATTATGTCCATTCATGGACAGTGATGGTATTCTCCGTGTTGGTGGAAGATTGAAGCACTCAGAACTACCCTTTGATGCGAAGCATAAGATTTTGCTTCCAGCTCAGCATCCTTTCACTAAACATCTCATTCGTTTTACACACTTCAAACTTTAGCTCACTTACGGGAAAGGTTTTGGATACCTTCTGTAAGGAGAACAATTCGCTCTGTGATCAGACAGTGCAATGTCTGTTTCAGATTTCAAGCTCAACCTTTTCAGCAAAAGATGGCTGATTTACCATTTTTTTTTTTTTTTTTTTTTTTTCAAATTACAAATTAAGTTTATTACAAATTAAAAAATACAAATTGATACAAAATTATTACAAATACAAATAATATACACACAATTTGTACAATTTGAAAAGAGTATTATTTGCCCCGCATGAGCATAGCTCGTGTTCGGGGTCAGTTCAGTCATACTAAAATTATTTTTTGAAAATTATATAAAAAAAAACATACATATTATAGTTTTAGGTAAAAAATAAGAATAAAAATAAATAAGATTGCTTATATGAAATAAATGCATGAACAAAGTTACGAAAAAATAAATTACAGTAACATAACAGAGTTACAAACAAAATACCCAATGTTAAAAATTAAAAATTTACAGTTGAGAATGATTAACATAAAAAAGTGGTAAAAGTACAATTACAAGTTAGATTTAATCAAATCGAGTACTCTTTTTTTAAACAATTTATTGTTTAGTGGTATCATATTAGGGTTTCTTCTAGTAAAATTGTTGTACAGCCTTGGTCCGAAATTTATACTATGCCTTAGACCTACTTCTGTAGCACACTTTGGTTCGAAAAGAGGACAAGAGATATTATACCTCCTTGTATTATAGTAGTGATTTCGAGTTATGAACTTTTCATGATGTTTATGGAAATAATTTAATAAAGTGTAGGAGTATAATTGTTTAATATCCAATACGTCAAAATCTTTATATAAGCTTTTAGATGGATAGTCCATTGATTTTTTTAAACATATCTTGATTATTCTTTTCTGCAACAACGACAATGGGCGAAGTGCAGTCTGACATATCCCACCCCATCCTATTATTCCATATTGTATAACTGATTGGACTAAACTTAGATATATTAGTCTTAAAGTACTCTGTGGCATAATGTTTCTTAATATAACAAATTTATATATAGTTTTCCGTAGTTTAAGACACAGATATTCAACATGTTTTTCCCACCGTAAATTTTGATCAATGATAACACCTAAGTATTTTAGTTGTGTTGATGAACTTAATTTTGGACATTTACAATTAAAAGGGATAGCACAAGGGATTTCATGTAAGATTATATTGTGTTGTGCATTTATCGAGGAAAGTCCTTTAGAGTTTAGTGAAAATGGTAAATATGTTGTTTTATCAATGTTTAAAGATAGAAGGTTTTCATCGAGCTATTTTTTTTATTTTGTTTGTTCCAATGTTAGCATTACAAAAAACGTGCTCCCAACTGTTTCCAGAAAATATGATTACTGTGTCATCAGCGAAGGAATAGACATTGCCTTTGATGAGACTTATATCTAATTTAAGAAGATCATTGATATATATTAAGAAGAGCAAAGGACCTAACACAGTTCCTTGTGGGACGCCGATATTTAGCACTACGTTTTCACTTTTTTCGTTGTTAACTTTAGTGATTTGGTATCTATTTGATAAATATGATCGAAATAGGTCTAAGGCAATACCTCTAACACCAATATTTTCTAATTTATTTAGCAAAATGTTGTGACTTATAGTGTCAAAGGCCTTTCTTAGGTCCAGAAAAACACCTAAGCATTTTTTTCCTTCATCTACTGCTTTAATAATTGTGGATGTAACGGCCATTATAGCATCATCTGTACTCATATTATTCCTAAAACCAAATTGTGATTCCGCTAATAGTTTATTTTTTTCTAAAAAGTTTGTTAGTCTATTTTTTATGCATTTCTCTAATAATTTTGCAATGGTAGATAATAAGGATATTGGCCTATAATTATTTAAATTACATTTGTCACCTGATTTGTACAATGGAATTACTGTCGCATATTTTAATTCATCCGGAAAAAAGCCTTGAGCTAAGCATAGGTTGAAAATATGAGTAAGGGGTTTAGAAATAAATCTAATAATTGCTTTCATTATAGTTGATGAAATGTCATCACTTCCAGGAGTAACGCTATTCTTAAGGTTTATGGCAATTAAGATCAATTCATTTTCAATTATTGGCTGTAGGAACAGAGAAGCTGTTGGATTTGAATGTAGATTATTATTGCGAGTAGATTGTGATGAATATGATGAAATGGAGCTTGTTATTTTATGTCCAATCTGAGAAAAATGTTTATTGAATTCATTAGCAATTTCACTATTATTGGTAATGGTTAATCCTTCTTCTGTTACGATTTTGTTTATATTCGTATTTTCTCGTTTTAATGTATCTGTAGCTTCATTGATCAATTCATTTTCAATTATTGGCTGTAGGAACAGAGAAGCTGTTGGATTTGAATGTAGATTATTATTGCGAGTAGATTGTGATGAATATGATGAAATGGAGCTTGTTATTTTATGTCCAATCTGAGAAAAATGTTTATTGAATTCATTAGCAATTTCACTATTATTGGTAATGGTTAATCCTTCTTCTGTTACGATTTTGTTTATATTCGTATTTTCTCGTTTTAATGTATCTGTAGCTTCATTGATAGTTCGCCAAAATCTTTTTGGGTCATGTGAATATTGTTTGAGCTTGGTTTCGTAATAATTTGTTTTAGCCTTTTTTACAATCGTATTTAAAAGGTTCCAGTATTTTTTATATTGATTTTGTAACATCAAATTTAACGGTTCACTTTTAACTTTTCTTGCAATTTTGTCACGTACTCGAATTGATTTTACAATGCCAGTAGTAATCCAGGGTTTTATTTTTTTATATTTACAAGGTATAGATATAAGTTTGGAAATTCTACTAAGTTCAATATGATTTTTTAAAATGCCATGAAAATATGAAAATGCTCTATTAGCTTCCGTAGCAGCATATATTGAGTACCAAGTCTCGTTCCTTAGCCTGTCGGACAGTTGTTCTATTTTGATATGGCTTATTGTAGCAGGGGTATATTCTAAGTTGCAGCTATGGTGATTATGTGGAAACGAGAATGTGCCAATTGTTGTGAAATGGTCTGTGATATCACTCTGGTATACACAGCTATTAAAATCCAAATTGTTCATAGATTTGAGAAATATGTGGTCTAAGCAAGACTTCTTTGTGTTGCCTAAGCGCGTTACCGCTTTTAAATATTTTGTAAAACCAAATTCATTAAAAATATTCATATATTCATTTCCATCACTGTCTAAGCCATTTGATCGTCCAATATTTGGATATTGATATCACCCACAATTATGTGATCATAATTTCCTCGATTTCGTTTTAAATAATTTCCTAAGCCAACTAAGAAATTGTTTTTAATTTGGAAACTAGGTGATCTATAGATAGCTGTTAATATGAATTGACAGTTTTTAAAATTAAACGTTAAATGCAAGTTATTTGTTCGTGTATCTCCTATTGCCCCATTCACTAACGTCAGCATTGATTATGCTGGGCCCTACTCTATTAAATATGGTGGACCTAGATCAAGGATTACTACTAAAGCTTATATAGCTGTATTTGTTTGCATGTCAACCAAGGCTCTTCACCTTGAGTTAGTCACCTCGCTTACTTCCAATGCATTTTTAGCAGCTTTTTCCAGATTTACTGGTAGAAGAGGCATACCAGTTTCAGTATCATCGGGTAATGCTACGAACTTTGTTGGTCCTCAAACTGATATCAAACAACTTACAGATTTTCTATCTTCTCATGAACATCAAACGAAAGTTCAAGATTCTACTTCACATCTTAACATAAAGTGCAATTTTATTCCTCCTCACAGTCCCCATATGGCTGGCTTGCATGAAGCAGCTGTTCGCTCAGTTAGGCATCACTTGAAAAGAGTAATGACTTCTATGATACTTACCTTTGAAGAGATGTCAACTCTCTTAATTCAAATTGAAGCTATTTTGAATTCACGTCCTCTTGTCACTCTTCATGAAGACATTGAAGACTTGAATAATCTTCCACCAGGTCATTTCCTGATAGGAAGACCTTTGATTTCATTACCCACCTCAAACATATCTAGTAGCACCTCTTTGCGTTCAAGATGGAATGCTATGAATCAATTGCTACTTGGATTTTGGAAGAAATGGTCCTCTGACTATTTATATTCTCTACACCAACGTTCTAAATGGCTAAAGACGCTTCCTAATGTGGAAATAGGAACTCCTGTTCTTCTACTCGACGACAACGTTCCCCCTTTTGAGCCGTGAATTCGGCTCATTTCTTGTTTATCTAACAGTTTTGTCGCATTCTGCTATCTTTGCTATATTTTATGTATGCTTAGTAAAACACGCCCGGTGGTAAACTCTGTTTTCTCTCTTTCTGAAATTGGTATTCGCTTGTGCTGCCATCTGTATGAAGGCAAGGGAGGTCAGGGCCGTGCATCGAAAAGTCAGTTGTAATTGGGATCACGCACGAGCAGTTTCTCCGTATGCAAAGTTCAACTCAGTGTTTGGTGGGCGTTTCCCGTGATGGCGACCGTCGTCTTCAACGTGGTTCTCGGGTGAGATCTTTGCTTTTTCTATCATGAATTTAAGGTATTTAAAGTAATTCTGTTTAGTATTTCTCACCCAGTTTTGGCCTTGTCTAAATTTCCGTTCTTCGCTATAGTTAATTATTATGCAGTATCGCGATTCTGGAGTTAAGTTTGAAATTACGCCTACACCATCCGTAATTATTTCTATTCTTCAGTCAGTCTAAAGTTCGTCTGTTATGGGTTGTTTTCACATGTTCTCCCGTTAGCAAAGGCGTTTTACTCAGAACTAGTAATGTGGGTTGAAAGAGATAGTATTGGTCGAAAGGTTGGATCAGGGGCTAAATTCTTATAGCTTTTTCAAAACGGGGTTTCTTGGAGTTTACCACCGTCTAACCAGAGCATTTTTCAAGTTAATTTTTGGGGATTTTGCCACTATAAATGTTATGCAGAAGTTCTTCGGCATATACAGAGTGATTCGAAGAATTGGGTTTTTCTTCGTCATACAGAGTGATTAAATTTTTGAGGACATTATTTGAAACGTCTAATAAATGCATATTCTTGGACAAGGGAAGGGAATAAGTAGTTATACCATGTTTTAGAAGAATACCCTCATGAGGATATTTTATGTGATTTATTCAATTTTGTATATATATCATTTTAAGGTATAGCATAAGATCATTTGATGTTTCAGCTTGTTAAATTATTAAATGAATTTGCTGTAAATAATTGTTTCGACCGATGTTTAATTGGTCAAGTTAGAAATAAATTTGTTTCTCCAAGATTATCACCCTTTTCTATTTTGGTCTACATATTTCAGGTTTTCCCCTAAATGCTGGGTAGTTATTGGAGTAAAATCCTTTTTTCCTGGGAGTATGGGCACCAGATATTGCAGAAAATAAGCAGTAGCGTTGCTAAATTAGTTAGAAATGAGAAAAACCCGGTCTACTTCAACAAAGCATTTGTACTAGGCTTCGTACATATGTCGTCTGTGCCAAAAGAGTAAAGGGGCGCAACATTAGTGGAATCGCAGAGCGTAGTTAGGGTTTTTTTAGCATTTCATTTCTCTAATTTCACGCTCTGTGTTTTTTAAATAGAGTTTTTCGAGGGTGGTAATTTTTCACATTGGCTTTTCTCGTAAAATTTTACTCCTTTATAATTTTTGGTCTCCTTCCTAAGAGTAGGGGAGATTTTCATGTTGTCTTGGCATTTTGCGTAGTTCTGCATTTCCTCGCTTATTTTCTATATTAAGATATAGCGAGTTTATTTACTTACCTTTTGTGACTGGTATGTTCAGTACTTTAGTTTTCAAGCCTGCTATCGCATTGAATATGAAAAGCGTGTGTTAGCAGTGATTATTTTGGGATCCTTTCTAACCTAACAATAAACTTCGGGTATTTACAAATTGCTATCCGAGTATTTCGGGTTTAGGCATTTTTTGGGTATTGTTGATGGCCTGTTTGGTTTTTATCATAATACTGTGATTATCTATATCGCTATTTGGGTATTGGTTAAATTTTTGCGAGCGAGATTTGTAGGACCCATGTGCTGGTTTATTGATATTACAGTTTGAAATCTAATGGTGATTTCAATTTTGATATGTGATTTTGAAAATTAACTTCTCGAATTGTTTTGAAGATCCAATAGTGATTTTCATTTTTGAACTTGAACTGTGGAAAATTAAAATTTTCGAATATACTTCGAGCATTAACTGGGACTTGTATTTTGGGAATTTGAAGTTGAGTTTTTCAGAAGATTTTGGGAAGACGGACAGATAGTGGTTGTCCGAACTTAATTAATTCTGAGAATATTTCAAGAATCTAAGATTGATTTGTACTTGAATTTGAATTTTGAAATTAATATTTGGGACTATTTCCGCAATTTTGATGGGGAGATGTATTTTGAAAATCAAAGCGAAGTGGATTTCGGAAGGTTTCCTGAAACTTAAAGCTGGTTTCAAATTGGAAATTAAACTTGGGAAATAAAGTCTTGAATTTTGAGTAACCTAACCGTGACCTGTAACTGGACATATTATAAAAAAAAAATTCTCGATTACGACAGAATAGTGATGTCTATTCGCAATTCATTGGAAATAATTATATACCGATTTTGTGACCTAATGGTGATTAAGATGTGGGCTAATTAAATCCTGGAATTTATTTGTTAATAATTCCGATACTTGATATTGACTTGGTTTTGAGATTGAAATTTGAATTTAATGTCGTTTAATGATTGGGAACCGATTTGTGACTTCTAGCTGGAGATTAAGTATTCGAGTATTTTCAAGTTTGATATCCGTTCTTTTCAAATTTAGATATTACCGTGAATTTTCCGGTATATTGTAATTTAATAGTGATTTGTATTCTGGGAATATTGTTTGTGCTTATGCATATTATTGAGGCTTAACTGTGAAGGTGTATGCTAAAACTTAATTCTGGGCAACTATTTTCATTTATGTATTTGGAGTTCTACACATGAATATTTACTTAAAATTCAGTTAGTAAAAGGCTGTTCTTTATTCGCTTCCTTTTTATAAAGTTTGGCGTACTTTTCAAAATTGGGATTTTGCTATCTCTTTGGTGGATTTTGCTCTCAATCGATCATTATGAGTAATAGGATATATGTCCCCGTAGAATTTTTGTTAAAGGCTGATATTATATACGAATTATTAGTTCGTGGAATCAAAGTGGATTCTGAAGACTCAGTTGGGAATTTGTCTAAATTACTAAAGGATAATTTGTCAAGTCCAGTTGATGTTAGTAATCTAAAAGACATAAAGGTGGAGAATGAATATTCTACATTAGTTTCTAAAACCGAAGAGAAGTAGTTAATAAAAAAAATGGCTAGTTAGATTCTTATTGTAAGTGCATCCTGGAAAAGGTTTTTAAAATAAAGGAAAAGGAAAAATGCCTGGGTATATTCTAAGGGTAGTTGGATCCTGCAAAAGGGAGAACATGGAGAGTTTATTCGGGAATTTGGAACTATAATATTAACTGCGTGATTCCAATTACGCTCATTTTATTTCAAGAAACAAAAGGGGGGAAAATTGGCAAAATCAAAAACAAAAACAACACTTAGATTATGTATATTTTTGGGCGTCTACTGTGCGTTTATATTTTATGTTGCAGTTTGTGGCTGTTCTGTTGGAGTATGATTCCGTCCCTTTTTTTCTTCGCACCTGAAGGAATTCTGGACCTATGTAAAAAGGGGGGGGCTATGTTGTGGAGCCTCTCTTTCTTCTTGCTTCACTGTCCCACTCCTGTCTTGTGCCGGCCCATCTTGGTTCCTGCTCTGGAGACGTCTGGAATTATGGGTTCCTGGAACAGCAAGAGAACCACGGATGATTGGGCGCATTTGTGGAGCGTCTATCTGGATTTCCAAAAAGGGAAACAAACTGCTTCTGCACTAAGAAATAAATGTAAGCAAGGAATTGGAGAAGAAATCGTGTTTGGATGGAGCACTGTTAGCAGCATGTTGGACATGAACTGTTGTAGCTTGGTGGAAACAAGTTATTACATGCAAGGCATGCGAGCTGAACATAGCTTGACTTATACCAAGGCAATCTGAGGCTGTGTCTACATTCATGCTTCTTGTGTTTATGATGAGCCTGGATATTATATGGGTGAAAACTCCATGCAAGCAAAGAAAAAGCATAGAGCAAGGCCATCTTTAGCAAGCATTTAGCCTTTTGCACTTGCCTTATTGTGAAGAGCAATTGTTGAAGAGTCGTCGGGCACCCTGTTCTGGCTGTGGATGTCGCAACTGTTGCAGTTGCCGTGCAGTAACCTCTCCCGTCTGGTAGATTACAACACTGGTAATCTGAATCCTCAAAACCTTGTTCATCCGTCTTCGGAATTCTATTCCTGTTGGTTATTCTATATTCCTGTTTGTTTTTCCTGGGCGGCATGCCATCCTGTTTTACCACCCACCCCTGCACCATCTGGGACTCTCAGCCTTTCTCTCAAGCTAGAGCACTCACAACTCATGAGTTAGCTTGGTTGCTCTGTGTTCGTCCGGTTGATGGTTACCGGCCTGCCTGCCACCTTCTTCTTTGGACTGGATCCTTGGTGCTCTGTCTGGTGTGATGGACCTCTTGAAGTTGCTGTGGGCACTGATAGTGCTTTTCTCCTTGGATCTTCCGGTTCCTGGCAATATGGTGTTCCTGCTACGGCGGTGTGGAAGTCATCGCAGTCCTGTGCGCCTGCACAGATTTCCGTGGTTCCTGTCTTCTGTGGTGTTTGTTCTTGTCTCCCACCCGGGGGGGAGGACGAGTGGAGTGGTATTAAGAAGTTTGGACTCTAAAGAAAAAGAGTGTTTGTCTTTTCCTGAAGTTGCTGGGGCATCGGGCAAGGCATTGGAAACATTTTGGGCAGTGTTCAAGACTAAAGATTGTGCTTTTTGGTGTTTTCATGTATATTTTGGGGGATGTTTAAAGAAAAAAATGTGTTCTGGGTTTTAAAATACCGGTAATAAAAAAAATAAAGTCTTTGACTTTATTTTTTTGGGGGGAGTCAGGGGAGTTTGAGCCGTGAATTCGGCTCATTTCTTGTTTATCTAACAGTTTTGTCGCATTCTGCTATCTTTGCTATATTTTATGTATGCTTAGTAAAACACGCCCGGTGGTAAACTCTGTTTTCTCTCTTTCTGAAATTGGTATTCGCTTGTGCTGCCATCTGTATGAAGGCAAGGGAGGTCAGGGCCGTGCATCGAAAAGTCAGTTGTAATTGGGATCACGCACGAGCAGTTTCTCCGTATGCAAAGTTCAACTCAGTGTTTGGTGGGCGTTTCCCGTGATGGCGACCGTCGTCTTCAACGTGGTTCTCGGGTGAGATCTTTGCTTTTTCTATCATGAATTTAAGGTATTTAAAGTAATTCTGTTTAGTATTTCTCACCCAGTTTTGGCCTTGTCTAAATTTCCGTTCTTCGCTATAGTTAATTATTATGCAGTATCGCGATTCTGGAGTTAAGTTTGAAATTACGCCTACACCATCCGTAATTATTTCTATTCTTCAGTCAGTCTAAAGTTCGTCTGTTATGGGTTGTTTTCACATGTTCTCCCGTTAGCAAAGGCGTTTTACTCAGAACTAGTAATGTGGGTTGAAAGAGATAGTATTGGTCGAAAGGTTGGATCAGGGGCTAAATTCTTATAGCTTTTTCAAAACGGGGTTTCTTGGAGTTTACCACCGTCTAACCAGAGCATTTTTCAAGTTAATTTTTGGGGATTTTGCCACTATAAATGTTATGCAGAAGTTCTTCGGCATATACAGAGTGATTCGAAGAATTGGGTTTTTCTTCGTCATACAGAGTGATTAAATTTTTGAGGACATTATTTGAAACGTCTAATAAATGCATATTCTTGGACAAGGGAAGGGAATAAGTAGTTATACCATGTTTTAGAAGAATACCCTCATGAGGATATTTTATGTGATTTATTCAATTTTGTATATATATCATTTTAAGGTATAGCATAAGATCATTTGATGTTTCAGCTTGTTAAATTATTAAATGAATTTGCTGTAAATAATTGTTTCGACCGATGTTTAATTGGTCAAGTTAGAAATAAATTTGTTTCTCCAAGATTATCACCCTTTTCTATTTTGGTCTACATATTTCAGGTTTTCCCCTAAATGCTGGGTAGTTATTGGAGTAAAATCCTTTTTTCCTGGGAGTATGGGCACCAGATATTGCAGAAAATAAGCAGTAGCGTTGCTAAATTAGTTAGAAATGAGAAAAACCCGGTCTACTTCAACAAAGCATTTGTACTAGGCTTCGTACATATGTCGTCTGTGCCAAAAGAGTAAAGGGGCGCAACACTTTACGTTGGGTTATGGGTGTTGTACACTCTATTCATACTGGATCTGACGGACTAGTTAGAGTAGTCACAGTTAGAACCTCTACAGGTTTCTACAAGCGACCAATTGTTAAGCTTGCTCCTCTTCCCATTTCTAATATTGAAGATGAGTAAACCTGTTTAATATTCAAAGTTTAAATATACTCTTTTCACATAATGTAATACATTTTAAAATTATTTTCAACTGATGTTCAATCAGAGCTTTAAACTATCTACAAGTTTAGTTATTTTGCTGCCAACTTGACAGCAGTATATGCTATTCATCATTTTTCTCTAGTTTCATTATTATAAGTTTAGATTTTTAGGTTATTGCATTACATTCTTTATTCATTTACTTACAACATTAGATTTATTATTTACAATTAGTAAATATTACTCATTATGTCCTATTTATTAATATTTGAAGTTTAAAGAATATTTATTCATATTTAAGCCTATCATGTTGGCTACGAATATCTTTCTCTGTTACTTCCTGTTTCTGAAGTCAACATGACTCAAATTATTATTTAAATAATATACATTTTCTATCTTGCAAGCTATTATCCCTATTCGTTGTCTGTTATTATTCATATTTGATTATTATTTTTGTATCCAGTCTTCAGGATACATTTCTTGAGCAGTTTATATGCATTTCATATAGCTCAATGACTTGACTTCCTTTTTCTTCATCACAACAATTCATTACTCACACATGAAAGGATTCTTGTTCTTTGGTGCTTCGGATTATCGTGATATAGTCTAAACATTTGTGTGGATAATATATCCTACAAGTTCTACACTTCTTTATCATATGCTTCGTCAAGTAAGCAATACTAGTGCATCAAGAAATGTACTTAATCATTCATTCAATTTATGCCTGGCAAAATGGCGTTTCTGTGTTGTGTTTTGCTAATTGCTAAATAGCTGGGACATCACAACACACATTCTCATTCATATAGCAGATAAAGATTCTGCTAATATCAATCTAAATAAGGACATATACTTTGCTTCAAGTAAGTAATCATTAGTGTTACTAGAAGTGATTCCAATTTCCATACATCTACGCTTTAAACATTGATCTCATTGTTGCGATTTGGCTATCATTAAATAGCCTATCCATCAGACTTGACATTCAGTTTCTAGTCGTGGAAACTATTTCTACAAGTGTAACGCTTCACGGACAGATGTATATTTATTCACAAATGTGATTATATGTGACATCAAGACTAAACTTTCATCTCCATTATCTACAAACTTTCATTCAATCGTTTATTTGGTAGATGGTGACAATGATCACATCCTCGAATCATAACTTTAATCTCATGCGTTAAGATGTATTCACATATGACATTAAACACTAACACTCTACACTAGAAGATAGTCAACAATTACATTAATCTGTAAATGCTATCTTCAAGAAGACTTTCAGCTGAGAAGCATACTTTCTTCATTCCAACTTTTTTCAAGAAAGTGAAAGTGTATTCATTCGTGTGTTTTAGTTTGGTGACGTCATAGCCGCGCCTCCCTCCCCTCCAGCGCCACCTCTCACGTGACCCAATCCAGCCAATCAGAATCCGTGACGTCATAGACCACGCCCACCTTCCCCTCCGGCTCCTGCGGCTCCTGTCACGTGACCCGTTTCCCCCTCCACTCCGGCGCCTCCCTCCCCTCCGGCTCCTGCGGCTCCTGCGTTGACGTCATGAACAAAACCATACTACTGGATTCAAAACCAAAATTATTGGATACAGAAAAATAAGATTTAAATAAGTGAAGAGCCTTTCAATATAAATGTATAGGCTTATAATAATTTTAACTGAGGCTAATAAAAGGAAATCTGAATTTCCATATATTCAGAGTAGTTTACTGTATATGGTTAAAAACCAAAATTATTGAATACCGAGCAATAACATTTAAATAAGTGAAGAGCCAATTAATATGAGTATTATAAGATTATAATAATTTTAACTGAGGACAACATTAGCGAATCTGACTTTCAGTATATTCAGGGTAGTTTACTGTATGGGGTTCAAAACCAAAACTATTGGATACAGAAAAATAAGATTAAAATAAGTGAAGAGCCAATTAATACAACTTTATAGGATTATAATACTTTTAAGTGAGGACAAATATAGTAAATCTGACTTTCAGTAAATTCAGAGTAGTTTACTGTATGGGATTCAAAACAAAAATTATTGGATACAGAAAAATATTCAGAGTAGTTTACTGAATGGGATTCCAAAGCAAAATTATTGAATACAGAACAATAAGATTTAAATAAGCGATGAGCAAATTAATATAAATATTATAAGATTATAATAGTTCTAACTGACGACAACAATAGCAAATCTGACTTTTCACATATTCAGAGTAGTTTACTGTATATGGTTAAAAACAAAAATTATTGAATACCTAACAATAACATTTAAATAAGTGAAGAGCCAATTAATATGTGTTTTATAAGAATATAATAATTTTAACTGAGGAAAACAATAGCAAATCTGACTTTCAGTATATTCAGAGTAGTTTACTGTATGGGATTCAAAATCTAAATTATTGGATTCAGAAAAATAAGATTTAAATAAGTGAAGAGCCTTTCAATATAAATTTATAGGATTATAATAATTTTAACTGAGGCTAATAAAAGGAAATCTGAATTTCTATATATTCATAGTAGTTTACTGTATATGGTTAAAAACAAAAATTATTGAATACCGAACAATAACATTTAAATAAGTTAAGAGCCAATTAATATGAGTATTATAAGATTATAATAATTTTAACTGAGGACAACATTAGCAAATCTGACTTTCAGTATATTCAGAGCAGTTTACTGTATGGGATTCAAAACCAAAATTATTGGATACAGAAAAATTAGATTTAAATATTTAAAGAGCGATTAATATAACTATTATAAGATTATAATAATTCTAACTGAGGAAAACATTAGCAAATCTGACTTTCAGTATATTCAGAGTAGTAACTATATATGGTTGAAATCCAAAATTGTTGAATACAGAAAAATAAGATTTAAATAAGTAAAGAGCCCGTTAATATAACAAATATAAGATTATAATACTTATATAATAATAATTAACTATATAACTTACATAATAATAACTATAATTATAATTTATATAATAATAATTATAAGATTATAATATAAAACTGAGGACAAATGTAGCAAATCTGAATTTCAGTATATTCAGAGTAGTTTACTGTATGGGATTCAAATCCAAAATTATTGGATACAGAAAAATAAAATTGAAATAAGTGAAGAGCCAATAAATACAACTTTATAAGATATTAATAATTTTAACTGAGGACAACAATAGCAAATCTGACGTTCCATATATTCGGAGTAGTTTACTGTATATGGTTGAAAACTAAAATTATTAAATACAGAAAAATAAGATTTAAATAAGTGAGGAGCCAGTTAATATAACTATTATAAGATTATAATTTAACTGACGAAAACAATAGAAAATTTGACTTTCCGTATATTCAGAGTAGTTTACTGAACGGGATTCAAAACCAAAATTATTGAATAGAGTGAAGTGACGAGACAATTAATATAATTAATATAAGATTATAATAATTTTAACTGACGACAACAATAGCAAATCTGACTTTTCACATATTCAGAGTAGTTTACTGTATACGGTGCAAGTCCAAAATTATTGAATACCGAAAAATAAGATTTTAATCAGTGAAGAGCCAATTAATATAACTATTTTAACATTATAACAATTTTAACTGAGGACAGCAATAACAAATCTGACTTTCAGTATATTCAGAGTAGTTTACTGTATATGGTTCAAAACCGTAAGTATTGAATGCAGAACAATAAGATTTAAATAAGTAAAGAGCCCATTAATATAACTATTATAAGATTATAGTACTTATATAATAATAATTAATTACATAACTTATATAATAATAACTATAATAATAACTTATATAATAATAATTATAATATTATAATATAAAACTGAGGACATATATAGCAAATGTGAATTTCAGTATATGGGATTCAAAACCATATTTATTGGATACAGAAAAATAAGATTTCAATAAGTGAGGAGCCAGTTAATATAATTATTATAAGATTATAATAATTTTAACTGAGGAAAACAATAGCAGTTCTGACTTTCATTGTATTCAGAGTAGTTTACTGTATATGGTTAAAAACAAAAATTATTGAATACCGAACAATAACATTTAATTAAGTGAAGAGCCAATTAATATGTGTTTTATAAGATTATAATAATTTTAACTGAGGAAAACAATAGCAAATCTGACTTTCAGTATATTCAGAGTAGTTTACTGTATGGGATTCAAAACCTAAATTATTGGATTCAGAAAAATAAGATGTAAATAAGTGAAGAGTCTTTCAATATAAATTTATAGGATTATAATAATGTTAACTGAGGCTAATAAAAGGAAATCTGAATTTCTCTATATTTATAGTAGTTTACTGTATATGGTTAAAAACCAAAATTATTGAATACCGAACAATAACATTTAAATAAGTTAAGAGCCAATTAATATGAGTATTATAAGATTATAATAATTTTAACTGAGGACAACATTAGCAAATCTGACTTTCAGTATATTCAGAGTAGTATACTGTATGGTATTCAAAACCAAAATTATTGGATACAGAAAAATAAGATTAAAATAAGTGAAGAGCCAATTAATATAACTTTATAAGATTATAATACTTTTAAGTGAGGACAAATATAGTAAATCTGACTTTCAGTATATTCAGAGTAGTTTACTGTATGGGATTCAAAACAAAAATTATTGGATACAGAAAAATATTCAGAGTAGATAACTGAATGGGATTCCAAAGCAAAATTATTGAATACAGAATGTACGGGCAAGCTGAGAGCAAGCGGACTGTATAACAAGATTCGTAGGACGTAGCACTTCTTGAAATTGAGACTTAAACTATAAATAGATAAGCCAAACTTGCCCAATACATTTTAGATAAATTTCTCTGGTATGTAACAATTTATTGTCACAACAACAATACATACATCATGCTCAGTTCATAAATTCTTGATTCCTTGGACGTGTATAATATTATTATTCATAAACACTGATGAACTTGTAAATATCACAATGTTTAATACAAATTCCTTTGTTAAAGGTCATAAATATCTTTGAGATGGCTCAATCAGTTTGATCAAAACCACAAATATATTAGTTCAATGATGAAATTACGTCCAAATTGTTCCTCAAATAAATTAGGTAGTAAATGACGTACCTTTGAATTGATTAATATCACCTTTTGATAGTTGATACAGATGTTAGCCTGAGATCTTGCAACGCCAACACCAAAATGAAGAAGACCCGATGAATCACACGATGGGTGATAATAGTCCTTAAATCGTTCGAAGTCTTCAGAATCAATAAGGCATATGAAACCTTAATGTGAATCGAAGAGCTGATTGCTTCAGCTATTGAAAGTAAACCACCAGATCTATCTGATAGGTAAAGAATGGCATTGATAAGCCAAGAAGAAAACTCATGTCCTTATGAGTAGTAGTTGAATTGATTACAACGAAGAATAGGCATTTAAAGCCTAGAAAAACTAATGTCTTTATGAGACACAGTTAACTTGAATCGATGAAGAAGGAGAAAAGTTAAAGATAAAGCTTATTGGCTATCAAAACAATATAATAAAAATCTCCAGTCTCTGATTGGATGCAAGACATAAAAAGAATAATTTTTATATTACAATACCCATACATAACAACTATTTGAAATTCATTTGTTCAATAAATAAAAAAACAAGATAGCAAGCAAGGCCTGCTAAAAACGAATTACAGAAGCATGACCTACTAAACTAAAACATAACGGAACACAGAACAATAAGAATTAAATAAGTGATGAGCAAATTAATATAATTATTATAAGATTATAATAGTTCTAACTGACGACAACAATAGGAAATCTGACTTTTCACATATTCAGAGTAGTTTACTGTATATGGTTAAAAACAAAAATTTTGAATACCGAACAATAACATTTAATTAAGTGAAGAGCCAATTAATATGTGTTTTATAAGATTATAATAATTTTAACCGAGGAAAACAATAGCAAATCTGACTTTCAGTATTATTCATAGTAGTTTACTGTATGGGATTCAAAACCTAAATTTTTGGATTCAGAAAAATAAGATGTAAATAAGTGACGAGCCTTTCAATATAAATTTATAGGATTATAATAATGTTAACTGAGGCTAATAAAAGGAAATCTGAATTTCTCTATATTTATAGTAGTTTACTGTATATGGTTAAAAACCAAAATTATTGAATACCGAACAATAACATTTAAATAGGTTAAGAGCCAATTAATATGAGTATTATAAGATTATAATAATTTTAACTAAGGACAACATTAGCAAATCTGACTTTCAGTATATTCAGAGTAGTTTACTGTATGGGATTCAAAACCAAAATTATTGGATACAGAAAAATTAGATTTAAATATTTAAAGAGCCAATTAATATAACTATTATAAGATTATAATAATTCTAACTGAGGAAAACATTAGCAAATCTGACTTTCAGTATATTCAGAGTAGTTTACTGTATGGGATTCAAAACCAAAATTATTGGATACAGAAAAATTAGATTTAAATATTAAAAGAGCCAATTAATATAACTATTATAAGATTATAATAATTCTAACTGAGGAAAACAGTAGCAAATCTGACTTTCAGTATATTCAGAGAGGTAACTATATACGGTTGAAATCCAAAATTGTTGAATACAGAAAAATAAGATTTAAATAAGTAAAGAGCCCGTTAATATAACAATTATAAGAATATAAACTTATATAATAATAATTAACTATATAACTTACATAATAATAACTATAATAATAACTTACATAATAATAATTATAAGATTATAATATAAAACTGAGGACAAATGTAGCAAATCTGAATTTCAGTATATTCAGAGTAGTTTACTGTATGGAATTCAAAACCAAAATTATTGGATACAGAAAAATAAAATTGAAATAAGTGAAGAGCCAATAAATACAACTTTATAAGATATTAATAACTTTAACTGAGGACAACAATAGCAAATCTTACGTTCCATATATTCAGAGTAGTTTACTGTATATGGTTGAAAACTAAAATTATTGAATACAGAAAAATAAGATTTAAATAAGTGAGGAGCAAGTTAATATGATTATTATAAGATTATAATAATTTTAACAGAGGACAACAATAGCAAATCAGACTTTCCATATATTCAGAGTAGTTTACTGTATGGGATTCAAAACCAAATTATTGGATACTGAAAAGTAAGATTAAAATAAGTGAAGAGCCCATTAATATAACTATTATAAGATTATTATTTTAACTGACGACAACAATAGGAGATCTGACTTTCCGTATATTCAGAGTAGTTTACTGAATGGGATTCAAAACCAAAATTATTGAATACAGTGAAGTGACGAGACAATTAATACAATTAATATAAGATTATAATAATTTTAACTGACGACAAAAGTAGCAAATCTGACTTTTCACATATTAAGAGGAGTTTACTCTATACGGTGCAAGTCCAAAATTATTGAATACCGAACAATAACATTTAAATAAGTTAAGAGCCAATTAATATGAGTACTATAAGATTATAATAATTTTAACTGAGGACAACATTAGCAAATCTGACTTTTAGTATATTCAGGGTAGTTTACTGTATGGGATTCAAAACCAAAATTATTGGATACAGAAAAATAAGATTAAAATAAGTGAAGAGCCAATTAATACAACTTTATAAGATTATAATACTTTTAAGTGAGGACAATATAGTAAATCTGACTATCAGTATATTCAGAGTAGTTTACTGTATGGGATTCAAAACCAAAATTATTGGATACGGAAAAATAAGATTTATATAAGTGAAGTGCCTTTCAATATAAATTTATAGGATTATAATAATTTTAACTGAGGGTAATAAAAGGAAATCTGAATTTCTATATATTCAGAAGAGTTTACTGTATATGATTAAAAAACAAAATTGTTGAATACAGAAAAATAAGATTTAAATAAGTAAAGAGCCCATTAATATAACTATTATAAGATTATAGTACTTATATAATAATAATTAACTATATAACTTATATAATAATAACTATAATAATAACTTATATAATAATAATTATAATATTATAATATAAAACTGAGGACAAATATAGCAAATGTGAATTTCAGTATATGGGATTCAAAACCAAAATTATTGGATACAGAAAAATAAGATTTAAATAAGTGAAGAGCCTTTCAATATAAATTTATAGGATTATAATAATTTTAACTGAGGCTAATAAAAGGAAATCTGAATTTCTATATATTCAGAGTAGTTTACTGTATATGGTTAAAAACCAAAATTATTGAATACCGAACAATAACATTTTAATAAGTTAAGAGCCAATTAATATGAGTATTATAAGATTATAATAATTTTAACTGAGGACAACATTACCAAATCTGACTTTCAGTATATTCAGAGTAGTTTACTGTATGGGATTCAAAACAAAAAATTTTTAATACAGAACAATAAGATTTAAATAAGTGAAGAGCAAATTAATATACCTATTATATGATTATAATAATTTTAACTCAGGGCAACAATAGCAAATCTGACTTTCCATATATTCAGAGTAGTTTACTGTATATGGTTGAAATCCAAAATTGTTGAATACAGAAAAATAATATTTAAATAAGTAAAGAGCCTATTAATATAACTATTATAAGATTATAATACTTATATGATAATAATAATTAAAAATATAACTTATATAATAATAACTATAATAATAATTATAAGCTTATAATATAAAACTGAGGACAAATATAGCAAATATGAATTTCAGTATATTCAGAGGTGTTTACTGTATGGGATTCAAAACCAAAATTATTGGTTACAGAAAAATAAGATTGAAATAAGTGAAGAGCCATTAAATACAACTTTATAAGTTTATAATAATTTTAACTGAGGACAACAATAGCTAATCTGACGTTCCATATATTCAGAGTAGTTTACTGTTTATGGTTGAAATTTAAAATAATTGAATTCAGAAAAATAAGATTTAAATAAGTGAGGAGCCAGTTAAAATATCTATTATAAGATTATAATAATTTTAACTGAGGACAGCAATAGCAAATATGACTTTCATTATATTCAGGGTAGTTTACTGTATGGGATTCAAAACCAAATTATTGGATACAGAAAAGTAAGATTAATATAAGTGAAGAGCCCATTAATATAACTATTATAAGATTATTATTTTAACTGACGACAACAATAGGAGATATGACTCTTCGTATATTCAGAGTAGTTTACTGAATGGGATTCAAAACCAAAATTATTGAATACAGTGAAGTGACGAGACAATTAATATAATTAATATAAGATTATAATAATTTTAACTGACGACAAAAGTAGCAAATCTGACTTTTCACATATTAAGAGTAGTTTACTCTATACGGTGCAAGTCCAAAATTTTTGAATAGCGAAAAATAGGAATTTAATCAGTGAAGAGCCAATTAATATAACTATTTTATCATTATAACAATTTTAACTGAGGACAGCAATAACAAATCTGACTTTCAGTATATTCAGAGTAGTTTACTGTATATGGTTGTAATCCAAAATTACTGGATACAGAAAAATAAGATTTAAATATTGAAATAGTTAATTAATATAACCATTATAAGATTATAATAATTATATTATATTAATTATATAATAATATTTATATTATAATTAATATAATTATTATAAGATTATAATTAATACAATTATTATAAGATTATAATTAATATAATTATTATAGGATTATAATTATTTTAACTGAGGAAAACAATAGCAGTTCTGACTTTCATTATATTCAGAGTAGTTTACTGTATATGGTTAAAATCCAAAATTATTGAATACCGAACAATAACATTTAAATAAGTTAAGAGCCAATTAATATGAGTATTATAAGATTATAATAATTTTAACTGAGGACAACATTAGCAAATCTGACTTTCAGTATATTCAGAGTAGTTTACTGAATGGGATTCCCAAGCAAAATTATTGAATACAGAACAATAAGATTTAAATAAGTGATGAGCAAATTAATATAATTATTATAAGATTATAATAGTTCTAACCGACGACAACAATAGAAAATCTGACTTTTCACATATTCAGAGTAGTTTACTGTATATGGTTAAAACCAAAATTATTGAATACCGAACAATAACATTTAAATAAGTGAAGAGCCAATTAATATGAGTACTATAAGATTATAATAATTTTAACTGAGGACAACATTAGCAAATCTGACTTTCAGTATATTCAGAGTAGTTTATTGTATGGTATTCAAAAAAAAAATTATTGGATACAGAAAAATATTCAGAGAAGTTTACTGAATGGGATTCCCATGCAAAATTATTGAATACAGAACAATAAGATTTAAATAAGTGATGAGCAAATTAATATAATTATTATAAGATTATAATAGTTCTAACCGACGACAACAATAGAAAATCTGACTTTTCACATATTCAGAATAGTTTACTGTATATGGTTAAAAACCAAAATTATTGAATACCGAACAATAACATTTAAATAAGTGAAGAGCCAATTAATATGAGTACTATAAGATTATAATAATTTTAACTGAGGACAACATTAGCTAATCTGACTTTCAGTATATTCAGGGTAGTTTACTGTATGGGAGAGCCAATTAATACAACTTTATAAGATTATAATACTTTTAAGTGAGGACAAATATAGTAAATCTGACCTTCAGTATCTTCAGAGTAGTTTACTGTATGGGATTCAAAACCAAAATTATTGGATACAGAAAAATAAAATTGAAATAAATACAACTTTATAAGATATTAATAATTTTAACTGAGGACAACAATAACAAATCTGACGTTCCATATATTCAGAGTAGTTTACTGTATATGGTTGAAAACTAAAATTATTGAATACAGAAAAATAAGATTTAAATAAGTGAGGAGCCAGTTAATATAACTATTATAAGATTATAATTTAACTGACGACAACAATAGAAAATTTGACTTTCCGTATATTCAGAGTAGTTTACTGAACGGGATTCAAAACCAAAATTATTGAATAGAGTGAAGTGACGAGACAATTAATATAATTAATATAAGATTATAATAATTTTAACTGTGGAAAACAATAGCAAATCTGACAATCAGTATATTCAGAGTAGTTTACTGTATGAGATTCAAAACCAAAATTATTGGATACAGAAAAATAAGATTTAAATAAGTGAAGAGCCTTTCAATATAAATGTATAGGATTATAATAGTTTTAACTGAGGCTAATAAAAGGAAATCTGAATTTCCATATATTCAGAGTAGTTTACTGTATATGGTTAAAAACCAAAATTATTGAATACCGAGCAATAACATTTAAATAAGTGAAGAGCCAATTAATATGAGTATTATAAGATTATAATAATTTTAACTGAGGACAACATTAGCGAATCTGTCTTTCAGTATATTCAGGGTAGTTTACTGTATGGGGTTCAAAACCAAAACTATTGGATACAGAAAAATAAGATTAAGATAAGTGAAGAGCCAATTAATACAACTTTATAAGATTATAATACTTTTAAGTGAGGACAAATATAGTAAATCTGACTTTCAGTATATTCAGAGTAGTTTACTGTATGGGATTCAAAACAAAAATTATTGGATACAGAAAAATATTTAGAGTAGTTTACTGAATGGGATTCCAAAGCAAAATTATTGAATACAGAACAATAAGATTTAAATAAGTGATGAGCAAATTAATATAATTATTATAAGATTATAATAGTTCTAACAGACGACAACAATAGCAAATCTGACTTTTCACATATTCAGAGTAGTTTACTGTATATGGTTAAAAACAAAAATTATTGAATACCGAACAATAACATTTAAATAAGTGAAGAGCCAATTAATATGAGTATTATAAGATTATAATAATTTTAACTGAGGACAACATTAGCAAATCTGACTTTCAGTATATTCAGAGTAGTTTACTGTATGGGATTCAAAACCAAAATTATTGGATACAGAAAAATTAGATTTAAATTTTTAAAGAGCCAATTAATATAACTATTATAAGATTATAATAATTCTAACTGAGGAAAACATTAGCAAATCTGACTTTCAGTATATTCAGAGTAGTAACTATATACGGTTCCAATCCAAAATTATTGAATACAGAAAAATAAGATTTAAATAAGTAAAGAGCCCGTTAATATAACAATTATAAGATTATAATACTTATATAATAATAATTAACTATATAACTTACATAATAATAACTATAATAATAACTTATATAATAATAATTATAAGATTATAATATAAAACTGAGGATAAATGTAGCAAATCTGAATTTCAGTATATTCAGAGTAGTTTACTGTATGGGATTCAAAACCAAAATTATTGGATACAGAAAAATAAAATTGAAATAAGTGAAGAGCCAATAAATACAACTTTATAAGATATTAATAATTTTCACTGAGGACAACAATAGCAAATTTGACGTTCCATATATTCAGAGTAGTTTACTGTATATGGTTGAAAACTAAAATTATTGAATACAGAAAAATAAGATTTAAATAAGTGAGGAGCCAGTTAATATAACTATTATAAGATTATAATTTAACTGACGACAACAATAGAAAATTTGACTTTCCGTATATTCAGAGTAGTTTACTGAACGGGATTCAAAACCAGAATTATTGAATAGAGTGAAGTGACGAGACAATTAATATAATTAATATAAGATTATAATAATTTTAACTGACGACAACAATAGCAAATCTGACTTTTCACATATTCAGAGTAGTTTACTGTATACGGTGCAAGTCCAAAATTATTGAATACCGAAAAATAAGATTTTAATCAGTGAAGAGCCAATTAATATAACTATTTTAACATTATAACAATTTTAACTGAGGACAGCAATAACAAATCTGACTTTCAGTATATTCAGAGTAGTTTAGTGTATATGGTTCAAAACCGTAATTATTGAATGCAGAACAATAAGATTTAAATAAGTAAAGAGCCAATTAATATAATTATTGTAAGATTATAATAATTTTAACAGAGGACAACAATAGCAAATCAGACTTTCCATATATTCAGAGTAGTTTTCTGTATGGGATTCAAAACCAATTTATTGGATACTGAAAAGTAAGATTAAAATAAGTGAAGAGCCCATTAATATAACTATTATAAGATTATTATATTAACTGACGACAACAATAGGAGATCTGACTTTCCGTATATTCAGAGTAGTTTACTGAATGGGATTCAAAACCAAAATTATTGAATACAGTGAAGTGACGAGACAATTAATATAATTAATATAAGATTATAATAATTTTAACTGAGGACAACATTAGCAAATCTGACTTTCAGTATATTCAGGGTAGTTTACTGTATGGGATTCAAAACCAAAACTATTGGATACAGAAAAATAAGATTAAAAAAAGTGAAAAGCCAATTAATACTATTATAACATTATAACAATTTTAACTCAGGACAACAATAGCAAATCTGACTATCAGTATATTCAGAATAGTTTACTGTATGGGGTTAAAAACCAAAATTATTGGATACAGTAAAATAAGATTTAAATAAGTGAAGAGCCTAAGAGGATTATAATAATTTTAACTGAGGATAATAAAAGGAAATCTGAATTTCAATATATTCGGAGTAGTTTACTGCATATGGTTAAAAACCAAAATTATTGAATACCGAACAATAACATTTAAATAAGTGAAGAGCCAATTAATATGAGTATTATAACATTATAATAATTTTAACTGAGGACAACATTACCAAATCTGACTTTCAGTATATTCAGAGTAGTTTACTGTATGGGATACAAAACAAAAATTATAGGATACAGAAAAATATTCAGAGTAGTTTACTGAAAGGGATTCCAAAGCAAAATTATTGAATACAGAACAATAAGATTTAAATAAGTGATGAGCAAATTAATATAATTATTATAAGATTATACTAGTTCTAACTGACGACAACAATAGCAAATCTGACTTTTCACATATTCAGAGTAGTTTACTGTATGGGATTCAAAACCAAAATTATTGGATACAGAAAAATAAGATTTAAATAAGTGAAGAGCCTTTCAATATAAATGTATAGGCTTATAATAATTTTAACTGAGGCTAATAAAAGGAAATCTGAATTTCCATATATTCAGAGTAGTTTACTGTATATGGTTAAAAACCAAAATTATTGAATACCGAGCAATAACATTTAAATAAGTGAAGAGCCAATTAATATGAGTATTATAAGATTATAATAATTTTAACTGAGGACAACATTAGCGAATCTGACTTTCAGTATATTCAGGGTAGTTTACTGTATGGGGTTCAAAACCAAAACTATTGGATACAGAAAAATAAGATTAAAATAAGTGAAGAGCCAATTAATACAACTTTATAGGATTATAATACTTTTAAGTGAGGACAAATATAGTAAATCTGACTTTCAGTAAATTCAGAGTAGTTTACTGTATGGGATTCAAAACAAAAATTATTGGATACAGAAAAATATTCAGAGTAGTTTACTGAATGGGATTCCAAAGCAAAATTATTGAATACAGAACAATAAGATTTAAATAAGCGATGAGCAAATTAATATAAATATTATAAGATTATAATAGTTCTAACTGACGACAACAATAGCAAATCTGACTTTTCACATATTCAGAGTAGTTTACTGTATATGGTTAAAAACAAAAATTATTGAATACCGAACAATAACATTTAAATAAGTGAAGAGCCAATTAATATGAGTATTATAAGATTATAATAATTTTAACTGAGGACAACATTAGCAAATCTGACTTTCAGTATATTCAGAGTAGTTTACTGTATGGGATTCAAAACCAAAATTATTGGATACAGAAAAATTAGATTTAAATTTTTAAAGAGCCAATTAATATAACTATTATAAGATTATAATAATTCTAACTGAGGAAAACATTAGCAAATCTGACTTTCAGTATATTCAGAGTAGTAACTATATACGGTTCCAATCCAAAATTATTGAATACAGAAAAATAAGATTTAAATAAGTAAAGAGCCCGTTAATATAACAATTATAAGATTATAATACTTATATAATAATAATTAACTATATAACTTACATAATAATAACTATAATAATAACTTATATAATAATAATTATAAGATTATAATATAAAACTGAGGATAAATGTAGCAAATCTGAATTTCAGTATATTCTGAGTAGTTTACTGTATGGGATTCAAAACCAAAATTATTGGATACAGAAAAATAAAATTGAAATAAGTGAAGAGCCAATAAATACAACTTTATAAGATATTAATAATTTTCACTGAGGACAACAATAGCAAATTTGACGTTCCATATATTCAGAGTAGTTTACTGTATATGGTTGAAAACTAAAATTATTGAATACAGAAAAATAAGATTTAAATAAGTGAGGAGCCAGTTAATATAACTATTATAAGATTATAATTTAACTGACGACAACAATAGAAAATTTGACTTTCCGTATATTCAGAGTAGTTTACTGAACGGGATTCAAAACCAGAATTATTGAATAGAGTGAAGTGACGAGACAATTAATATAATTAATATAAGATTATAATAATTTTAACTGACGACAACAATAGCAAATCTGACTTTTCACATATTCAGAGTAGTTTACTGTATACGGTGCAAGTCCAAAATTATTGAATACCGAAAAATAAGATTTTAATCAGTGAAGAGCCAATTAATATAACTATTTTAACATTATAACAATTTTAACTGAGGACAGCAATAACAAATCTGACTTTCAGTATATTCAGAGTAGTTTAGTGTATATGGTTCAAAACCGTAATTATTGAATGCAGAACAATAAGATTTAAATAAGTAAAGAGCCAATTAATATAATTATTGTAAGATTATAATAATTTTAACAGAGGACAACAATAGCAAATCAGACTTTCCATATATTCAGAGTAGTTTTCTGTATGGGATTCAAAACCAATTTATTGGATACTGAAAAGTAAGATTAAAATAAGTGAAGAGCCCATTAATATAACTATTATAAGATTATTATATTAACTGACGACAACAATAGGAGATCTGACTTTCCGTATATTCAGAGTAGTTTACTGAATGGGATTCAAAACCAAAATTATTGAATACAGTGAAGTGACGAGACAATTAATATAATTAATATAAGATTATAATAATTTTAACTGAGGACAACATTAGCAAATCTGACTTTCAGTATATTCAGGGTAGTTTACTGTATGGGATTCAAAACCAAAACTATTGGATACAGAAAAATAAGATTAAAAAAAGTGAAAAGCCAATTAATACTATTATAACATTATAACAATTTTAACTCAGGACAACAATAGCAAATCTGACTATCAGTATATTCAGAATAGTTTACTGTATGGGGTTAAAAACCAAAATTATTGGATACAGTAAAATAAGATTTAAATAAGTGAAGAGCCTAAGAGGATTATAATAATTTTTAACTGAGGATAATAAAAGGAAATCTGAATTTCAATATATTCGGAGTAGTTTACTGCATATGGTTAAAAACCAAAATTATTGAATACCGAACAATAACATTTAAATAAGTGAAGAGCCAATTAATATGAGTATTATAACATTATAATAATTTTAACTGAGGACAACATTACCAAATCTGACTTTCAGTATATTCAGAGTAGTTTACTGTATGGGATACAAAACAAAAATTATAGGATACAGAAAAATATTCAGAGTAGTTTACTGAAAGGGATTCCAAAGCAAAATTATTGAATACAGAACAATAAGATTTAAATAAGTGATGAGCAAATTAATATAATTATTATAAGATTATACTAGTTCTAACTGACGACAACAATAGCAAATCTGACTTTTCACATATTCAGAGTAGTTTACTGTATGGGATTCAAAACCAAAATTATTGGATACAGAAAAATAAGATTTAAATAAGTGAAGAGCCTTTCAATATAAATGTATAGGCTTATAATAATTTTAACTGAGGCTAATAAAAGGAAATCTGAATTTCCATATATTCAGAGTAGTTTACTGTATATGGTTAAAAACCAAAATTATTGAATACCGAGCAATAACATTTAAATAAGTGAAGAGCCAATTAATATGAGTATTATAAGATTATAATAATTTTAACTGAGGACAACATTAGCGAATCTGACTTTCAGTATATTCAGGGTAGTTTACTGTATGGGGTTCAAAACCAAAACTATTGGATACAGAAAAATAAGATTAAAATAAGTGAAGAGCCAATTAATACAACTTTATAGGATTATAATACTTTTAAGTGAGGACAAATATAGTAAATCTGACTTTCAGTAAATTCAGAGTAGTTTACTGTATGGGATTCAAAACAAAAATTATTGGATACAGAAAAATATTCAGAGTAGTTTACTGAATGGGATTCCAAAGCAAAATTATTGAATACAGAACAATAAGATTTAAATAAGCGATGAGCAAATTAATATAAATATTATAAGATTATAATAGTTCTAACTGACGACAACAATAGCAAATCTGACTTTTCACATATTCAGAGTAGTTTACTGTATATGGTTAAAAACAAAAATTATTGAATACCAAACAATAACATTTAAATAAGTGAAGAGCCAATTAATATGTGTTTTATAAGAATATAATAATTTTAACTGAGGAAAACAATAGCAAATCTGACTTTCAGTATATTCAGAGTAGTTTACTGTATGGGATTCAAAATCTAAATTATTGGATTCAGAAAAATAAGATTTAAATAAGTGAAGAGCCTTTCAATATAAATTTATAGGATTATAATAATTTTAACTGAGGCTAATAAAAGGAAATCTGAATTTCTATATATTCATAGTAGTTTACTGTATATGGTTAAAAACAAAAATTATTGAATACCGAACAATAACATTTAAATAAGTTAAGAGCCAATTAATATGAGTATTATAAGATTATAATAATTTTAACTGAGGACAACATTAGCAAATCTGACTTTCAGTATATTCAGAGCAGTTTACTGTATGGGATTCAAAACCAAAATTATTGGATACAGAAAAATTAGATTTAAATATTTAAAGAGCGATTAATATAACTATTATAAGATTATAATAATTCTAACTGAGGAAAACATTAGCAAATCTGACTTTCAGTATATTCAGAGTAGTAACTATATATGGTTGAAATCCAAAATTGTTGAATACAGAAAAATAAGATTTAAATAAGTAAAGAGCCCGTTAATATAACAAATATAAGATTATAATACTTATATAATAATAATTAACTATATAACTTACATAATAATAACTATAATTATAATTTATATAATAATAATTATAAGATTATAATATAAAACTGAGGACAAATGTAGCAAATCTGAATTTCAGTATATTCAGAGTAGTTTACTGAACGGGATTCAAAACCAAAATTATTGAATAGAGTGAAGTGACGAGACAATTAATATAATTAATATAAGATTATAATAATTTTAACTGACGACAACAATAGCAAATCTGACTTTTCACATATTCAGAGTAGTTTACTGTATACGGTGCAAGTCCAAAATTATTGAATACCGAAAAATAAGATTTTAATCAGTGAAGAGCCAATTAATATAACTATTTTAACATTATAACAATTTTAACTGAGGACAGCAATAACAAATCTGACTTTCAGTATATTCAGAGTAGTTTAGTGTATATGGTTCATAACCGTAATTATTGAATGCAGAACAATAAGATTTAAATAAGTAAAGAGCCAATTAATATAATTATTATAAGATTATAATAATTTTAACAGAGGACAACAATAGCAAATCAGACTTTCCATATATTCAGAGTAGTTTTCTGTATGGGATTCAAAACCAATTTATTGGATACTGAAAAGTAAGATTAAAATAAGTGAAGAGCCCATTAATATAACTATTATAAGATTATTATTTTAACTGACGACAACAATAGGAGATCTGACTTTCCGTATATTCAGAGTAGTTTACTGAATGGGATTCAAAACCAAAATTATTGAATACAGTGAAGTGACGAGACAATTAATATAATTAATATAAGATTATAATAATTTTAACTGAGGACAACATTAGCAAATCTGACTTTCAGTATATTCAGGGTAGATACAGAAAAATAAGATTGAAATAAGTGAAGAGCCATTAAATACAACTTTATAAGATTATAATAATTTTAACTGATGACAACAATAGAAAATCTGACGTTCCATATATTCAGAGTAGTTTACTGTATGGGGTTAAAAACCAAAATTATTGAATACCGAGCAATAACATTTAAATAAGTGAAGAGCCAATTAATATGAGTATTATAAGATTATAATAATTTTAACTGAGGACAACATTAGCGAATCTGACTTTCAGTATATTCAGGGTAGTTTACTGTATGGGATTCAAAACCAAAACTATTGGATACAGAAAAATAAGATTAAAATAAGTGAAGAGCCAATTAATACTATTATAACATTATAACAATTTTAACTTAGGACAACAATAGCAAATCTGACTATCAGTATATTCAGAATAGTTTACTGTATGGGGTTAAAAACCAAAATTATTGGATACAGTAAAATAATATTTAAATAAGTGAAGAGCCTAAGAGGATTATAATAATTTTAACTGAGGATAATAAAAGGAAATCTGAATTTCAATATATTCAGAGTAGTTTACTGTATATGGTTAAAAACCAAAATTATTGAATACCGAACAATAACATTTAAATAAGTGAAGAGCCAATTAATATGAGTATTATAAGATTATAATAATTTTAACTGAGGACAACATTACCAAATCTGACTTTCAGTATATTCAGAGTAGTTTACTGTATGGGATACAAAACAAAAATTATAGGATACAGAAAAATATTCAGAGTAGTTTACTGAATGGGATTCCAAAGCAAAATTATTGAATACAGAACAATAAGATTTAAATAAGTGATGAGCAAATTAATATAATTATTATAAGATTATACTAGTTCTAACTGACGACAACAATAGCAAATCTGACTTTTCACATATTCAGAGTAGTTTACTGTATGGGATTCAAAACCAAAATTATTGGATACAGAAAAATAAGATTTAAATAAGTGAAGAGCCTTTCAATATAAATGTATAGGCTTATAATAATTTTAACTGAGGCTAATAAAAGGAAATCTGAATTTCCATATATTCAGAGTAGTTTACTGTATATGGTTAAAAACCAAAATTATTGAATACCGAGCAATAACATTTAAATAAGTGAAGAGCCAATTAATATGAGTATTATAAGATTATAATAATTTTAACTGAGGACAACATTAGCGAATCTGACTTTCAGTATATTCAGGGTAGTTTACTGTATGGGGTTCAAAACCAAAACTATTGGATACAGAAAAATAAGATTAAAATAAGTGAAGAGCCAATTAATACAACTTTATAGGATTATAATACTTTTAAGTGAGGACAAATATAGTAAATCTGACTTTCAGTAAATTCAGAGTAGTTTACTGTATGGGATTCAAAACAAAAATTATTGGATACAGAAAAATATTCAGAGTAGTTTACTGAATGGGATTCCAAAGCAAAATTATTGAATACAGAACAATAAGATTTAAATAAGCGATGAGCAAATTAATATAAATATTATAAGATTATAATAGTTCTAACTGACGACAACAATAGCAAATCTGACTTTTCACATATTCAGAGTAGTTTACTGTATATGGTTAAAAACAAAAATTATTGAATACCAAACAATAACATTTAAATAAGTGAAGAGCCAATTAATATGTGTTTTATAAGAATATAATAATTTTAACTGAGGAAAACAATAGCAAATCTGACTTTCAGTATATTCAGAGTAGTTTACTGTATGGGATTCAAAATCTAAATTATTGGATTCAGAAAAATAAGATTTAAATAAGTGAAGAGCCTTTCAATATAAATTTATAGGATTATAATAATTTTAACTGAGGCTAATAAAAGGAAATCTGAATTTCTATATATTCATAGTAGTTTACTGTATATGGTTAAAAACAAAAATTATTGAATACCGAACAATAACATTTAAATAAGTTAAGAGCCAATTAATATGAGTATTATAAGATTATAATAATTTTAACTGAGGACAACATTAGCAAATCTGACTTTCAGTATATTCAGAGCAGTTTACTGTATGGGATTCAAAACCAAAATTATTGGATACAGAAAAATTAGATTTAAATATTTAAAGAGCGATTAATATAACTATTATAAGATTATAATAATTCTAACTGAGGAAAACATTAGCAAATCTGACTTTCAGTATATTCAGAGTAGTAACTATATATGGTTGAAATCCAAAATTGTTGAATACAGAAAAATAAGATTTAAATAAGTAAAGAGCCCGTTAATATAACAAATATAAGATTATAATACTTATATAATAATAATTAACTATATAACTTACATAATAATAACTATAATTATAATTTATATAATAATAATTATAAGATTATAATATAAAACTGAGGACAAATGTAGCAAATCTGAATTTCAGTATATTCAGAGTAGTTTACTGAACGGGATTCAAAACCAAAATTATTGAATAGAGTGAAGTGACGAGACAATTAATATAATTAATATAAGATTATAATAATTTTAACTGACGACAACAATAGCAAATCTGACTTTTCACATATTCAGAGTAGTTTACTGTATACGGTGCAAGTCCAAAATTATTGAATACCGAAAAATAAGATTTTAATCAGTGAAGAGCCAATTAATATAACTATTTTAACATTATAACAATTTTAACTGAGGACAGCAATAACAAATCTGACTTTCAGTATATTCAGAGTAGTTTAGTGTATATGGTTCATAACCGTAATTATTGAATGCAGAACAATAAGATTTAAATAAGTAAAGAGCCAATTAATATAATTATTATAAGATTATAATAATTTTAACAGAGGACAACAATAGCAAATCAGACTTTCCATATATTCAGAGTAGTTTTCTGTATGGGATTCAAAACCAATTTATTGGATACTGAAAAGTAAGATTAAAATAAGTGAAGAGCCCATTAATATAACTATTATAAGATTATTATTTTAACTGACGACAACAATAGGAGATCTGACTTTCCGTATATTCAGAGTAGTTTACTGAATGGGATTCAAAACCAAAATTATTGAATACAGTGAAGTGACGAGACAATTAATATAATTAATATAAGATTATAATAATTTTAACTGAGGACAACATTAGCAAATCTGACTTTCAGTATATTCAGGGTAGATACAGAAAAATAAGATTGAAATAAGTGAAGAGCCATTAAATACAACTTTATAAGATTATAATAATTTTAACTGAGGACAACATTAGCGAATCTGACTTTCAGTATATTCAGGGTAGTTTACTGTATGGGATTCAAAACCAAAACTATTGGATACAGAAAAATAAGATTAAAATAAGTGAAGAGCCAATTAATACTATTATAACATTATAACAATTTTAACTTAGGACAACAATAGCAAATCTGACTATCAGTATATTCAGAATAGTTTACTGTATGGGGTTAAAAACCAAAATTATTGGATACAGTAAAATAATATTTAAATAAGTGAAGAGCCTAAGAGGATTATAATAATTTTAACTGAGGATAATAAAAGGAAATCTGAATTTCAATATATTCAGAGTAGTTTACTGTATATGGTTAAAAACCAAAATTATTGAATACCGAACAATAACATTTAAATAAGTGAAGAGCCAATTAATATGAGTATTATAAGATTATAATAATTTTAACTGAGGACAACATTACCAAATCTGACTTTCAGTATATTCAGAGTAGTTTACTGTATGGGATACAAAACAAAAATTATAGGATACAGAAAAATATTCAGAGTAGTTTACTGAATGGGATTCCAAAGCAAAATTATTGAATACAGAACAATAAGATTTAAATAAGTGATGAGCAAATTAATATAATTATTATAAGATTATACTAGTTCTAACTGACGACAACAATAGCAAATCTGACTTTTCACATATTCAGAGTAGTTTACTGTATGGGATTCAAAACCAAAATTATTGGATACAGAAAAATAAGATTTAAATAAGTGAAGAGCCTTTCAATATAAATGTATAGGATTATAATAATTTTAACTGAGGCTAATAAAAGGAAATCTGAATTTCCATATATTAAGAGTAGTTTACTGTATATGGTTAAAGCCAAAATTACTGAATAGCGAGCAATAACATTTAAATAAGTGAAGAGCCAATTAATATGAGTATTATAAGATTATAATAATTTTAACTGAGGACAACATTAGCGAATCTGACTTTCAGTATATTCAGGGTAGTTTACTGTATGGGAGAGCCAATTAATCAACTTTATAAGATTATAATACTTTTAAGTGAGGACAAATATAGTATATCTGACTTTCAGTATCTTCAGAGTAGTTTACTGTATGGGATTCAAAACAAAAATTATTGGATACAGAGAAATATTCAGAGTAGTTTACTGAATGGGATTCCAAAGCAAAATTATTGAATACAGAACAATAAGATTTAAATAAGTGATGAGCAAATTAATATAATAATTATAAGATTATAATAGTTCTAACTGACGACAACAATAGCAAATCTGACTTTTCACATATTCAGAGTAGTTTACTGTATATGGTTAAAAACAAAAATTATTGAATACCGAACAATAACATTTAAATAAGTGAAGAGCGAATTAATATGTGTTTTATAAGTTTATAATAATTTTAACTGAGGAAAACAATAGCAAATCTGACTTTGAGTATATTCAGAGTAGTTTACTGTATGGGATTCAAAACCTAAATTCTTGGATTCAGAAAAATAAGATTTAAATAAGTGAAGAGCCTTTCAATATAAATTTATAGGATTATAATAATTTTAACTGAGGCTAATAAAAGGAAATCTGATTTTCTATATATTCATAGTAGTTTACTGTATATGGTTAAAAACCAAAATTATTGAATACCGAACAATAACATTTAAATAAGTTAAGAGCCAATTAAAATGAGTATTATAAGATTATAATAATTTTAACTGAGGACAACATTCGCAAATCTGACTTTCAGTATATTCAGAGTAGTTTACTGTATGGGATCAAAACCAAAATTATTGGATACAGAAAAATTAGATTTAAATATTAAAAGAGCCAATTAATATAACTATTATAAGATTATAATAATTATAACTGAGGAAAACATTAGCAAATCTGACTTTCAGTATATTCAGAGTAGTAACTATATACGGTGTACCCGCCCTAAGGGGTCAGTGGAAGGAAAAATAGGTAACCCACCCCTAGAAAACTAACCTACAACAAAAACGAGCCCATCCCAAAGGTCATGGTGAAAACCCAGGGGGAACACAGAAAAAAAAAATCCTTGGTTTCTTCTAATAACCAATAATATTTAAAGTTAAAATAATACAGAAATTAGTTAATTAATTTCTAATGTTTCACAAACATAAAATCTCTTACCCTGAAAATAAAACCCTATTTACATAGCCTAATCTTTTAAACAATACATTTGGATAAATTATTAAAAGATAAAAATACAGCTTGGCTTGGTCTATTTCATGTTTTCATTTCATTAAGCCATTGAGAAGGTGTGAGTTATATGCGTTGATATTTATAATTAACAAAACTGGCATTTTCCAAATCACTAAAATAAATAGGACGGTTCCCAGGCGAAAATGATAACCTTAATTCATTTTAAAAAACATATATACAGGCACTGGGACCGAAATGTAATTTAAAATTAGTTCTGAAGGGAGATAAAGCAGTTGCCAGGCTGTGTAATTACGAAATACACAAATAATATTAAATATATTATATTAAATAATAATTATAACCTTAAACCATTCAAAAGGAGTAAACACAGTTTGGGTTTGTACGTAAGCAAAAGGCAAGGCTACAAGAATGGCGGGACACAAGCTATGCTTGGCGCGAAAATGCCGAAGCCAAAAAAGGATAGGAAATGAAACTAAAGGATACTGATCCTAAGATAGATACAGGGAGCAAATAATAATGAAACTACAACTGCCTACACCAAATCGCAACACTACTAGCAGGGGTACTGAATTACTATACTAAACCTGGGGGGCGGGAAATGAGGAAACGCCATTATGGCGGCGAAGGAACAGACGCCTAACACATAATACCACAATCCGAATTACTTACGTGCTACCCAGCTTGCAACAACGCACTACAGACATGCAAATACAAACCCAAAACCATGAGAATAAAATACAAGAACAATAAGTCAGTTAAACTCGCACAAAGTAATAACCAAAACACCAGCCAAAGCGGCAACGATTTCCCTGGGAGGCGGCCATTGTTGATTACACCGAGAGTCTTCCTTCCAGTTTAGAAGTCGGTAAACACAGAGCAGGGAGAAGAGAAACTGTAAGCCGGCGCGCTCTATTGAGTACAAGGAGGAAACACCAGCAGCAGACCATAATAGTAAAATTTGCTTCATAATGTTTTGAGAGCAAAACACACTTTCAGATATAATGTCAGAGCTTAAATAAATTAATGAATACTATAATATGTCCTAAAAGCAATTAATTATCCTAATTATGATTAATAATTTTGTAAAATAATGCCTGAAACAGCACTCTCTGTTGGTGGCCAGCGGAACTACAGCTGCTTCCAATGCTGCCACAAGAACAAGTGCAACATTTACCTTTGTGTTACAGCACAATTCACCTGCCCCTTGACTTAAAACATATTATGTTTTAATACACTTTTTAGCAGAACCAATAGAGCAAAAAAAAATAATTACATTAGGTTAGTGAATTAAGAAGGAAAAAAATTTGAAAGCTGGAACAGTCTGGTAAGAAGATGGGAGACTCACATAATAATTCTTGAACAAAAAATCATCCATGTACTAGTCACATCTATGTCGGTCCCAACACCACAATATTGTATGGCATCAAACAGGAAGAGGTCCGCCACCCTAGGCTACAGAACTCTTATGAGGCTAACTTCGGAGTAAAGGCACTTGGGTCTCTTCACTGAGTTTCACACGCCGCTGGTTCTGGCCCGCAGGCAAGAAAACTTCAAGATTGAGGTACTAACAACAAAATAAGGGAGGTCACAGAGAAAGGAGGTGTCATACCTTGATTTGGTAGGTATCGCGTCCGGTCCCACCTACCATAGTAATGCACTCACACTCACTCAAGACCGTCCCCGTCAATTCTGGCACAGTGGTGAAATTTGGCTGTTGGCTGACATTGCAGACGAGGATCCTCAAGATGTTAATTTTCAGCTGAAAGACTGCGTCAGCTCAACCAGCACAGGAGGTAGTTTTTTTTTTGGTAACCCATTTCTTGATGGTGTGTGACTTGTAGTTGTTTGTGAGTAAGTCCCCATCTCTACCAGCCGTCCAAGGAGTAAAACTGTAACATATTCAAACGAAGCGGCAGAGAAAGAACCAAAGACAATTTTCCCAATAGGGGTATACAATGGTGTTTAGTTTAAGACAGAATAAATGATCCAAAAGGGGAGGTGACAAAATTCACTTAATTTTAAATAATGTTTAGGCAAGCTTCTAATTACAAATTTCCCTAAAGTAACTCTTAACTAACATCTACAAACAAAATACCCTTTTTACTAAAATATAATTTGAAACCCATTATTGACATATTAATTTGCTGGACTGGTGAACTCACAATTGCATGTGATCAGCACAGGAGATCCGGAAGCTGAAACATACTTAAAGAGACACATTGAACTCAATGTGCAATTCATTTCCCTTTTAAGTGGGTAACATGAGTTTTAAAGGTATGTCCAGTGGATCGGTCCCTAACCAATACTGTGACTGGGGTAAGAAACTCTACAATAACAAACGGTCCTCTGAATCTCTGAGCTAACTTTGCTGTATATCTGGCAGCAGCATTACTGCGTGGGAAATTCTTTACGTAGACTTCATCTCCTACAGAAAACTTGACTTCACGCCTACCCTTATTGTATCTTTGCATCCTCTTATTATGGGAAAGTTTAAGGTTGGCTGAGGCTTTTTTCCACATATCCTTCACCTTATGAGATTCTCTATGGTCAGGTAAAAGGTCATTAATCGACCAAAGATAGCACAAGGGATTATTTGGCCTGAAACCCAACATTAAGGATATAGGAGGGAACAAGTGCGCCTCATGCTTCGCAGTATTAAAAGCAAACTGAAGCCAATATAAATTGTTATCCCACGAAGAATGATCTTCAGAGTGATAAGCAATTAAAGCTGCTTTCAGGTTGCGATTAAAACGCTCCACATGTGAGGCTTGGGGAAAATAAGGAGACGTAGTAATATGCCTAATGCCCAGATCAAAACAGAAATTATTAAATTTTCTTGAAACAAAATAGCTCGCATTATCCGACACAAGAGACCGTGGAAATCCGACGACAGCAAATATCTTTTTCAGACATTCTATAGTAATGTTAGTATTGGAATCCCTGACGGGGAACATCCACACAAACTTAGTGAATGAATCTACCGCGGTCAAAATATAGGTATTACCCGACTTTGATCGAGGGAACTTTCCTACATAATCAATGAATATTCTATCCATTGGGGCTTTAGGAATTTCAGATGCAAGGAAACCTACTTTGGTCATCTGTGCAGGCTTAGAACAGACACAGATCTGACAAGCCTTCACTCTGGCCCTCACATCGGCATCCATGCCTTTCCATAAGAAATATTCTCTGATCTTATTACGAGTTTTGTCAAAACCTAAGTGACCTCCAACTGGTGATTCATGAAAATACGCGAATACTATATCAACTAATGCGGAAGGCAAAATAATTTTAGCCGGCATTCTTCTTGTGGGAGCACTATAAAGGACATTTGATTTCAGAATATACTGGGGCAACTGCTCACCAGCTTTAATTCTATCTATTATTGGACCTATGAGCTCGTCACCAGCCTGAAACTCTTGAATCGATTTAAACGCCAGAGGAAAATCAGATAATATCCCCGCCACTAACTGCGTAGGAATTTCAGAACTTTGACTGACAACTGGTTTCGATTCTGACTGAGGTTCTACTTGAAACATTCTAGATAGGGTGTCGGCTACCTGGTTGTCAACACCTCTAATATGCTTGGCATTAAACTTAAATGCAGAAAGACGAATCGCCCATCTGGCAATTCTACCAGTCGTACGAGGTTTAGCCAAAACCCAGCTGAGAGCTTGGCAGTCTGTTTCAAGATCAAATTCCACATGTTCAATGTACATGCGGAACTTCTCTACAGAGAACAGCACTGCCAAGGCCTCAAGCTCGTACATAGAATAAATTCTCTCCTGAGCAGTCAAGGTTCGGGACGCATAAGCTACTGGCCTACGCCCTTCAGGAGATTCTTGTAACAAAACACATCCCAGAGCTACTGGCGATGCATAGCTTTGAATGACGAATCTTTTTGAGAAATCTGGCATCATAAGAACCGGCGGATTGGCAATATGAAGTTTCAACTCATCAAAAGCCTTTTGACACTCATCCGACCAAGAAAATTTACATCCTTTTCTTCTTAAGGCATTCAATGGTGTAGCAATATGGGCAAGATTAGGAATAAATTTATGAAAGAAATTTACCATGCCAATAAACCTGGCAACACCTTTAACAACTTTGGGAGGGCGAAATTCTCTAATAGCGCGAGTCCGTTCCGGGTCAATTGTCACTCCCTCAGCAGAGACAATATGGCCCAAAAACGACAGTTTGCGGGCGGCCATAGTGACCTTTTCCGGGTTAAATGTGAGTCCAGCCGCCCTAAGGCGCTCGAGCACAACTCGCACATGATCTAGATGCTCATCAAGGGACTGAGAATAAATGACTAAGTCATCTAGGTAATGGTACACATACTCAAACTTCACGTCTGAGAAAATACCGTCCAGTAGTCTGGTCAGGACTTGAGCTCCCGTGGCAAGGCCAAATGGGACGCAATTAAATTCATAGATGTTCCAATCTGTACAGAAAGCGGTCAACCTCTTAGACTTTTCTGTAAGTGGAATCTGATAATAAGCTTGATTTAAGTCAAAAGATGTAAAGAACTTAGCACCCGAAAAGAAACCAAAGGAAGAATGTAAATCAGGCATTGGGACAGAGTCTATTTTGATTTTGGAGTTAAGATATCTATAGTCGACGACCGGACGAAATTTACCACCACTTTTCTCCACCAAGAAAATTGGACTACTGTAATTAGACTTCGATGGCCTAATCACACCTTGGTCCAACATAGTCTTGACATGTTCCTTTAAGATTTTGAGTTTTGGCGGGCAGAGTCTGTACGGCGGACGCCTTACTGGCTGAGAATCAAGAAGCTCGATCTCATACTCTAGCACATCGGTACGTCCCAATTCGGTTGTTAAGACATCCGGATACTCATGAAGCAATTGACTGACTCTATCACTTTCATATGGAGTCAAATGACTTAGGTCCACACTAATCATATTCACTGAATCGTCCGGATCCAGATTCAAACATGGTCCATTAGGCTCACCCAACTTCGATGCCTTAATTGGTTTGCAGAAAAAAGGGGGCTTGATAAACTTAACTTTTGCGCTTGGGCAAAATTTGAAAAATGCTTCCTGCTCCTTAATATCTAACAACAAGCCTGCACGCTTCATGAAATTCGCACCTAAAATCATGGGCATAATCAAATTATCTGCCACAATAAAATCCATTGTCCAAGTGAAATTCAAAATCCGAATCTTCAACTTAACTTTACCACGGATGTCCAGAGACCTAGAGTCGGCCGTACTACAAGGCTCCACATCTTTATTCAATTTAGGCACTTTCTGCGAACAACACATCTTGTTGAATGCATCTAAGGAGAGCAAGCTTACCGCAGCTCCACTATCTAAAAGCGCTGAGAAAACATTGTTACATGGTTCTACACTAATCAGAGGCAAGCTGCTATCAAGATTACCCCGAATTCCACATAAAAGTCCGTTCCGAGAGACACATTTGGGGTTATTTACTTTGGGATACAACTTATAACTATATTTACACTTAGAAGAGTCAAATCCAGTCTTAAAATTAAACTTATTTACACGGTGAGGCTTATCTCTTTGATTATTATTTATAATTCTATCAGACACTTCCTGATTATATACACAACCACTCCCATTCACACTGCTCACATTCACACGCTCACGACGACAGTCATCAAGATGATGAAGGTTCTGACCACTGCCGCGAGTGACAACATGTACACCCTGGTACCTGGGGTGTACACGATCTCATTGGCTTTGAGCAGACTGGTCATTACTTCCATTATCAGGGCGTCGTCTGAGATCAGGACAGTTACTTCTCACATGGCCAAACCTTCCGCACTGAAAACATTTTCGCCTATCTACAGCACCATTCTGTTGCCTCACCTGTCTTGGATTACTATCAGGGGGAATATTTACAAGATTTCTCTGAGAAGTAGAGCGAAGCGAGTCTGAATAACTTACAGAATTGACCCTAGCACACAGTGTGTCCAATTGTCTGTACGTAGTAGGCCTACCTTCAAACACTACCTGTGACCGAGTCTCAGGGGCCATACCATCCACTATGTTGCTTACAATTTCATTTTCAGACAAATTTAAACGGAACACAGTGGCATACAACTTTATTGAATGAACATATTTAGAAAAGGGTTCCTGAACCTCTTGGACTCGATAAAAATATTTATTAAGCAAAGAACTTCTTGCTCTAATCGGAAAATAAACTCCTAATAACTTTTCATGGAATCTATCTAGATCCAAACCACTAAGCACAGAATCCGTAGCTACATCACGCAGTCCACCGTTCAGTTGAGAAGAAATTATGGCCAGCAAGGATTGTTCACTGAAGTTAAAAATTTTTGCCTGTGTTTTGATCTCGCAAATAAACTTAATGAATTCCAGAATTCTTTCGAGTGAACTATCATTGAAACGGTACACTGTTTCTAATCCATGAGCCAAAGGATGTGGTAAGTTTGAAAAATGAGGAGTGATTTGGGGAGGAGGGACACTCAGATGAGTTTGAGACAAGCAATGTGACAAACTGTCCACATGTGAAAGGGATGGAAATTGTTGGGCGGCCTCAGCTTTGATTACATTCACAGGAACTTCCTGGAATACTGGCGAGCAAATTCCAGTCGGTTCTAGGCCTACCGTTTCTGTATTACTCACAGTTTGGATAAGGTCAGCATCGGGATTCATCTTTTTTACCAGACTGATGGTCTGTTCAATATCTGCCATCAGTAATGCCCATTTTCCTCTCACAACAGCATCATTAATTGTATTCATAAGATCAACAAAACGGTTGAACAAGTTATTCAACTTTCCCACCACTCGGGCCTTCTGCTTTGAATTCAGACCACCTAATTCTATTTCCAATTTAAGATTATCTAATCTATCTTCGATGCTAAGAAAAAGAGTTTCAATATTGAACTCACCGAGAAATCGAAGATCCACCGGACATCCTACAACCGAGTGCAGTTTCTGCCTTAACTCAACCACACTTTGTAACTCTTTGGCAGGGATGCCTCGAACATTTAACTCGTAGATTAAGTCCTGCTTCAACAGGTATTCAAGCTGTACCGGTCTCCGGTCCATGGTGATCACATGCAAAAACAGGGGACAACTATTAGCTACTTAGCAGAGCCGGTTTGGCTTACACATTCTTATTAAAATAAAAAAATCCCTTTTAAAAATCTGAAATAAATAAGATTAAAACCCTCAAATAAAAATAAATTCATTAGTGTTGTACCAGAAGAAACCAAGAACTGGTGGACAAATCAGAAATATTAATAAAATAAAAGACAAGGGAGAAACAAAGAATCGTGGCGATTAACCGCGCTCAGAAGCTACCAATATGTACCCGCCCTAAGGGATCAGTGGAAGGAAAAATAGGTAACCCACCCCTAGAAAACTAACCTACAACAAAAACGAGCCCATCCCAAAGGTCATGGTGAAAACCCAGGCGGAACACAGAAAAAAAAATCCTTGGTTTCTTCTAATAACCAATAATATTTAAAGTTAAAATAATACAGAAATTAGTTAATTAATTTCTAATGTTTCACAAACATAAAATCTCTTACCCTGAAAATAAAACCCTATTTACATAGCCTAATCTTTTAAACAATACATTTGGATAAATTATTAAAAGATAAAAATACAGCTTGGCTTGGTCTATTTCATGTTTTCATTTCATTAAGCCATTGAGAAGGTGTGAGTTATATGCGTTGATATTTATAATTGACAAAACTGGCATTTTCCAAATCACTAAAATAAATAGGACGGTTCCCAGGCGAAAATGATAACCTTAATTCATTTTAAAAAACATATATACAGGCACTGGGACCGAAATGTAATTTAAAATTAGTTCTGAAGGGAGATAAACCTACATCAAAACAGTTTGAACCTCTCCACGTTCAAACTACGGAAACCACCAACGGCCAATTAAGGGAGCAGTTGCCAGGCTGTGTAATTACGAAATACACAAGTAATATTAAATATATTATATTAAATAATAATTATAACCTTAAACCATTCAAAAGGAGTAAACACAGTTTGGGTTTGTACGTAAGCAAAAGGCAAGGCTACAAGAATGGCGGGACACAAGCTATGCTTGGCGCGAAAATGCCGAAGCGAAAAAAGGATAGGAAATGAAACTAAAGGAAACTGAGCCTAAGATAGATACAGGGAGCAAATAATAATGAAACTACAACTGCCTACACCAAATCGCAACACTACTAGCAGGGGTACTGAATTACTATACTAAACCTGGGGGGCGGGAAATGAGGAAACGCCATTATGGCGGCGAAGGAACAGACGCCTAACACATAATACCACAATCCGAATTACTTACGTGCTACCCAGCTTGCAACAACGCACTACAGACATGCAAATACAAACCCAAAACCATGAGAATAAAATACAAGAACAATAAGTCAGTTAAACTCGCACAAAGTAATAACCAAAACACCAGCCAAAGCGGCAACGATTTCCCTGGGAGGCGGCCATTGTTGATTACACCGAGAGTCTTCCTTCCAGTTTAGAAGTCGGTAAACACAGAGCAGGGAGAAGAGAAACTGTAAGCCGGCGCGCTCTATTGAGTACAAGGAGGAAACACCAGCAGCAGACCATAATAGTAAAATTTGCTTCATAATGTTTTGAGAGCAAAACACACTTTCAGATATAATGTCAGAGCTTAAATAAATTAATGAATACTATAATATGTCCTAAAAGCAATTAATTATCCTAATTATGATTAATAATTTTGTAAAATAATGCCTGAAACAGCACTCTCTGTTGGTGGCCAGCGGAACTACAGCTGCTTCCAATGCTGCCACAAGAACAAGTGCAACATTTACCTTTGTGTTACAGCACAACGGTTGAAATCCAAAATTGTTGAATACAGAAAAATAAGATTTAAATAAGTAAAGAGCCCGTTAATATAACAATTATAAGATTATAATACTTACATAATAACAATTAACTATATAACTTAGATAATAATAACTATAATAATAACTTATATAATAATAATTATAAGATTATAATATAAAACTGAGGACAAATGTAGCAAATCTGAATTTCAGTATATTCAGAGTAGTTTACTGTATGGGATTCAAAACCAAAATTATTGGATACAGAAAAATAAAATTGAAATAAGTGAAGAGCCAATAAATACAACTTTATAAGATATTAATAATTTTCACTGAGGACAACAATAGCAAATCTGACGTTCCATATATTCAGAGTAGTTTACTGTATATGGTTGAAAACTAAAATTATTGAATACAGAAAAATAAGATTTAAATAAGTGAGGAGCCAGTTAATATAACTATTATAAGATTATAATTTAACTGACGACAACAATAGAAAATTTGACTTTCCGTATATTCAGAGTAGTTTACTGAACGGGATTCAAAACCAAAATTATTGAATAGAGTGAAGTGACGAGACAATTAATATAATTAATATAAGATTATAATAATTTTAACTGAGGAAAACAATAGCAAATCTGACTTTCAGTATATCCAGAGTAGTTTACTGTATGGGATTCAAAACCAAAATTATTGGATACAGAAAAATAAGATTTAAATAAGTGAAGAGCCTTTCAATATAAATGTATAGGATTATAATAATTTTAACTGAGGCTAATAAAAGGAAATCTGAATTTCCATATATTCAGAGTAGTTTACTGTATATGGTTAAAAACCAAAATTATTGAATACCGAGCAATAACATTTAAATAAGTGAAGAGCCAATTAATATGAGTATTATAAGATTATAATAATTTTAACTGAGGACAACATTAGCGAATCTGACTTTCAGTATATTCAGGGTAGTTTACTGTATGGGGTTCAAAACCAAAACTATTGGATACAGAAAAATAAGATTAAAATAAGTGAAGAGCCAATTAATACAACTTTATAGGATTATAATACTTTTAAGTGAGGACAAATATAGTAAATCTGACTTTCAGTAAATTCAGAGTAGTTTACTGTATGGGATTCAAAACAAAAATTATTGGATACAGAAAAATATTCAGAGTAGTTTACTGAATGGGATTCCAAAGCAAAATTATTGAATACAGAACAATAAGATTTAAATAAGTGATGAGCAAATTAATATAATTATTATAAGATTATAATAGCTCTAACTGACGACAACAAAAGCAAATCTGACTTTTCACATATTCAGAGTAGTTTACTGTATATGGTTAAAAACAAAAATTATTGAATACCGAAAAATAACATTTAAATAAATGAAGAGCCAATTAATATGTGTTTTATAAGAATATAATAATTTTAACTGAGGAAAACAATAGCAAATCTGACTTTCAGTATATTCAGAGTAGTTTACTGTATGGGATTCAAAACCTAAATTATTGGATTCAGAAAAATAAGATTTAAATAAGTGAAGAGCCTTTCAATATAAATTTATAGGATTATAATAATTTTAACTGAGGCTAATAAAAGGAAATCTGAATTTCTATATATTCATAGCAGTTTACTGTATATGGTTAAAAACCAAAATTATTGAATACCGAACAATAACATTTAAATAAGTTAAGAGCCAATTAATATGAGTATTATAAGATTATAATAATTTAACTGAGGACAACATTAGCAAATCTGACTTTCAGTATATTCAGAGTAGTTTACTGTATGGGATTCAAAACCAAAATTATTGGATACAGAAAAATAAAATTGAAATAAGTGAAGAGCCAATAAATACAACTTTATAAGATATTAATAATTTTCACTGAGGACAACAATAGCAAATCTGACGTTCCATATATTCAGAGTAGTTTACTGTATATGGTTGAAAACTAAAATTATTGAATACAGAAAAATAAGATTTAAATAAGTGAGGAGCCAGTTAATATAACTATTATAAGATTATAATTTAACTGACGACAACAATAGAAAATTTGACTTTCCGTATATTTAGAGTAGTTTACTGAACGGGATTCAAAACCAAATTATTGAATAGAGTGAAGTGACGAGACAATTAATATAATTAATATAAGATTATAATAATTTTAACTGACGACAACAATAGCAATTTCTGACTTTTCACATATTCAGAGTAGTTTACTGTATACGGTGCAAGTCCAAAATTATTGAATACCGAAAAATAAGATTTTAATCAGTGAAGAGCCAATTAATATAACTATTTTAACATTATAACAATTTTAACTGAGGACAGCAATAACAAATCTGACTTTCAGTATATTCAGAGTAGTTTAGTGTATATGGTTCAAACCGTAATTATTGAATGCAGAACAATAAGATTTAAATAAGTAAAGAGCCAATTAATATAATTATTATAAGATTATAATAATTTTAACAGAGGACAACAATAGCAAATCAGACTTTCCATATATTCAGAGTAGTTTTCTGTATGGGATTCAAAACCAAATTATTGGATACTGAAAAGTAAGATTAAAATAAGTGAAGAGCCCATTAATATAACTATTATAAGGTTATTATTTTAACTGACGACAACAATAGGAGATCTGACTTTCCGTATATTCAGAGAAGTTTACTGAATGGGATTCAAAACCAAAATTATTGAATACAGTGAAGTGACGAGACAATTAATATAATTAATATAAGATTATAATAATTTTAACTGACGACAAAAGAAGCAAATCTGACTTTTCACATATTAAGAGGAGTTTACTCTATACGGTGCAAGTCCTAAATTATTGAATACAGAACAATAAGATTTAAATAAGTGATGAGCAAATTAATATAATTATTATAAGATTATAATAGTTCTAACCGACGACAACAATAGAAAATCTGACTTTTCACATATTCAGAGTAGTTTACTGTATATGGTTAAAAACCAAAATTATTGAATACCGAGCAATAACATTTAAATAAGTGAAGAGCCAATTAATATGAGTATTATAAGATTATAATAATATTAACTGAGGACAACATTAGCGAATCTGACTTTCAGTATATTCAGGGTAGTTTACTATATGGGAGAGCCAATTAATACAACTTTATAAGATTATAATACTTTTAAGTGAGGACAAATATAGTAAATCTGACTTTCAGTATCTTCAGAGTAGTTTACTGTAAAGGATTCAAAACAAAAATTATTGGATACAGAGAAATATTCAGAGTAGTTTACTGAATGGGATTCCAAAGCAAAATTATTGAATACAGAACAATAAGATTTAAATAAGTGATGAGCAAATTAATATAATTATTATAAGATTATAATAGTTCTAACTGACGACAACAATAGCAAATCTGACTTTTCACATATTCAGAGTAGTTTACTGTATATGGTTAAAAACAAAAATTATTGAATACCGAACAATAACATTTAAATAAGTGAAGAGCGAATTAATATGTGATTTATAAGATTATAATAATTTTAACTGAGGAAAACAATAGCAAATCTGACTTTCAGTATATTCAGAGTAGTTTACTGTATGGGATTCAAAACCTAAATTATTGGATTCAGAAAAATAAGATTTAAATAAGTGAAGAGCCTTTCAATATAAATTTATAGGATTATAATAATTTTAACTGAGGCTAATAAAAGGAAATCTGAATTTCTATATATTCATAGTAGTTTACTGTATATGGTTAAAAACCAAAATTATAGAATACCGAACAATAACATTTAAATAAGTTAAGAGCCAATTATTATGAGTATTATAAGATTATAATAATTTTAACTGAGGACAACATTCGCAAATCTGACTTTCAGTATATTCAGAGTAGTTTACTGTATGGGATTCAAAACCAAAATTATTGGATACAGAAAAATTAGATTTAAATATTAAAATAGCCAATTAATATAACTATTATAAGATTATAATAATTATAACTGAGGAAAACATTAGCAAATCTGACTTTCAGTATATTCAGAGTAGTATCTATATACGGTTGAAATCCAAAATTGTTGAATACAGAAAAATAAGATTTAAATAAGTAAAGAGCCCGTTAATATAACAATTATAAGATTATAATACTTACATAATAATAATTAACTATATAACTTAGATAATAATAACTATAATAATAACTTATATAATAATAATTATAAGATTATAATATAAAACTGAGGACAAATGTAGCAAATCTGAATTTCAGTATATTCAGAGTAGTTTACTGTATGGGATTCAAAACCAAAATTATTGGATACAGAAAAATAAAATTGAAATAAATACAACTTTATAAGATATTAATAATTTTAACTGAGGACAACAATAGCAAATCTGACGTTCCATATATTCAGAGTAGTTTACTGTATATGGTTGAAAACTAAAATTATTGAATACAGAAAGATAAGATTTAAATAAGTGAGGAGCCAGTTAATATAACTATTATAATATTATGATTTAACTGACGACAACAATAGAAAATTTGACTTTCCGTATATTCAGAGTAGTTTACTGAACGGGATTCAAAACCAAAATTATTGAATAGAGTGAAGTGACGAGACAATTAATATAATTAATATAAGATTATAATAATTTTAACTGAGGAAAACAATAGCAAATCTGACTTTCAGTATATTCAGAGTAGTTTACTGTATGGGATTCAAAACCAAAATTATTGGATACAGAAAAATAAGATTTAAATAAGTGAAGAGCCTTTCAATATAAATGTATAGGATTATAATAATTTTAACTGAGGCTAATAAAAGGAAATCTGAATTTCCATATATTCAGAGTAGTTTACTGTATATGGTTAAAAACCAAAATTATTGAATACCGAGCAATAACATTTAAATAAGTGAAGAGCCAATTAATATGAGTATTATAAGATTATAATAATTTTAACTGAGGACAACATTAGCGAATCTGACTTTCAGTATATTCAGGGTAGTTTACTGTATGGGGTTCAAAACCAAAACTATTGGATACAGAAAAATAAGATTAAAATAAGTGAAGAACCAATTAATACAACTTTATAAGATTATAATACTTTTAAGTGAGGACAAATATAGTAAATCTGACTTTCAGTATATTCAGAGTAGTTTACTGTATGGGATTCAAAACAAAAATTATTGGATACAGAAAAATATTTAGCGTGGTTTACTGAATGGGATTCCAAAGCAAAATTATTGAATACAGAACAATAAGATTTAAATAAGTGATGAGCAAATTAATATAATTATTATAAGATTATAATAGTTCTAACTGACGACAACAATAGCAAATCTGACTTTTCACATATTCAGAGTAGTTTACTGTATATTGTTAAAAACAAAAATTATTGAATACCGAACAATAACATTTAAATAAGTGAAGAGCCAATTAATATGTGTTTTATAAGATCATAATAATTTTAACTGAGGAAAACAATAGCAAATCTGACTTTCAGTATATTCAGAGTAGCTTACTCTATGGGATTCAAAACCTAAATTATTGGATTCAGAAAAATAAGATTTAAATAAGTGAAGAGCCTTTCAATATAAATTTATAGGATTATAATAATGTTAACTGAGGCTAATAAAAGGAAATCTCAATTTCTTTATATTCATAGTAGTTTACTGTATATGGTTAAAAACCAAAATTATTGAATACCGAACAATAACATTTAAATAAGTTAAGAGCCAATTAATATGAGTATTATAAGATTATAATAATTTTTACTGAGGACAACATTAGCAAATCTGACTTTCAGTATATTCAGAGTAGTTTAGTGTATGGGATTCAAAACCAAAATTATTGGATACAGAAAAATTAGATTTAAATATTTAAAGAGCCAATTAATATAACTATTATAAGATTATAATAATCCTAACTGAGGAAAACATTAGCAAATCTGACTTTCAGTATATTCAGAGTAGTAACTATATACGGTTGAAATCCAAAATTATTGAATAGAGAAAAATAAGATTTAAATAAGTAAAGAGCCCGTTAATATTACAATTATAAGATTATAATACTTATATAATAATAATTAACTATATAACTTACATAATAATAACTATAATAATAACTTATATAATAATAATTATAAGATTATAATATAAAACTGAGGATAAATGTAGCAAATCTGAATTTCAGTATATTCAGAGTAGTTTACTGTATGGGATTCAAAACCAAAATTATTGGATACAGAAAAATAAAATTGAAATAAGTGAAGAGCCAATAAATACAACTTTATAAGATATTAATAATTTTCACTGAGGACAACAATAGCAAATCTGACGTTCCATATATTCAGAGTAGTTTACTGTATATGGTTGAAAACTAAAAGTATTGAATACAGAAAAATAAGATTTAAATAAGTGAGGAGCCAGTTAATGTAACTATTATAAGATTATAATTTAACTGACGACAACAATAGAAAATTTGACTTTCCGTATATTCAGAGTAGTTTACTGAACGGGATTCAAAACCAAAATTATTGAATGGAGTGAAGTGACGAGACAATTAATATAATTAATATAAGATTATAATAATTTTAACTGACGACAACAATAGCAAATCTGACTTTTCACATATTCAGAGTAGTTTACTGTATACGGTGCAAGTCCAAAATTATTGAATACCGAAAAATAAGATTTTAATCAGTGAAGAGCCAATTAATATAACTATTTTAACATCATAACAATTTTAACTGAGGACAGCAATAACAAATCTGACTTTCAGTATATTCAGAGTAGTTTAGTGTATATGGTTCAAAACCGTAATTATTGAATGCAGAACAATAAGATTTAAATAAGTAAAGAGCCAATTAATATAATTATTATAAGATTATAATAATTTTAACAGAGGACAACAATAACAAATCAGACTTTCCATATATTCAGAGTAGTTTTCTGTATGGGATTCAAAACCAAATTATTGGATACTGAAAAGTAAGATTAAAATAGGTGAAGAGCCCATCAATATAACTGTTATAAGATTATTATTTTAACTGACGACAACAATAGGAGATCTGACATTCCGTATATTCAGAGTAGTTTACTGAATGGGATTCAAAACCAAAATTATTGAATACAGTGAAGTGACGAGACAATTAATATAATTAATATAAGATTATAATAATTTTAACTGACGACAAAAGTAGCAAATCTGACTTTTCACATATTAAGAGGAGTTTACTCTATACGGTGCAAGTCCAAAATTATTGAATACAGAACAATAAGATCTAAATAAGTGATGAGCAAATTAATATAATTATTATAAGATTATAATAGTTCTAACCGACGACAACAATAGAAAATCTGACTTTTCACATATTCAGAGTAGTTTACTGTATAAGGTTCAAAACCAATATTATTGAATACCGAACAATAACATTTAAATAAGTGAAGAGTCAATTAATATGAGTACTATAAGATTATAATAATTTTAACTGAGGACAACATTAGCAAATCTGACTTTCAGTATATTCAGCGTAGATACAGAAAAATAAGATTGAAATAAGTGAAGAGCCATTAAATACAACTTTATAAGATTATAATAATTTTAACTGATGACAACAATAGAAAATCTGACGTTCCATATATTCAGAGTAGTTTACTGTATATGGTTGAAATAAAAAATTATTGAATACCGAACAATAACATTTAAATAAGTGAAGAGCCAATTAATATGAGTATTATAAGATTATAATAATTTTAACTGAGGACAACATTAGCAAATCTGACTTTCAGTATATTCAGGGTAGTTTACTGTATGGGATTCAAAACCAAAACTATTGGATACAGAAAAATAAGATTAAAATAAGTGAAGAGCCAATTAATACTATTATAACATTATAACAATTTTAACTGAGGACAACAATAGCAAATCTGACTATCAGTATATTCAGAATAGTTTACTGTATGGGGTTAAAAACCAAAATTATTGGATACAGTAAAATAATATTTAAATAAGTGAAGAGCCTAAGAGGATTATAATAATTTTAACTGAGGATAATAAAAGGAAATCTGAATTTCAATATATTCAGAGTAGTTTACTGTATATGGTTAAAAACCAAAATTATTGAATACCGAACAATAACATTTAAATAAGTGAAGAGCCAATTAATATGAGTATTATAAGATTATAATAATTTTAACTGAGGACAACATTACCAAATCTGACTTTCAGTATATTCAGAGTAGTTTACTGTATGGGATACAAAACAAAAATTATAGGATACAGAAAAATATTCAGAGTAGTTTACTGAATGGGATTCCAAAGCAAAATTATTGAATACAGAACAATAAGATTTAAATAAGTGATGAGCAAATTAATATAATTATTATAAGATTATACTAGTTCTAACTGACGACAACAATAGCAAATCTGACTTTTCACATATTCAGAGTAGTTTACTCTATGGGATTCAAAACCAAAATTATTGGATACAGAAAAATAAGATTTAAATAAGTGAAGAGCCTTTCAATATAAATGTATAGGCTTATAATAATTTTAACTGAGGCTAATAAAAGGAAATCTGAATTTCCATATATTCAGAGTAGTTTACTGTATATGGTTAAAAACCAAAATTATTGAATACCGAGCAATAACATTTAAATAAGTGAAGAGCCAATTAATATGAGTATTATAAGATTATAATAATTTTAACTGAGGACAACATTAGCGAATCTGACTTTCAGTATATTCAGGGTAGTTTACTGTATGGGGTTCAAAACCAAAACTATTGGATACAGAAAAATAAGATTAAAATAAGTGAAGAGCCAATTAATACAACTTTATAGGATTATAATACTTTTAAGTGAGGACAAATATAGTAAATCTGACTTTCAGTAAATTCAGAGTAGTTTACTGTATGGGATTCAAAACAAAAATTATTGGATACAGAAAAATATTCAGAGTAGTTTACTGAATGGGATTCCAAAGCAAAATTATTGAATACAGAACAATAAGATTTAAATAAGCGATGAGCAAATTAATATAAATATTATAAGATTATAATAGTTCTAACTGACGACAACAATAGCAAATCTGACTTTTCACATATTCAGAGTAGTTTACTGTATGGGGTTAAAAACCAAAATTATTGAATACCGAGCAATAACATTTAAATAAGTGAAGAGCCAATTAATATGAGTATTATAAGATTATAATAATTTTAACTGAGGACAACATTAGCGAATCTGACTTTCAGTATATTCAGGGTAGTTTACTGTATGGGATTCAAAACCAAAACTATTGGATACAGAAAAATAAGATTAAAATAAGTGAAGAGCCAATTAATACTATTATAACATTATAACAATTTTAACTTAGGACAACAATAGCAAATCTGACTATCAGTATATTCAGAATAGTTTACTGTATGGGGTTAAAAACCAAAATTATTGGATACAGTAAAATAATATTTAAATAAGTGAAGAGCCTAAGAGGATTATAATAATTTTAACTGAGGATAATAAAAGGAAATCTGAATTTCAATATATTCAGAGTAGTTTACTGTATATGGTTAAAAACCAAAATTATTGAATACCGAACAATAACATTTAAATAAGTGAAGTGCCAATTAATATGAGTATTATAAGATTATAATAATTTTAACTGAGGACAACATTACCAAATCTGACTTTCAGTATATTCAGAGTAGTTTACTGTATGGGATACAAAACAAAAATTATAGGATACAGAAAAATATTCAGAGTAGTTTACTGAATGGGATTCCAAAGCAAAATTATTGAATACAGAACAATAAGATTTAAATAAGTGATGAGCAAATTAATATAATTATTATAAGATTATACTAGTTCTAACTGACGACAACAATAGCAAATCTGACTTTTCACATATTCAGAGTAGTTTACTGTATGGGATTCAAAACCAAATTTATTGGATACAGAAAAATAAGATTTAAATAAGTGAAGAGCCTTTCAATATAAATGTATAGGATTATAATAATTTTAACTGAGGCTAATAAAAGGAAATCTGAATTTCCATATATTAAGAGTAGTTTACTGTATATGGTTAAAGCCAAAATTATTGAATAGCGAGCAATAACATTTAAATAAGTGAAGAGCCAATTAATATGAGTATTATAAGATTATAATAATTTTAACTGAGGACAACATTAGCGAATCTGACTTTCAGTATATTCAGGGTAGTTTACTGTATGGGAGAGCCAATTAATCAACTTTATAAGATTATAATACTTTTAAGTGAGGACAAATATAGAATGTCTGACTTTCAGTATCTTCAGAGTAGTTTACTGTATGGGATTCAAAACAAAAATTATTGGATACAGAGAAATATTCAGAGTAGTTTACTGAATGGGATTCCAAAGCAAAATTATTGAATACAGAACAATAAGATTTAAATAAGTGATGAGCAAATTAATATAATTATTATAAGATTATAATAGTTCTAACTGACGACAACAATAGCAAATCTGACTTTTCACATATTCAGAGTAGTTTACTGTATATGGTTAAAAACAAAAATTATTGAATACCGAACAATAACATTTAAATAAGTGAAGAGCGAATTAATATGTGTTTTATAAGTTTATAATAATTTTAACTGAGGAAAACAATAGCAAATCTGACTTTGAGTATATTCAGAGTAGTTTACTGTATGGGATTCAAAACCTAAATTCTTGGATTCAGAAAAATAAGATTTAAATAAGTGAAGAGCCTTTCAATATAAATTTATAGGATTATAATAATTTTAACTGAGGCTAATAAAAGGAAATCTGATTTTCTATATATTCATAGTAGTTTACTGTATATGGTTAAAAACCAAAATTATTGAATACCGAACAATAACATTTAAATAAGTTAAGAGCCAATTAAAATGAGTATTATAAGATTATAATAATTTTAACTGAGGACAACATTCGCAAATCTGACTTTCAGTATATTCAGAGTAGTTTACTGTATGGGATCAAAACCAAAATTATTGGATACAGAAAAATTAGATTTAAATATTAAAAGAGCCAATTAATATAACTATTATAAGATTATAATAATTATAACTGAGGAAAACATTAGCAAATCTGACTTTCAGTATATTCAGAGTAGTAACTATATACGGTGTACCCGCCCTAAGGGGTCAGTGGAAGGAAAAATAGGTAACCCACCCATAGAAAACTAACCTACAACAAAAACGAGCCCATCCCAAAGGTCATGGTGAAAACCCAGGGGGAACACAGAAAAAAAAATCCTTGGTTTCTTCTAATAACCAATAATATTTAAAGTTAAAATAATACAGAAATTAGTTAATTAATTTCTAATGTTTCACAAACATAAAATCTCTTACCCTGAAAATAAAACCCTATTTACATAGCCTAATCTTTTAAACAATACATTTGGATAAATTATTAAAAGATAAAAATACAGCTTGGCTTGGTCTATTTCATGTTTTCATTTCATTAAGCCATTGAGAAGGTGTGAGTTATATGCGTTGATATTTATAATTGACAAAACTGGCATTTTCCAAATCACTAAAATAAATAGGACGGTTCCCAGGCGAAAATGATAACCTTAATTCATTTTAAAAAACATATATACAGGCACTGGGACCGAAATGTAATTTAAAATTAGTTCTGAAGGGAGATAAAGCAGTTGCCAGGCTGTGTAATTACGAAATACACAAATAATATTAAATATATTATATTAAATAATAATTATAACCTTAAACCATTCAAAAGGAGTAAACACAGTTTGGGTTTGTACGTAAGCAAAAGGCAAGGCTACAAGAATGGCGGGACACAAGCTATGCTTGGCGCGAAAATGCCGAAGCCAAAAAAGGATAGGAAATGAAACTAAAGGATACTGATCCTAAGATAGATACAGGGAGCAAATAATAATGAAACTACAACTGCCTACACCAAATCGCAACACTACTAGCAGGGGTACTGAATTACTATACTAAACCTGGGGGGCGGGAAATGAGGAAACGCCATTATGGCGGCGAAGGAACAGACGCCTAACACATAATACCACAATCCGAATTACTTACGTGCTACCCAGCTTGCAACAACGCACTACAGACATGCAAATACAAACCCAAAACCATGAGAATAAAATACAAGAACAATAAGTCAGTTAAACTCGCACAAAGTAATAACCAAAACACCAGCCAAAGCGGCAACGATTTCCCTGGGAGGCGGCCATTGTTGATTACACCGAGAGTCTTCCTTCCAGTTTAGAAGTCGGTAAACACAGAGCAGGGAGAAGAGAAACTGTAAGCCGGCGCGCTCTATTGAGTACAAGGAGGAAACACCAGCAGCAGACCATAATAGTAAAATTTGCTTCATAATGTTTTGAGAGCAAAACACACTTTCAGATATAATGTCAGAGCTTAAATAAATTAATGAATACTATAATATGTCCTAAAAGCAATTAATTATCCTAATTATGATTAATAATTTTGTAAAATAATGCCTGAAACAGCACTCTCTGTTGGTGGCCAGCGGAACTACAGCTGCTTCCAATGCTGCCACAAGAACAAGTGCAACATTTACCTTTGTGTTACAGCACAATTCACCTGCCCCTTGACTTAAAACATATTATGTTTTAATACACTTTTTAGCAGAACCAATAGAGCAAAAAAAAATAATTACATTAGGTTAGTGAATTATGAAGGAAAAAAATTTGAAAGCTGGAACAGTCTGGTAAGAAGATGGGAGACTCACATAATAATTCTTGAACAAAAAATCATCCATGTACTAGTCACATCTACGTCGGTCCCAACACCACAATATTGTATGGCATCAAACAGGAAGAGGTCCGCCACCCTAGGCTACAGAACTCTTATGAGGCTAACTTCGGAGTAAAGGCACTTGGGTCTCTTCACTGAGTTTCACACGCCGCTGGTTCTGGCCCGCAGGCAAGAAAACTTCAAGATTGAGGTACTAACAACAAAATAAGGGAGGTCACAGAGAAAGGAGGTGTCATACCTTGATTTGGTAGGTATCGCGTCCGGTCCCACCTACCATAGTAATGCACTCACACTCACTCAAGACCGTCCCCGTCAATTCTGGCACAGTGGTGAAATTTGGCTGTTGGCTGACATTGCAGACGAGGATCCTCAAGATGTTAATTTTCAGCTGAAAGACTGCGTCAGCTCAACCAGCACAGGAGGTAGTTTTTTTTTGGTAACCCATTTCTTGATGGTGTGTGACTTGTAGTTGTTTGTGAGTAAGTCCCCATCTCTACCAGCCGTCCAAGGAGTAAAACTGTAACATATTCAAACGAAGCGGCAGAGAAAGAACCAAAGACAATTTTCCCAATAGGGGTATACAATGGTGTTTAGTTTAAGACAGAATAAATGATCCAAAAGGGGAGGTGACAAAATTCACTTAATTTTAAATAATGTTTAGGCAAGCTTCTAATTACAAATTTCCCTAAAGTAACTCTTAACTAACATCTACAAACAAAATACCCTTTTTACTAAAATATAATTTGAAACCCATTATTGACATATTAATTTGCTGGACTGGTGAACTCACAATTGCATGTGATCAGCACAGGAGATCCGGAAGCTGAAACATACTTAAAGAGACACATTGAACTCAATGTGCAATTCATTTCCCTTTTAAGTGGGTAACATGAGTTTTAAAGGTATGTCCAGTGGATCGGTCCCTAACCAATACTGTGACTGGGGTAAGAAACTCTACAATAACAAACGGTCCTCTGAATCTCTGAGCTAACTTTGCTGTATATCTGGCAGCAGCATTACTGCGTGGGAAATTCTTTACGTAGACTTCATCTCCTACAGAAAACTTGACTTCACGCCTACCCTTATTGTATCTTTGCATCCTCTTATTATGGGAAAGTTTAAGGTTGGCTGAGGCTTTTTTCCACATATCCTTCACCTTATGAGATTCTCTATGGTCAGGTAAAAGGTCATTAATCGACCAAAGATAGCACAAGGGATTATTTGGCCTGAAACCCAACATTAAGGATATAGGAGGGAACAAGTGCGCCTCATGCTTCGCAGTATTAAAAGCAAACTGAAGCCAATATAAATTGTTATCCCACGAAGAATGATCTTCAGAGTGATAAGCAATTAAAGCTGCTTTCAGGTTGCGATTAAAACGCTCCACATGTGAGGCTTGGGGAAAATAAGGAGACGTAGTAATATGCCTAATGCCCAGATCAAAACAGAAATTATTAAATTTTCTTGAAACAAAATAGCTCGCATTATCCGACACAAGAGACCGTGGAAATCCGACGACAGCAAATATCTTTTTCAGACATTCTATAGTAATGTTAGTATTGGAATCCCTGACGGGGAACATCCACACAAACTTAGTGAATGAATCTACCGCGGTCAAAATATAGGTATTACCCGACTTTGATCGAGGGAACTTTCCTACATAATCAATGAATATTCTATCCATTGGGGCTTTAGGAATTTCAGATGCAAGGAAACCTACTTTGGTCATCTGTGCAGGCTTAGAACAGACACAGATCTGACAAGCCTTCACTCTGGCCCTCACATCGGCATCCATGCCTTTCCATAAGAAATATTCTCTGATCTTATTACGAGTTTTGTCAAAACCTAAGTGACCTCCAACTGGTGATTCATGAAAATACGCGAATACTATATCAACTAATGCGGAAGGCAAAATAATTTTAGCCGGCATTCTTCTTGTGGGAGCACTATAAAGGACATTTGATTTCAGAATATACTGGGGCAACTGCTCACCAGCTTTAATTCTATCTATTATTGGACCTATGAGCTCGTCACCAGCCTGAAACTCTTGAATCGATTTAAACGCCAGAGGAAAATCAGATAATATCCCCGCCACTAACTGCGTAGGAATTTCAGAACTTTGACTGACAACTGGTTTCGATTCTGACTGAGGTTCTACTTGAAACATTCTAGATAGGGTGTCGGCTACCTGGTTGTCAACACCTCTAATATGCTTGGCATTAAACTTAAATGCAGAAAGACGAATCGCCCATCTGGCAATTCTACCAGTCGTACGAGGTTTAGCCAAAACCCAGCTGAGAGCTTGGCAGTCTGTTTCAAGATCAAATTCCACATGTTCAATGTACATGCGGAACTTCTCTACAGAGAACAGCACTGCCAAGGCCTCAAGCTCGTACATAGAATAAATTCTCTCCTGAGCAGTCAAGGTTCGGGACGCATAAGCTACTGGCCTACGCCCTTCAGGAGATTCTTGTAACAAAACACATCCCAGAGCTACTGGCGATGCATAGCTTTGAATGACGAATCTTTTTGAGAAATCTGGCATCATAAGAACCGGCGGATTGGCAATATGAAGTTTCAACTCATCAAAAGCCTTTTGACACTCATCCGACCAAGAAAATTTACATCCTTTTCTTCTTAAGGCATTCAATGGTGTAGCAATATGGGCAAGATTAGGAATAAATTTATGAAAGAAATTTACCATGCCAATAAACCTGGCAACACCTTTAACAACTTTGGGAGGGCGAAATTCTCTAATAGCGCGAGTCCGTTCCGGGTCAATTGTCACTCCCTCAGCAGAGACAATATGGCCCAAAAACGACAGTTTGCGGGCGGCCATAGTGACCTTTTCCGGGTTAAATGTGAGTCCAGCCGCCCTAAGGCGCTCGAGCACAACTCGCACATGATCTAGATGCTCATCAAGGGACTGAGAATAAATGACTAAGTCATCTAGGTAATGGTACACATACTCAAACTTCACGTCTGAGAAAATACCGTCCAGTAGTCTGGTCAGGACTTGAGCTCCCGTGGCAAGGCCAAATGGGACGCAATTAAATTCATAGATGTTCCAATCTGTACAGAAAGCGGTCAACCTCTTAGACTTTTCTGTAAGTGGAATCTGATAATAAGCTTGATTTAAGTCAAAAGATGTAAAGAACTTAGCACCCGAAAAGAAACCAAAGGAAGAATGTAAATCAGGCATTGGGACAGAGTCTATTTTGATTTTGGAGTTAAGATATCTATAGTCGACGACCGGACGAAATTTACCACCACTTTTCTCCACCAAGAAAATTGGACTACTGTAATTAGACTTCGATGGCCTAATCACACCTTGGTCCAACATAGTCTTGACATGTTCCTTTAAGATTTTGAGTTTTGGCGGGCAGAGTCTGTACGGCGGACGCCTTACTGGCTGAGAATCAAGAAGCTCGATCTCATACTCTAGCACATCGGTACGTCCCAATTCGGTTGTTAAGACATCCGGATACTCATGAAGCAATTGACTGACTCTATCACTTTCATATGGAGTCAAATGACTTAGGTCCACACTAATCATATTCACTGAATCGTCCGGATCCAGATTCAAACATGGTCCATTAGGCTCACCCAACTTCGATGCCTTAATTGGTTTGCAGAAAAAAGGGGGCTTGATAAACTTAACTTTTGCGCTTGGGCAAAATTTGAAAAATGCTTCCTGCTCCTTAATATCTAACAACAAGCCTGCACGCTTCATGAAATTCGCACCTAAAATCATGGGCATAATCAAATTATCTGCCACAATAAAATCCATTGTCCAAGTGAAATTCAAAATCCGAATCTTCAACTTAACTTTACCACGGATGTCCAGAGACCTAGAGTCGGCCGTACTACAAGGCTCCACATCTTTATTCAATTTAGGCACTTTCTGCGAACAACACATCTTGTTGAATGCATCTAAGGAGAGCAAGCTTACCGCAGCTCCACTATCTAAAAGCGCTGAGAAAACATTGTTACATGGTTCTACACTAATCAGAGGCAAGCTGCTATCAAGATTACCCCGAATTCCACATAAAAGTCCGTTCCGAGAGACACATTTGGGGTTATTTACTTTGGGATACAACTTATAACTATATTTACACTTAGAAGAGTCAAATCCAGTCTTAAAATTAAACTTATTTACACGGTGAGGCTTATCTCTTTGATTATTATTTATAATTCTATCAGACACTTCCTGATTATATACACAACCACTCCCATTCACACTGCTCACATTCACACGCTCACGACGACAGTCATCAAGATGATGAAGGTTCTGACCACTGCCGCGAGTGACAACATGTACACCCTGGTACCTGGGGTGTACACGATCTCATTGGCTTTGAGCAGACTGGTCATTACTTCCATTATCAGGGCGTCGTCTGAGATCAGGACAGTTACTTCTCACATGGCCAAACCTTCCGCACTGAAAACATTTACGCCTATCTACAGCACCATTCTGTTGCCTCACCTGTCTTGGATTACTATCAGGGGGAATATTTACAAGATTTCTCTGAGAAGTAGAGCGAAGCGAGTCTGAATAACTTACAGAATTGACCCTAGCACACAGTGTGTCCAATTGTCTGTACGTAGTAGGCCTACCTTCAAACACTACCTGTGACCGAGTCTCAGGGGCCATACCATCCACTATGTTGCTTACAATTTCATTTTCAGACAAATTTAAACGGAACACAGTGGCATACAACTTTATTGAATGAACATATTTAGAAAAGGGTTCCTGAACCTCTTGGACTCGATAAAAATATTTATTAAGCAAAGAACTTCTTGCTCTAATCGGAAAATAAACTCCTAATAACTTTTCATGGAATCTATCTAGATCCAAACCACTAAGCACAGAATCCGTAGCTACATCACGCAGTCCACCGTTCAGTTGAGAAGAAATTATGGCCAGCAAGGATTGTTCACTGAAGTTAAAAATTTTTGCCTGTGTTTTGATCTCGCAAATAAACTTAATGAATTCCAGAATTCTTTCGAGTGAACTATCATTGAAACGGTACACTGTTTCTAATCCATGAGCCAAAGGATGTGGTAAGTTTGAAAAATTAGGAGTGATTTGGGGAGGAGGGACACTCAGATGAGTTTGAGACAAGCAATGTGACAAACTGTCCACATGTGAAAGGGATGGAAATTGTTGGGCGGCCTCAGCTTTGATTACATTCACAGGAACTTCCTGGAATACTGGCGAGCAAATTCCAGTCGGTTCTAGGCCTACCGTTTCTGTATTACTCACAGTTTGGATAAGGTCAGCATCGGGATTCATCTTTTTTACCAGACTGATGGTCTGTTCAATATCTGCCATCAGTAATGCCCATTTTCCTCTCACAACAGCATCATTAATTGTATTCATAAGATCAACAAAACGGTTGAACAAGTTATTCAACTTTCCCACCACTCGGGCCTTCTGCTTTGAATTCAGACCACCTAATTCTATTTCCAATTTAAGATTATCTAATCTATCTTCGATGCTAAGAAAAAGAGTTTCAATATTGAACTCACCGAGAAATCGAAGATCCACCGGACATCCTACAACCGAGTGCAGTTTCTGCCTTAACTCAACCACACTTTGTAACTCTTTGGCAGGGATGCCTCGAACATTTAACTCGTAGATTAAGTCCTGCTTCAACAGGTATTCAAGCTGTACCGGTCTCCGGTCCATGGTGATCACATGCAAAAACAGGGGACAACTATTAGCTACTTAGCAGAGCCGGTTTGGCTTACACATTCTTATTAAAATAAAAAAATCCCTTTTAAAAATCTGAAATAAATAAGATTAAAACCCTCAAATAAAAATAAATTCATTAGTGTTGTACCAGAAGAAACCAAGAACTGGTGGACAAATCAGAAATATTAATAAAATAAAAGACAAGGGAGAAACAAAGAATCGTGGCGATTAACCGCGCTCAGAAGCTACCAATATGTACCCGCCCTAAGGGATCAGTGGAAGGAAAAATAGGTAACCCACCCCTAGAAAACTAACCTACAACAAAAACGAGCCCATCCCAAAGGTCATGGTGAAAACCCAGGCGGAACACAGAAAAAAAAAATCCTTGGTTTCTTCTAATAACCAATAATATTTAAAGTTAAAATAATACAGAAATTAGTTAATTAATTTCTAATGTTTCACAAACATAAAATCTCTTACCCTGAAAATAAAACCCTATTTACATAGCCTAATCTTTTAAACAATACATTTGGATAAATTATTAAAAGATAAAAATACAGCTTGGCTTGGTCTATTTCATGTTTTCATTTCATTAAGCCATTGAGAAGGTGTGATTTATATGCGTTGATATTTATAATTGACAAAACTGGCATTTTCCAAATCACTAAAATAAATAGGACGGTTCCCAGGCGAAAATGATAACCTTAATTCATTTTAAAAAACATATATACAGGCACTGGGACCGAAATGTAATTTAAAATTAGTTCTGAAGGGAGATAAACCTACATCAAAACAGTTTGAACCTCTCCACGTTCAAACTACGGAAACCACCAACGGCCAATTAAGGGAGCAGTTGCCAGGCTGTGTAATTACGAAATACACAAGTAATATTAAATATATTATATTAAATAATAATTATAACCTTAAACCATTCAAAAGGAGTAAACACAGTTTGGGTTTGTACGTAAGCAAAAGGCAAGGCTACAAGAATGGCGGGACACAAGCTATGCTTGGCGCGAAAATGCCGAAGCGAAAAAAGGATAGGAAATGAAACTAAAGGAAACTGAGCCTAAGATAGATACAGGGAGCAAATAATAATGAAACTACAACTGCCTACACCAAATCGCAACACTACTAGCAGGGGTACTGAATTACTATACTAAACCTGGGGGGCGGGAAATGAGGAAACGCCATTATGGCGGCGAAGGAACAGACGCCTAACACATAATACCACAATCCGAATTACTTACGTGCTACCCAGCTTGCAACAACGCACTACAGACATGCAAATACAAACCCAAAACCATGAGAATAAAATACAAGAACAATAAGTCAGTTAAACTCGCACAAAGTAATAACCAAAACACCAGCCAAAGCGGCAACGATTTCCCTGGGAGGCGGCCATTGTTGATTACACCGAGAGTCTTCCTTCCAGTTTAGAAGTCGGTAAACACAGAGCAGGGAGAAGAGAAACTGTAAGCCGGCGCGCTCTATTGAGTACAAGGAGGAAACACCAGCAGCAGACCATAATAGTAAAATTTGCTTCATAATGTTTTGAGAGCAAAACACACTTTCAGATATAATGTCAGAGCTTAAATAAATTAATGAATACTATAATATGTCCTAAAAGCAATTAATTATCCTAATTATGATTAATAATTTTGTAAAATAATGCCTGAAACAGCACTCTCTGTTGGTGGCCAGCGGAACTACAGCTGCTTCCAATGCTGCCACAAGAACAAGTGCAACATTTACCTTTGTGTTACAGCACAACGGTTGAAATCCAAAATTGTTGAATACAGAAAAATAAGATTTAAATAAGTAAAGAGCCCGTTAATATAACAATTATAAGATTATAATACTTACATAATAACAATTAACTATATAACTTAGATAATAATAACTATAATAATAACTTATATAATAATAATTATAAGATTATAATATAAAACTGAGGACAAATGTATCAAATCTGAATTTCAGTATATTCAGAGTAGTTTACTGTATGGGATTCAAAACCAAAATTATTGGATACAGAAAAATAAAATTGAAATAAGTGAAGAGCCAATAAATACAACTTTATAAGATATTAATAATTTTCACTGAGGACAACAATAGCAAATCTGACGTTCCATATATTCAGAGTAGTTTACTGTATATGGTTGAAAACTAAAATTATTGAATACAGAAAAATAAGATTTAAATAAGTGAGGAGCCAGTTAATATAACTATTATAAGATTATAATTTAACTGACGACAACAATAGAAAATTTGACTTTCCGTATATTCAGAGTAGTTTACTGAACGGGATTCAAAACCAAAATTATTGAATAGAGTGAAGTGACGAGACAATTAATATAATTAATATAAGATTATAATAATTTTAACTGAGGAAAACAATAGCAAATCTGACTTTCAGTATATCCAGAGTAGTTTACTGTATGGGATTCAAAACCAAAATTATTGGATACAGAAAAATAAGATTTAAATAAGTGAAGAGCCTTTCAATATAAATGTATAGGATTATAATAATTTTAACTGAGGCTAATAAAAGGAAATCTGAATTTCCATATATTCAGAGTAGTTTACTGTATATGGTTAAAAACCAAAATTATTGAATACCGAGCAATAACATTTAAATAAGTGAAGAGCCAATTAATATGAGTATTATAAGATTATAATAATTTTAACTGAGGACAACATTAGCGAATCTGACTTTCAGTATATTCAGGGTAGTTTACTGTATGGGGTTCAAAACCAAAACTATTGGATACAGAAAAATAAGATTAAAATAAGTGAAGAGCCAATTAATACAACTTTATAGGATTATAATACTTTTAAGTGAGGACAAATATAGTAAATCTGACTTTCAGTAAATTCAGAGTAGTTTACTGTATGGGATTCAAAACAAAAATTATTGGATACAGAAAAATATTCAGAGTAGTTTACTGAATGGGATTCCAAAGCAAAATTATTGAATACAGAACAATAAGATTTAAATAAGTGATGAGCAAATTAATATAATTATTATAAGATTATAATAGCTCTAACTGACGACAACAAAAGCAAATCTGACTTTTCACATATTCAGAGTAGTTTACTGTATATGGTTAAAAACAAAAATTATTGAATACCGAACAATAACATTTAAATAAATGAAGAGCCAATTAATATGTGTTTTATAAGAATATAATAATTTTAACTGAGGAAAACAATAGCAAATCTGACTTTCAGTATATTCAGAGTAGTTTACTGTATGGGATTCAAAACCTAAATTATTGGATTCAGAAAAATAAGATTTAAATAAGTGAAGAGCCTTTCAATATAAATTTATAGGATTATAATAATTTTAACTGAGGCTAATAAAAGGAAATCTGAATTTCTATATATTCATAGTAGTTTACTGTATATGGTTAAAAACCAAAATTATTGAATACCGAACAATAACATTTAAATAAGTTAAGAGCCAATTAATATGAGTATTATAAGATTATAATAATTTAACTGAGGACAACATTAGCAAATCTGACTTTCAGTATATTCAGAGTAGTTTACTGTATGGGATTCAAAACCAAAATTATTGGATACAGAAAAATAAAATTGAAATAAGTGAAGAGCCAATAAATACAACTTTATAAGATATTAATAATTTTCACTGAGGACAACAATAGCAAATCTGACGTTCCATATATTCAGAGTAGTTTACTGTATATGGTTGAAAACTAAAATTATTGAATACAGAAAAATAAGATTTAAATAAGTGAGGAGCCAGTTAATATAACTATTATAAGATTATAATTTAACTGACGACAACAATAGAAAATTTGACTTTCCGTATATTTAGAGTAGTTTACTGAACGGGATTCAAAACCAAAATTATTGAATAGAGTGAAGTGACGAGACAATTAATATAATTAATATAAGATTATAATAATTTTAACTGACGACAACAATAGCAATTTCTGACTTTTCACATATTCAGAGTAGTTTACTGTATACGGTGCAAGTCCAAAATTATTGAATACCGAAAAATAAGATTTTAATCAGTGAAGAGCCAATTAATATAACTATTTTAACATTATAACAATTTTAACTGAGGACAGCAATAACAAATCTGACTTTCAGTATATTCAGAGTAGTTTAGTGTATATGGTTCAAACCGTAATTATTGAATGCAGAACAATAAGATTTAAATAAGTAAAGAGCCAATTAATATAATTATTATAAGATTATAATAATTTTAACAGAGGACAACAATAGCAAATCAGACTTTCCATATATTCAGAGTAGTTTTCTGTATGGGATTCAAAACCAAATTATTGGATACTGAAAAGTAAGATTAAAATAAGTGAAGAGCCCATTAATATAACTATTATAAGGTTATTATTTTAACTGACGACAACAATAGGAGATCTGACTTTCCGTATATTCAGAGAAGTTTACTGAATGGGATTCAAAACCAAAATTATTGAATACAGTGAAGTGACGAGACAATTAATATAATTAATATAAGATTATAATAATTTTAACTGACGACAAAAGAAGCAAATCTGACTTTTCACATATTAAGAGGAGTTTACTCTATACGGTGCAAGTCCTAAATTATTGAATACAGAACAATAAGATTTAAATAAGTGATGAGCAAATTAATATAATTATTATAAGATTATAATAGTTCTAACCGACGACAACAATAGAAAATCTGACTTTTCACATATTCAGAGTAGTTTACTGTATATGGTTAAAAACAAAAATTATTGAATACCGAACAATAACATTTAAATAAGTGAAGAGCGAATTAATATGTGATTTATAAGATTATAATAATATTAACTGAGGACAACATTAGCGAATCTGACTTTCAGTATATTCAGGGTAGTTTACTATATGGGAGAGCCAATTAATACAACTTTATAAGATTATAATACTTTTAAGTGAGGACAAATATAGTAAATCTGACTTTCAGTATCTTCAGAGTAGTTTACTGTAAAGGATTCAAAACAAAAATTATTGGATACAGAGAAATATTCAGAGTAGTTTACTGAATGGGATTCCAAAGCAAAATTATTGAATACAGAACAATAAGATTTAAATAAGTGATGAGCAAATTAATATAATTATTATAAGATTATAATAGTTCTAACTGACGACAACAATAGCAAATCTGACTTTTCACATATTCAGAGTAGTTTACTGTATATGGTTAAAAACAAAAATTATTGAATACCGAACAATAACATTTAAATAAGTGAAGAGCGAATTAATATGTGATTTATAAGATTATAATAATTTTAACTGAGGAAAACAATAGCAAATCTGACTTTCAGTATATTCAGAGTAGTTTACTGTATGGGATTCAAAACCTAAATTATTGGATTCAGAAAAATAAGATTTAAATAAGTGAAGAGCCTTTCAATATAAATTTATAGGATTATAATAATTTTAACTGAGGCTAATAAAAGGAAATCTGAATTTCTATATATTCATAGTAGTTTACTGTATATGGTTAAAAACCAAAATTATAGAATACCGAACAATAACATTTAAATAAGTTAAGAGCCAATTATTATGAGTATTATAAGATTATAATAATTTTAACTGAGGACAACATTCGCAAATCTGACTTTCAGTATATTCAGAGTAGTTTACTGTATGGGATTCAAAACCAAAATTATTGGATACAGAAAAATTAGATTTAAATATTAAAATAGCCAATTAATATAACTATTATAAGATTATAATAATTATAACTGAGGAAAACATTAGCAAATCTGACTTTCAGTATATTCAGAGTAGTATCTATATACGGTTGAAATCCAAAATTGTTGAATACAGAAAAATAAGATTTAAATAAGTAAAGAGCCCGTTAATATAACAATTATAAGATTATAATACTTACATAATAATAATTAACTATATAACTTAGATAATAATAACTATAATAATAACTTATATAATAATAATTATAAGATTATAATATAAAACTGAGGACAAATGTAGCAAATCTGAATTTCAGTATATTCAGAGTAGTTTACTGTATGGGATTCAAAACCAAAATTATTGGATACAGAAAAATAAAATTGAAATAAATACAACTTTATAAGATATTAATAATTTTAACTGAGGACAACAATAGCAAATCTGACGTTCCATATATTCAGAGTAGTTTACTGTATATGGTTGAAAACTAAAATTATTGAATACAGAAAAATAAGATTTAAATAAGTGAGGAGCCAGTTAATATAACTATTATAATATTATGATTTAACTGACGACAACAATAGAAAATTTGACTTTGCGTATATTCAGAGTAGTTTACTGAACGGGATTCAAAACCAAAATTATTGAATAGAGTGAAGTGACGAGACAATTAATATAATTAATATAAGATTATAATAATTTTAACTGAGGAAAACAATAGCAAATCTGACTTTCAGTATATTCAGAGTAGTTTACTGTATGGGATTCAAAACCAAAATTATTGGATACAGAAAAATAAGATTTAAATAAGTGAAGAGCCTTTCAATATAAATGTATAGGATTATAATAATTTTAACTGAGGCTAATAAAAGGAAATCTGAATTTCCATATATTCAGAGTAGTTTACTGTATATGGTTAAAAACCAAAATTATTGAATACCGAGCAATAACATTTAAATAAGTGAAGAGCCAATTAATATGAGTATTATAAGATTATAATAATTTTAACTGAGGACAACATTAGCGAATCTGACTTTCAGTATATTCAGGGTAGTTTACTGTATGGGGTTCAAAACCAAAACTATTGGATACAGAAAAATAAGATTAAAATAAGTGAAGAACCAATTAATACAACTTTATAAGATTATAATACTTTTAAGTGAGGACAAATATAGTAAATCTGACTTTCAGTATATTCAGAGTAGTTTACTGTATGGGATTCAAAACAAAAATTATTGGATACAGAAAAATATTTAGCGTGGTTTACTGAATGGGATTCCAAAGCAAAATTATTGAATACAGAACAATAAGATTTAAATAAGTGATGAGCAAATTAATATAATTATTATAAGATTATAATAGTTCTAACTGACGACAACAATAGCAAATCTGACTTTTCACATATTCAGAGTAGTTTACTGTATATTGTTAAAAACAAAAATTATTGAATACCGAACAATAACATTTAAATAAGTGAAGAGCCAATTAATATGTGTTTTATAAGATCATAATAATTTTAACTGAGGAAAACAATAGCAAATCTGACTTTCAGTATATTCAGAGTAGCTTACTCTATGGGATTCAAAACCTAAATTATTGGATTCAGAAAAATAAGATTTAAATAAGTGAAGAGCCTTTCAATATAAATTTATAGGATTATAATAATGTTTACTGAGGCTAATAAAAGGAAATCTCAATTTCTTTATATTCATAGTAGTTTACTGTATATGGTTAAAAACCAAAATTATTGAATACCGAACAATAACATTTAAATAAGTTAAGAGCCAATTAATATGAGTATTATAAGATTATAATAATTTTTACTGAGGACAACATTAGCAAATCTGACTTTCAGTATATTCAGAGTAGTTTAGTGTATGGGATTCAAAACCAAAATTATTGGATACAGAAAAATTAGATTTAAATATTTAAAGAGCCAATTAATATAACTATTATAAGATTATAATAATCCTAACTGAGGAAAACATTAGCAAATCTGACTTTCAGTATATTCAGAGTAGTAACTATATACGGTTGAAATCCAAAATTATTGAATAGAGAAAAATAAGATTTAAATAAGTAAAGAGCCCGTTAATATAACAATTATAAGATTATAATACTTATATAATAATAATTAACTATATAACTTACATAATAATAACTATAATAATAACTTATATAATAATAATTATAAGATTATAATATAAAACTGAGGATAAATGTAGCAAATCTGAATTTCAGTATATTCAGAGTAGTTTACTGTATGGGATTCAAAACCAAAATTATTGGATACAGAAAAATAAAATTGAAATAAGTGAAGAGCCAATAAATACAACTTTATAAGATATTAATAATTTTCACTGAGGACAACAATAGCAAATCTGACGTTCCATATATTCAGAGTAGTTTACTGTATATGGTTGAAAACTAAAATTATTGAATACAGAAAAATAAGATTTAAATAAGTGAGGAGCCAGTTAATGTAACTATTATAAGATTATAATTTAACTGACGACAACAATAGAAAATTTGACTTTCCGTATATTCAGAGTAGTTTACTGAACGGGATTAAAACCAAAATTATTGAATAGAGTGAAGTGACGAGACAATTAATATAATTAATATAAGATTATAATAATTTTAACTGACGACAACAATAGCAAATCTGACTTTTCACATATTCAGAGTAGTTTACTGTATACGGTGCAAGTCCAAAATTATTGAATACCGAAAAATAAGATTTTAATCAGTGAAGAGCCAATTAATATAACTATTTTAACATTATAACAATTTTAACTGAGGACAGCAATAACAAATCTGACTTTCAGTATATTCAGAGTAGTTTAGTGTATATGGTTCAAAACCGTAATTATTGAATGCAGAACAATAAGATTTAAATAAGTAAAGAGCCAATTAATATAATTATTATAAGATTATAATAATTTTAACAGAGGACAACAATAACAAATCAGACTTTCCATATATTCAGAGTAGTTTTCTGTATGGGATTCAAAACCAAATTATTGGATACTGAAAAGTAAGATTAAAATAGGTGAAGAGCCCATCAATATAACTGTTATAAGATTATTATTTTAACTGACGACAACAATAGGAGATCTGACATTCCGTATATTCAGAGTAGTTTACTGAATGGGATTCAAAACCAAAATTATTGAATACAGTGAAGTGACGAGACAATTAATATAATTAATATAAGATTATAATAATTTTAACTGACGACAAAAGTAGCAAATCTGACTTTTCACATATTAAGAGGAGTTTACTCTATACGGTGCAAGTCCAAAATTATTGAATACAGAACAATAAGATCTAAATAAGTGATGAGCAAATTAATATAATTATTATAAGATTATAATAGTTCTAACCGACGACAATAGAAAATCTGACTTTTCACATATTCAGAGTAGTTTACTGTATAAGGTTCAAAACCAATATTATTGAATACCGAACAATAACATTTAAATAAGTGAAGAGTCAATTAATATGAGTACTATAAGATTATAATAATTTTAACTGAGGACAACATTAGCAAATCTGACTTTCAGTATATTCTGCGTAAATACAGAAAAATAAGATTGAAATAAGTGAAGAGCCATTAAATACAACTTTATAAGATTATAATAATTTTAACTGATGACAACAATAGAAAATCTGACGTTCCATATATTCAGAGTAGTTTACTGTATATGGTTGAAATAAAAAATTATTGAATACCGAACAATAACATTTAAATAAGTGAAGAGCCAATTAATATAAGTATTATAAGATTATAATAATTTTAACTGAGGACAACATTAGCAAATCTGACTTTCAGTATATTCAGGGTAGTTTACTGTATGGGATTCAAAACCAAAACTATTGGATACAGAAAAATAAGATTAAAATAAGTGAAGAGCCAATTAATACTATTATAACATTATAACAATTTTAACTGAGGACAACAATAGCAAATCTGACTATCAGTATATTCAGAATAGTTTACTGTATGGGGTTAAAAACCAAAATTATTGGATACAGTAAAATAATATTTAAATAAGTGAAGAGCCTAAGAGGATTATAATAATTTTAACTGAGGATAATAAAAGGAAATCTGAATTTCAATATATTCAGAGTAGTTTACTGTATATGGTTAAAAACCAAAATTATTGAATACCGAACAATAACATTTAAATAAGTGAAGAGCCAATTAATATGAGTATTATAAGATTATAATAATTTTAACTGAGGACAACATTACCAAATCTGACTTTCAGTATATTCAGAGTAGTTTACTGTATGGGATACAAAACAAAAATTATAGGATACAGAAAAATATTCAGAGTAGTTTACTGAATGGGATTCCAAAGCAAAATTATTGAATACAGAACAATAAGATTTAAATAAGTGATGAGCAAATTAATATAATTATTATAAGATTATACTAGTTCTAACTGACGACAACAATAGCAAATCTGACTTTTCACATATTCAGAGTAGTTTACTGTATGGGATTCAAAACCAAAATTATTGGATACAGAAAAATAAGATTTAAATAAGTGAAGAGCCTTTCAATATAAATGTATAGGATTATAATAATTTTAATTGAGGCTAATAAAAGGAAATCTGAATTTCCATATATTCAGAGTAGTTTACTGTATGTGGTTAAAAACCAAAATTATTGAATACCGAGCAATAACATTTAAATAAGTGAAGAGCCAATTAATATGAGCAGTGGCGTGGCGTGGGTGATCCATAAGTGTTGCCAGTTGCTTCATACTTAATTTGGGGAGTGCCAGTCGCGAATTCCGAGGGTTTCTAAGTTAATATTATATAGGTTGTATGCAATTGTATGAAACAAAACAAACTCAAACAAGTATATAAATAAAAATTATAATGGCGTACCTAATTTAAAATGTATTTACAATATCTCTAATTTACAGTGTCTATTTGTACTTCAGTTCAATCCGCCGATTCTTCTCCAAATAAACATCAATTACAGAATTTTCAAATGTTGCTTGCTGTTGCTTTTTAAGTTTACTAAGCAACCCCTTTTCCACTGATAAAAGAGACAGATATGAAAATATATTTTGAGTTTGTGTGTTTCTTAGATAAGTGTGTATTCTACAGAGCGCTGAAAAAGATCGTTCTGCTGATGGTGGTAGGAATAGTAAAAATTAATTCAAGAAGTTTATACACCAGTGGCAAAGCTTCTCTAAGTTCCAAGGCATACAACTCTTGGTGAACTTCGTAGGGAGCTTTGTTTCGAAATTCGGGGGAAGAGTACAAATAACAGAGTTCGTTCCTTAATCGCACTGAGTTGAAGTACTGTCCGTAATAAGTAAGGAAAGTCTTAAACGCACTCTCTGGGAAAGTCTTGTCATATTCGGCGTATGAAGCACTGTTCAACAATGATAGGAACTGTAGTTTGTCTATATCAGAGAATCTGTTGGTTATTTTGCCAAGTATCATATCTATGATCTCATAAAATATTCGTCGATACGATGATTTTGTGACATTTTCTCCTTTATCCAGTCTCTATCTCTTTGAAAGTATTGGTGTTTCGTGGCAATCTTGATCAGATTCTATCCTTGACCAAATTAACTCGTCAAAATTGTCACGCAAGTCGTTCATACTGTTTTAAAGTCATTGATTTTTTGTTTGCAGAAAGCAATATCAAAAATATTTTTCTGAAGAAAGTTAAACAAAGCATCAGACTTAGGAAATACAAGCGAAAACACCAAAAGCAAGAATCTGAAATCAAAGCTTAGGAGGTTCTGGTAGTAGCCCATTGCACAAGCTCTTGTTTCAGCTTCCCATTCATCATCATCATCTCTTGCCATTAATTTTAATAGGGCGGCAAGTTCAGTCTTCAAGCTGAAAATGACATCAAACCCTCAAGGTGCGAAAACTATCCATGTTACTGATGCCATCTGTTTTCCACGCATTTTTTCATTAGAATTAAAGCAGATATGGCCAACAAAATAGTTTCAATAATTTGTAACAACCACACAGCCAAGGAAACTCCTTGTACCAAGAGCTACTAAAATGTCTTTCGAAACCCCCGTGTGAGTTAGTTTTTAATGGTTTAAGATCCGGAGTTGGTCTTCCTGTTGAAATTATGTGATTTTTTCGCCAAAAGAACGCGAACTCAAGGACCGTTTTAAAAGGTTTTCGATCACATAATCAGTCACTTTTACCCGCAAATTGTGATGTCATTATTCTTATTGTACTACTAACATTAAACCATTCACCATTACATTCGTATACATTAAGAATTAACACAAAAACTCAAGGTTTGCCTTTTCACTGGACAGGCAACAATGGTGCTACAAACAGCGAACTGAAGTCTCCCAGGGTCACTGACATCCCTACGAGTCTATAAGCTTCGAGTTTGCCGGTAAGCGCCATTGGCAAAATAACGAGCAATTTAGAACTGGAGGATGCTGTCATCGACCGGTCTCGGCGGATCGATCACAAATGAAGAAATCTGAAAGTGAAATTACTCACACCTTCCATTATTCTTTTAAAAAAAATCATGTAAAATTTGGATACACTTTATTCATTTTTATTAGCTGTTGCCGGCGGCAACAGAGGCAACATTAACGCCACGCCCCTGAATATGAGTATTATAAGATTATAATAATTTTAACTGAGGACAACATTAGCGAATCTGACTTTCAGTATATTCAGGGTAGTTTACTGTATGGGGTTCAAAACCAAAACTATTGGATACAGAAAAATAAGATTAAAATAAGTGAAGAGCCAATTAATACAACTTTATAGGATTATAATACTTTTAAGTGAGGACAAATATAGTAAATCTGACTTTCAGTAAATTCAGAGTAGTTTACTGTATGGGATTCAAAACAAAAATTGTTGGATACAGAAAAATATTCAGAGTAGTTTACTGAATGGGATTCCAAAGCAAAATTATTGAATACAGAACAATAAGATTTAAATAAGTGATGAGCAAATTAATATAATTATTATAAGATTATAATAGTTCTAACTGACGACAACAATAGCAAATCTGACTTTTCACATATTCAGAGTAGTTTACTGTATATGGTTAAAAACAAAAATTATTGAATACCGAACAATAACATTTAAATAAGTTAAGAGCCAATTAATATGTGTTTTATAAGAATATAATAATTTTAACTGAGGAAAACAATAGCAAATCTGACTTTCAGTATATTCAGAGTAGTTTACTGTATGGGATTCAAAACCTAAATTATTGGATTCAGAAAAATAAGATTTAAATAAGTGAAGAGCCTTTCAATATAAATTTATAGGATTATAATAATTTTAACTGAGGCTAATAAAAGGAAATCTGAATTTCTATATATTCATAGTAGTTTACTGTATATGGTTAAAAACCAAAATTATAGAATACCGAACAATAACATTTAAATAAGTTAAGAGCCAATTATTATGAGTATTATAAGATTATAATAATTTTAACTGAGGACAACATTCGCAAATCTGACTTTCAGTATATTCATAGTAGTTTACTGTATGGGATTCAAAACCAAAATTATTGGATACAGAAAAATTAGATTTAAATATTAAAATAGCCAATTAATATAACTATTATAAGATTATAATAATTATAACTGAGGAAAACATTAGCAAATCTGACTTTCAGTATATTCAGAGTAGTATCTATATACGGTTGAAATCCAAAATTGTTGAATACAGAAAAGTAAGATTTAAATAAGTAAAGAGCCCGTTAATATAACAATTATAAGATTATAATACTTACATAATAATAATTAACTATATAACTTAGATAATAATAACTATAATAATAACTTATATAATAATAATTATAAGATTATAATATAAAACTGAGGACAAATGTAGCAAATCTGAATTTCAGTATATTCAGAGTAGTTTACTGTATGGGATTCAAAACCAAAATTATTGGATACAGAAAAATAAAATTGAAATAAATACAACTTTATAAGATATTAATAATTTTAACTGAGGACAACAATAGCAAATCTGACGTTCCATATATTCAGAGTAGTTTACTGTATATGGTTGAAAACTAAAATTATTGAATACAGAAAAATAAGATTTAAATAAGTGAGGAGCCAGTTAATATAACTATTATAATATTATGATTTAACTGACTACAACAATAGAAAATTTGACTTTCCGTATATTCAGAGTAGTTTACTGAACGGGATTTAAAACCAAAATTATTGAATAGAGTGAAGTGACGAGACAATTAATATGATTAATATAAGATTATAATAATTTTAACTGAGGAAAACAATAGCAAATCTGACTTTCAGTATATTCAGAGTAGTTTACTGTATGGGATTCAAAACCAAAATTATTGGATACAGAAAAATAAGATTTAAATAAGTGAAGAGCCTTTCAATATAAATGTATAGGATTATAATAATTTTAACTGAGGCTAATAAAAGGAAATCTGAATTTCCATATATTCAGAGTAGTTTACTGTATATGGTTAAAAACCAAAATTATTGAATACCGAGCAATAACATTTAAATAAGTGAAGAGCCAATTAATATGAGTATTATAAGATTATAATAATTTTAACTGAGGACAACATTAGCGAATCTGACTTTCAGTATATTCAGGGTAGTTTACTGTATGGGGTTCAAAACCAAAACTATTGGATACAGAAAAATAAGATTAAAATAAGTGAAGAACCAATTAATACAACTTTATAAGATTATAATACTTTTAAGTGAGGACAAATATAGTAAATCTGACTTTCAGTATATTCAGAGTAGTTTACTGTATGGGATTCAAAACAAAAATTATTGGATACAGAAAAATATTTAGCGTGGTTTACTGAATGGGATTCCAAAGCAAAATTATTGAATACAGAACAATAAGATTTAAATAAGTGATGAGCAAATTAATATAATTATTATAAGATTATAATAGTTCTAACTGACGACAACAATAGCAAATCTGACTTTTCACATATTCAGAGTAGTTTACTGTATATTGTTAAAAACAAAAATTATTGAATACCGAACAATAACATTTAAATAAGTGAAGAGCCAATTAATATGCGTTTTATAAGATCATAATAATTTTAACTGAGGAAAACAATAGCAAATCTGACTTTCAGTATATTCAGAGTAGCTTACTCTATGGGATTCAAAACCTAAATTATTGGATTCAGAAAAATAAGATTTAAATAAGTGAAGAGCCTTTCAATATAAATTTATAGGATTATAATAATGTTAACTGAGGCTAATAAAAGGAAATCTCAATTTCTTTATATTCATAGTAGTTTACTGTATATGGTTAAAAACCAAAATTATAGAATACCGAACAATAACATTTAAATAAGTTAAGAGCCAATTATTATGAGTATTATAAGATTATAATAATTTTAACTGAGGACAACATTCGCAAATCTGACTTTCAGTATATTCAGAGTAGTTTACTGTATGGGATTCAAAACCAAAATTATTGGATACTGAAAAATTAGATTTAAATATTAAAATAGCCAATTAATATAACTATTATAAGATTATAATAATTATAACTGAGGAAAACATTAGCAAATCTGACTTTCAGTATATTCAGAGTAGTATCTATATACGGTTGAAATCCAAAATTGTTGAATACAGAAAAATAAGATTTAAATAAGTAAAGAGCCCGTTAATATAACAATTATAAGATTATAATACTTACATAATAATAATTAACTATATAAATTAGATAATAATAACTATAATAATAACTTATATAATAATAATTATAAGATTATAATATAAAACTGAGGACAAATGTAGCAAATCTGAATTTCAGTATATTCAGAGTAGTTTACTGTATGGGATTCAAAACCAAAATTATTGGATACAGAAAAATAAAATTGAAATAAATACAACTTTATAAGATATTAATAATTTTAACTGAGGACAACAATAGCAAATCTGACGTTCCATATATTCAGAGTAGTTTACTGTATATGGTTGAAAACTAAAATTATTGAATACAGAAAAATAAGATTTAAATAAGTGAGGAGCCAGTTAATATAACTATTATAATATTATGATTTAACTGACGACAACAATAGAAAATTTGACTTTCCGTATATTCAGAGTAGTTTACTGAACGGGATTCAAAACCAAAATTATTGAATAGAGTGAAGTGACGAGACAATTAATATAATTAATATAAGATTTTAATAATTTTAACTGAGGAAAACAATAGCAAATCTGACTTTCAGTATATTCAGAGTAGTTTACTGTATGGGATTCAAAACAAAATTATTGGATACAGAAAAATAAGATTTAAATAAGTGAAGAGCCTTTCAATATAAATGTATAGGATTATAATAATTTTAACTGAGGCTAATAAAAGGAAATCTGAATTTCCATATATTCAGAGTAGTTTACTGTATATGGTTAAAAACCAAAATTATTGAATACCGAGCAATAACATTTAAATAAGTGAAGAGCCAATTAATATGAGTATTATAAGATTATAATAATTTTAACTGAGGACAACATTAGCGAATCTGACTTTCAGTATATTCAGGGTAGTTTACTGTATGGGGTTCAAAACCAAAACTATTGGATACAGAAAAATAAGATTAAAATAAGTGAAGAACCAATTAATACAACTTTATAAGATTATAATACTTTTAAGTGAGGACAAATATAGTAAATCTGACTTTCAGTATATTCAGAGTAGTTAACTGTATGGGATTCAAAACAAAAATTATTGGATACAGAAAAATATTTAGCGTGGTTTACTGAATGGGATTCCAAAGCAAAATTATTGAATACAGAACAATAAGATTTAAATAAGTGATGAGCAAATTAATATAATTATTATAAGATTATAATAGTTCTAACTGACGACAACAATAGCAAATCTGACTTTTCACATATTCAGAGTAGTTTACTGTATATTGTTAAAAACAAAAATTATTGAATACCGAACAATAACATTTAAATAAGTGAAGAGCCAATTAATATGTGTTTTATAAGATCATAATAATTTTAACTGAGGAAAACAATAGCAAATCTGACTTTCAGTATATTCAGAGTAGCTTACTCTATGGGATTCAAAACCTAAATTATTGGATTCAGAAAAATAAGATTTAAATAAGTGAAGAGCCTTTCAATATAAATTTATAGGATTATAATAATGTTAACTGAGGCTAATAAAAGGAAATCTCAATTTCTTTATATTCATAGTAGTTTACTGTATATGGTTAAAAACCAAAATTATTGAATACCGAACAATAACATTTAAATAAGTTAAGAGCCAATTAATATGAGTATTATAAGATTATAATAATTTTTACTGAGGACAACATTAGCAAATCTGACTTTCAGTATATTCAGAGTAGTTTAGTGTATGGGATTCAAAACCAAAATTATTGGATACAGAAAAATTAGATTTAAATATTTAAAGAGCCAATTAATATAACTATTATAAGATTATAATAATCCTAACTGAGGAAAACATTAGCAAATCTGACTTTCAGCATATTCAGAGTAGTAACTATATACGGTTGAAATCCAAAATTATTGAATACAGAAAAATAAGATTTAAATAAGTAAAGAGCCCGTTAATATAACAATTATAAGATTATAATACTTATATAATAATAATTAACTATATAACTTACATAATAATAACTATAATAATAACTTATATAATAATAATTATAAGATTATAATATAAAACTGAGGATAAATGTAGCAAATCTGAATTTCAGTATATTCAGAGTAGTTTACTGTATGGGATTCAAAACCAAAATTATTGGATACAGAAAAATAAAATTGAAATAAGTGAAAAGCCAATAAATACAACTTTATAAGATATTAATAATTTTCACTGAGGACAACAATAGCAAATCTGACGTTCCATATATTCAGAGTAGTTTACTGTATATGGTTGAAAACTAAAATTATTGAATACAGAAAAATAAGATTTAAATAAGTGAGGAGCCAGTTAATGTAACTATTATAAGATTATAATTTAACTGACGACAACAATAGAAAATTTGACTTTCCGTATATTCAGAGTAGTTTACTGAACGGGATTCAAAACCAAAATTATTGAATAGAGTGAAGTGACGAGACAATTAATATAATTAATATAAGATTATAATAATTTTAACTGACGACAACAATAGCAAATCTGACTTTTCACATATTCAGAGTAGTTTACTGTATACGGTGCAAGTCCAAAATTATTGAATACCGAAAAATAAGATTTTAATCAGTGAAGAGCCAATTAATATAACTATTTTAACATTATAACAATTTTAACTGAGGACAGCAATAACAAATCTGACTTTCAGTATATTCAGAGTAGTTTAGTGTATATGGTTCAAAACCGTAATTATTGAATGCAGAACAATAAGATTTAAATAAGTAAAGAGCCAATTAATATAATTATTATAAGATTATAATAATTTTAACAGAGGACAACAATAACAAATCAGACTTTCCATATATTCAGAGTAGTTTTCTGTATGGGATTCAAAACCAAATTATTGGATACTGAAAAGTAAGATTAAAATAGGTGAAGAGCCCATCAATATAACTGTTATAAGATTATTATTTTAACTGACGACAACAATAGGAGATCTGACATTCCGTATATTCAGAGTAGTTTACTGAATGGGATTCAAAACCAAAATTATTGAATACAGTGAAGTGACGAGACAATTAATATAATTAATATAAGATTATAATAATTTTAACTGACGACAAAAGTAGCAAATCTGACTTTTCACATATTAAGAGGAGTTTACTCTATACGGTGCAAGTCCAAAATTATTGAATACAGAACAATAAGATCTAAATAAGTGATGAGCAAATTAATATAATTATTATAAGATTATAATAGTTCTAACCGACGACAATAGAAAATCTGACTTTTCACATATTCAGAGTAGTTTACTGTATAAGGTTCAAAACCAATATTATTGAATACCGAACAATAACATTTAAATAAGTGAAGAGTCAATTAATATGAGTACTATAAGATTATAATAATTTTAACTGAGGACAACATTAGCAAATCTGACTTTCAGTATATTCTGCGTAGATACAGAAAAATAAGATTGAAATAAGTGAAGAGCCATTAAATACAACTTTATAAGATTATAATAATTTTAACTGATGACAACAATAGAAAATCTGACGTTCCATATATTCAGAGTAGTTTACTGTATATGGTTGAAATAAAAAATTATTGAATACCGAACAATAACATTTAAATAAGTGAAGAGCCAATTAATATGAGTATTATAAGATTATAATAATTTTAACTGAGGACAACATTAGCAAATCTGACTTTCAGTATATTCAGGGTAGTTTACTGTATGGGATTCAAAACCAAAACTATTGGATACAGAAAAATAAGATTAAAATAAGTGAAGAGCCAATTAATACTATTATAACATTATAACAATTTTAACTGAGGACAACAATAGCAAATCTGACTATCAGTATATTCAGAATAGTTTACTGTATGGGGTTAAAAACCAAAATTATTGGATACAGTAAGATAATATTTAAATAAGTGAAGAGCCTAAGAGGATTATAATAATTTTAACTGAGGATAATAAAAGGAAATCTGAATTTCAATATATTCAGAGTAGTTTACTGTATATGGTTAAAAACCAAAATTATTGAATACCGAACAATAACATTTAAATAAGTGAAGAGCCAATTAATATGAGTATTATAAGATTATAATAATTTTAACTGAGGACAACATTACCAAATCTGACTTTCAGTATATTCAGAGTAGTTTACTGTATGGGATACAAAACAAAAATTATAGGATACAGAAAAATATTCAGAGTAGTTTACTGAATGGGATTCCAAAGCAAAATTATTGAATACAGAACAATAAGATTTAAATAAGTGATGAGCAAATTAATATAATTATTATAAGATTATACTAGTTCTAACTGACGACAACAATAGCAAATCTGACTTTTCACATATTCAGAGTAGTTTACTGTATGGGATTCAAAACCAAAATTATTGGATACAGAAAAATAAGATTTAAATAAGTGAAGAGCCTTTCAATATAAATGTATAGGATTATAATAATTTTAATTGAGGCTAATAAAAGGAAATCTGAATTTCCATATATTCAGAGTAGTTTACTGTATGTGGTTAAAAACCAAAATTATTGAATACCGAGCAATAACATTTAAATAAGTGAAGAGCCAATTAATATGAGCAGTGGCGTGGCGTGGGTGATCCATAAGTGTTGCCAGTTGCTTCATACTTAATTTGGGGAGTGCCAGTCGCGAATTCCGAGGGTTTCTAAGTTAATATTATATAGGTTGTATGCAATTGTATGAAACAAAACAAACTCAAACAAGTATATAAATAAAAATTATAATGGCGTACCTAATTTAAAATGTATTTACAATATCTCTAATTTACAGTGTCTATTTGTACTTCAGTTCAATCCGCCGATTCTTCTCCAAATAAACATCAATTACAGAATTTTCAAATGTTGCTTGCTGTTGCTTTTTAAGTTTACTAAGCAACCCCTTTTCCACTGATAAAAGAGACAGATATGAAAATATATTTTGAGTTTGTGTGTTTCTTAGATAAGTGTGTATTCTACAGAGCGCTGAAAAAGATCGTTCTGCTGATGGTGGTAGGAATAGTAAAAATTAATTCAAGAAGTTTATACACCAGTGGCAAAGCTTCTCTAAGTTCCAAGGCATACAACTCTTGGTGAACTTCGTAGGGAGCTTTGTTTCGAAATTCGGGGGAAGAGTACAAATAACAGAGTTCGTTCCTTAATCGCACTGAGTTGAAGTACTGTCCGTAATAAGTAAGGAAAGTCTTAAACGCACTCTCTGGGAAAGTCTTGTCATATTCGGCGTATGAAGCACTGTTCAACAATGATAGGAACTGTAGTTTGTCTATATCAGAGAATCTGTTGGTTATTTTGCCAAGTATCATATCTATGATCTCATAAAATATTCGTCGATACGATGATTTTGTGACATTTTCTCCTTTATCCAGTCTCTATCTCTTTGAAAGTATTGGTGTTTCGTGGCAATCTTGATCAGATTCTATCCTTGACCAAATTAACTCGTCAAAATTGTCACGCAAGTCGTTCATACTGTTTTAAAGTCATTGATTTTTTGTTTGCAGAAAGCAATATCAAAAATATTTTTCTGAAGAAAGTTAAACAAAGCATCAGACTTAGGAAATACAAGCGAAAACACCAAAAGCAAGAATCTGAAATCAAAGCTTAGGAGGTTCTGGTAGTAGGCCATTGCACAAGCTCTTGTTTCAGCTTCCCATTCATCATCATCATCTCTTGCCATTAATTTTAATAGGGCGGCAAGTTCAGTCTTCAAGCTGAAAATGACATCAAACCCTCAAGGTGCGAAAACTATCCATGTTACTGATGCCATCTGTTTTCCACGCATTCTTTTCATTAGAATTAAAGCAGATATGGCCAACAAAATAGTTTCAATAATTTGTAACAACCACACAGCCAAGGAAACTCTTTGTACCAAGAGCTACTAAAATGTCTTTCGAAACCCCCGTGTGAGTTAGTTTTTAATGGTTTAAGATCCGGAGTTGGTCTTCCTGTTGAAATTATGTGATTTTTTCGCCAAAAGAACGCGAACTCAAGGACCGTTTTAAAAGGTTTTCGATCACATAATCAGTCACTTTTACCCGCAAATTGTGATGTCATTATTCTTATTGTACTACTAACATTAAACCATTCACCATTACATTCGTATACATTAAGAATTAACACAAAAACTCAAGGTTTGCCTTTTCACTGGACAGGCAACAATGGTGCTACAAACAGCGAACTGAAGTCTCCCAGGGTCACTGACATCCCTACGAGTCTATAAGCTTCGAGTTTGCCGGTAAGCGCCATTGGCAAAATAACGAGCAATTTAGAACTGGAGGATGCTGTCATCGACCGGTCTCGGCGGATCGATCACAAATGAAGAAATCTGAAAGTGAAATTACTCACACCTTCCATTATTCTTTTAAAAAAAATCATGTAAAATTTGGATACACTTTATTCATTTTTATTAGCTGTTGCCGGCGGCAACAGAGGCAACATTAACGCCACGCCCCTGAATATGAGTATTATAAGATTATAATAATTTTAACTGAGGACAACATTAGCGAATCTGACTTTCAGTATATTCAGGGTAGTTTACTGTATGGGGTTCAAAACCAAAACTATTGGATACAGAAAAATAAGATTAAAATAAGTGAAGAGCCAATTAATACAACTTTATAGGATTATAATACTTTTAAGTGAGGACAAATATAGTAAATCTGACTTTCAGTAAATTCAGAGTAGTTTACTGTATGGGATTCAAAACAAAAATTGTTGGATACAGAAAAATATTCAGAGTAGTTTACTGAATGGGATTCCAAAGCAAAATTATTGAATACAGAACAATAAGATTAAAATAAGTGATGAGCAAATTAATATAATTATTATAAGATTATAATAGTTCTAACTGACGACAACAATAGCAAATCTGACTTTTCACATATTCAGAGTAGTTTACTGTATATGGTTAAAAACAAAAATTATTGAATACCGAACAATAACATTTAAATAAGTTAAGAGCCAATTAATATGTGTTTTATAAGAATATAATAATTTTAACTGAGGAAAACAATAGCAAATCTGACTTTCAGTATATTCAGAGTAGTTTACTGTATGGGATTCAAAACCTAAATTATTGGATTCAGAAAAATAAGATTTAAATAAGTGAAGAGCCTTTCAATATAAATTTATAGGATTATAATAATTTTAACTGAGGCTAATAAAAGGAAATCTGAATTTCCATATATTCAGAGTAGTTTACTGTATATGGTTAAAAACCAAAATTATTGAATACCGAACAATAACATTTAAATAAGTTAAGAGCCAATTAATATGAGTATTATAAGATTATAATAATTTTAACTGAGGACAACATTAGCAAATCTGACTTTCAGTATATTCAGAGCAGTTTACTGTATGGGATTCAAAAGCAGAATTATTGGATACAGAAAAATTAGATTTAAATATTTAAAGAGCGATTAATATAACTATTATAAGATTATAATAATTCTAACTGAGGAAAACATTAGCAAATCTGACTTTCAGTATATTCAGAGTAGTAACTATATATGGTTGAAATCCAAAATTGTTGAATACAGAAAAATAAGATTTAAATAAGTAAAGAGCCCGTTAATATAACAAATATAAGATTATAATACTTATATAATAATAATTAACTATATAACTTACATAATAATAACTATAATTATAACTTATATAATAATAATTATAAGATTTTAATATAAAACTGAGGACAAATGTAGCAAGTCTGAATTTCAGTATATTCGGAGTAGTTTAGGCCTACTGTATGGGATTCAAATACAAAATTATTGGATACAGAAAAATAAAATTGAAATAAGTGAAGAGCCAATAATCACAACTTTATAAGATTAATAATTTTAACTGAGGACAACAATAGCAAATCTGACGTTCCATATATTCGGAGTAGTTTACTGTATATGGTTGAAAACTAAAATTATTGAATACAGAAAAATAAGATTTAAATAAGTGAGGAGCCAGTTAATATAACTATTATAAGATTATAATTTAACTGACGACAACAATAGAAAATTTCACTTTCCGTATATTCAGAGTAGTTTACTGAACGGGATTCAAAACCAAAATTATTGAATAGAGTGAAGTGACGAGACAATTAATATAATTAATATAAGATAATAATAATTTTAACTGACGACAACAATAGCAAATCTGCCTTTTCACATATTCAGAGTAGTTTACTGTATACGGTGCAAGTCCAAAATTATTGAATACCGAAAAATAAGATTTTAATCAGTGAAGAGCCAATTAATATAACTATTTTAACATTATAACAATTTTAACTGAGGACGGCAATAACAAATCTGACTTTCAGTATATTCAGAGTAGTTTACTGTATATGGTTCAAAACCGTAAGTATTGAATGCAGAACAACAAGATTTAAATAAGTAAAGAGCCCATTAATATAACTATTATAAGATTATAGTACTTATATAATAATAATTAATTATATAACTTATATAATAATAACTATAATAATAACTTATATAATAATAATTATAATATTATAATATAAAACTGAGGACAAATATAGCAAATGTGAATTTCAGTATATGGGATACAAAACCATAATTATTGGATACAGAAAAATAAGATACAAATAAGTGAGAAGCCAGTTAATATAATTATTATAAGATTATAATAATTTTAACTGAGGAAAACAATAGCAGTTCTGACTTTCATTGTATTCAGAGTAGTTTACTGTATGCGATTGAAACCCAAAATTATTGGATACAGAAAAATAAGATTTAAATAAGTGAAGAGCCTATTAATATAACTATTATAAGTTTATAATAATTTTAACTGAGGACAACATTACCAAATCTGACTTTCAGTATATTCAGAGTAATTTACTGTATGGGATTCAAGACAAAAAAATTTTAATACAGAAAATAAGATTTAAATAAGTGAAGAGCCAATTAATATACCTATTATATGATTATAATAATTTTAGCTCAGGGCAACAATAGCAAATTTGAATTTCCATATATTCAGAGTAGTTTACTGTATATGGTTGAAATCCAAAATTGTTGAATACAGAAAAATAAGATTTAAATAAGTAAAGAGCCTATTAATATAACTATCATAAGATTATAATATTTATATAATAATGATAATTAAATATATAACTTATATAATAATAACTATAATAATAACTTATATAATAATAATTATAAGATTATAATATAAAACTGAGGACAAATGTAGCAAATCTGAATTTCAGTATATTCAGAGTAGTTTACTGTATGGGATTCAAAACCAAAATTATTGAATAGAGTGAAGTGACGAGACAATTAATATAATTAATATAAGATTATAATAATTTTAACTGAGGAAAACAATAGCAAATCTGACTTTCAGTATATTCAGAGTAGTTTACTGTATGGGATTCAAAACCAAAATTATTGGATACAGAAAAATAAGATTTAAATAAGTGAAGAGCCTTTCAATATAAATTTATAGGATTATAATAATGTTAACTGAGGCTAATAAAAGGAAATGTGAATTTCTCTATATTTATAGTAGTTTACTGTATATGGTTAAAAACCAAAATTATTGAATACCGAACAATAACATTTAAATAAGTTAAGAGCCAATTAATATGAGTATTATAAGATTATAATAATTTTAACTGAGGACAACATTAGCAAATCTGACTTTCAGTATATTCAGAGTAGTAACTATATACGGTTGAAATCCAAAATTGTTGAATACAGAAAAATAAGATATAAATAAGTATAGAGCCCGTTAATATAACAATTATAAGATTATAATACTTATATAATAATAATTAACTCTATAATTTACATAATAATAACTATAATAATAACTTATATAATAATAATTATAAGATTATAATATAAAACTAAGGATAAATGTAGCAAATCTGAATTTCAGTATATTCAGAGTAGTTTACTGTATGCGATTCAAAACCAAAATTATTGGATACAGAAAAATAAAATTGAAATAAGTGAAGAGCCAATAAATACAACTTTATAAGATATTAATAATTTTAACTGAGGACAACAATAGCAAATCTGACGTTCCATATATTCAGAGTAGTTTACTGTATATGGTTGAAAACTAAAATTATTGAATACAGAAAAATAAGATTTAAATAAGTGAGGAGCCAGTTAATATAACTATTATAAGATTATAATTTAACTGACGACAACAATAGAAAATTTGACTTTCCGTATATTTAGAGTAGTTTACTGAACGGGATTCAAAACCAAAATTATTGAATAGAGTGAAGTGACGAGACAATTAATATAATTAATATAAGATTATAATAATTTTAACTGACGACAACAATAGCAAATCTGACTTTTCACATATTCAGAGTAGTTTACTGTATACGGTGCAAGTCCAAAATTATTGAATACCGAAAAATAAGATTTTAATCAGTGAAGAGCCAATTAATATAACTATTTTAACATTATAACAATTTTAACTGAGGACAGCAATAACAAATCTGACTTTCAGTATATTCAGAGTAGTTTAGTGTATATGGTTCAAACCGTAATTATTGAATGCAGAACAATAAGATTTAAATAAGTAAAGAGCCAATTAATATAATTATTATAAGATTATAATAATTTTAACAGAGGACAACAATAGCAAATCAGACTTTCCATATATTCAGAGTAGTTTTCTGTATGGGATTCAAAACCAAATTATTGGATACTGAAAAGTAAGATTAAAATAAGTGAAGAGCCCATTAATATAACTATTATAAGGTTATTATTTTAACTGACGACAACAATAGGAGATCTGACTTTCCGTATATTCAGAGTAGTTTACTGAATGGGATTCAAAACCAAAATTATTGAATACAGTGAAGTGACGAGACAATTAATATAATTAATATAAGATTATAATAATTTTAACTGACGACAAAAGTAGCAAATCTGACTTTTCACATATTAAGAGGAGTTTACTCTATACGGTGCAAGTCCTAAATTATTGAATACAGAACAATAAGATTTAAATAAGTGATGAGCAAATTAATATAATTATTATAAGATTATAATAGTTCTAACCGACGACAACAATAGAAAATCTGACTTTTCACATATTCAGAGTAGTTTACTGTATATGGTTAAAAACCAAAATTATTGAATACCGAGCAATAACATTTAAATAAGTGAAGAGCCAATTAATATGAGTATTATAAGATTATAATAATATTAACTGAGGACAACATTAGCGAATCTGACTTTCAGTATATTCAGGGTAGTTTACTATATGGGAGAGCCAATTAATACAACTTTATAAGATTATAATAATTTTAAGTGAGGACAAATATAGTAAATCTGACTTTCAGTATCTTCAGAGTAGTTTACTGTAAAGGATTCAAAACAAAAATTATTGGATACAGAGAAATATTCAGAGTAGTTTACTGAATGGGATTCCAAAGCAAAATTATTGAATACAGAACAATAAGATTTAAATAAGTGATGAGCAAATTAATATAATTATTATAAGATTATAATAGTTCTAACTGACGACAACAATAGCAAATCTGACTTTTCACATATTCAGATTAGTTTACTGTATATGGTTAAAAACAAAAATTATTGAATACCGAACAATAACATTTAAATAAGTGAAGAGCGAATTAATATGTGTTTTATAAGATTATAATAATTTTAACTGAGGAAAACAATAGCAAATCTGACTTTCAGTATATTCAGAGTAGTTTACTGTATGGGATTCAAAACCTAAATTATTGGATTCAGAAAAATAAGATTTAAATAAGTGAAGAGCCTTTCAATATAAATTTATAGGATTATAATAATTTTAACTGAGGCTAATAAAAGGAAATCTGAATTTCTATATATTCATAGTAGTTTACTGTATATGGTTAAAAACCAAAATTATAGAATACCGAACAATAACATTTAAATAAGTTAAGAGCCAATTATTATGAGTATTATAAGATTATAATAATTTTAACTGAGGACAACATTCGCAAATCTGACTTTCAGTATATTCAGAGTAGTTTACTGTATGGGATTCAAAACCAAAATTATTGGATACAGAAAAATTAGATTTAAATATTAAAATAGCCAGTAGTTTACTTTTCTGTGTGACGACATGGAAGGCGTGGAAGGCTTGAGATTTTGGGGGGGGTGGGGAGGGGTGGTGAAGATGATGACGTCATAGAAGGCTTATGACCGTTGGCGCCTTTTTTTTTTTTTTTTTTTTTTTTTGCATTGTGACCAGCCCATCACCTGGTCAAGATAAGACCACCTGGTCCATTACGCCCTTCCGGTCAAGATAAGACCACCTGGTCCATTAATGCGCACCCGGTCAACCGTATCCGACATGGATGGGGTTAAGACCTTTTAGCTATTAAGTCGCGCATCCGGTTAAGATATGGTTCATTGCTTTCAAGCATTTGTATCCATGCAATGATAAGTCCGACATGGTTGGATGGTAGGGTTTAAGACCTTTTAACGCAGAGGTGGCCACACACTGTGGTCACCCCACATCCGGTCAAGATAAGATCCGCTATGCATCATTATAAGGGGCTACTTGCCTCGCATGAGGAGGTCCTACACTGTGTGTTCATTCAAGTCGAGACATGTTTCGGCGGTAAGTTTAAAAAATAACGGTTTTACTACAATGCATGCGCACACAAGCATTTTTTACGGTTCGTACCCTAGCGCCATATGTTCCAGCGGGTACATCCCCAACTAACACTTTTTGGTTATCAATTAAAATTCGGTTTTTTTGTTTGTTTTATTTTATCATTGAGTATATTTTATAACATATTTCGCTATTACCATTTTTAAATATGATTATACATTTACTATATTTACGAGAAATCGATACCATGATTAATTTTATCGATTGATCGATATTTTATTCCATCCGAGTCAGATTGACCGAGAGGACTAAGTTCTAGTCCCCCAAAGGTTCACATCCCATTTGGATGTATGTAGGCATCTGACATTTTTTAAATTTAATATTTATCCTGACCAAATCTAAAAATATCACATCTCATCGTAGTTTATTTAATTACCATCAGATGGTGATATTATACAAGGAACATTTAAACAGTAAAAACTAAGAGAAAATCGTGTGTAATCTTTAGAAAAAACACATTTAAATTTTATTCACTACCATTTAATCCTGTTTTCATATAGCACACGTCATGTATGGATTTATTTTATTTGAAACTAGCTTAAAAGACCCGGCGTCTCCCGGGTTTTGTATTTTATTTTATTTGAAATCTACTTATGAAGGACTTTCGATTTTGAATCTCTAGGTCCTTATATAGGCAATTACAATTTGAAATAGGAAGAACGACTTATTACACTCAAACTATTCCCTCAGAAAACGCTAGATATAACTTTTTATGGTGAAATAAAAAGAAACATAAATTACATAAGATTGTACCGACTTGGCGGAAAATTTTATTTCTTATTCTCATGCTACCATACAAACGTTTCGGGGTTGAGAACTGCAATATCACTTTCATACTTTCCTCCCCTAAAACCCGGAACATAATATACTGCGAGCATAGGACTCAAAATGTTACATCCCATGCTTAAGAACTATGAAAAATCTCAACTAATACATAGTCTACAGCTATGGATAACATATAAGCGGAAAGGATTATTTACAGACTTCTGATATAGCATACTCACTGGCACACACTTAAGCTGTTCCTACAATACGACATCTTATTCTACATCAAAATGTGAAGTGAGAAAATATTTCTTATGTCGAGGGTAGAGAAAGTTATGTGACTACATCACATTGTGCTTTTTTTTCATATATTACATCGTTAGCATCAAACTTCGTTAAAGTCCAATATTACGTAACATCCAAAACCCCATATAAACAATGTAAACAATAACTGTTGTCCTGACAACTGAATGGGATTTCATTTTTAATATAATATTCTCACAAATTATATAATTTTCAAGGGAAGGAGTGATTTTCTTCAATTTTAATGTTACTTCCCGGGCTTAACCGGCCATGTATGTAAAATTTCATGTCAATTGGTAAAGAAATGCAGATTTGTCATACATTCGAGTTTACATATGCGAAATTAATATCGGACTATGGTAATCAATTAGCTAATTACCGCAAACCATTCTATTTCTGAAGTTACTTTTATAACAGATGTCACACACGACGAATTCTACATTAGCGAACACCTGTGTGTAATTGTTTCCTGCCCGCCCGCATGTTTCCAAACACACACACATTTATAACATGAGTGTTTAAAGTGTTATGATTTTTCTTTCCACAACCATGCTCTGGTTAGTCATTCTATAATTAAATTAAATGTTCCCTTTTACAAACAATGGACGCCCACAGGGTTCCAGGAGGTTGAGGCTCCCAGATTTTGGACATTCGTAACATGAAGGTGGTGAGGTTGTCAACCTTACGCACCGGCCGCCTTTATCCCCACGATTGCTCCTGGTACTCATTTCTGTTCAAGGCTGAGTTGACCCCAGAGACATAGTACCACCAGAAGGATTAGGCAGGAATCGATCCCATAATATTCAGGTTTAAAATGCAACTCATTCTATAAATATTTTTTATTCTACCACAAATTATAACATTAAGTCCTTCATTATTATGCAAGTTTCCATTTGCAATCAAATTTAAACCATAAATAAAACATTTTGAAAAATAATATCGAAGAACCTCGGTTCCAGTAAAGGTAACCAACAGTCTTTTTAACTAACTATAGTTATTTTACCATAATTCATACTTCTTGCTGTATGTATTATAATATTGCAATGGTTGGTAACATTTTTTGTGATCAACCAGAAAACTGAAACATAATCTCATAAATCGATAATATTTTGGGATTCGTCTTATAGGACAGATAGAACTCCATGGCACTACATCCCTGAAGGGACAAGGCATACCAACAGTCCGCTATGTTATCTACCATAGCCAGATAGTAGGATTGGAGCCATATGACAAGCATGCCGACACCCATAGCTGTTAATGATGGTTTCCATAACCATAGGATAGATAGACTATACGGTAAACTATAAATCTTTAACGAAAATTTATATCTCGTCTTAGCTGAAAGTCGTCTTATAGAAATATACGGCATTCCTCAAACTTAAGTATTTTACAAAATAATTTTTATTGTTATAATGTTTAATCTATAACTGTAACCGTGACTTATATAATTCAGATTAATGGATAATATTGCTTCTATATTATACTTAGTTTTTATTTATTTATTTTATTATTATTATTATTATTATTATTATTATTATTATTTCATGGTAAAAACATTGAACATAAAGATCATGTCTGATGCTTTTGCGGTCTAGACACTTGATAGTTTTATGAAAATGTAATAAATTTAATTGTCTCTTGTTCTCAATGCTAACCTTTATCAAGTATATGCTAGAGTGTTTATATAAAATATTTTTACATCATTAATTAAATTTCGTAGACAGAGCTTATAAGGTGGATGGTACATTCTTTGCATTATTTAAAAAAAAACCCGAGACTAAACAAACAATACGTTACTATATTATTATATAAGTTACCGATGTCTAGTGATCCACATCCGGATTCATAGTACAAAAAAGTTCATACTACACGATACTCAACCCACACACATAAACATAGTACATACTACCTATTCTTTCTTCATTATATACATTTTCCCTAAATAGCGAGACATCGGATATACTCAGAGATCTTCGTTTCACATCGTTCTTGCATTGCAATAAACAAATATTTTAATTTAATTTTAATGTAAATTACTTACAGTCAATTAAAATAGCGGACAAAACCGCGGGCTCTATCACGAACAAACCACCTCTGAAGTTGACAAATAAAATTCATCTACCCACAAACAGTTGAGAATCGATACAGTATTACATATGAGTAATACAATCATGTCTCTGGGGTCAACTCAGCCTTGAACAGAAATGAGTACCAGGAGCAATCGTGGGGATAAAGGCGGCCGGTGCGTAAGGTTGACAACCTCACCACCTTCATGTTACGAATGTCCAAAATCTGGGAGCCTCAACCTCCTGGAACCCTGTGGGCGTCCATTGTTTGTAAAAGGGAACATTTAATTTAATTATAGAATGACTAACCAGAGCATGGTTGTGGAAAGAAAAATCATAACACTTTAAACACTCATGTTATAAATGTGTGTGTGTTTGGAAACATGCGGGCGGGCAGGAAACAATTACACACAGGTGTTCGCTAATGTAGAATTCGTCGTGTGTGACATCTGTTATAAAAGTAACTTCAGAAATAGAATGGTTTGCGGTAATTAGCTAATTGATTACCATAGTCCGATATTAATTTCGCATATGTAAACTCGAATGTATGACAAATCTGCATTTCTTTACCAATTGACATGAAATTTTACATACATGGCCGGTTAAGCCCGGGAAGTAACATTAAAATTGAAGAAAATCACTCCTTCCCTTGAAAATTATATAATTTGTGAGAATATTATATTAAAAATGAAATCCCATTCAGTTGTCAGGACAACAGTTATTGTTTACATTGTTTATATGGGGTTTTGGATGTTACGTAATATTGGACTTTAACGAAGTTTGATGCTAACGATGTAATATATGAAAAAAAAGCACAATGTGATGTAGTCACATAACTTTCTCTACCCTCGACATAAGAAATATTTTCTCACTTCACATTTTGATGTAGAATAAGATGTCGTATTGTAGGAACAGCTTAAGTGTGTGCCAGTGAGTATGCTATATCAGAAGTCTGTAAATAATCCTTTCCGCTTATATGTTATCCATAGCTGTAGACTATGTATTAGTTGAGATTTTTCATAGTTCTTAAGCATGGGATGTAACATTTTGAGTCCTATGCTCGCAGTATATTATGTTCCGGGTTTTAGGGGAGGAAAGTATGAAAGTGATATTGCAGTTCTCAACCCCGAAACGTTTGTATGGTAGCATGAGAATAAGAAATAAAATTTTCCGCCAAGTCGGTACAATCTTATGTAATTTATGTTTCTTTTTATTTCACCATAAAAAGTTATATCTAGCGTTTTCTGAGGGAATAGTTTGAGTGTAATAAGTCGTTCTTCCTATTTCAAATTGTAATTGCCTATATAAGGACCTAGAGATTCAAAATCGAAAGTCCTTCATAAGTAGATTTCAAATAAAATAAAATACAAAACCCGGGAGACGCCGGGTCTTTTAAGCTAGTTTCAAATAAAATAAATCCATACATGACGTGTGCTATATGAAAACAGGATTAAATGGTAGTGAATAAAATTTAAATGTGTTTTTTCTAAAGATTACAGTAGTATGGTTTTGTGACTGACGTCAGAGGCGGATTGTGCGGATTGCGGATTGATGACGTCACTCCCGGTCAGCTGATCGTGACGTCACAAGTGGGCGTGGCTATGACGTCAGTGGCGGATTGTATGACGTCACAAGTGGGCGTGGCAATAACCACGTGATTCAAAATGGCGTCGGTTCCGGTTCCTATTTCAAATGGCGTACGAAGCGCGAAATTTAAAATTTGAAAATTAATAATATAAATGGCGTCCGTTCCGGGGCGTACGAAGCGCGAAATTCAAAATTTGAGAATTTATAATGTAATTGGTTACGTTTCCGGCGCGAAATTCAAAATTTGGAAATTTATAATGAAAATGGCTACGTTTCCGGTTCCTATTTCAGGTGGGCGGATGGCGGTTGATTTGAAAATTGCAAAAGGTGGAAATTGAATATTACAATTGCAAATAGCGGATGGTGGGAAATTTAAAGTTTCTATATTGGTATTGTTTTACAAGATGGCGGCATCGCTTACGTCACAAGTGGAATAAGAGGGGAAGGTGGAATGTTTTTATGACGTCACAAGTGGAATGAGAGGGGAAGGTGGAATGCTTTTATGACGTCACAAGTGGAATGACTACGTCATCATTCAACATGGCGGCATCGCTTACGTCACAAGTGGAATAAGAGGGGAAGGTGGAATGTTTTTATGACGTCACAAGTGGAATGAGAGGGGAAGGTGGAATGCTTTTATGATGTCACAGCAGATTTCAACCTTATGTCTTTTTTGCAGGAAGCATATAGATCACGAAGCGTAAATACGTCATATTCCTACACATAGGTTTTCTGTAAGATGACTATTTCAGTAAAAAATATCCCTGAGAGTGTTATTTTATTCCTTCGTAAATATGGTAGCTTTCGTCTTAAAACTATATTTTATTTGTAAGATTTTAATCCTAGCCCAAGGGGTTAACTCAGCTTCTGGCTTAGCGGATAGTCGTAAATTTTCCTATCATGATCGGTGCATAATCTTACATGTTGAATTATCTTCAATTCCCCCAGTATAATGTCGGAATAATATTATGTTAATAATTATAGGTTTTTATAAGACCAACACCGTATGTGTTATATCAATACAGAAAGCCAGTGAATGTTTTAATCATATGCGTGCAGAGATTTTGTTTAGGTAGCAGTAGTATCATCTCGCCCTCCATGCATGTTATCTCTCTTACTATGCAGTGGTAATATAACGCTGTACGCTTATCGCTATCTTACGTCATTCATTGAGGCTTCCTTTTAAATCCCAACTCTAACATATTATAAAGTTGCAAGCCAGTACTTTTAAATATTAAATCCCTAATCATAGCACATGTCTTATGTATTATTAGTCAACAGTATTTTTATTGCGGTATATTGTAATATTTCATCGCAGAGTGGTAGTGAACTTATATTGTAATATTCCATCGCTGAGTGGTTCTGAGTTCGATTCAAAGTCAGTAAAGGCATATTCAGCTTTTCTCACATTGCGGGAAATTGAATATACTGTTTCAGAAAAGCGCTGATAAGAAATAAATATCAAATAACGCTTTAACGTATATTTCTCCCAGTGATTCATCTCCGATGGAACCTTATATTATTAATGTAGTTTGATACAGAGTATGTCAGCATTTATTGCATGAAAATTAATATTCTATTTCCGTACCAGAATTAAATATCGGATATCTGATAATTTCACCAGAAATGAATATTTTTCGCATACGACATCGATTTAATGTGGGAAATCATGAACAGGTATTTTCACAAGCAGGAAACGCGAAATATCTAATTACTACTGACTTAAGCTTTAACGTATATTTCTCCTGTCGCGAGGCTATCGTCAGCATTTTTTTTTTTTTTAAACTCCAATCATGTCATTGGTGTAAAATATATTTGTCCTGTTGCGACCCTATTTCAAAACGATACTATATAAACCAATGACGTCATGCATTAGGTTCACTTCTTATTCAACAGTCAGCAGCTGTCAGTGAAGATTGAGTGTATGAAAAAGTATATTTCATCAACCAAAAATAATCATTAGCTTCATGGGTAAGTACATAAAATATTTTTTACAATGTTTATAGTGCTAACATATGTTTTTATTCCTCATTATGTATAGTACACAAGTCTAGTTTAATATTACGCAGCTATTATTCAAAATTCATTTTAGCTGTTAACAATGTCTTAGAAAATTTATAAATCACATGTGTATTATTCCTCACTACTGGTTCTCTTCTCACGATGAAACATGTCACACCCTAGGTCCCAATCATATGAATAGATCTTCACTAGATTTCAAGTTTACACAGAATATGATTACATCTGAAAATATTAACAAGCGAATTATATGCTTAAAAGTAACCTTCATCAAATTATGTAATGTTATCACGCTGCACCGTATGGTTTTAGAGTAAGGAATATTTTCGTACATGAAACAGATCTTTAGTATGCGATCTATAGATATCAACTATAATGGTACTTCTATAAGATATCATCTTGTGCAAAATATTTTAAGTTATTACATACACACACACACACACACACACATATAGGCCTACATGTTACAAACACTTTCACTATAGTTTTCTCTGAATGCTAAAAGTAGAGTGATGGATAGGAATGAATATATTGTCTCATATGAGAAGTATCTATAGTAAAACGCAGTATGTACATATGCAACGAAATATAGTTATTATTAATATCATTACTATAATCATAATAATTATTATAGGTATACATTCTAAGAGGTTTGAAAACATAGTAATTGCCGGATATTTAGTATAAATATTAATATTATATTATTTATAAGATGTTATAATATTATTTCATTTCCTAGATTGTATGGATCAATTGTGGGAGGAGATCCCAGATGAAATCATCGCTCAGGCTCCTACGGGGGAAGAATTTTTTATCGTGCGAGATGAGGAGCCTCCTTCACCTGGAACAGATCCCGAATCTATAGAGTTATCCATCCACGACATCAAGGGGTTACCGTTAAGAACACTCGACTTTCCCTTAAGGTACGAAACCATCTTCGGCCACAACCAGGAACATACAGATGTGTCCCTAGTGCTCCCATGTGGAAATACCTTAACAGATATGATTGGAGATGACTACCATCACAACGAGATGTATCATAAAGAAGTCTGCGATGGGGCCACACATTTTAGCCATTGCAGAGAGCCAAAGGAGGGATGCCTTACCGTTTGGAGTGTTAAATGCGGCAGGAGATGCATCTGGTGCGATCTGATGCGATCACGGGTCTAGATGTACAAATCCAATTCACACTACCAAAAAGAATTTTGAGAACTGTTTAAATATGTAAAATAGTAAATGAGTATGTATATGTTTTAAAGAATCCAATATAATGTTTTATTTCAATCCAATCTCTTTCATTAGAATATTACGAGTGAAATAGTTCGGGGATCCTAACCATAAATATATATCAATAAAAAGTTAAAGGAAAATCCGGTATCAGTGAAAATTATTTCAAACCGATTTCTTTTATTCATCGAATAAATGAAGTCGGATATATCCTAGAACCAAAGACACCTCCATACATCCATCACGCATCATATCATATCTATTTTTTACAGGATGCTGTTCAACCTTACATATTATTATATCTGCTTGAAAATCAAAATAGATTAGAAATTCTTTCATTCCGTGTATTGCATGATGTTGGTTCTTGTTTAAAAATGTAGTGATAGAAATAAATATCTAGTGAGAACAAAATTTGTGTCAGCCACAAGTAATTGAAACCAGAGCTATATTTCTATCCTGATATTATTTCTTCATACTTCCTTTTTGTTTCAAAAGTATTACTCTTTACACATTTCCACCACTAAATCAATATTCTATGTCTTCTGAGTCATACTCGTTAATGTATTAAAGTTATAGAGTTTTATCTAATTTTCATCATGTATAAATTATTATCTTAACTTATTACTACTATTTTCCTTCATTTTTTGATTGTTATCACAAAATTTACACCCAAGTGAGGTACTCTTCACATTCTGCTTTTCCTATATTATATCACATACTTTATTTATTTATTTATTTATTCAAAATCTTAACATCAGTAGAGTAAGAAGTAAAATATGTATTATAAAGAAATCTTTTTCGTTACATCTTCAACAGAATTTTTTCATCTCATAATGTATGCAAAAGTTCAGTCACATCCTTAAATTATATTCCAATTCCATTTCCCTCATTACATAACCTTCCATCAAGATGATTATTTATTTATCAAGTCATCAAATATCAGAAAAGTTAAAAAATCTATTTAATTAATTATAATCATTGAATTTTAGCTAATTTGTGCCATCATATGTGAAATATTTATCTTAGCTTCTGGTAATATGCACATTATATTTTATGCATCAAATGATTATGCAAATATCGGAGTCAAGAAAATAACATACATCTTCTAGCATATAGAGAGTAAGTTTCACAACGCAAAACGTACACGTGAGAAGGTGTTGATTAGTCAGCAAAGTATATCAGGATCCAAGTCTCTATACCATACACCTTCATTAAGGAAAAAAGATATCGCGTATAATTTTCATAATAAGCATTTATATTTTGCATGCTTTTTCCCTAACGTCCTGATTATAATATTCAATTAGATATAAGTTACCATAGCTATGTTATCAATACAATGTTGAGGTTCAGGTTTCACATCTGCTTCATGTATGAAACTTGGAAATAAGACTTAGATATCGCATAAATTTCATAACCTGTTCATGTTTCGCGGCACCTAATAGTTATTGGTAATATTGTTTTAAATTTAAAGTCATTGCCTAAGTTCTCATCATTACTTAAATTACATTTGAACTCAACCAGTCTTAGACCCATATTTTATAAACACTTGACACAAGTAATATTTTTACGAGATCTTTATCATAATTTACAGATCACCTTGCTTCAAAGTGATGTTCTTTACGCATTTCTTTTATAATGTGGTACCAGCTCCTTAGTATGCAAAATGTCATAGATTTTTACCTAGTTTGCACCATCATGTTTGAATTAGTTTCTCAGCTTTCCACTGATGTTTAACTAAACCTATACAATAGGCCATCAATTTTTTCTTTTTATCATACAACCTACCTAATTATCCTCACAAAATGGGATTATTACCAAGTTAACATACATTTTTTATATAATACATCACAAGTTTAGCTTTTAAAGATAATATGCTTAAGTTCTCATCATTACTTAAAATGCCTCTGAACTCGACATGTCTTAGACCTAATATTTTAATTGCACTTGAAACAAATATAATTTTTTACGAGATCTTTATCATAATTTACAGAGCACCTAATAGTTATTTGTAATATTGTTTCAAATTTAAAGTCATTGTATCCGCTAGTCTTCACAATATTTCATTTTAATTTTTCGGTTATGCTTGTTCTATATAGGTATTCCATTTCTACAGTCAAGCTATCCCTAAGAAGTACTCTTTTATTACTTCAGGTTTGGTATAGAACATTATGAAAGATATTCTTCCATAACTTTTCTTAGAGTTCTTTGTATGTTTTTCCTTAACGCTATGGTAATAATATTCTAGTAGATAAGGGTTCAGTTTTTGCATGTCATTCATGTATGTGAAATAGAAATAAAAATTATAAATGAGTTTCTACAGGTTCTTGCACATAATATACAACACATTTCAAATATTATATCAAGATATTCATCGGAGTCCATAAATCTCTTACCTTTATCACACAATCTATACATCTTTTATATATTGTACAGCATAGTGGATATCATTTTGAAATTAGTTTTTACATATAAAATTATCAACTATTTTATGTTCACGCCATATGTTTAAGTACGTGCTCTACGTTTTTACATAAATTTCATTATAAGTACCAAATTTTCCACATAAATTAGCGAAAATAACGAAGTCTGCTCGTAAAATAACTATAAATATCGACTTTTATACATAGAAAGGTGAAAAATTACACATTCACATACACACATAACACAATCACTTCATTTCTAGGAGAGTAGACCTTCATTTCACACACATATATAGACCAAGACCAAGACCGAGAAACAAGACCAAGACCGAGAAACAAGACCAAGACCGAGAAACAAGACCAAGACCGAGAAACAAGACCAAGACCGAGAAACAAGACCAAGACCGAGAAACAAGACCAAGACCGAGAAACAAGACCAAGACCGAGAAACAAGACCAAGACCAAGACCACAGGCTCGTATATTTCGTCAGCAGAAAGGTAACATTTTATATTAGTATCGCCATCGGTTTTTGCAACAAGTTTCCTCATTCCTCATAATTCTGATACATCAAATCTTTTCAATCTTCTTTTCTGTATAGCTGTTTTATATTTTGCTTTTTTAGCATCATCCACCTCTCGCATGAGTGAAAAGTATTTTTCCTTTGTTAGAACATTAAAATGAGAAGATATTTCACGCTTAGTTCTTAAAAGCTCAACCATGAATCTCTCTCTACATTTGTTTTTAGTTTTGTTACAAATTGACCAACTCTCATCCATGATAAGAAGAAACGTAGAATGATACTAAATGCAAGTCACCAATTATGTATATTGTTGTTCACAGCATCGCATTGAATGTCCTATTGTTGTATGGGTGGTATCTAGTCAGAACTAGTCTTAACTGACTTTTTCTAGTTAGATCTAGTCTTAACTGACTTTTTTCTAGTTAGAACTAGTCTTAACTGACTTTTTCTAGTTAGATCTAGTCTTAACTGACTTTTTTCTAGTTAGAACTAGTCTTAACTGACTTTTTCTAGTTAGATCTAGTCTTAACTGACTTTTGTCTAGTTAGAACTAGTCTTAACTGACTTTTTCTAGTTAGATCTAGTCTTAACTGACTTTTTTCTAGTTAGAACTAGTCTTAACTGACTTTTTTCTAGCTAGAACTAGTCTTAACTGACTTTTTTCTAGTTAGAACTAGTCTTAACTGACTTTTGTTTTCTCACCTTAACAGCTTGACGGTTGAACAGCAACTAATTGTATTTGACATACATCAATTATTTATTGGTAAAACTCGTGACGTCTAAGAAGAAAGATCATTTTGATCATATCTCACATAATTCTTGTTGAATAATGAACCCGTTGGTCTTTCCGGAATTACTAGGCCCACACACACACACACACACACACACATCAAATACGCATCATCCACGAAGCAATCTCATAAAAGAAGTCTTAACACCGATAAGATTAAAAAGGATTATATCCAAAACACTAAGTTATGTTAGGTTAGGCTAGATTAGGTTAGGCTAGGTTAGGTTAGGTTAGGTTAGCATAGGTTAGGTTAGCAGGATGATATTTTAAAATTATTTCTACATTAATGAAAATTCTAAGTTAGGTTAGGTAGATTATGTTGGGTTAGGTTAGGTTATGGAAGGTTAGGTTATGTTAGGTTAGGTTAGGTTATGATAGGTTACGTTAGGTTAGCAGGATATTTTAAAATCATTTCTACATTGATAGAAAGGCTAAGTTCCTTGGCACATTTTATCAATGTTTCTAGAAATAATTTTAAAATATCGTCCTGCTAACCTAACGTAACCTATCATAACCTAACCTAACCTAACATAACCTAACCTTCCATAACCTAACCTAACCCAACATAATCTACCTAACCTAACTTAGAATTTTCATTAATGTAGAAATAATTTTAAAATATCATCCTGCTAACCTAACCTATGCTAACCTAACCTAACCTAACCTAGCCTAACCTAATCTAGCCTAACCTAACATAACTTAGTGTTTTGGATATAATCCTTTTTAATCTTATCGGTGTTAAGACTTCTTTTATGAGATTGCTTCGTGGATGATGCGTATTTGATGTGTGTGTGTGTGTGTGTGTGTGTGGGCCTAGTAATTCCGGAAAGACCAACGGGTTCATTATTCAACAAGAATTATGTGAGATATGATCAAAATGATCTTTCTTCTTAGACGTCACGAGTTTTACCAATAAATAATTGATGTATGTCAAATACAATTAGTTGCTGTTCAACCGTCAAGCTGTTAAGGTGAGAAAACAAAAGTCAGTTAAGACTAGTTCTAACTAGAAAAAAGTCAGTTAAGACTAGTTCTAGCTAGAAAAAAGTCAGTTAAGACTAGTTCTAACTAGAAAAAAGTCAGTTAAGACTAGATCTAACTAGAAAAAGTCAGTTAAGACTAGTTCTAACTAGACAAAAGTCAGTTAAGACTAGATCTAACTAGAAAAAGTCAGTTAAGACTAGTTCTAACTAGAAAAAAGTCAGTTAAGACTAGATCTAACTAGAAAAAGTCAGTTAAGACTAGTTCTAACTAGAAAAAAGTCAGTTAAGACTAGATCTAACTAGAAAAAGTCAGTTAAGACTAGTTCTGACTAGATACCACCCATACAACAATAGGACATTCAATGCGATGCTGTGAACAACAATATACATAATTGGTGACTTGCATTTAGTATCATTCTACGTTTCTTCTTATCATGGATGAGAGTTGGTCAATTTGTAACAAAACTAAAAACAAATGTAGAGAGAGATTCATGGTTGAGCTTTTAAGAACTAAGCGTGAAATATCTTCTCATTTTAATGTTCTAACAAAGGAAAAATACTTTTCACTCATGCGAGAGGTGGATGATGCTAAAAAAGCAAAATATAAAACAGCTATACAGAAAAGAAGATTGAAAAGATTTGATGTATCAGAATTATGAGGAATGAGGAAACTTGTTGCAAAAACCGATGGCGATACTAATATAAAATGTTACCTTTCTGCTGACGAAATATACGAGCCTGTGGTCTTGGTCTTGGTCTTGTTTCTCGGTCTTGGTCTTGTTTCTCGGTCTTGGTCTTGTTTCTCGGTCTTGGTCTTGTTTCTCGGTCTTGGTCTTGTTTCTCGGTCTTGGTCTTGTTTCTCGGTCTTGGTCTTGTTTCTCGGTCTTGGTCTTGTTTCTCGGTCTTGGTCTTGGTCTATATATGTGTGTGAAATGAAGGTCTACTCTCCTAGAAATGAAGTGATTGTGTTATGTGTGTATGTGAATGTGTAATTTTTCACCTTTCTATGTATAAAAGTCGATATTTATAGTTATTTTACGAGCAGACTTCGTTATTTTCGCTAATTTATGTGGAAAATTTGGTACTTATAATGAAATTTATGTAAAAACGTAGAGCACGTACTTAAACATATGGCGTGAACATAAAATAGTTGATAATTTTATATGTAAAAACTAATTTCAAAATGATATCCACTATGCTGTACAATATATAAAAGATGTATAGATTGTGTGATAAAGGTAAGAGATTTATGGACTCCGATGAATATCTTGATATAATATTTGAAATGTGTTGTATATTATGTGCAAGAACCTGTAGAAACTCATTTATAATTTTTATTTCTATTTCACATACATGAATGACATGCAAAAACTGAACCCTTATCTACTAGAATATTATTACCATAGCGTTAAGGAAAAACATACAAAGAACTCTAAGAAAAGTTATGGAAGAATATCTTTCATAATGTTCTATACCAAACCTGAAGTAATAAAAGAGTACTTCTTAGGGATAGCTTGACTGTAGAAATGGAATACCTATATAGAACAAGCATAACCGAAAAATTAAAATGAAATATTGTGAAGACTAGCGGATACAATGACTTTAAATTTGAAACAATATTACAAATAACTATTAGGTGCTCTGTAAATTATGATAAAGATCTCGTAAAAAATTATATTTGTTTCAAGTGCAATTAAAATATTAGGTCTAAGACATGTCGAGTTCAGAGGCATTTTAAGTAATGATGAGAACTTAAGCATATTATCTTTAAAAGCTAAACTTGTGATGTATTATATAAAAAATGTATGTTAACTTGGTAATAATCCCATTTTGTGAGGATAATTAGGTAGGTTGTATGATAAAAAGAAAAAATTGATGGCCTATTGTATAGGTTTAGTTAAACATCAGTGGAAAGCTGAGAAACTAATTCAAACATGATGGTGCAAACTAGGTAAAAATCTATGACATTTTGCATACTAAGGAGCTGGTACCACATTATAAAAGAAATGCGTAAAGAACATCACTTTGAAGCAAGGTGATCTGTAAATTATGATAAAGATCTCGTAAAAATATTACTTGTGTCAAGTGTTTATAAAATATGGGTCTAAGACTGGTTGAGTTCAAATGTAATTTAAGTAATGATGAGAACTTAGGCAATGACTTTAAATTTAAAACAATATTACCAATAACTATTAGGTGCCGCGAAACATGAACAGGTTATGAAATTTATGCGATATCTAAGTCTTATTTCCAAGTTTCATACATGAAGCAGATGTGAAACCTGAACCTCAACATTGTATTGATAACATAGCTATGGTAACTTATATCTAATTGAATATTATAATCAGGACGTTAGGGAAAAAGCATGCAAAATATAAATGCTTATTATGAAAATTATACGCGATATCTTTTTTCCTTAATGAAGGTGTATGGTATAGAGACTTGGATCCTGATATACTTTGCTGACTAATCAACACCTTCTCACGTGTACGTTTTGCGTTGTGAAACTTACTCTCTATATGCTAGAAGATGTATGTTATTTTCTTGACTCCGATATTTGCATAATCATTTGATGCATAAAATATAATGTGCATATTACCAGAAGCTAAGATAAATATTTCACATATGATGGCACAAATTAGCTAAAATTCAATGATTATAATTAATTAAATAGATTTTTTAACTTTTCTGATATTTGATGACTTGATAAATAAATAATCATCTTGATGGAAGGTTATGTAATGAGGGAAATGGAATTGGAATATAATTTAAGGATGTGACTGAACTTTTGCATACATTATGAGATGAAAAAATTCTGTTGAAGATGTAACGAAAAAGATTTCTTTATAATACATATTTTACTTCTTACTCTACTGATGTTAAGATTTTGAATAAATAAATAAATAAATAAAGTATGTGATATAATATAGGAAAAGCAGAATGTGAAGAGTACCTCACTTGGGTGTAAATTTTGTGATAACAATCAAAAAATGAAGGAAAATAGTAGTAATAAGTTAAGATAATAATTTATACATGATGAAAATTAGATAAAACTCTATAACTTTAATACATTAACGAGTATGACTCAGAAGACATAGAATATTGATTTAGTGGTGGAAATGTGTAAAGAGTAATACTTTTGAAACAAAAAGGAAGTATGAAGAAATAATATCAGGATAGAAATATAGCTCTGGTTTCAATTACTTGTGGCTGACACAAATTTTGTTCTCACTAGATATTTATTTCTATCACTACATTTTTAAACAAGAACCAACATCATGCAATACACGGAATGAAAGAATTTCTAATCTATTTTGATTTTCAAGCAGATATAATAATATGTAAGGTTGAACAGCATCCTGTAAAAAATAGATATGATATGATGCGTGATGGATGTATGGAGGTGTCTTTGGTTCTAGGATATATCCGACTTCATTTATTCGATGAATAAAAGAAATCGGTTTGAAATAATTTTCACTGATACCGGATTTTCCTTTAACTTTTTATTGATATATATTTATGGTTAGGATCCCCGAACTATTTCACTCGTAATATTCTAATGAAAGAGATTGGATTGAAATAAAACATTATATTGGATTCTTTAAAACATATACATACTCATTTACTATTTTACATATTTAAACAGTTCTCAAAATTCTTTTTGGTAGTGTGAATTGGATTTGTACATCTAGACCCGTGATCGCATCAGATCGCACCAGATGCATCTCCTGCCGCATTTAACACTCCAAACGGTAAGGCATCCCTCCTTTGGCTCTCTGCAATGGCTAAAATGTGTGGCCCCATCGCAGACTTCTTTATGATACATCTCGTTGTGATGGTAGTCATCTCCAATCATATCTGTTAAGGTATTTCCACATGGGAGCACTAGGGACACATCTGTATGTTCCTGGTTGTGGCCGAAGATGGTTTCGTACCTTAAGGGAAAGTCGAGTGTTCTTAACGGTAACCCCTTGATGTCGTGGATGGATAACTCTATAGATTCGGGATCTGTTCCAGGTGAAGGAGGCTCCTCATCTCGCACGATAAAAAATTCTTCCCCCGTAGGAGCCTGAGCGATGATTTCATCTGGGATCTCCTCCCACAATTGATCCATACAATCTAGGAAATGAAATAATATTATAACATCTTATAAATAATATAATATTAATATTTATACTAAATATCCGGCAATTACTATGTTTTCAAACCTCTTAGAATGTATACCTATAATAATTATTATGATTATAGTAATGATATTAATAATAACTATATTTCGTTGCATATGTACATACTGCGTTTTACTATAGATACTTCTCATATGAGACAATATATTCATTCCTAT